>CM076603.1:25000000-25625000 GCA_038502835.1 Octonoba sinensis
TTAGGAATAAATTTATTTCAGAGCATTAAAATGATTAGAATTTTCACCCTTTTGAAGTCGTTCTTGAAATGAATTAAAATTCATGAGTCTCTGTTATGTATTTGTGAGAAATCGGAATTTTTCTCTCTCTCTCTCTCTCAAAAAAAAAAGGAACTATTTTCATTATTTTGTGTTCATTTAAAATTCTTGATTCAGTGCAAAAAATCTTTTTTTTTTTCATAAAACCTAATATGACATTTATGCGGAAATATGTTTTAATCTGGTTTCGTACGATTTCAGTATTGAGATCAGTGTAAAGTAGGGATGCACCGATTAATCGGCAGTAATCAGTAATCGTCCAGATCGGCAAAGAATTATTATTTTATTAACATTACTTTTAGTACACGCCAAAAAAATACTAAATGTATTTATTAACAGTAAGCATGGCAACCTCCTTCATACAGCGATGGTGCAGCTCACCCCGCCTTCCAAAAGAAATTCTTAAAACCAGCAGGCGCCATTTTAAATTTGTCTACTTTTCCGAAGAAAAAAACCGTAAAAAATATATTTATAAAAAAATAAATAAATTTGTAATAATAAAGCAAAATTCTTTAAAAATTAGAACATTGCATGAACTTTTTCAAAGTATTTCATTGCATCACGTTAAATAAAAAAAAGTTACATGAGGACATGAATGACCTATCGCGCGCGGTCACCGCTGCCCTCAAACCCTTTTGAAAGAATCATCCAATTCAAACATTTTTCTTTTTTTCACTGTTTATACATCAATGTTAATATACATGTTGCAATTTACTTTTAAAATTGCTACTGCTTCATTCAACAACAAAAAATTATTAACTATATTTTTACCTTTTCAAATTTATATATACATGCTTTTAATTTCTTTCCCAATATTGATATTTGATGCAGTTTTTTATTTTTTCTATTTTATATAAAAATGCATATTATATTGCAACATTTCTTTGTGTATCAATACAGTTCTTCATAGTCTAGATTTAATATAGTTCTTAAGATTACCTTACAGATTTAAGAATAAGCATCCTGGCTGCTAATGATAAAAAAATAGTGTGTAACAGAATGTGATTTTGTTAATGATCAATAAGAAAATTCACAGTTCACAGAATTTACACTCTGCGTGTAGTAAATCGAGTCAAAACCTAACCAGTACCAGGTCCGATAAGAATCTATGTGTGTATCAAATCTTGTTCAACTCCATTCATTGCAGTATTAGTTAGAACACCCATAAAAAAGAACATGAATAGACCACATTCAGACAGACTCACATATAGTAATTTTCCAAAAATGGTCAATACATTCCACACCCCTAAAAGTAAAGTCCCACAAAATTCGAAAAATTCACGATTCCGATAGTTTTTTCTATATGTTTTGGGTATAGAAGACAGCTAAAATTGAAGAAGGTAGAAAAAATAAGGATGATAAGTTAGAAACAAAAATATCCACTGACAAAATAACATTGATTAATCATTGATAGCTTCCAACTTGGAATCTGAAAATTAAATCTGTCATTAAATTAAGGGAAATAGCCTTTGAGCAAAATCCCTGCTTCCTGCTCTAGATATACCCGTGGGTACTATCTCAATTTCTTTTTCTCGTGCATTGACTGTAGCTAACAGAGTCTCTCTGCAGGAAAACGGTTTAAGACCATGTATTACGCAAGGAGATTTACGGATAAGATTCATATATTTATTTTCTGCGAGATTAGAATTTCCTAGGCACGGTATCATTGCCGGGTTTTTTTTTCTTTTTTGTATTTGGAAGAACCATTTTTGCTCACCTTGTGCAATGCACTGCAATTGTTTAAACCATTAAAAATATAAACTACAGAGTGCTATGTATGTATCAGTTCAGCCTTAAAACTTCCCTCTGAATATCACCCATCAGACTAAAAAGGAAGGTCAAATAAGAACTTGGAAAGCACGTACATGAATGGAACGATGATTGTAGGAATGGGTCCCATATATGGAGCCATCTGCTACAATCATCGCTCCATTCATGCACGTGCTGGTAGATATTAAAAGGAGGATCTAGAAACAAAACAAGTTTTGCGTACGCATGTACGGTGGATGTGGTGGTGGATTTGGAGCTTACTGGTCTCAAAAGCATTGACCAATATAAGTCAAAGTTTTATCTTATATAAAATGACAAGTTTTAACCCTTTATCTACCGACGGTACTTATAAGTACCATTCTCTATAAATTTCATTCCAGCAACCATTTTCATCAATATTCTGATAGTACTTTGCCGGGACAGTCTTTAAATTCCCCTTTTTCAGGATACATATCAGCAAGGGTTCTATAAAGAGCATTTTAGCAAGGATGGAGCATAGATAGTTTTGAAACCGATGCTGTGTTTTGAACTTCCATTTTGTTCAGATTGCTCCCTTAGAGTTTCGCTCCAGAAAAGCAGTAAAATTCAAGAATCAAGTCACTGATTTTTTCTAATGTGTTTGTTAAGAACTTAGAAAACTATTTGACGAAATATTTTCATTAAAATGTGCAGGTAATTAATTTCACGGGGCACTCTGTAGCACTTATTAGCTGTAAAGAAATAAATACTTATAGACTGAGCGTTTTATTTATGTAAATCCCTTAATTTTCAGTGTAAATACCTAGACAAACTATTTCTGTTAAAAAGTTACTGCCGACCATAATGCAGTAAATAAAGGGTTAAATAGGTAAATATTAGTCATTCCCAATTACCCCCTAGTCTATAGGATAAATAAAAAAATGAGGGATAAAGCGGAACGGCAATTATCAAACACTTAAAAGTATCAATTTCTCTCGTTGAGCTAGTAAAAAGTTAATTAAAATGTGTAATTATAAGGTCATGTTTGAAAAACAATTTTCCAACTTACTGCATGGTCACGAGGTTTGTAAGTAATGGAAAACTCAGATTTCGTTCCCAATGACCCGACTTGGCTCTATCAAATGAAGATTTTTTTTCCAACATATGAGATAAGGATTCTAAGCTGGACCTTAAATTAGTTAACTTTTAAGCTTTCTTTAGTAGAAAATTATTATTGGAACATCAAATATAGAGAGATTCCACACAGTTTCCTTCCGTCTTTTTACTGTTAAATACGTAGACACTTTTTCCGTAGAAATTATTAACAAAAATATTGAATGAAATTTCACTATGTACAAACATGTTTAAATCAGTTTTACATGGAATAGCTTTGAGAATAGTTCAATGATTTTTAATCTCAACATCATTTTCTTTTTTGTTTTAACTACGTATACATTTTACTAAAAATAGTTTCATTTCATAAAGTTCTTCGCATACGAAACATGTTTCTCACATACTAGTTTGTTCAATAAAGTCATAAAAATATCTTTTATTCTCAAGTACTTTAAAGCATATAAAAGTGAAAGTCACATTTAAAAGTTTTTTTTTTCATTTATTTACTTGTTTATACAGTGCATCCGATAAGAAAAACGCGAAAAAAATAATAATATCGTCTACTCTCATTTTTCCAAATAACATGAAGTAGGGATCTTCTATACAAATATAAAAATCGTTTTTTTTCTTTTTCTGCTCTTTCTAAGGCATTATAAACATATCTCTTGATATGGAAAACTTTGTATTATTTCTTACCAGCGTAAACAAAGACAAAGTCAATATTCAAAAGCGATATTCTTTATGTTCCTACATTAAAAAGATTTTATGAATAAGTTTTGTTTTTAAATAAACATATTTTCTAAGTCTTACTATTTGTTTTTGGCTTTTGAAAAGCTATAAAAGTTTATAACCAAACTAATGCTATTCGCATAATGTAGTAAAATATTCTCTAGGATATAAAAGAATAAAACGTGTTTAGAAATCTTCCTGTGCTAACCGTAAAAACGCCATTTTTAAAACACAGTTAAATGATTCTGTACCGTGAACTGTATGTATATATGAATCATGTTTTCTTATCAACTTCATTCTTGCTACAACTCATGTGACTCAGCATGCTAAATTAAAAAAAAAATCTAGCATTAGCGTTTTAAACTCTTTCTTAAATTGAAATAAAGTGCTGTATTTCTAGTTTATTCAATAATAATAGGGTGGCAAGAACATTTTTATTTATTTTTTCTTTACAGAAGAAGGAGTACAGAAAGATAAAATTTATGTATAATATGTGTTACAAATACATTAAATTAAATAATTAACTTCAGTGCTCAATCAGTAGTAGTGAAGAATGTTTATCTCTAATTGAAATATTTATGCAAAACGATCTGTTGCCAAACAGGAAAACAAAAATGCCTAAAAGTTATTTAAACGTTCCATGCTGAACGTGAAAGATTTAATGAACTACGGTAAAATTTTGAACATTGGGCGAACGCTAATATTGAGAATTATCCAAATAACTTTCTAAGTTGAATTAGTAATAACGTGTATTTGAATTATTTTCAGTACAAAACTATTTTAAATGATAGTTCAAATCCGGTAAAGGTTACAAAATTGAGGAAATATGCCATAAGTAACGCAGGCCACAACTGAAAAATGGAGCTGTAGTCGGTACCCAAGTGTATCCATGTAATGTGATTGCAAGAAAGAGATGAGTGTACAATTGTAGCGACAGTATTAAATTTGCAATTTCTTGCCCTTTTTCTAAGTATCCTATTAATGATTTAACTCTTATTCCTCCGCCCATTGGCAAGCAAACTGACTTGCAGAGGATGATGCAGAAAAGTAATTGATTTTTTAATTAAGAATGTGTTTTTCATTTCTTAAATAATAACCAATAAAACATTCCAGTCATTTTGAGTTTTCACTGTTGCTTTCATTTTACCCAAATATACAAATACTAGCTGACCCCCCCCCCCCCCCACACACACACAGAGCATCTGTGGGCTATAAGTTCAACAACAAAGAATCGGAAAGTAACCATGTTAAAATCGTAAAAAACGCTTTAAAATTTGAAAGGCTTAAAAAAAGATCGTTAGATATAAACATGAGAATGACCTCTAGATATAAACAAACTAAGGTGTTGCCACTCCAGAGAATCAGAAATTAAAAATTGAGTTATGAATGGAAATACTTTTTAAGAATTTGAAATAAATTTAAGTCCGTAAGTTACGATAATAAACACAAATTTGTTACTTTTTTGTGCAGGTAATTAAACAATTTTTTAAAAATCGTTTTACCATGGTTTATTTTTGCACGATTTTTTGTTGTATCGTACCGCAAAATTTAATCGTAACTGGTCCAAGTTAATATATATGTGGATTGTTTCTTTAGAAATTGTGATGGCAACGAATGTCTTACTTTTCTATACACAAAAAATGCTTCACTCAGTGCGGATTCACTGAATACGGTATTTCAAAGAGACCAATTAACATCAGTAAGTAAGGCATCCTTGTGTTAAATTTTTCAGATTGCTGAGATCAATAAGCATGTGTCACTGCCTTCTGGATGACTTTTTTTTTTCCTTTTGCTTACTTTTTTAAGCGTAAGAAAAAAAAAGAAACTTTTTGACTAAACATAAATATTTACAACTACTTAAAATTTGTATTGATTTTAATTGGGCTTCTTAAATTAAATATGGGCTGAGCAAAATTTATAAAAAAAAAATTGCTTCCTATAGTACGCGAAGTTCCTTTGTTTATATTAGGATGAGAAGTTTCAAACTGCCACGTAGTACGCAACGACATGGAAAAGTATCCATTATTATGACATTGAAAAAATACACTGGAAGACAATAGGCTCAAAAATGCGCTTCATTAAAAAAAACAAAAGAAGTCCACCCTATATTTTTTCTATGCTAATGAAAAAAATCGGCAAAGAAAAAATAATAAATATTAGCAAATAAAAATTAATTTCATAACTTCATAAAACATTTTTTTCTCTTCAAAATTATCGAAAAAAATGCAACAGATTCTCTAATATTTACTGTTTTAGCGGAATCATCACACAACTGCTAACCGAAAAAACATCCTTCTATCACTTAAACAAAAAGTAACGAAAGCAAAAAACCGTCTGAACTGGAATATTTCCACCTTATTATTAAAAGCAATGCGTTCAAAAATTGCCCAAGCAGTTAAACGACACCACCTGGCAAAGAAAATTCACTGAGGCAACTTTTATTTGCTTGCCTTAGTAGAAAGTTAACGGAAGAACGTGTCTTAAAAATAAAAATTCTCAAGACGGTCTGTGTAGGATATTAAAATAAATTTCTACTTGTTTCTAAGAATTGTTTCACGGTTGAAGAACTCCTTTTAAGAAGCATGTCTGGAGATCAACTGTAAGAGATATTTGTTGAGTTTTTCTGTCTATGAATCTTCAAGAGAGAAATATATTAAATGTTCTGCTCAATGTTAATATATTAGTTTGTGAGCTTGAAGATCTTTTACAGAGAGGTTATTTGGTCTCATAAATGAATTCTGAGTCATTGAAATTGAAGTTCAGAAGAGAAATTGGTTACAAAATTGCAGTTTCACAGTATTTCCATTTAAACATGCAGAAGAAGGGAAAAAAGGGGGGGGGGGAGAAGGTGGAAGACAATTTAGTAAATATTACAATTTTGAAGAAAAAATACTATGACTTTGATATAATGTTATCAATTTACTGTACGTCAGGTACTCGTATAAGGATGCATTTCTTAATTGGCGAGTAATTAATTAAGATTAATAAGGATCAAGATTAATATTTAGTGTAATTATGCACCATTCTATTATCTTCTCTGACACATACTTTTTTATTTGAGAATAACACAAAAAAAGAAAAGGAGAACATATATATTATTTCTCCGATGAAACAATGGTTAAAAGGAAAATTTTGAGAAACCATTAACATAATGCATTTTTGTGAAAAAATAAATGACGACAATGATATGAAAACGTGTTTTTAACTGATGAATGTACGACGCAGCTACTTTCTAGTCCCCGAGGATATATATTAGAATTGTGCTGTCGTTCATCTAGCTGACTTTTTCTTACTCACATTTGCACTTGCCTGATTACTGACAAGTTTGATTGTCATATTTGTGCTTTTTCCTCTACTGATGGGGGGGGGGGGAGTATATCAATAATGTTTAACCCTCTAATTCCCAACTCCGCCTCAAGGCGGACGAAAATATAAAAAAGTGGGCATTACAAGATTAATAAAAAACATCGTAGATCCCTTTTGTACTTTGAACTATTTTCTCATTTTTAAAGTACAATTACTTTTTTCTACATTATTGCCTTTCTATATTAACCCTTTTGCACTCCAAGCCATTTTCAACTTTGAGTATCAGCAACTCCAGAGGTATGCTGAACATAAAAAGACAATTTTAGTTTATTGAAAATATATATTTCAAAATATTTTGAATATTAGTTTTTGTTTATTTTTTATTATAACATTATATATTATATAGAAATTTCACAGAACAGGAGGAGCCAATGTATTTAAAAGCCATATGTTGAATCACCCCCTAGCGGAGCCATTGGAGTGCAAAGGGTTAAAAACAAATTAGATTGCATGATCGTGTCTGTTTTACATTTGTCCTAATTGAGTCTTCACCCTAACTTTTCCAACCAGATTTCAGAATTTTTTTTATTTATCAAATACAAAATGCTTATACGCAAGAAAGTTTGCTTATTTGTTTTATCCTAATACAGGAAGGTTATGCTGCAATCCGCAATAATTACTGTAGTCTTGCAATACGTACGCCAATGGCACATATTAAGATTTATAAGTACTCCCTGTACCAAGCTTAGGAGATTAGAACAGCCCTTAGTGTCTCTAGGATGGATTATAAAATAATAATGACCCCTAATTGTTCACTTAAAGGTCATAAAGAAACTGAAACCTAAGCAATTTATTGCCTTTCTCGTTTTCATTATTTAAGCTATTAAGCGTGCATAAATTACTCGCACTTGTAAAGCAGAATTCCTTTTTCCTTAACCGTATACTGACGCACTTATTTGAGCTTTATTTCGTATGGCTGTTTATTTGGGAATGGAAAATGTTGCAAGACCTATCCAAAAAGATATTTACATGCGTAGTGTTTCCCAAAGTGTGGTACATGTACCCCAGGGATGCGAGAAGAGTTTAGAGGTGGGACCACAGCCTTGGCTAATACCTCGTTATTCAAAAATTTCGTTCACTTATAGAAGTATTCCTCACACAAGTCTCACGTTCAAAAACATTAAAGTATAGCAGTTTGGCTCCTTCCTTGTCGTCATAAAGGAACGCTACTCCAAACACCATAAGAGGTTTTTGTATCTGGACTTTGAAGGGGCCCTACTTATAACAAGATTTCCTCTTAGCCTAAAAGTGAAAGGTGATCATTCATTAATGATGTCATGCTTCAAAGGGGTCAGCGGGATTCAAGAAAGTGGGACAGTTTGTGACAAGGGGAGGGGAGGGGTAACAAGAAATGTGACATCGTTCATTTTGATTTCCATAAAAATATTTAAAACCAGCAAATTAAACTTATTTCATGCTAAGGTAATACAGCGTGACATGTGATTAAGGGGGGTAGGGGGTGTGTTGAAGTGTGACACTTAGTGACAAAGGGGAGGGAGGGGAGTCAAATATATTGAAAAAAATGTGGCATCATTTATGAACGGTCCCAAAAGTAAACTTAACTAAATGGTGTAAATGTGCACTACTAAAGAAAAAGAAAAAAAATGAGAGGAGACCAGAGCAGTAGTTCTTTAAAGCAGCGGTTCCAAAACTGTGGTACGCGTACCACTAGTGGTACGCGAAGCTCCTCTAGGTGGTACGCGTGAAGCTCAAAAATCTATCTACAATATATAAATCCTCTATTCTACATAATAAAGATATCTAGCCGTGGTACGCAAAATGGTTCGCAAGAAAAATGGTGGTTCGCGAAAAAAAAAAGATTGGGAACCGCTGCTTTAAAGCAATCTTTGAATGGTGGCCGTATTTTAAGAAGGGTTTGAATGTTTTTTTTTTTTTTTTTTGCAACGAATAAAATACAACCAGTACAAGTATTAGCATATCATACTCATTATGAACAATTATACAGCTGAAAGTTAAACTACAGAACAATTATGCGAATCTGATGTCGTACGATATGATCATTAGTATCCTTGAGTACTTTTATACACTATCTACCAAAAAGTATTTGGACACTTTGGATTTTAGAATTTTTTAAAAATTCTGAAGAAATATTAAACTTGCTGTTCGGTATTTTGTACCATGGAAGGAACATAGTTAAACTCACATTTAAGAAACAAAATTCAAGTTAGGGTTCAAAATTCAGGCTAAAATCCAAAGTGTCCAAATACTTTTTGGTAGATAGTATATACCTTGAGTACTTGTATGTACCTTGTTTATACTCCTTGAAGCACGAGTTTTTTCAGAAAAACTGGTAAAAATGATCGAGTGTTTTTTTTGACAGTAAATGAATATATAGGTATAGTATAAATTGTTTTTGTAAATTTCAGTTGTAAGTTTTGACGAGAGAGCGGGGAGTGGGTAAAAGTTATATATAAAAAAAAGAGTATACAAACAAAGTGTAAACGGATCTCAGAGGGGCATTAGAAACAAAATAACGCGAGATACAAGATCACCCGTGTGAGACACGGACATGTGCAAATTCGACGGTAACTTTTGGAAAAAAAAATGAGAAAATTAAATGCATGGAACATATTCAGGCAATATTTTCACAGAATTTTATGTTGCTATTTGCATTCTTTCTTTCTCGTAAGATCAAGAAAGAACAACAGCAAAGCCTGACAAGAACAAAACATTTGTTTTAAGGTAACATTAGAGCGTTTTGTGAAATACCCTTTAAAGCAATCCTAAAAACAAAATGCTACTAAGAACAACTAGAAGAGAAAATATTCGCTTCTCATTAGCTTTCCAGGTGACTGCTTATTATGGCCATCATTATTTTTAACATTTACCTTAGAAACAGCACAGAAATCGCTTTTTCCCTGTTTTTTTTTTTTTTTTTTTTCTGTCAAGCACAAAATATATTTTTGTTGTATAAAGGTTTTAGTTTCAGTTCTTTCATTGTTTCATAAGTTTTTCAAAGAACCTTAGAATATATCTTCGGAAAGTTTCTGAATGAGTTCAAAACAGCTCAAAATTAAATTTCAATCTATTTTCTATTAACACAACAAAAACTAATAAAATTACAAAATGCACCACTCAAACTGATTTGCCCTTTTCTGTTGTTAAAAGTCTGAAAATTGTTAAATGTTATTTATACAATTGCAGATTTTATACCTCGCTATAAAAGAATAAATTAAATATCGTTTTTTATGATCAAAAACGTGTAATTATTGAAAGGATGTGAAATAAATTTTATAGTTCTAGCTTAAGCCAGGAAGGCCCGAGTTCTGACCCCACCGTCGACGACGGTTCGCCGTTCCCAACGACGACGACTTCTTGATTCCCACATGATGTGTCAGTTTTCTGGTAGAATGTTATCGCAAATATTACTTATATATTTATTTATTAATTATTATTTTTATTTATTATTATTATTTATTTATTGATTTATTTATTATTGTTACAATTTTTTTTGAGAACTATATTTAAAAATGAGATCGTACCGATTCATTTTGGAGAAAACGTTTACTTAAAAAAAATTGCAATTTTAAAATCTAAGTCATTTTAACTCTGAGCTATTACAAGACCATGTGCTTGAAAATAAGCTATTTTCTATTTTATCGTAATAAGAAGAATATTGGTGCAATAGAGTACTTTTGTTTAGGACGATGAAATATAACATTAGAAAATTCCCAAGAAAAAAAAAAGGAATTTGTTTTATAACTCATATGCTTTAAAACAGTGGTTCCCAAAGTTGACTGGGCTGCGACCCATCTAACAAAAATTTCCAATCTGGGGACCCACCTCTTAGAGAAAAGTGGGCATAAATATTGGTAATGCTCAGATTCCCTAGTGGCGAGTTGTGAAACTACTTAATGCTGTCTCATTTGTTCTAATTGAAATTTAAAAAACAATAGTGTTACCAATATTAATGAAAGACTGTTATAAAAAGAAACACAACTTAAATATTTTTTTATTACTCAAACACCTACTAGTTTTTTTTTTTTTTTTTTGAGTTATTTCAATGGGAAGGATGTATTTGTTTCTTAATTCTCTTCATTAAAGTTTTAGCATCAACTTCAACTTTAGTTACTTTTACTCTGCAACATCCTATTTCTTTAATTCATGTGAAAAGTGGTGAGGGCCCACTCAATATTCGCTCGTGACCCACCAGTGGGTCGCGATCCATAGTTTGTTAAATACTGCTTTAAAATATTTTTCATTAAAAATACTGCTTTCCAATTTAAGAAAGATATATTGGAAGAAATAACGTCTGGCTTGGCACGCCATCACGAGCTTTCAACCTTCAGATCTTATCACAATGTTAAGCCCAGAAACAACCCTTAATTGCACTTAACATTAAGAACACGCGGATGACTGCTCTGTCTTTAGTGCACGAATTGATTATTTGGAAACAAATACGCTCTGAGCTTGATAAATGAAGGTCCATTCCTTCCCGTCTTAACAAGAGCAATGAAAAGTCATTTAAAAGTTCGCAAACGGTGAGTTAGAAAGTTTCATTGATTATGGGAATTCACTTAGCGTTGCAAGGGGTGTATAGATTTTTTTTCCTCTATCACATTAAAAAACACTCCATTCAAAATTACATGCGGGAAAACAGCAACAAGGAGCATTTGGAAATGTAATCAATAAATTCATTCACCATTGCTTCCTTCGCGGAGTGTCATTTTTGTTTTTGGAGTGTATTGATTTGCTTCGGGAAATAAAGCGTTTAGGGTTAATTTTCTTTAAAAAATGGTGATATAATGCGAAATAAGTTGGAGTTATGCGAGATATTTATGTTTTCAGGTTTTGAGTGGTGTACTAATTAAAACATATTGAATGAGCATGTAAAACATATTTCAAAATTGCATTTGAGTTTCTTGATTTTCTCTTTTTTTTTCACAAGCTATGAATTTGGTAGCTGTATGAACTTTTAGTGACAAATATAATCACGATTTAACACTAAATTTAACAGGACGTTTTCAACCATTTCTAAATTTTCATTTCCCACCCAGTTGCTACTAATTATAATAAAAGTTTCAGTCACATTAACTTCTCCTATTTACCGTGTATTAGGAAAAGTTAATGCAATAGAGACAATCTGTTTGTCTAGCTGTAAATCATCAAAAGCATTCAAAGTCACCTTCCTCATTAAAAACATTTAGGGATGTCTCGAGTAGCACTTTGGCCAAGTCGTAACGAGTACTCGACCCAGTACCGAATCCCGAGTAGTTGTGAATAAAAAAGAATATTGATGTGCCCATGAAGAATTTTGAATATATTGAAATGAAAACATACATTTTAACTACATATATATAAACTAATGACAGAAAATAAATGTAAGCTTTCCAAAATTGAATTCTTTAAACATTATAACTCTTTCTAAAAATCAGCTTCAAAAATTTGGTTGTAGTAAAAATTCATTCAATAATGTAAAATGCCTCAAAATCACCCGCCCTCCCCCCCCCCCCGCCAAAGGAAAAAAGTGTATTCGCACTGTATGTTTTTATTTATTTTCTTTTCATTTTTTACTTTTTTAAAATTAATTATAAAGTGATATTTCAGCGATTCGTTAAATCAAACATGTTGGGCACTACTCGTGCAGCTTAAGATAGGACCAAACAAAATATAAAAAATGGAAAAATAGTCGAATTTGCATGTGAAGTTTACCAATATATAAACTGCGTAAAAATATTTTATATGCTTGAGTTTTTTAGTTATTGCATATTACATACTTATATTGCATATTATTGTACCAATCAGTTATAAATATGTCTACTATTGGTAATCTTAAAAAAAATTATGAAATTTTTACAACTACCCAGTAATGGCCGAGTACTTGGTACATTACTAAAAAAAATCCTACAGCAAAGAAAAGCTGTAAAGAATTCTCAGACTTGATTCAATTGGGGCAAAAAAACTAACTTATCTGATCAACAACAGAAAAATCCTATTAGGTATTGGTGTTTCAGATTTGAGGGAAAACACCATTTCCAGAGATAAGTTGCTAGATACTGTAAACAATTCAGAAATCCACCATTTACGCTGGCGAATAGTCACCAGCTGTACCAGTCACCTGTAAGTTCTTCATTTAATCAAACTTAGTATGCATCAACCAATTTTTGTGATGTGAAGCTCATGCCTCCATGTTATTTAAAAAATTACTAATTATTTGTAGAAATGGCAAGATTATTCCAGGTATGGATTTTAACAAAACCAAAAGCTGTGTGGCATCATCTGTAACCGTTTACATGGAAGACGGAACAGAAGTGGACGATTCTTTTCTTTACCAGCTAGGACTCTGGTTTATCTCCTCTCTGAAAATGATATGCTAAATATATTTTTGAGCATTTTATTGTGTTTATTAGTATATTTATCCTTTAATTATTATGTATAAAGCTTTCCAAAATGCTCTGATTACACTAAGCTTGTTCTTTTGATGAAACCTCTTAAAGATATTTTGATTTGAAAGCTGAAGCTTTTGTCAAAATATATTATAATTTTAGTAGCAATTGCATTTTATAGTATATTTTGTTCTTAAAAAGAGCCTCATGTATGTATATCATGTTTCCATTGGTTAAAATCATTTGCCACTTGCTCTTTGAGGACTAAAGTAAAAATGCAGCCCTTTTAATAGCCCTTAATACTGCTCATATTTTTAATATCATACAATTTTAATTGCCTTAATGTAGTTTTTACTCTCATAGAAGGGGAATAATTGCATTGTACCTTGCACAGTAAGAGCATGAATAGTATATCCTTTTTTTCTTTTCTAGAGACCAGGGTTACAATCTGAAGTCGTACCTGTATTTTAAAATATTCCAACCGTGCCAAATGTTCTTACACTAGAAGGGGATTGCCAGAGGAATGCTGTTGCAAATTTATCAATTTACATCCAGTATTGGATGCATTATGTTCATATTTGGCTGCTGTAGTGTAAAATATTTGTGAAACCTATTTTTAAAATTCTTTACTTCTATTGGCATCTTCAAAATAATCATTTGATTAAAATGAATCTGTAAAAAGCAATCATGCATAGCAAAAAACTTCCTATCATTTAAATTTCTCAAAAAAAAAAAAACTAAAGCAATATTGGTCTAACTATATATATAATTTAACTGTGATTAACTAGAAGTATGGTATGAACATAAATCACTAAATCTCATTTGAAACACAATTATTACAAATTGCTTGATGTTTTTTTAAAAATTGCATAGTATATACTTATTGCTCATGTAACTGTAATATTTTTCATTATTATTTTGTAATTCTAGTTTAAAGGTACAAATCTGGAGCATGATTTTTGTTTGAAACAGTTAAAATAGTTTCATTACTCGCAATAATTTATGAACCTCTACACATGGACTTTCAATCATATTAAAAGCAGTACCAATATTTTCAAGCTCTTTTATTTGATTTTGTTTTCATATTTAGTATTTTGAGCATTACTTGAAAACGAGGAATGCTTTTCTGCATCTTTTCATTTTTTAAATTCTTCTTTGAATGAGATTGTTCTTGGGGAGGTATGACTCTATCCTCTTACCAACAATACGTTTAAGGAACATTGTTAATAATTTTCAGTTTTAAAATTTGATATAAAAGTCCTTTTTTAAAATTAGTTTTCTTTGGGGACAAGCTTATGGTATGCGGTCTGCTGTACGACAAGTGCTGGCTTCAATGTTCAACTGTCATGGCGAATAATATCTGTGCTTTTCTTTCTACATTGGGATGAGCAAAATATTTCATACTTTAACAAACAATACTGTTTCAGGGGGAAAATGAGTTCGGAATTAATATTACAATGCTTTCATTAATTTGATTTTTACGTTTTATTTATTTATATTTCAAGCTTATATATTGTTACATAAGGGTAGGTGTTCATATAATTATATCATTTATATTTTTCTATTGGGGGGGGGGTTGAGACGCTCAAGTTTTCCGAAAATTTTCTGTTTAAAAAATGTTTTTGTACTGAGAATCACCCCCTGAGAATCAATTTATGTTCATACCATACTTCTAGTTAATCACAGTTAAATAATGTATATAGTTAGACCAAGATTGCTTTAGTTATTTTTTCTCTTTTTTTTTTTGAGAAATTTAAATGATTGGAATTTTTGGCTATGCATGATTGCATGCAAGCTGAAAAACTGTTGGATGGCATGTCACATTTTATACACATGCTTCTTTTTTATTATTATTTTGTCAAGCAGTTTCGTATAAAAATCCCATTTTTATGTTTACTTATATGTAGGTGTTGTGTGAACTTAGATATTAAAAAATGTCATTTAAAAATGTTTGTATTTGCTGTTTATTTATTTTTTGTCTAAATTTGTTTTTTTTTTTTTTTGCAGAACACTTTATACTAAGATATTATTCTTGATCTTAACAAATAATAATTTTGATAACTTCATTTTTTAATTTTTGTGCATTATATTAAACTATGGATATAAGGGTAATTTTATTTATACCATTTATGACTTGATTTTTCCTATGGTTGTACAAAATGTGGCAACAATTAAATATCACTTCAGTTGATTTATTTGGTAATTTCCTGAAAGCTTAAAATTTTTATTTTTCACAAAATACTCTTGGAAAAAATTAAACTTAAAGTGGTCACAATTTTTAAAAACATTTTAAATTCTAAACTTGATATGTGTTATTTGCAGCTACTAATTTACAAAACAAAATTTTTCATTATTTCAATTTTGTCTGGACTTACACTAATAACCATGAAAATTCATCTGATTTCTTTTATACTTCATAAATAAATATTTTCCCTTAGAAATGGCAGAGAAGTGACAAACAATTGTTAATAAATCGCATTTTAATTGTTGCAAGCTTTTTTCTTCTTTTATTAAATACCTAAACGTCATAACATTTTATGTTTTAACATGATTGGTAATTATTCATATTGCTAACAATTAGAATAAAATTAAGTCCTATTATATTTACAAAGAAATTATGGACAAGTTTGATTTTAAAATTAGTATGTTTACAGGAAAATAATAAGTTCTTAAAACAGGTAATAAATAGGCTTCAAAACGTTCAGATATGTACTCTACTCATTGCAAGGTAAGTATCTTGATTTTTTAAACTACAAAGGTATTTTGAAGAATTCAGACAAGTTTCTAGAAATCCAATACTTATATCTGAAAACTACTTATATACTTGAGGGCTGCTTCTGAGGTATCAACATTATTTTTGATGATATAGCTGAAAATTAAATATCTTAAAACTTTTGCTAAGTAATTGTAAATTTCATGAATTTCAAAAGTTAACTCCACAATGAGTTAACTTTTGAAATTCATGAAATGTACAATAACTACTTAGCAAAACTATTAAGATATTAAAATTGTTAGTTATATCATCAAAAATGATTCTGGGAACGGTACTTTCTTCTAGTGGGAAATTTTAGAATTTAGAAAGGTTTCAGGTTAATTCCAGGAAAGTTACTGGTTTTCTGCAGAAAGTTTTCCCAGTTATTCAGAAAGGTTCCTGGTTAATTCCAGGAAAGTTACTGGCTTTCTGTGGGAAGTTTTCCCAGTTATTCAGAAAGGTTCCTGGTTAATACCAGGAAAGTTACTGGCTTTCTGTGGGAAGTTTTCCCTGTTATTCAGAAAGGTTCCTGGTTAATTCCAGGAAAGTTACTGGCTTTTTGTGGGAAGTTTTATCAATTATTCAGAATGGTTCCAGGTCAATCCCAGGAATGTTACTGGTAAAAATTAGGCACATGAGGTGCCTAGGATATTCGTAGTAACGTTCCTGATTTCCTTTTACAGTGTACATCTTTTCTTAACCTTTCCGTATTTGCGGCCCAATTTTCTATCATAAGTTTCATCGCGCCCCCTTACCATAAAATGTATACAACAATTATGTATATGAGTACTGATTCGTTTTCTGAATTATTTCCTTTTCCATTCCCCTTCTCGTATGCTCGCGCCCCACAGGTTGAGAATTTAAATTTCAACACTATAATATACATTTACATTTTACAAAACAAAATTAGCAATAAAAAAGTAAAACAGACCATAAAATATGCTATAGATTGGTCCTAGAAAAAATGATGCATTAAAGTTAATTTTTCTTCATTAGGAGCATAAAATACTGTTTATAATGTTGCGTGCGTGAATTGTTGCCCAACTACGTAACTAAAAAACTTGAAATCAATTTTTCACGTCACTTTTCAATAGTATGCTGTTTTTTTAAAAACATTTTTTTTCATTTCAGATAAATTTTGCTTTTATACATGATTTTACATAGATATTATTTATTCAGGAAGCATTTAATACATATATTTAAACAAAAAACCTGTTAAATTACTCTTCTGAGAAGGTTTTATCATAATCTGAAAATATTTCTAAATACAGGGTGCGGCAACATAATTTCCTTTTTTTAAATGTGCAACTTTCAGGATTATAAATGTTGTTGTGGGGCGGGATTTGTCTCATTCCAGTGGGATAGTTCCAAAATTCTGTTCCCAACTTTGGTCAGTTCTATTCCGCACTGGAATCTCGGAGGAGCGCGCGTTTTTAATCGAGGTCTACTTTTCGAATGAACGTTCAGTCATTTGAAGTGGCCAGCAGCTTCCCAAATTTGGGACCCTTGCGATTTTCCTTCGTTTATTTATTTATATATTTATTATTATTTATTTATTTTTAATTATCGACTTTATGTCAATCGTCCAATGATCCTACAACACCTGAAGGGGCAGCATCCAGGCAGAAATTGCTAACATACCCTGCTATGCTGGTAAGGATCGTAACAAGCGCTAGAAATCGGCTTTCAGTGCATGGGCAATAGGGGGCGTCACCTACCTGGTTTTATTGTCAAAACTGTGTAAAACATAACTTTAGACATGTACCTACATTATATATATATATTTATGTTTCCGATTATTGAAACGGGTTTCATTGAGTTTTGAAAAAAGGAAGTTATGTTGCCGCGCCCTGTACTTTTAGCATGGGATTCATAATACTAAAGTTATAAAGATTAATACAATATTTCAGTAAGAAAAACACCAATATTACACATTCTATTAATTATTCCCTTCTTATTACATTGCTACCTAACTCATTTTAACGATCGAAGTCTACAGGAAAAAGTTACACACAACAGAATAAAAAAAAGTTTCAAAATGGGTTAACTAGATTTAAATATTTAGTCACATCGTTAAAAATTAATAAATGATGAACCTCCGACGGTGGTTGGAAAAAAAAAAGTTACTACTAGGTATAATAACTGTGTCAAATTAAAGTGCCATTAAACAGCCATTAGCGCATAATCGCATCCTTACTTCCATGCCCTATCTTGTTACGCATACATGACTCGTTCTAATTCTAAAGCTATTAGAGAAGAAAAACTTTTACCTCTCTTTTTCATTTGGGCTTCCTCGATAGCTTATTTTTTTTCGTGCTCCTTCTTTACAAATTAAAAGCAAATTCTCTAAATTTCAACACTGTTAATTTATAAATAACTATTGCTTGAAAATACACTTCGGTTGTAGATTCTATTCAAAAAATACTTGTTTTAAAGGCAGTAGTTTTTTCGTTATAATAATGACAGAATAGAATTCAAATCGTTAGCGCTAATATTGTAGGCGTTTCACTACAAACTAGTTTCATCAACCCTACCCTCTTGAGACTCCAGAATTTAGCAGAAACAATTTTGACGCAATTCTTTGGTTCTCTGATTTAAAAATTGATTACAAAAACAAAATAGTTTTAAAAATATTTTTTTAAAATTTTCATTAATAATTAGATTATATAATAATTAATCCCCAATTTCCATGTTTTCCATGTTTAAAATGAAATAACTATCTGTTTTGAAATTAATCAAGAGTAAACTATCTGTTGATTAATTTCAAAAACAGCGTTTTAGCTTTCAAATTGCACGAACTAGTAAATAAACATTATTTTAAAATGTACCCAATTCGGTACCGAAAGTCATAAGATGTTAAGTCTATTTTTCGAAACCAACAATTCAAAAAAATCACTTTTAGAGTTACTACACATGTATTTTCAAGAAAGAAAAAGCATAGCTAAAAGTTCCATGCTTATAATTCAGAGCGTTTTTTGGCAAACTTTTAATGCTGGTACGGAACTCAACTTTAAAGCGATATTATACCACTCTCCAATGCGTAATTTAATTGCAATATCTAAAATCGACTTCGCTTAAAATGTCATCTTAGTTTTTACCTCATAAACAATTTAGGCCCACTATGTCATTTAAGGTCAATTGCATTTAATTTGGAAAAAAATAAACCGGAATATTAAAATCACGTTAAATGTAAAACAAAGGGTGGGGAGGGATTATCTCTTTCACTGATGTTTCTGATAAATGCTGTTGATACCTCTTTTAAATCATTAGTAAAATTTCTACTCTAAGTTCAGTATTGATGCTAAAGAGTTCCTTGAATTATCCAGCACTTCGTACTTCACAAATGGCAGATGTTATATGAGTAAAAATATAAATGTTAAAAATAATTTATTCTCTTGTCATTTCTTTTATTTAGAGTGTTACCTTTTTATATATATCTATTTCCAAAACACGTTTTTATTCACCTCTAATTGCATAAAAAGAATCAAAACGAAGCATGTGATTAGTATTGAGACATTAAAGGGGATAAATTTAGTACTAAATTTTTCTAGAAAGAAATTATCACTAATTGCTAAAACAAAACTTTAACGTTGATTAAAGGAATACATCACATAGATTACAATAGATGATATATTTTTTTGCGATTTTACTTTGGATTCATTTTATGGTCGTGGGGAAAACAATAAGCTTTTAATAAGCTCATAAGTTTTACTTGACAGTTACTTGAGTTTGACTTTAAAAAGGCAATATTAGTAGTATATGTAAATGTATGTTTTAAAAAGTTGATTTCAGTTGAGTTGCGACAAATGGAAATACACATGCAAACATATGTAATATTAAAATATTCGATGTTACTGGCAATCCGTTTTTGATATTTTTGACTAAAATGAATGGAATATGAAATCTATTGGTTTAAGTTAATGCGAAACTCAGTAATGTAAAAAGAATTTCAAAGTTTTTCTGTTTGGCGGAATTTTGACTGATAAGTCGTATCATGCAATTTGTAAAAAAAAAAAGATCTGAAGACAATATTAGAACTCATAAAGAATATGAATATCATTACTTAAAATATGCAAAGCAATTCCATTCAATCTAGTACAAGGCATGGATGAAACCGCAAATTTGTGTGTGTGGAAATAGTAATAGTACTAATATGGTATATAAATATTAATGGGCCGCTGTTTTGAGGTATTAATAATGATAAGTATCGCCGTACTTTTATACCTAACAAAGTATCCTCCAACTCCCAAAACTGTTTCTTGTGCTATAATTCTATTATTCACAAATAAAAAATAATAGCACAATGTTTGATGCACATGACCCACAAAAAATTCAATTGCAGAGCGGATATCTGACTTTTTTTTAAAAAAAAAGTTCCTACTTTTGATGTAAACATTTTATGGACCAAAAAATATCAGACTACCTAAGTTTGATACTTCTTTCTTCTTGGAACTGCTCGCGTTTAGTTTCTGGATGGTCTATTTGGGAGTGGAAAAAGGGAAGGAAATGGCTCCCGTAGGAATAGACGATTCTTTTATTGCAGAGTAAACCATTTGTGCTACCATTGCGTCGTTCCTCAAACGAGGTTCCAGTGACCGTTAAAAGACGGATCCCACGGAGGAAAAGTTATTCTCAGACAACAATGCATTTATTTGGAAAAGATTGAACCCAACCTTTGGTGCTCAAAATGGTTATATTTTTTTGCAATTTTGACGTTTTGCTTTCCTCGCAAAATGCAGATGAAGATATTTTTTAAATGTATTTTCTTACCTCAGTGTGAGTGTTTTTGACGAATATTTTGTGTTTGTTGCTCAAAAAACGTCTCGTTAAAAGGGAGAGAAATTTTTAAGTTTCTCTAACAATTTAATTTTAGGAGTTATCTTCGAAAGTAGTAGTTTGCCTTTTTGAGTATATTTCTAACGTTTTATAGTTAGAGTATATTTCTGCAGACTTGTACCCTATCGTTTTGCTCTGTGATAAAACAATTATTGTAGTCATTTTCGGAGAAAGTGTTACTTAACTTCTTCATTCCAAGTGTACCCAATCGTTTTGCTCTGTGATAAAACAATTATTGTAGTCATTTTCGGAGAAAGTGTTACTTAACTTCTTCATTCCAAGTGTACCCAATCGTTTTGCTCTGTGATAAAACAATTATTGTAGTCATTTTCGGAGAAATTGTTACTTAACTTCTTCATTCCAAGTGTACCCAATCGTTTTGCTCTGTGATAAAACAATTATTGTAGTCATTTTCGGAGAAAGTGTTACTTAACTTCTTCATTCCAAGTGTACCCAATCGGGCACATTTTAAAATATTGTTTATTAACTACTGCTTGTGCAACTTGAAAGCTAAAACATCCAATTGGTTTTTAAATTAATCGACACATAGTTTGCTTCGTTTTAAACATGGAAAACATGGAAATTGGGCATTAATTATTATTTAAACTAATTATCAATTAAAATTTAAAAAAAAAAATAGTTATTTTATTTTGTAATTTGTTTTAAAATCAGAGAACCAAAACATTGCGTCAAAATGGTTTGTGCTTAGTTCTGTGGTCTGCAGAAGTTAAAAATATTAAGAAACTTTTAAATAGCTCTTACTAGAGCAAGCGATATTTTCTGACCATGCATGGGAAAATTCTAAAAAAATACTCAGTTGAGTGAAATAAATTCGCAAGTTTGGTACAGTGGATGCCGCTTAATGTTACCGCATCGGGACGAAAATTATTCGATAACAATAACCGAGTGGTTATAATAAACGATGCAATTTTATAGCTGGAAAAAGTTGCACTTTTGCACATTATTGACAAAATCTCTACTGCCGTTTTTTTTGCAAGCAGCGTTACCAGATTACGCAACCAAACCAACTTATGTTTATTACGTTACGTTTTTTTTTTAAGCTGCTACCTTTTTATAATAAACAATCCAATTAAAACTAGAAAAATAAAATAATGATCAGTATATTTTTGTCTTTAAAAAAAAGGAATTACTCATTGTTGATTTTCTGCTAATTTTACGAATTCGCAGTCGTTTTTTTTTTTTTTTTTTTTTTTTTTTTTTTTTCACACATGGAAGCGAAATTTGAAGTGCCTTCGTCATCAGAAGAGCTAAATACGTTTTCTGACCATAAATTTCAGAATATAATTCACAAGCAGGAAAGAATGGTTTATTTTCTCCTAGTTTTTTCTGATTCAAAAAAAGTAATATCTGTAACGGGGTAGCAATAAACGATGTTTTTATTAGAAAAACCGATGATTTTTCAATGTATTTTTTATACTAGCGGACGGGACTTGGCGATTTTGATGACATTAAACGACGTATATTATTAACCGGGATCACATAAAACGGCTACCACTGTATAAGTTTCTATGATCAATTTTTTCTTTCTTATTCTTTTTATTTTGTAGTTGTTTTGGATTCACGTTTGTTGAAATTGCATATTTTTTTCATTTCTATGTATTTATTAATTTTTGGTTCTGCTCTTTGTTATTTTACCTTACTCTCTGTTATTTTGTTTATATAACTCTCCCTAATCTAAGCAATCTTGTATCTGTAAATATGCAGTTTTTCACC
Source organism: Octonoba sinensis (assembly GCA_038502835.1). NCBI lineage: Eukaryota > Metazoa > Arthropoda > Arachnida > Araneae > Uloboridae > Octonoba > Octonoba sinensis. The sequence continues at coordinate 25,022,684 of CM076603.1, forward strand.
AAGTGTCTTTTAGAAAACTATGTAATGATAATAAAAAGTTAAATATTGAAATTATATTAAAAAATTAAATATTGAAATTATATTTAAAATTAAATGAGGAAATTATATTTAAAATTAAATGCGGAAATTATATTTAAAAATTAAATACTGAAGTTATATTTAAAAATGAAATACTAAAAATATATTAAAACATTAAATATTGAAATTATATTAAAAACTAAATATGGAATTTATATTAAAAAACATAAAATTATATTGAAATAAAAGTTATTCTACAAGATACGATGCATTAAAAATCTATGCTAAAGATACATCCGAGAAAAAATGGCTAGAAATGAACTAATTAAAAAACAATCATTTCTTGCATAGCCAACTTGCTCCGGTCTCCTTTGAGCGAGCAATATTGCGAGAATGTTTCCGTAAAAGCAATCTATTACTATATCCCAAACTAACAAATATTGTGAAAAGTAAACAAACGAGCTTCGGAGATTACTTCAGATGATATATTTCGCGATTTTCCATCAAATTAATTTTATGGCTGAGGCACAAATAACAATATTTCATACTGTAATGAAAACACTATATCTCTTGAACTGTCGCTTGTACTGCAGACATTTGACATTTATAAGATAAATATTTTCCTGCATATTGCATCTTGATCAATTTGAATCGTGCAGAAAGTAAATTCTTTTTGTGTATTTTTTTTATTGCAATTATTTTTCGCCCAAATTTTTTGCAGTTCTTCATTAAAAAAAGAAAGAAAAGAAAAAAAGGGGGGACCGAATGTGATGTATATGAACATGTGGTACGTTAATTTAAACATTTCTGCTGAAAACTAATTTTGATTCAAAAATTCTATCAAATATAGACCAAATGAGTACTAAATTTCCCAATTTTTCATAAGTTTTACATTAATTTTAAGATGTCGTTGTTGTTGTTGTCATAACAAGGAAGAATGGGTTGGACGCTGCTGAGTCTAACGGAGCCCTTGTAGGCAAGGGTCCGATTTCTGCCCCTTTGAAAGATCTTTTAATTTTTTGAACCAGCTCTTAGATGAGAGACCGTCACCTGGGATTGGCACCGCCAGAGGTATCGTTTCACTTGTACAACATTGGAGCCACGATCTATTTAACGTGCACCAGCTCCCTTTATCGTACACGGATTGCAGCAACCAGCCGCGCGGCGCGCGCAAGATGTTGTCACCTTCCCAAACACTGGAAGCACACAATGTTGCTTCACTTTCGGAATTCTGCGGGAACCGAACTTCTACCGACTGGTCCACTGCGGGAACATTTGAGATGTAAAAACATTTAGTGTAATTTTTAAAATTTAATTTACACATGATGGCGATATTTATGAATTTTAAGGGGGGAAACAGGTGTAAAGACTGCATATTAAGAGCAATTTTCATGATTTCTTTTTAACGTATCAAGAATAAATATATTTTATTGATATTTTGAGGTTATTTCATAGGTATATTGAAGAACATTTACTGAAATTTTCAAACATTTTTTTTGCAAAATCTCGTAGATATCAACTGCTGCACACTGCAAGTCGCCACCTGGATCGGCAGTTTGCGTACATCCTGGAGGTCACAATTTTTAGCTGAAAGCAATTTTTTTTTAATTTACTTTTTGTATGTCTCTTCTAGTTGAACTAAAACCGTCACAAAAAATTCTTTTTAAAACGGGAAAATTACGTACGATTTTTAACGTTTTTTTTAAATTTTTTTGCTCTCTTTTTTACAATGAAAAAGTAAAAATTAAGATATTCTTATGATTCTAGTTCAACTAGAGCGTATAGATATAAAGAAAATGTGTGCTAAATTTGATAAGGATTGATCAAAAACTCTGCGAGCTACAGTGAGCGCAAATTCGAAAAAAGTAGTTTCGAGAAAAACGCTTTTGAAAAAAAAAAAAAAAAGAGTGGTAGTGAAGGTAAATTTAAGGCAGTAATGAATCAGTTTTTTTATACTTATAGATACTAATACTTATAGAAATTTCTATTTGAGGTCTCAATTGTTGAAAGAAATAAAACGACATCTGGCTAACGTTCTTCTGCCTCTCTAATACTCTTCAGGTCATTCATTAATGAGGGACTACCTGCTCAACCGCTCCAAAAGAGGCGCTCGCTCAAATGCTTATAACTTTTAAACGACTTGAAATTTTGCTATCATATTTTCAGTGTATATTACTGAATAAATATAGAATCGATTTAAGAAAAAAATTTTTAAAAATATTTTTAAGGCCTCTACACGTATTTCCCCCTTAAAACACCTTGACAAAAAAACTGCAGTTTGCTCTGCGTACTGTTCAGCGAAAAATTTCTAAGTTAATCAAAAGCAAAAAAGGGATAATAAATTTTGATGGACGTATTCAATCATAGTGTATGGCAAATTATATATATATATTATATAGTATCATTATTTATCGCAAAATAAATAAGCAGTAATTTCATGGTACATTATTTAAAAGTCAGAAAATCCGTCGGAAGAGCAGGAAATAAGTTTTGCTATAAAATAATTTAGCATAGTGGTTCCAAAATATTTAGTGACTATATCTCAAAGTCATATGCGTAGGGAACTTACCGTGATATGATTTAAGTACAGATTTGTCCGTTATCTAATCATCAATAAAATTAACACGTTCACACTCTCAAAAATAGAATCCTCATTTTCGACGATTCTTCAATCGTCAAGAAAATTTCGTCATTTACAACGATCCTTTCCTCGCGCGATCACGTGACTTAAAAAATTACCACACAAATTTCGCCCATTCGACAAAAAGTTCGCTCGGAGCATTTTTCACGAAGCCGTTTCGTCAAATACGACGAAAGTTTCGTGATATTTGAGGATGCAATTCTGAGAGTGCAACCTTCTATATATTTTAACACGAAAGCTTGTCAATTTTTAACTGTTGAACGTGTTGGTGAGGGAAAGCGAATCGAAAGATGAATCATATTTGTAGCTTGTGTAATTACAATGGGCGTGTCAAGGTCATACAATGCTACCTTTTCTCCTTCTGGTCGCCACGGTTTCCGTGCTAGAAACTTTTCCCCCACTTGGTTTGGGAACATAAGTCAGGTTGTTGTTTTAGTTATAATAATAATAGACGGATTCAAATCGGATTTATTTCTCAATGGCAAAAATAGATTGCGTCAGGCAAAGTTTTCAAATATTTTCAACCAATCTAAATATTATTCTGACATTTTGATGTGTTTCAGAAAGCTATTGTATAGCTAATTTATCGCATTTTATATTTTGTAAATGTGAAAATCTTATCTAAACATTCCAGATGAAATTTAATTGCATTTACTTAATATCAAAAATAAATAATTGGAAAATAAATTCTTTCTTATTACTTTTTCTCAACTATGCTAATATTTTGAGTCGGAGGTGTCGTAATGCCATTGCCTTAACTGCAGTGCAAAAAAAAAAAAGTCTGGCTCTGTTATCATTCTCGCAGTTGCCATGGAGACAAAGCAGCAAACTCGACCTTGATGCGCCTATTCTAATTACACAGACTTTAGGCAAGTGTGAACAAGGTAAGACTGAACAAAATCATCCCTACAAATTCATCAGATTACAAGCTCTTGCCGAGGGTGGTTTTACAAAATATAGATACAAGACTATGCCCTACATATTTTACAAGCAATTGGGTTAATAATTTGTAGCAATGCAAGACATTTCAATTATCAAACGTACAGTACAGTAAAGTCCCGCAAATCCGAACTAATTGGGGCTGTAGCCTGTTCGGATTTCAATTTTGTTCGGATTAGCCGAAAACTATTCATAACGCAATAAACGAACCCTCGTTACTGTATAGAACTTAACCCGTTTACTGCGCAATTTTTTTCTTCTTTGTAAAATACTCTTTTTTTTTTTGGTGTGTGCGTGTGTTTGTTTGTGCTATTTATTAGTGGAAAACATACTAAAAATATTATCATTTAATTCGGAAAATAGAATTCGAGAAAATTTGACATGTTGTTTAAAAACAACATGGCGCATTTAGGGGTAACAATATTTTTTTTATATAATCATTTGAATAAATGAAAGAAAATCAATAATGAATAGGTATGCATTATAATCATAAAATAGCACTAAATAGTAACACGCAGCAGCCACGCCAAACGATTTCATGTTTATGCGACGCTGTCGCGCAATTGCCTCCGCTGGAAGGTTTTCGTCACTTCGACAATTGAAGTTAACCGACTTCAAGTGAAATTGATAGTTTGTGAGTTTGTATTGAGCAATTGTTTTATAAATTTAATAAGTAATAGTTTTTAATTGTTTTGTTGTGACAAAATTAATAATTTTCTATTTTTGCGTGCAATTTTCAAATTTAAATTTGTTAAAAAAAAACTCGCTCGGATTTCCCGAGATTTCGGATTTTCGGGGATCGGATTTGCGGGGTTTTACTGTAAAAAAAAGATTTAGATTTTTTTAAAAAAGAAAGAAATGAATTAAGAATGAAAGAAAAGAAATAATGAAGATAACTAAAACCCAGCGCAAGAGACAGTGTAAGTGACCAGCGTAAGATCAATTAAAAGATTCAAAAAAATTTGAAAATGCTGTTAAAAATATTAATGTAATAATGTATGGCATATCCATATCAAGATTTGCGTGAAAATGTAAATCAGACCGTTACTTAGGATTTAATACCGACATATATCTTGTGCACACTCTCAGAAATAGAACTCTCACTTTTGACGATTCTTCAATCGTCAGAAAAGAAATTCGTCATTTACAACGATTATTTCCTCTCGCCGATCACGTGACTTTAAAAAGTTCCTACACAAGTTTTGCCAATTTGACGAAAGGTTAACACTCGGAGTATTGTTCACAAAGCCATTTCGTCAAATACGACGAAAGTTTCGTGAGATTTGAGCATGCGTTTCTGAGAATGCAATATAGTGCTTTGAGATTTGAATGGAATAAAAACGCAGGATTTTAATGAAGTAAAAAAAATAACGTTTTAATACAAATAAGCACCCTGAGTAAAACTAGTTGCAATGTTAGTACGGTTCATTTCAGAATGGTGGAGAAAAAGTTTTTTTCTAGTAATAAGATGTCGGTTAAGTGTTAAGGGGAATCGACACCTAAAAATCCACCTTCTCAAATTGAACATAATTCAAGGTGTATTGACTGGTAATGTACGTTTATAAAGCTAACTTGATGAGTTACAGAAGAAAAGATTAAAAAAAAAAAAAAAAAAACGTTAAAAAAAATTTACAAAATTAAAATTTTTTTTAAAACGCTACTCTTTTTAAATGGGAGATTTTTGCCTATATGTTTCTTACAAGAAAGAATAGACTTTACTCCTCCCTTTGTAATATGGAATTTTTGACGTTTTTATTATTTCTTGAAAAAAAAATTAAAAACGAAAAATCTAAGGAAAATCTCGGTATTGCAAGATTCTTTAAAGTTAAATTGTATTAAAATAATTTCTAACAAATTTATCAAAAATTACATACTAGGTTACATTTAGTTGAACATTTGGAACAAGCAATAACATTTTCAAGTGAATAGATACATATTTGAAAAAGCTTTAGCATTTTAACTATTACATAGTATGCAAAGAGACGAAGCTGAGAAAAAGCCATTTAAAGTTTTTGGTTAGGTAAAGATATGAACTACCCCAAACTTAATTAGGAACGGAAATTGACCATGGAAAATGCTAATAAATAATGTTTTTATTATCTCCAAAAGCACATTATTAAAATGTTCATATAAAATTAAAAATAAGATATCTTAGAGTGTACGTAGGACTTTAAAACTTTGCACAAACGTTCTCAAATATATAAAGTGTAATTCGAAGCAAAAATTCCAAATTCGAGATTTTGACCGATTTTTAGTGCCAAGTTCCCTTAATGGTAGTAACATTAGACGTTACAATGAGGCGTATAACAAGAGCTGTTCAAATTTAATAAAACGTGTCCTCACAAAACGTGTGCTAAGAGCTGTGAGAAACGGCAAGCAGATCTTCAGTAATCCACTCGAAATACTGATATGTTTGGAGCTCCAAACTGAAGCAACATTAAATCTAAACCAAATGCAATTATTAACTATAAACATTTAATGGATATCTAGTAATTAAAAAAAATCATTCTAGAATAATTTATTTCTTTTTAAAATAAGTATGCTTTAAAACTCTGCGAAAAACGGCAAGCAGATCTTCAGTAATCCACTCGAAATACTGATATGTTTGGAACTCCAAACTGAAGCAACATTAAATCTAAACCAAATGCAATTATTAACCATAAACATTTAATGGATAACTAGTAATTAAAAAAAGTCATTCTAGAATAATTTATTTATTTTTAAAATAAGTATGCTTTAAAACTCTGCGAAAAACGGCAAGCAGAGATCTTCAGTAATCCACTCGAAATACTGATATGTTTGGAACTCCAAACTGAAGCAACATTAAATTTAAACCAAACGCAATTATTAACGAGAAACATTTAATGGATAACTAGCAATAAAAAAAAATCATTCTAGAATAATTTATTTATTTATTTTTAAAATAAGTATGCTTTAAAACTATGTGGTGGAATTTTTAAAAGAAAAAAAATAGTGGAATAAAAAATAGGTGCACTTCAACGAATTCTAAGTGAGAAATTTTACTTAAAAACAACGAAAAGGAATCTTTCCTGACTAACATGCAAGCATTTTATTGACCAAAAGATATCAAAGTTCGCAAACTAGATGCTTGTTTTCCTTAAAATTGTTACTTTTAAGTTTTTGAACTGACTATTTGGAAGTGGGAAAAGCGAAGAAATGGCTCCCTTAGGAATAGAAGATTCTTTTATTACACGGTAAACTATTTCGCTTACCCACGCCTCGTTGTTCAAATGAGGTTACAGTGACCGTTAAAAGACGGATCCCACAGACGGGAAGTTTTCTCATACCCCAATGTATTTACTCCCACAAGATTGCACACAACCTTGGCGATCAAAATGGTTACATTTGCAATTTCCTATTTCGCGTTCCTCTTAGAAGGCGCAGGGAAAAATAAAGATTTGTATATAGATTGCTTTGCGAAGATTTTTTGTGGATTATGTTAAAGTGGAAGCTAACCCGAAAACTTTCACTTGTTGCTAAAAAAATATAAATATTTACTAAATGGAGTAAATAAATCGTTATTCTTTTAGATTAATTAAATTTTGCGGTTTTTATTCAACTTAATTTCTTCCTCATACGTGCTCTCAATTGTCTTATAAGGCCCTAGCTACTGTTTATAAATTATTAACGTGTTTCAAAAATGTTTTCATTATTTCCAAAAACACATTTAAATTTTTATTAGCATCTTCCATGGTCAGTTTCTGTTCTTAATTAAGTTTGGGGTAATTCATTTCTTTAACCAGCACAGTTTTTCTCGTGTCGGAAAATAAAAAAAGAAAAAAAAAAGCTCATGTTATTATAACTCTACTTTGTGCTCGAAAGACTATTATTATTAATTATTTTTAACTTCTTTGTTAAAATAAGTTTTGAAAAGCAGCAGATAATAAACTCTTTCTTTTTAATAAAAATATTTTCTTTCAAGCTAAATAATGAGATTTCTTCTCTTCCTTCCAATTGTTTTAAAATAACTGAGAGAAGCTAGTAAGTTATAAGTGATTCTTCTTTTTTACTTCTATACTTTTACCTTTTCACTTGGATATGATAATTTGTATTCAGCTTTTTAGCCCTAAATTGTATTTCAAATTAAATTATTGGCTTTTTATTGCGCAAAGGGGTAAAAAGTTACCTTACAATATTTGTAGATTTTAACAATTGAAGCACTTTTCCACGTTCTTAGCCAAGAGACTCCAGTTTAAGAATTATTCACCCATAAAAAGTAACTAAGTAAATAAAATTGAATGAATGAATACATATACCACTCCGCTAGATGCTCATATATTTAAGAAAATAAAACGCTATATCTCCCCCCCCCCCCTGAGGCCGCGCTGATGCCACAGGGGTGCGTGGTCAAGACATGATAACGATGCTGACCCTACACTGTGCAGCGTTGTTTTTTAAAAGCACCTCTGCTTTTCGTTCGCTAAGCTCTTGCTTTGTATTATTTTTAACAAGTAGCGCATTCCTTCGCTTTATTTTGCATGTAAGATCATATTAGTTTATATAGTTTCCCCTAGATCTTGTAAACTGGGCTCAAGGTTCATCTTTTTTCACAAAATCCTAAGACATCTTGATTGGAAAAAAAAACAACAATAACTTCTCAATTTCTTTTACAAATTTTAAGCAACTATTTTATTTAAAAAATAGTTTTTAATTGCTTACATAGTTTAAACATAAAATAAAAATAAGTTGTATAAAAAATTTCGTGAAAAATATATATTATGGCGCCTTTTTTACTTGTTGTTTTTAAGCAACACCTGAAAAAAAAATGCACAGTGTAGGGTTAAAAGAATGAGCTCTTAAAAACCAAGTCCAACAACGGAATGTCTGCGGTCTCTTCATTTCTTCGTGGTGGTAAATTCAGTCGGGAATGAAGATTTAGGAGAAAAAATGGCTGTATTATAATTTCTTTTGCACCTGCCCGTGTAAAAGGGATGAAACGGGCATTTTTGGAAAATTGAGCGGTCTATATTTGCGTAAAATTGAGCGTCATGGGTATTTGCGTAAAATTGAGCGCCATTCCATTTGCGTAAAATTGAGCATCCATTTGCGCATCACTATGTTGCGTAAAATTAAAGCATCAACTATATTGCTTAAAATTAAAGCATCAACTATAGTTGCGTAAAATTGAACATCAACTATAGTTGCGTAAAATTGAACATCAACTATAGTTGCGTAAAATTGAACATCAACTATAGTTGCGTAAAATTGAACATCAACTATAGTTGCGTAAAATTGAACATCAACTATAGTTGCGTAAAATTGAACATCAACTATAGTTGCGTAAAATTGAACATCAACTATAGTTGCGTAAAATTGAACATCAACTATATTTGCGTAAAATTGAACATCAACTATATTTGCGTAAAATTGAACATAACTATATTTGCGTAAAATTGAACATTAACTATATTTTGCGTAAAATTGAACATTAACAAAATAATTTTGCGTAAAATTGAACATTAACTATATTTGCGTAAAATTGAACATTAACTATATTTGCGTAAAATTGAACATCAACTATATTTGCGTAAAATTGAACATCAACTATATTTGCGTAAAATTGAGTGTGAACTGTATTTAATCTATATTTTCTTACTAAACTTATTGAGCAACTGGGTTTAATGCGTATGTCTCGTTTAACTCTTGTCTTTTTAACGTTTTATTGCGACTGATAAAACTTGCTTGAACTGTTACATACAACTGACTAAATTCAAATCTCCCAAATGCTAGAGAATAACAAAAACAAAATATTACTGCTATCAAGCACAGTAATCTCAATGCAACAAATGTTACTAATAATAACAACGTACATGAAAGAAATAGAGCGAAATATTTTGCTATCATTAGAACGACGAGGAACTGAAGTGCTATTCACGGCACAGAAAATCAATCCCAGTACATTAGAGTGTACCTTCCTAATGGTAATGGATTCCTTTTCAATGACGCATGCGCTAGTTTGATGAAAAGATGAGTTTCGGACTAATTTCTATGAATAAACATTCCCATTTAGAAGTATTAAACATGTGCGATGAATTTTGATGACTTGTTAAGCAAAAGATAATGTATACACTGATAATTTATTTCCATGCAAGGTGCCCTTTAGAAATGAATTTTGAAGTGTTTTCCTTGTTTAAAAATACTCATTAGCTCATTCAAAATTATTGGAGTGATATTTTTAAGAGAGAACCCGAAACGGAAAATGATAACTTAAAGATTTGAGTTACCTCATACAGCATTTGCTTATATGATCTAACAAACGAGAAGCTCGAAATAAAGCGATGCATAACTCTCGCATGAAAAATTACGACTCATGTTTTCTAACTTTTGATTATTAATTTCTACACATATACGTTATATCTACATAAAATTATGACAATCTAACTATCATTACACCATATTACTTTACATTACATTAAAACTGTTGCAAAATCTAGACCATTTATACTTGTGATTAAATCATGATTACGAAAGACAATCTACCATAATTTTGCACAGACTTCAAAAAATTATGTTTAAAAGTCGTATCGATTTTGTTTAAATATTGAATTTATTTTTCCCTTTTTAGAGCATGTTTTAATTTGAACTCAGTTCTATTCTTTTTTTCTTCCCAATAGTTTCTAAATTGCTTTCAGTGTAAATGCATTTTTCATATGAATACCCCATTAAAAAAAACACATATTAAATGGCACAACCACGTTGAGTGACTGCCACTAAAAATTAATCATTTGCATGATAAATTGCGCTTTCAAATTGATTTTAAAAAGTCCAGAACAGACTTCAGTCTTAAAACAGACTGAATGGATTTAGTTTTTGTTTTATAGAGGCCTTCACTCAGCAGATATTTTCCAAAATCCGTCAAAATGGGTTCGGAACACCTCAAAACGTATATACAGTAAAGCGCCGATTATCCGAACACGTCGCGATAGACCCTAGTTCGGATAAGCAAAAGTTCGGATAATTGGACAGACAATTTAAGGAATATTGGGACAATAGAAAAACCTGCACACTTCAAGGCATACGGCTATACAGGGCTATTATGGTGTAGAAAGACCTATAATGCAATGGTCACTGCGAATGGGAGGTGATATGAACAGGAATTTTGTGCTTTGATTTTGATTATACCCCCTTTCACCAAGTCTTTTATTCTCTTGTTACTGCTCCCAACGAAACACTTATCTGGGATTCGATTTCACATAATAAATCTGGAGAGGGAGAAGGGGGATTGAAAAAAATAGGGTGTTTGGATAATTGGAAGCTCGATTAGGAATTTTTTTTCCTTAGGTGGGGGAAAAAAGGCTGTTCGGATAATTGGAAGTTCGGATAGGGAAAAATAAATAGATAAATAAGTTGTTCGGATAATTGGAAATTCGGATAATCGGCGCTGTACTGTATATGTCGGAAATTGAAATTCGAAACTTTTTACGAATCCAATGCTCTCTTCTATATATATTTGATACGGAAGAAAGGAAAAGCGAGATTAAATATGAGTATTTAAAGACATATGCTTTACTCAGTGACTCTTTTGACAACTGTAAAACGTTTCACAAGAATCTATCTGATCAGTTTGAAGTAAGTTTTATACATTTCCCTGCAGATTACACCAAACGCCTGAATTTCCTTAACCACACATAACTTTCGGCTCAAGAATTTAATATAAAAGACTGAAGTAACGGAATACTTTTGTAAAAAATCAATTAAACATAGTTTCAAAATTGAAAAAAAATATTATACTTTCTCATCCGTTTTTATTTCTTTTCCTGATATTTACCAAAGAATACCTGTACTCCAAGTTTTCCGTAGCAACGTGGAGAATCCATTGTGCAAAAATTATAAAAATGATTTCAAAGTTATATGTGAGACTTTTTCCAAAAGCGAATTCAAATATTGGATTTTAAATAAACGATAAAAGAACCCTTCATCGTCGAAGGAAAAAAATTCCGCGTGGCAAAAATGTTTATCTTTGTTTGATCTGCAATTTCTACGCGTCAGCGCCTTCTTAGGGGAATAAAACCGCGGTTTATTTTAAAGAGATGAGGCTTCTCTTGATCCTTGCTGTTGCCATGGAAACATCATTTCGCGTAGCAGCACAATAGGTGGGAAGAAAATATTTCCGTTTGGTAAGCCGTGTAGGATGAAACTGTGGTAGAAAATCCAATATTTTGGTAGAAAAGTTGAATTGGTAAGCGTCCGTTAAAAAAGATAACATAAAGTTCATTTATTTGATACGCGTGTGTGTGAATCAGTTTTAAAACTTTATCTCTGTTTAGTACAAACTTAAATAAATTTCTAAATCCCTTTTCTAATTTCTCATGTACTTCTAATCAAAGCGATTTATCAAATATTAGGGATTATTTTTAATGCCCTTCTCTCAAATTCATTGATTGAGAATAGCATTGTAGTATTAAAAATAATTAATATTAAAAATAATTAAAAACACGTTTTACCTAACTGCATAAATCACATTTTTAATAAAAAGAGTCTTATAAGAAACCTATAAAAATTTTGGTTTCCCCAATAACATCCAGGATCCATTAAACTTGTCACATGCAAAAATACAAAAAATAACAATAGAAGCATATTATGGCTTAGTTGAACACTAGCTGAATTACGCAGCGTCACCCTCAAAAATAATAAAAGGCAAAAATTATATCAGCCTCATACATGTTGAACTAATGAAACCTAGACAGAGAAAATTAACAATCAACTTTAAATCGAAACCTTACGGGCTTATGTTTACAGCAATAAATTACTGGAATCCAACCCCTCCAAAATTTTAATTTAACGATAAGGTTTATCTTAATCTCCGTTAGAAGAAATAAGATTCTTAATAACTCAAGTTTTATTAATTCTAAAATTTTGAACTATTAGCATCTGGTATAGTTATGTATGATGACGAAAAAAATTCAAAACTATGTAAAATTTTAGAAAAAGAGCTTATTTTTTATTTTTTTAAATTCCCAAAACAAACTTTAAAATTGAAAAATAAAGAAAACACTACGAAAGCGAATTTTGGATTATTAATTCTGAACTTTTTAATCAGGTACTAAAAATAACTGAAACAAGTGTTGGAATATTCTTTCAAAAATAAATTCAGTTCTGATGGATTGATTTCCAGAAAGTAAATGTATTCACTCATAACTTTTGCAGAGCTAGATTTAGATAAACTTGCAAGAATTTTAGAGTAAAACATAATAATAGGGAATTTCTAAAGCTTTTTCTTCTAAAATGAAGCTGCTTTTAGATTGAAAAGATGACTTATTAAGAAAATCAGCGCACAGAAAAATAAATTTTAATTTTAATGGCTTTACGAAATTGTGGTATTTAACATGCTCTTTGGCAATAAGGAATCACTCATAAATGATGTCCCGCTTCGAGGGTGGAGGGAGGTTGAGAATTTGTGACAGTTTGTGACAAGGGAAGAAAGGGTGTAACAAGAAGTGTGACGTCATGCTTAAGTAACATAGCTAAGGCTATGAGACATGTTACAAAGGGGGCAGGGGGTCCATTGAGGTGTGAAATTTTGTGACAAAGGAGGGGAGGGGCGCCAAATATATGGAGAAAAAAGAGTGACATTTATGAACGGTCCCTAATGCAATACATTTTCGGAATTTATACTTTGTTTTTTATTTTTGTACAACGAAGTTGAGGGATAATTACAGTCAGTTTTGATTTACATATATTTTTTTAAAAATATAAATGAGGAATGATTAGGCTTTTGGACTCATTGCTATCGAAAACCAAAATATAAAATTCTCTAATACATAATTCTAAACCTGTACACATAATGATCAGAGCTCTGACGTTACACACATTTGAAGTTGACGCAAACGCACATTTCCGTCAACTCCAACCAGAATTTTTATTCGGTTCTCTCGGAGAAATATTTTATTTCTGGAAAAATTCAATACTTTGTCAAATATTGTCAAAAGTAATAATGTGTCTTCACGTTCTAATATGATCTCAAGCTGAAAATTCTTCCCCTAAACATGACTGGATTAGATTGTCACATCAGATTTAAAGTCAAATTCTTCTCTAATGCGATAAGCTATTTTATTTTGCGTCACATTCTGACAAATATTGCCCTTTTCCCCACCCAGCTGTATTTTGATCCAAAGGAAAACAGAAACTTAAATAAATTTAAAGAAATGCATTTTCTTACTTGAGCGAAAAGCATTTTTAAAATGTCATGCAAAAAGCAAAAATTTTTAAATTGCCGCTGTATGTGATTGCCGCTTGTAATTGTATATGATACAATTATTTGCTAATTGTTTATGTTTTATTTTTCTTTGTACACAATAAGTTATAGAATAAGGTATAGATCAGCAGTTTTATGCTGGTATTGTGCATCGTTTCAGGCAGAAAATTTCAGTAGTAATAGGTGTATCGCAGTTGATGTCCTCAGTGCAAGGAAGCGGAATAAGGAAGTTCTTTTTTTTATATTTTACTTTTATTTGACAGAATAACGTTTATGAACGTATGTGAAAAAATTTTGTTCTGCAATAAGTATTTATGGTTTAAATAATTTTTAAGTTAAAAGCTAAGACGATAAACAATTTTCTGCGGGAAAACATTATCTGCGTCACACTTCTAGGAAAGCACCACAGCTTACCCAGAATAAGCGGGATATAAAGGATGAGGGGAATAAGAGGGGGAGCCTCCTCTCCCTGTGAGTTTGAGTTGCCAGAGTGTCGGCATAAGATAACTGCTAGAACAGGAATCAACTGCATGAGGGTTGCCATAAAATGTTCGCAAAAGATAACTTGTTTCAGAAACATTGAACTCAGATAAAGTCAAATAACATCATTGATATCAACTTTGCCTCTTTGTATGATGGACCTTTTACAAATCCAATCTCCAAACTGAAGCAATAACCTCAAAGCTATAATAAAATAATAGTGAGCGGAAAGCAAATTATCTTGCTGCTGCTTAGGTTTTTTGACACGATTTATTAGACATTTTTACACTAATACAAGTTAAGGCATAAAACACATAGCATATTAACAGTTACTAAACATTTTAAGTTGGATAAGCATAACTTCAGTGAGAGCGTCGCTCTAGCATGTGTGCGCAGTTCTCGAGCGTTCGTTTCTCTCTCTGGTGAATCCCAGGGTTGCCAGCCGGAGAGATTGTACACGTTTTTCGCTAAGTAGGCCTCTTTATTAGGGGCACTGCAAGTTAAGCGTAATGCTAAATCTACAGTAGATTCTGAAGGTGACATCAATGCCTGTTGCATTAAGCCGCACCCCTTTCTGGTGCTTGAGATTAAATATATATATGTATATATTAAAAATTGGTAATTGGTTTTCTGAGTCTGGCATTGATGTTTTTGTTTTTTGTCTTAAACGTATTTAGTTGTTAAAATAGGAGGTCGAACCTTCCTTATTGTGTGGAAGATTAAGAGCATTTACACTTTGAAAAAAAAAAAAGAAAAAGTCCATTCCTTTCTGATGCATTTGCATACTAAACCCCCTACTTATATGTCCAAATTATTTGTTGCGAACAGATGTAGAAAAACGAATCCAGCTGACACAATTCTCGCAAATGCTTTAACAAGGGAAACGCGTTAAATATCGTCAAACAGACACGGCATTAGATATCTCAATTTTCCAATATCTCGTAAAACTTGGGTAGATATCTCCAAATAGGGTGCTAATTTAACTACATAAATGAATTAATTAATGCCGTTTGAAAAAATATCTTGACACTAAATCGACTTTTCAATATAACGCGCAATGAACATAAGAAACGAGCGAAGAGCCCTTTTAAAACATGTGATTACATCCAAAAACGCAGGTACACAACTATACGTTGTACTTAATCTACATACAAATTTTCAACCTCCTATACAACTTCAATCTCTTCTCTCTCTATAAAATTGACTCGCGATGATCACAAAACCAGTTTTTTTTTTCTCAAAAATTTCGCACATATTTTTGGAAAAAACTTTGGACATGACCCCAAAGGCTTAAAAATGTCATTAATTTCTTTTTTTCTTTTCCCTTTTGAAATAAATGAATAAATAAAGCAAAAGCGTAAAAAGGAGCCACTGCGCATTATCTTTCCCTACCCAAAGGGAACAATTATAAAGCCAATGCTTACCATCAGACATTTTTTTTAATATTTTCAGGAATTTTATCCCCAAAGGAATACCATTTTTTTTCAACACTCAAGATCAAACGCAGCTTTTATTTTTAGAGTAAACCTTTAATATTCATAAAAATAATAACAAAAAAAGCGTAAAGGTTTATTCTTTAAGCATACAGGCAATATTTATTTTCAAACACACAAAATTCAAAAATTGTCTAAAACAAACAATAGAGATGAAATATTTCCTGGTATATTTAAAGGGAAAAAGAAATCATAACTCTGCCTTCCGCTGTTGATTTTGATACACAAATATCCCAGTAAAGATAGAATGCAGAAATAACATCGATAAGTATAATAAATGAAAATACATTTCTAGACTAGCGGAATTTCGAAATATATGAAGAAAAATAAACAAACATTTCGTGAAATGGTGTTTGAAAAAAGTATTTCTTACGCTTTTTTCCTTGCTTTTCTATCGCTTTCACAATAAATATTTGAGACATATCCCTTCTCATTATAAATGTATCAAGACTTCATTTTATCACTCTAAATCACCCACAAGCAACAATTTGCAGAGCTACTCGAAAAATGCCCCTCAAACGAATTCAGCCCCTAAAAAATCTCGGGGTATTTACCCCATAATCTCCTTTGGTGGCTCCCCTGAAAACGCTGCTAAATTATATAGACGCCATTACACGAGATTGTTAAATGCAACTGCAAATTTTATAAATGCTACCTTCTAACTTTTGTAACAAAAACTGTGATAACCAAAGTAATTTTTGAGTACCCCGAGTTAATTTATAAGTAAAAGTACTCTGTACAAACACTGATAAAGACTTATAAGGAACCGTTCATAAATGATGTCACGCTTTTTTCCGATATATTTGACCCCCTCCCCCTTTCGTCACAAAATGTCACACTTCAACAAACACCCCTCCCCACCTTTGTCACATGTCACGCTATGTTGTATAAGCCTGCTCTCACTCTTCTTGTTACCCCTCCCCTCTCCTTGTCACACTTTTTCAAAATTTCGCGAACACCCCTCCCCCCCTCGAAGCGTGACATCATTTATAAATGATCCCTAAAAAGCAAAACTGCAATCCGACCACGGATAAAAATAAAATGAAAGGAACGAGTTAAGTGCTGGTTGTTATCATTGTCTTACCGTTTTTTTTTTTGTTTTTATTTCTACTGGGCTGCTGTTGGCTTCTTTCAATTGCAGACCTACTGTATTCCCCAGATATTGGTACCATCTCTTTCAGCGGCACCACAATGAGTGTGGTACCATCGCCGCATGAGAATTTTGACGTCCGGTTTCTCCACCTGAAAGGGAGAGCCCCCCGGACTATTGATGCGAAATTGCACTAGGAATTTTATTCAGCCCAGAGCATCCACGCCACTTGTCTACTCAAGGATCTAACGCATAATCAGACGATTTTCTGCATCTTGAAAATCCACCGACACTGCCTTGTTTGATCCTCTGATCTGGAGCATACGATTCCCGCGCCTTACCATGACGCCACCATGCCGGCCATTACCAAATCATGACATTTAAGAGTTTAGTTAATTTTAACATAGGAAGGAGAGAAGCAATACAAAAAATAAGAATAAAATATTCAGCAGACTTAAAATAATTGTATCTACGAAAAGTATTACAAATAACACGAGACTGTGTCTCCTACATTATAAAATTTATATATATAAATTTAGGCTCTTTATTCGGGTCTAGGGGTTACTTAAATAATCACTCACCATGAAAGATCTAAAAAATGACTATTTACACTTATCTATGTACAAATCACTATTTTCAGAAAACACTTCCACTGAGAACATCACCACCCTCAAGCACACACAGCGCTTGCACGTCCACTCAGAACGGAGTCTCACACTTAACTCCTCGCTTCCGCTGCTTTCCGCCTGATCGCGCTGCCGTCGATGTCTCCTCGCACTCTACACACACACACACACACATATATATATATATATATATATATATATTTGAAGAATTTAAGAATCATCGACATTATATTTTTAAGTGATCTTAGGCGGCATGAGCGAAGACGATTGTCTGCATCTTGAAAATCCACCGACACTGCCAGGCTTGATCCTCAGACCTGGTGCCTCAGTCTTTGATATGTTACATATTTCTGTTTATTAACTTCTATTGAAATTTCCTGGAAGTTCCTCAATTGTAACTTTACAATTCTTTTCAAATGCCGTGGTCAGGCATTGTCAGCTACAAAAAACAAACATTATATTTTGAGAGATAAATAGAAACAATTTTCAGCCTTTATTCTTGTTTGACAGCATCAGAATTGTTGTTATTAGTCCATCAAATTATTATTATTATTTTTTTTGTAGTTTACCACGCACGACCACGGGATTTGTACAGAGCAACATCTAGAAAATGAACCCCCCCCCCCCCCCGCCCTTCCCAGGAGAGATATGATTTGAAAACAATTAGAAGTGTCAAAATTATAACATTTTTAGAACAAAATAAAAGAAAAATTTATTTCCACTTGCAAGTGCGAACCAATGGAGCCAACTCAAGCAACGTCATTGGTCACGTGGCACCAGTAAAGCAATGTAAGCAAAGGAAGTCGTAGCATCTCTTTACATCGAGTTCTAATTAAAAACTAGGCCTAAAGGAAGTTCTACATTACATAAGAGTAACACTAAATACAACACTGTAACTCTTGTAAGAATTAATAAATTTCTTTTATAATGATTAAATTGAATGTAAATACTGGGTTATAAGCAGAAAAAGCTGTGAAAATAGTCCAGTTAATTTTAAGATAACTAATTTTGCCTAGTGAACTCCACGTAGAGCTCAATTGAAAATCTTAATAAAAAAAGAGCGGATATTACGTGACATCGATTATCGCTCACGAGTCCTTCTAGCGCTGAACTGTATCCATTAAAATCGTTAACATTCGAGGGTGCCGTAAGTGGATTATTAAAATGATATAAGCAGGGAGTATCTACGAATTCAGCCCCCCAAAAAATCTCAATAATCTGTAAAAATTTCTCTCTCAAAATGAAGGGTTATGATAAGGGACATAACCTTTCCTTCTGGCTTGGCTGAAGTCGGGTAAAAAAATTTACATTCTTATTAAACTGGCTTTGTCATTTTTCTAAGGTTGATATATTTTTATCAAGACATATAACCTGAAAATTACGGGTCTTATTTATGTGAGTAACATTCTTCTACTTTTTTTTAATTATTATTCATTCTCCGCCCCCAACTTCACAATTTCTTTTAACTTGAAGAAAAGTGCTGAAAACCAAATTTACAGAAGTAGCGTCCTCCCCCCCCCCCTCCCGGTTCCATTGGCACATAATTTGAAAACAACTGGAATTGTTGAAATTGCAACAGTTTTGGAGCAGAATAAAAATAAGTTATATTTCCAGTAAAACAAGGGGGAATGCTAATACGCATAATAATCGTGTGCAAAAGTTCTGAAACCGTTTCTTTTTATTAGTTGAAGTTTTCGATTTTAACTGAAGAAACTATTAAAAAAAAAAAAACTACATGACTTAAGTAGGTATTACTCTGCTGCTTATTTGACTCACAGTTGTAATTTGCTGACATCTACTTGCATTCGTACAGCGGTTTTACTCTAAAGATTTTCAACGCCAAAAAAATAGCTTAAAAGTATAGCCTATGTCACCCAAATCCCAATAACGAATCCTAGGACTATTTTTACAATGACTTATTCAAAATCGACTTTTCTATCATCAAAATATGAGTAGTTTAACCCCTTGAAGTATGAGATTTTTTCAGAAAAGTGGTAAAAAATGATCGAGTTTTTTTTTTTTTTTTTTAAACAGAAAATGAATATATAGGTATAGTATAAATTGTTTTTGGAAATTTCAGTTATAGGGGGGGGGGGACCAGAGGAGCGCGGGGTGTGGGTGACCAGAGGAGTGCGGGGTGTGGTAAAAGTTACATGAAAAAATATTTTCAAACGAAATGCAAACGGATCGCAGACGGGCCTTAGAAACAACGCGAGACACAAGATCGCCCGTGTGAGACACGGGCATACATATATACACACAATGCATAGGCCGCCGAAAACATAACCCCTTCCTTTTGGTTTGGCCGCAGTCGGGTAAAAACGTATTCTTATTAAACTAAGACTTCCTTTTTGCTGTAGACCAAAGCTAAGAAAATAACTATTTAAATATACATTCTCAACCACTTGTAGTATGAAAAAGACCCCTTCTCATTGTAAATGCATACTACTAGGCCCAGAAAAAATTCTTGCTTCAACAAATCAAGCTTTAAAAATTGTGAACGGACTTTTGTGTGCAATAAATAAAGTAAAATAAAGCAAATTAAAATTAATTTTGAATAAGTCATTGCAAAAATGCAAATTGTGTACTAAAAATTAATCGTAAAAATGAATGAACCTATTAAAAAAATTATGTCGATCGCGGCGTATTATGTTTTAAGGTTTTGCAATTTTGTTGTGAATAACACAAATTTTTACTATCACATTTTTCATTGTTTGATAAAACATTTGGAATAAATTGCATGTTATTTGAATCTTAACTGATTGTATAAACTTAAAAGAGAATTGTAACGATCGTTTATTTTGTATTTAAGGCTCACCATTTTTATTGTAAAAAACGTATATATTTTACTGTGACATTGTTAATGGAATGCTTGTAATGTGACTGTATACGACCAGTTTTTAAATTTGGATTTCATGTATTTTGGTTGAGAAATTTCATTTCAATCGGTGCTTTTAGTCTTTGAAAACATTTGTTGCTATGTCGTATACAAACATGCATTTTAAGAATTTTGTACTATTTCTCGAATACGCAAACGACAGAAAATATTATATTGTATTCAGCGTTTAACGTTAGACATATCGCTTGTAGAAATAAACAGTGTCATATCTGCAAAAAATCGTTTTTTTTTTTTTTTGGTTTTGTATCAAAATGTTCAGATTTTTGAGCTCTTTATATTCAGAATACTGACGTAAATAAATGATCAAAAATTAAGGCTAGAGGCAACTGTATTCTTCCGGTGCAATATTGTAATAACTACCTTTTAGAGTTATTTCTAATATTTTTGACATCATTAACACCCATCATGAGAGAGAAAACTAGAACAATAACTATTTTCTGAACAAAATCGATTGTAATAATCATTGAAACTAATAAGGAAATGAAATAAAACAAATTGTAATAAGCTCAAACTTCTGTCTTGAAAAATGTCCATTTTGCAGATATTATACTGTTCATTTCGATAAGCGATATGTTTCCCATAGCTTTATTTCTTGCACTTTTAACATCCCAGACACCACGTCAAATTTGATCGAAACAACGTTAAATTTGTGAATGTAGTTGCTTGGAAGTACACAACGTTGTCACGATAATCGCATGGATAAATAATTTCAGAGAAATCATCAAGCACGCATTCGGTCACAAACTATCAAAATGAACAGGAATTAAACATTACATTTTACGCCACATACAAGGAATGAAGAAACAGCGTAAAGTGAACTTTTCCTAATTATACACGTATAACGCTTTTATCACATTAACGTCAAAAATAGTTCACTAAAATTAAGTTATACGCACCCAGTGAACGAATAAATCCACAAGCAATTCGAGTTAATTAATTTAAAACTGCTGAGGGGTTTATTATACAGCTTAACCGTCAAATTTCGATCAACTTTGAAACACAACAGAAACCAAAGCGTTCTAATGGAATATTAAAGAACTTATTTTATTGTAATATCTTCAGTAATGCGTTAGATTTCGTGATAACGTTAAATAAGCATAAAGGATCGTAAAAAGCAGTATCTGGGCAATCAAACTAAAACTGCATGTTGAAATAATTTAATTTAAAAGCACATGCGTTGGGAATTGAAGTGAATTGATTGATCAGGCTAATATATACAGAACTGAAGTGAATTATTATATCGCTTGTAGAAATGAACAGTGTCGTATTTACAAAAAATCCTTTTTTTGGTTTTTATATCAAAATTTTCAGATTTTTGCGCTCTTTATGTTGGGAATACTGCTGTAAGTAAATGTTCAAAAATTAAGGACAGAGGTCAGCTGTATTCTTTTAGTGCAATACTGTAATAACTACTTTTTATACTTATTTCTTTCTTTTTTTTTTTTTTTTTTTTTTGACATCATTAGCATCCATCATGTGAGAGAAAACTAGAAAAATAAATATTTTCTGAACAAGATATATTATAATAATTAAAAGAACAATTAAGGTGATTAAATAAAACAAGTTGTAAAATGTTCAAACTCCTCTCTTGAAAAATGTGCTTTTTGCAGATACGACTCTGTTCATTTCTATAAGTGATATGTTATATTTCAACTGAATCGAAAGAATGCCTCGGTGTATGAAGCTACTATTTTTAATGCGTTTGTCTCTCATTTGCGTGTTGTACTTGTCTTAAATAAATGCATTTACGTAGAAATGGACATCTGTGATTATTTCTACGTATCACGTATCCCGCTGAAGAAGATTACAATTTTTATATGTAAGCTCACATAACAACATTTTCTTATTTTTCTATCATCAAGTATTTTTTTAGTTTTCTAGAAGTTTCACGTAGCATTAAACTTGATCTCCTAGTTTACACAGCATTTCTACTAATTTTACGATGCATAGCCAAACCTGTATCCCTTTGATGGCGAATCTATGACCCGTGGGTCAGACACTGATCCACACAAGATTTTTAACTGACCTACGAATGCTGGGCAACCATTTATTTGTTTTCACGGATTCATCTAGGTTTTCTAATTTGTGTGGATAATTTTGATTCTATTTGAATTTTTCAAGCACTGCATTGACACAAAAGCAATTTAAAATATGTCTATAACCTTCAGTTTAATCATTACAGTTCTAAAGTTACGCAAACGAGGACAAATATTTTTAGTACTAGCTGCGACGCCCAACGTTGCACGGTCTATCTTAAATTATATTTTGCAAATTCAGCGATGCCTCATCAAAAGGCTAGAAACGTTGATTATTATTTTTTTATTTGTTTAACAATGGCAACTGCATTCATTTGTTTGTTCACACGGAAACTAACAATTATTGACACGATACAACGATGCAAATAAAATAAAACGGCCATCATCTAGGTCAAATAAAATCAAAGTAAATTACGGTGAAAAAATAATTTCAAACTACAGAGAAAAACGCTTATAACTTCTTTTCTAGTTAATTTAGAGACTTCCAATTTTTGCTTTTAGGACGAAACTCTTACTAGGATAGGTTTTTAGACTGAAAGAGCTATCTAACACTGAAAGAATTTTTCAAATCGGACCAGTAGTTCCTGAAATCAGCGCGTTCAAGCAAACAAACTCTTCAGCTTTTTTAATATTAGTATAGATTTGAAATAAAGCAAGGGTGTTTAAAAAATATCAAAAAAAAAAGGTATGGATGAAAAACCAAAAAAAAAAAATGAACCTATTTCTGCCCATAACTTTTTTTCTAATTATCGAATATGGTCAAACAAAGGTATGGGACCTATGGGAAACCACCCACGATCGATTAAGAAAAAATCATGAAAATCGGTTCATCCGGTGAGAAGTTATGAGTGGACAATCAAACAAAAAAAAACGACATACATACAATATGAATGTATAACCTCTTTCCTTTGTGAAGTCTGTTAAAAAAAAGTATAATTTGATTCACATTTTGTTTGTTGAGAAAAAAAAATCGACCGAGATTAATAACAGAGAAATTTAAAAAATTCGCATTAGAATAAGGACAATTAATTTAAGGACAATTTCACGCTATTTGCGTTTCATGCATTCAGAATAATTAAAACAATCTATAAAAGTCCCAGTTAAAATACGAAAAATAGTCTTTATTAGATAGCAGACGATAAATAAATTAAAAAGAAAGAAGGATTAAATTTTTAACAGAGAGCAAATACAGCGGAGCCTCACTCAAAATGCTAGAGAAACATTAAATATTAGTATTGTTGGCATTGTTTACAACAGTGGCAACAACTGCATTGATTTTAATTCAAACCGCAACTGCTGTATTATACATTGTTGGAACGATGCCAACAATGCAAAAATAAAATAAAACTTACAAAAAATTGCGTTTTTAATTAATGTCTCCGCTAATTAAAGCCGGACAAGGATGAGACCGGGCGATATGGCTTCCCCGGAAAATTCCGCATCCAAAGGTACCCGGTTCGACGTCGCACCGCCGCCCGTTCTCGAGGAGATGAGGTGAGGTGACAGACACACAGACAGACGCGGACAGGTTTTAATAGTATAGATAACCATCGTCATAAATAACAGAAATTATATTATTTCTTGATAGTTTTTGCACAGCTTTCTGCCTTTAATTTCTTCGTCATCACATGTAATTAAATTTGGTGCACGTTAAAAAGCCTATAAAAATGAGAGACCTAAGTAGTGAAAATTTTTAAATTATTACCATGCATATAGATTCATTTAACAAAGATATCAAAAATAGTTAATATAATTTTTAATATAAAATCAATTTTTGTGAATTCTTGTTTTAAGCTCAAGTATTCCTACATTTTAACTAGTACATTCAACTTGAAGGGAAGTTTGCTTTTCAATTATTCATAGCAACTCGTAGCTATGAGAACGAAACCAAACTATTTTTTTAAAAGAAAAGTGTCTACTCTATGTATCTTTCTTTTTGAAATTCCTTTTCCAAGAATATAGAAAAAACTTCTATCGAAAATGGAGGTTAGACTTGAATCCTACATTAAATAGGAAAAGAATTTGGAAAGAATTTGAATCTTTTAAGATTTGTTGAAAGAACCTATTTTACGTTGTTCTCTTGTGCTTTAAAATTGCAAAAATATTTGAAAGTTGTCGCCATTAATTTCAGTGCACCCTTTAACAAGATACCCATTAAGTATTTCCTTCGTTAATGCTTCCTGTATACTCTTACAGGATAATACTTAATACATTGCGCATTCAGGCCAAACGTGCGAAATTAAATAAGTCTTATAAATAGAATAAATGTGATTGATGTTTAATCGTGAACTATATTTAGCAATGATACTTTCTCAAAAAGTGAGCAGTTTTTTACTCTAGAAAGACTTCTACTCTGAACATTCTTTTCCAAAAGTAGCATTCTTTTTGCAAGTAGCGTAAAATATTTTTTTAAGAAAAAATCAATTTTGTTTCGAAGTGATATATGCACTGACACTGAAATTTCCTCCTCCATTGAAATTGTTTACTCCTTCTACCCTAAAGCAGCACGGACTTGATGAAAAACGTCACTGGAAAATCACCAAAAAGATATATTGGACCACGGAGAGTTTGACGTGAAAGCAAAACAAAAATATTCGTGCCCGAAGTGGCATTTTCATGCTTTAATCATTTTCTTTACCTTAAGTAAAATTTGCTGTTTGTCATCAGGTGATGTTTTGCCATTTGTTGTATCTTAATGCAATATTTCGTAGTATATGTAAACAGGAAATGTTTTGTTTAAAAATCTAAAAATGTGGTATCTGAATCAAGTTTATGGTAGAAAACTTAATCGTCAATTTCTCATTTTGAGTTCAGCTTCAGATACTACATTTGTTATTAGCATTGCAGAGTAGGTGAGAGAGAAAGTTAGCAAAGAAAAAATAAGCATGGTTAAGTTAAAGTAGTCAGCTTTTAACAGCCGTGTACTGTTGATGAACTAAGTTTTTGATTGGGTTATTGTCATCAGGTTATTTTTTGTATCTTAAGGCAATGTTTCGTGGTATATGTAAACAGTAAATGTTTTGTTTAAAAATATAAAAATGTGGTATATGAATCAAGTTTATGGTAAAAAACTTAATCTTCAATTTCTCAATTTGAGTTCAGCTTCAGATGATACATTTGTGCTTATCACTGCAGAGTAGATGAAAGAGCGAAAGTAACAAAAAAAAACAAATAAGAATGGTAAGCTTAAAACAGCCATGTACTGTTGATGAACTAACTTTTTGACATGTTTCGGAGTTATTGTACACGTGTGTTGTTGTATTGTCTGCCGTATTGCATTTATTGTTGTGTGTTGTACCACTTGATAAAAAATATAAGTTCTTAAAACGTTGTGAGTTTTGAAACTTGTACGAATACGAAACAAAAATGCCTGTTTTTTAAAAACCATTTTAAAGCTTATTTTTTGGATTTGTGTCTCGGTAAACGCTGACAATTATTTCAAAAAAATCAGGTTTTGATTAAGTATGGTTTATGGATAAAAGCTTTGGCAACGTTGTACTTTAACTGAAAAAACAGCAAATACTTTAAGGTGAAAGATCCTAAGAAACTCATAAATATTTTCTAAAATACCTTACTGTTCTAGCAGTATGTTTTTATATTTTACTGAAGAACTAGAAGTGCTGTAGTCACAAACGTGCAAAAAACAAACAAAACTTACATGCAGCAAACGGTAAAAAAGTAAATGTATTTTTACTTGCCATCAGCACTATAGAGAGAGAGAGAGAGAGAAAGAAGTGCAGTTATCTACAAATAAAAATTAGTTCAATATTATCCGCAGTATGTGACTTATTGGTAAAAAATATTAATTTTAATCTCATGGTATTTCAGAAGATTAAATCGGATATGTTGCCAGATGGCATCATTTGCATGTAAGGGTTAATAACAAAATTTTCAACAGTTCCGAGAATGAAAAAAATAATGTCAATAGCAAATACTAAAAGGCCTTGTATGTTTTAGTTAAGAAAAAAAATTTCATTTCCTGCAGTAGCTGAAATTACAAGAAGAAAAGCAAAAAAAAATGTTTAAAAATGACACCGAATTCAATTTAAAGAGATAATAGAATAGGAAGAAAGCTTTGAAATGGCTAATAATTTCATTACCTCTTCCGCGTGTTTTTCTATTAGTCTTGACAAAAGGAAATTGTTTCTAATGGCGGACAGCATTATTTACAATGTTAAGAATAAAAGAAATGACATAGCACGCCATTTTTTTAATGAAACGGGTTTTTTTTACTTCGCCTTCAAGGTTTTGTTGTCTTTCTGAAAAATTCATTCAACTTTATCTCAATAAAGGAAGCTAATAGAAAGAAGCTTTATTTCATCGCTGTTTTGTTTGTTTACTTTCAAAGTAAGAGCATAATTGCATTTTTTTTAATTTCCTGTTAGAAGACCTTCCTTTTTTAATACTTAAAGGATAATGCTTTTTTTTAACTATTAGTATAAGCTATTGTTTGATTACTTGATTCTAGAAAAGACTACGACTCCAAAAACCTTTCTTATATTTTTGAAAGTACCAGGCCGTATGGCATGAATGAACATGAAAGAAAAATGTATGTTTTGGTTTTATCTAACTTTCTTTAACTCATTTCAGTTCACATAATATACGTAACATTGTACGTGATATGCATTATCAAAATAAATAAAAACATAAAATAATAATAATTAACTAATAAATGAAGAGCACACAGTCAAACCGTGTTTTCTCTAAAAAAATGAAATTAAAGTTAGTTGTTTTTCTTTGAACTTCTCAATAACTGAGGTACAAAAGTATGTTGTTATTTGTAACCAAAACAAGCTTTAAACTTGTTTTAGTTACAAATAACAACATATTTTTGTACTAGTTAATGAGGAGTTCAAAGAAAAAGCATTAACTTTAATTTTATTTCTTTTGGAGAAAACAAGGTTTGACTTTGTTCCTCAAATAAGGAAAAATTCTTGCATTTCATTCGATACAAATTTAAGAAATGAAGGTTAAAAGAAGAATGTTTTCAGTGCCACAGCTTGCTTATTGTTAATACGTTAACAATAAACAAATGTTGCTTCTGGAAATAAATATGCACATATAAAACAGACAACCTACTTATTGCAAATAGGCTCTCGTCAGTCTCTACACATACATTTATACTACGAATGCGTAGAGCCTAACCAATAATGCTTGAGGCTTAAAAAAATTGATGGTGACTGGTGGCGAGTAAACCCAAAAAACTTAGCCGCCACTTAGAACCAAGTTTCAAACTAATCCCCCCCCCCCCCCAACAGGGCCTCATTTTGCATACAAATATGTACATACATATACCTTAAACTACACTTTGTCCCAAAATTACACAAAAATCGTATTTAAAATATATAATAAATTACAAACCTTTTCTAAAAAATTAAATTTTTCCTCTCTGTTGTTTACTATAGCTTGAAAGTTGTCTTTTAATCTTAAAAAAAATATTAATAAATTTCAAGAAGTATTTGAAATTCTTATCCCTTTCTTAGTTTAGTTAAAATTTCTGAACATTTCCGATTCCCACATTAGATGGCTACTCTATGTATACTTATAAAAATTGCCAAAATGTCTTCCACATTCGTACCACACTCAAAAAAAGTAAATAAATATGAATAATGGAATTTTATTTTTTAAATATAAAATAATTGAAATTTACATTGTTAGTACCTTAGAGCAATCTGTAAACAACTACCAAAAAGTGCATTCATATAAATCAATCTCCAGCAAGATTTCGTTTCCAAACAGTTTTAATCAATACAATTTTTAAAATAGCTAATGCAGCAATCTGTCATACCTAGCCATCCCTAATTTGTTCGAAGAAACTTTTAAGATGGTACCACTCATTCATTTCAAAACAGATATTTTCATTTCATCTAGTCAAATTGAAAAGCGATAAACCTACAAAGTCGTCATGTAAAGTAAAACGGAGCGAGCTATTTTGAAAACACGTTGTTTTAAAAATTGTCCGAAGGTTAGAAAATCAAATAAACATTTTGAAAAGAATGAAAATGAAAACTAATCAAGGAGTTTAATAGCGGAAATTTTCAATTTTCTTACACTTACTTAAGAAAGTCCATTGAGATTGAGATCGCTTGCATATAATTATTACGCTAAAATGAGATTAATTAAGTGCTATTCATGTCTCTAACACCTGAGTTGAATTGTTGAAGTTGGAGCACTGAATAGAGGTATGCCTTCACTGATAAATTTTGAGATACAAGACGATGCCAACAATTCGGTTCAAGTACATATTACCAAAGCTACCACAGAGCTCAGAAAGCTTTATTTCAATGTTTATTTAAGAGATCAAGGACTAAATATGAGTTCGAATTCGATTCCAGTTCGGGAGAAACCTACATTTTCAAGCAACAACTTAACTCACCATGAAGTCATTGCAGCGTTTGAACGGATCAGACGTCATTAGCGTCAGCTGTTTTCAGAATTTGCAAATGTGGACATCCACCTTCAGGAAATCAGGTAAAGATTTGTATATTCTTTTAAAAATCAGAAGAATTTAACAGGGGCATTAGTCGTGAAGGCGATAATTCAATGACTTTTCAGGTGTAAGGCCCACATCGGCGAGTTTACCAAATTGTCGCCAACACGAATTTTTTGAATGTAACAAAATAAGCACCATGGTACTTAACGGTTAAAGTGTCAACTTTTGCAACATTTTTGCCGAATTCTCGCCAACCTGAACTTATCGTTTAAGAGGGAAACTGCACTAAACTTTGCCAAAAGAGATTTACGTCGCTAAACCGTGAACAAAAAGCGGTACTTACGAAAAAACCCGTCGATCATCTTCGTCAAATGAACCAAGGGATCATTTGACGCAGAAGAAAAATGACGAAGAAGCGTGACATTATAAATGATGTCACTCTTCGATGGGGGGAGGGGGTTCGTGAAATTGTAACAAAGTGTGACAAGGGGAGGGGAGGGGGCAACAAGAAGTGTGACATCATGCATTACGCAACATAGCGTGACGCGTGACCAAGGGGGGGAGGGGGTCCGCTGTAGTGTGACATATTGTGACAAAGGGGTTGAAGGGGGTCAAATAAAAGGGAAAAAAGCGTGACGTCATTTATGAACGGCCCCCAAGAGCGCCAAACAAAGCAATTTTTCGCCAAAAAGCAAAAAAAAAAAAAACCTTCCTTCAAACACAAGTGAATTTATTTATGTAACATTACTCTGCTGTAAATTCGCCAAACTTTTGGCGAACTTTTTTGATCGACGGAATTCTCCGTAAGTACCCAAAGGACAATTTTAATACAATATCAACTTAATTTAATAATACAAGATAAAAAATATTTTAAGTTTCAGTGTTTTGTTTATCCATGCGCCTCTTCCGCTGCGTCGCAGTTTCTTTTTTCGCCATGATTTGAGTATTTTAAAATTCACAACATCGTCGCATTATCCAAGCAGTCCCAAACAAAGCTATCGTTGCCATTCGACAAACAATGATTCTGATAATTTCCTCAGAGCCAAAATTATTAATTTTTGTCCTAATCAACGTTATTACAAATTATAAAATGAATAAAATATCGTATTGTCATCAAAGATAAGCTTGTGTGCAAAGTTTGAAGATAATTTATGCAGTAATAGTGGTCGAAAACCGCGTAACAAACTGTGACAAACCAAGCTAAATAAAACCGTGTAAAAAGGTTCGTTTTTGCTTTTGCAGCTTTAATCGAATGCCATTATGAATTACCAAGTGATTATTAAAAAAACTGAAAGTCGCCAGTTTTGGCGACCGACATTTTGTGGTCTCCCAATAAAAATGTTTGGTCGCTAATGGCGAGTGGCTACCACTAGTCTCGATCTTTACTAACCAACCAACAGTAACTATATTTTAAGTAATGGAACTGTTTCGTTATTGTATTTTAATGCTATGTATACTAATAATAAATGTAATTATTATGATTATTTTATTACTTTGAATGTCTAAATAATAGTGGGGGAAAATTTGAAACTTATTTTTGTGCTGATGTGTTCATTGACAAGTCTTCTTTTGTAATATCACCCGTTCACGTTTTCCTATTCTTCTTCATAATGTCCCTTCTCCCAAATCAGTGCAGAATTCCGCACGGGTAGACTAGTTTTTTTTTCTTTAATTCTTTTCAAACCCCACATTTTTTAATGTTTATGTAAAGTATCAGAAAAGTTACATGTAAGTAGTAAAACCAACTGATTTCTCTCATTTTCTCATCTGTGGAGTAACTAGCCGGGATGAGCTTTCATTGAACAATAAGACAAAATGAGACAATCCTGTCACTTGATCGTCAACCCTCTCAGACGGTGCTGGTCAATTGAAAAACTCGGTGAGGATTTTTCACCCACGCGAGTCGTTACACCCACTACACTATCTGGAGGGTAGATGATTGACGATAGTGTAAATATTTAAAAGCTTTAGAAGAACACAAATCCCTGTATATAAGCGGTCGATGATGGCTTATGGGTTGCTTGCGTAACTGTAATACAATTGCCATTTTTGTAACACATGTCAAATATACTAATGATCAAAACATTTGTCTAGCATTTTGAGTGAGGCATTGCTAGATTCGCAATCTCCGTTAAAAATTAATGTAAACGCGAATTTAATTTAATACTTTCTTTGTTTTAATTTATTTATCGTTTGCGCTTTTTATATATATTAAAGTGGCAGCGCTCTTTTTCCAGTTTCGTTAAAACCATTGTTTTGACGATGATTATGTTGGTATAAATGGATATTTTTCACAAACAATTTGATTATATAGTAAATAATATTTTTATTTTGCAGATCATTTTTACTTAGATGGGTTTTTTTCGGTAAGAATATTTTTTTCCGAAATTATTATATGTTTATTATTTATTCATTAAACTTCACTGTTCTACCTGATAAATATCTCTTTTATTTGATGTGCATTTACGGTTACTGGGATAATTGTATATAGTATCTAGAACAGTGGTCATTTCGTATGACCGCCGGGCGTATTAGTAGAGTCATAATTGGGCATGTCGTATAAAAGTGCAACTTAAAAAACTCACTGAACTAAAAAAAAAAAAAGGCCGTCAGATTAAAGTTAATTTCATATTTCGCTTCATCGCCTCAAGTATAACCTAAAACCAGTTCTAAAATCATTAGCAACAAAAAAAAAAAAAAAAAAAAAAAAAGATTACTTCTTTTGAACTATTGGCTCGAGAATTGCCCTTCGTTATTAATAAATAAAAGTACAGCAGTTCTAATAAAATTGAGCTCAGAAAATATACCTAAATGAAGAAGATGATCTAGAACCATTATTTTTAATGATGATTAATATATGTTTTATTCCTTTAACTGAACCAATAGTAGTCTACAACTATAATACCAAAGCAATAATGTACTTTTAGAAGAAGAAAAACTCGTAAAATTATAATCACACAAATTAAAAACAAAAATGAACCGAAAAAGAAATTAACCTTTTCGCAATGAATCATGCTTAACCCTTTAAATGGCCATTTTTCCGTAGTATCTGTACGTTATTCAGATTTTGCTTTGTTTCAAAAAAGAAATTCATATAGGACAGTAAATTAGATTATCATGACCCCCCCCCCCCTTTTGAGAGGAATATAGTAATAATATTTGAATATTGATGCATGTGGTGGTAAATATACTTTCCAGAGTCTTTACAAGATTCTGTCATTCAGAAAGGGTAAAATGGCTTACTATAAACATCTATAATTTGATGAATTCGGTAGGAAGCATATTTCCCTCCGCCTTAGAACAGGTTAAAGCCATTTTCCCCTAATGAAGAAGCTATAATACTACAGCTACCACTTGCGGAATGGCTTATTTAGTTCTTTTAGATTGTTTCTATTGAAAACATTTTAAATGTTAGCAATTTTCGCAAATGCACAACATAAGATTCAGAATCTTAATTACTTAAACGAATAAAGAATTGATCAAATAAATAAGTAAACAAAGCCCTGGACGTTTTATTTTTTCGATATTTCACCAAACGGACCTATTTTTGAGTTATACCAAAACAAAATATTTAACGTTTTTTAGTTCTTATTGCCTTAAAACTCGAGCATATCAAAAATAAAACGAACAACTTCAAATTTTATAGTTCACCATACCAGCCGATGATAACTTACGGCTTGTAGCTTCCTAAGATTTTGCATATTAAATTATGCAAATAGTTACTGTATGTAATTTTGATGAAAAATATATAAAATGCTAAAATGACTTATGTCGAATTACACATTTTATGTCAAACGTTAACCAGACCAGTCACAGTGTCTCCGGGCCAGTACACATTTATATTTACTGAATTCAAGGACCAGTAACTACTTAAATGATTTTTAACGCTATATCTATATAGTTTTTTTTTTTTTTTTAATCAGTTTCTGACACGGATGCTTGAACCCATCTATCTAGAACACAGAAATTAAACGTGGTAACTTAACCGAACATATTTTTGCAATAGAAGTCCTTCTTCTCCATTTTAAAATTATGTTCCATACAGTCAATTTCCTTTCAACATATTTTACAACAGATTCTCGCTACATACGAAAAAAAAATCATGAGTTAAACGAGCTAAAATCGCTTAAAAAATTTACAACTTTGGTTAAATAGAATTAATAGAAAATTAACAATTAAATAGAAAATTACGCCACACACACACACACAAAGTGAAAAAAAAATCTTACAGAATATAGACGCTAGTTTTCATCTAAAAATATTTACCAATGGTATCAGTAGCTCATTATTTAAGTATTAATAATATAAAGTGACGTTAAACCTCCCATTGCACACAACTTGCACCTGCTGGTGTAATTACGTCGTAAAATCAATTTGTTCAAAAATAAAGAATTGTGCGAAATTGGCTTTGATTCAAACTATGACGAGCTTAAATGTACAGGCATTAACATTAATTCCATGCTTTCAGTTCAAAAAAAAAAAAAATCCGCTTTTAGTTTAGAACTGAAATTTTAATTTCAAGCGTTATTATTTGGTCTATGTCTTTCAACTTTTTAACGACGCAGATGCCTAGTTTTTAGCTGCTTAATAACTTACACTTTTGTCGAGATAAATTTAATGAACCAATAATTTTAAAAGAAAACCAACGACTTAATATATTTATAGTTTTGTGAAAATACTATTTAATGAAATAATGATTTTAAAAGCTCACCTCATTGTAAACGTTAAGTCTGTACAAAACTTTGAGAAATAAGTCTTGAACTAGGCATTAGATTTGCCATGCGATATTTTATAGCACATGAAATTTACTTCGCAATAAATTTTCAAACTAGTTTCAGCAAGATATGTTCACATCAATTGATACTGTTATACAAGTATTACTATAAAATATAGAAGTCTCTCACACAAACGTTTTTATAATAGACGGTATCGGTTACTATTAACATAGTAATTTAAACACATAATCTGGTTTTCATTCAGTTTGAATTTGCAAAGAATTTTCCTTCAGAACTTGCATTAGCACATGCTTTTCAAAGCAAACAGTTAACCTTGAATAAGCACTTGATAAAGTTTCACATAAGGAACAACTGGTTGCGCAGTATGAAGTTAAATGAAGTCCACTACAGGCTTGCCAGATGTGGCTAAAACTAGCCATTATGGCTAGTTTAAGCTGGCTAAAAATATTTTCAATTACCAGCCATAAACAATTCTGGCTAATATTGCCTCATTTTAAATTTTCACTTCTACGTTTTTGAAAGCTGTGGAATGTTTAAAAATATGTATAGAACTTGAAGGTTACAAACATCTGAACCGGATATACGGTAAAAAATTCGCCTTACAAGAGACCGGATATCCGACATCCGACAAAATGAATATCTGCTGTAGAGTTTGGGTATCTGCTAATTGCCATTATAATAACAGCAAGAGCAATAATAATAATAACAACAACAATAACCGAATTTAAAGTAAATGGCCAATTTTGGTTAAATTGTTTCTCACAACTGGCTAAAAATCTGGCAACCCTGGTCCACTACGCATTTGTTTCATGTCAACTGATGGAATGCTTTGCTTATGCTATTTTGCTGCATTTATTTGGAATTTTACAGCATAGTTGGTCCATTTTTAAGACATTCATAGCGGCAACATTTACTTTCATCCTGTAGAAATTTTGTGAAAACATGTTAATATACACTGAGATGTGCTGAAAAGTTAATAAAGCATCTCTTGACACGATGCAACGGCACAGCAAAATATTCTGTAGATGTGAATTTACCTCGTTTCTATAAGGTATAGAAGTATGATATTAGAAGACGAGATCTCTTCAGTGGTGCTAAAGTGTTATACCTATTCCTGAAATAATTGCAAAAATGTAAGAAATATAAACTGTTTCACGCCTTGGAGATCAAACTATACATGAATTTCATCACGTTGTGCATCTTTTAACTTGAAGCATGAAGGTAAGTAAGGTTTATACTTTTGTATATCTTTCAAAAAATAGATAACAATATTTCTTAAAAAGGGAAAATTAATGCGTAACGAAATGACAATGTTGATCAAAAATCAATTTCTTGCAGTGAAGCAATATTTGTTAAAGCTTTCATTTCTTTCATTGTATGTCATTCTTGACAATTCAAAGAACATAAAATGCTGAAAAAATGATTTTTAAATACACGCACACACATATATATATAGATATACAGTGAAACCTGTGTAAGTTGACCACTTTCGGTGCAGCACTTCAGTGGTCAACTTAGGTGGTCAACTTATAGAGGGGGAGGTAGAATGTGAAGGGCTAATTAAGTTCCTGACAAAAGTGGTCAACTTAGACAGGTGGTCAACTTTATAGGTTTTACTATAGAGGTTATATATAAATTTTGCATATTTTTAGACTTGTGACGGAAGGACAACGAATGCCATTTCGGTAGTCGTTTTTTTAAGTGTTTCGACAGCCTTGAATTGTTAAATGATTGGCAAAGAAAGAAACCATGTTTTGATGAACATTGCTCACTTGAATGCGATGTTTTTTTTTCATCAAAAATGTATCCGTTAAGTATGGAATTTTCCACAAATAAATAATGTATTTAAATTATTTGATAAATTATATATGTAATGCAATGAATGTTTTTTCAGGGTGCGAACCAAGGGGACGCATGTCACATACTGCGTCATTGAGATTTTAGGGCGG
This sequence comes from Octonoba sinensis, assembly GCA_038502835.1. Lineage (NCBI taxonomy): Eukaryota > Metazoa > Arthropoda > Arachnida > Araneae > Uloboridae > Octonoba > Octonoba sinensis. The sequence goes on from CM076603.1 coordinate 25,058,240, forward strand.
GGTCTTTTGGAGTGCTTTGTTAACTGTTTGGAAGATTAGGGTGGTCGTAGTTTTGGGGGGACTGTAGTTTTACGGGGGTGTGGCGGCACTTCCGGAGTTTGCAACATTTAACTGTATGATTGTAGAATAGATTTACTGAAGTCTCAAAATATTGAAAATCAGCAGCAAAGTGTTTCTGGACTGCATATTTGTTTTTTGTGTGCCTAGGTAATTTAAACAAGTAATTTGCTGAAACAAAGCATTCTTAGTATTAGAGACATTTATGTATCTTCAATATAAGCTACATTGAGTATTTTTTTCCAACTGTTCTCTGAATGATGACTAAACTAATTTTTATCACCATTCTTTTTTAGATGCATCTTCGAATTATACAAGTTATTTTACAAAGCGTCTATTTTCATGGGTTATGAATCAATTCATACTTAACATCAAGGTAATACATTCGGATAATATTTTTTAAATACCAACTTTGCTAAGCTCCAAATAAAACAGTTGTAGCTCATAGAAAAAAGGAAATACTTGTTGTAGATGCAACTCTCGAGGGCGCTACTAAATATTTTAAATGCGAAATATTTCCACGATATTTTTAGATTTATTGAAGCCTTAGAATGTTTTACCCTGGAGAAATTTTCTTTAAAAAACACCTACATTTAACTGTATGTGCATGATTTCGATGATCTCAGATTAGGTTTTAAACAGCTATTATAAACATTTCTGCATTTTTAAGAGAAAAAAAGATAAAGTAAAAGCGTCTGTAATGAGCCTTTTAAGAGCTCATTTGCTGATTATTTTTAAATCATAATTTTAAGCCATCAATACACGAAAAAAAAGAAAAGGAACATTGAAAAACTATAGGCTATTGCTTTTTGGTTACATTTCACCTAAGTCTTTAAGAAATAAAATTATTTTTGTTTGAGAAATAAAGTTATTTTTAATACGTTAAAATATTCCAATAACACCTGTAAAAATGAAAATTCAACTTAAAACCTACATTTTTGTTTGGTTTCATTTCCTTGTATATAATAATAAGAGTTTAAAATGTGATGATATTTTGCAGTTTTTTTTTTTAATTGTAAGGGAAGCGGTTAATAATTAAATATTACTCCACATTTAAAACACATTGTCAAACTTATAACGCAGTTCCCAAATTTTTGAAATCTGTTTACCTTTACTGTAATTTTCGTGATGCCAAGTACCCGTCCTCAAAAAAAAAAAAAAAAAAAAAAATGAATAAGATAAAATTTTTAAAAATTAAAAAATTAAATGAATAAATAATATATCTAGATCGATTCGTTATAAACCTATATTTAACTCGTTATAAACTTTGAAGGGATGGAAATAGCTCAACATCTCAATTACTAACTAACTTTTGCTGCAAACTTAATTTTGTCATTGTCGAATGTGAAGCAATGAAGTTACTTTGAATACTAGCGATAAGTTGAGACAATTTAAAACACAAACATTTACCGGATGTTTTCATATCTGTGAGCTGTCCACTGAAACCAACATCTTTCCGTACCCCGGGGGGTACGCGCACCGATTTTGGGAACCACTGACCTATGAAATTAACTCTTGCAGTATTACAAAGAAATTCTGTATTATTGATATCTTTGTAGATCTTTAGACTCCAATCTTTTATTTTTTTACTTGAATTTCTTTATTCTGTATCAATTTCTGGCATTCTCCTAAAAAATGGCACTTAGTGCTTTCTCTTAAATTTTTCCAGGCCCGCAGTAAGCCTGCTCAGCACCGTCGCGCGAACTCCTTCTTAACGCCTTTATTTAGGATTGAAGAAAACTCCAGTTTTTTTTTTCGCAAAAAACTCAAGTTTTGTTGGGTTGCTTCGGGGTTTTTTGGGGGGGTTTTACTTTGGGGGGGGTTTTTTAAGGACGCCTTTTGATTTGGCAGTTTTAACAAGGGCCGTTGCGTGCAGCATGACCTTGCACATATGGGCTGCGCGGGAATGTATCTTTCCTTCATTGCTAATTGATTGGCTAATCTTTGCTATGTGGTTGGTTTTGTATAAAGTAAGTCTCTGTAAAGCCTGATATATTGTACCCATGTATCTTTTTTTAGACTTTCTGCGTAACTCATACTCATATGAGTTTAGACAAAATATGTGTCAAGTTTCAGTTCTCCCTAATTAGTTCATTCATACTTTGAAATAATGACACGAACTGGAACGTCTTGAAAATTTTCACTCATTTCTGTACCATCGAAGAAAATCTTTTAGTTAATTGATGCTGAAAGCTCTCAATAACATCGTATGCTCCAGGTTCAACTTCAAAATGACTATTATTTGGGTTTGCTAGAACTACTGAAACTGTCAAGTACAACAAGCAAAAGTAGAAACTTGATCAAAAGGTAAATTTAACCTTGTCCTACAAGAGTAGGAACTAAACTTTTCCTGCACGATATTGCGTGTTTTTAACTAGCACTTGTAAAATAATTATTGCTACCATAATTTATTTCAACATCACAATTTTCACATACACGTCATCTGATGTGTCCTATCTAATTTATATTCTCATATTTGTTTCTGACTTCTCTTAATTCTCTTACACGAGAAAAGCTAATAAGATTAAATTATTTTCTTGTTATATTAACTGAATAGGATATTATACGTGAGTGACTTTCTGTTTGAAGGTTAAAACTTATGTTTTCTGACAAAATTTTTCAAGCATATTTAAATATCTCAGCTTAAAAAGTCACTATCACAGATTCTATCAACCTAAAGCGGCTCAGTCTACTAAAAGACATATCAATGAAAGATTTCTATTACTTATTTCTCCACTTGGATATCGTAGCTACGTCTTTCGCAATATGTGGATTTCTTCGCTGAGATGCATTCATTTATTAAGTTCCCTTTCACGATAGCTCTAGAGTGACTAGAATGAGAGGGATTTGATGGAAATGATCTGTGACATGCAAACTAAGCCAATTAATTGCTAATTGAAAATTTTCTGAAGCAAAAATGCTTAAGGAACTTCCAAACTCTTTGAGTTAGTAGGAAAACGCAGTCGAGTGTGCTTATAGTCTTAGTATAATCATTTCTAGATTTCTACTTTTCTTGTAATAGTCCTTGTTATACACGCCATTTTCTTAACTATCTGTTTTTAAGCATTATTTATCCTTATAACTAACTCACTTAGCTGAAATGTTTATCACAACTTCTCAAAATGTTGAAAATCATATTCGATTTGCATTGGAGTACATATCATAAATCTAATAGTTATCGTTAACTCGTATTTTCTGTTCGTCATATTCATTGTTACGTCTGATTCAGACTTCTAATGTATCGCAAAATTGTTGAAATTCTTACTTATAGTATGACATTCATATAAGATTCTATATCATGACCATATACATAGAACATTATTTATGATGTGTCAGAATGATTATTTTTTTTATTAGCCTACTTTCCCGTAAAAGTAAAAATAATAAGAATAAAGCATGAAAGGCTTAATGTATCGTGAAAATATCGTTAAAAATAAAGAAAAGTCAAGAAAAAGTGAAGTAATTAAATAAAGATTTAAAAATAAAAAATTTGAAAGTAGGGTTTTGAGATGGGGGGGGGGATGTGCGTCTGTCGGTCTGTCCCCCCTCCCTAATAACTTTTGAACGAATTGTCCGATTCGGAAAATTCTTTTTGCATTCGAAAGATCTCTGCGAGGACATCTAATTTCTATATTTTACTTTTTGAGTTGAACAATTTTTCGTTCAATTTTGAACAGTTCATAAAAGTTTAACATTAGCGGCTATGGGCGAAAATGAAGCAAATTCTGTAAACTCTGGGTACAAGATCCATGTTCCAATGAATAAGCTTACTGGAAGAAGCTCTTAGCGTGAAATATCAATTTGAACAGTTCAAAAAATTAACATAGCGCTTACGGGGAAATTTCAATCCTGTATAAATCTTGATCTAAGGGACCGATTTTCTTGGAACAAACTTTATCGGAAAGCTCTTATAACGTAGAACATGTACAGATAAAAAGTTCATCCAGAACTAACGAGCCTATTTTCCTATGAAATTTTTTGAACGGGATTTTTAAAGATATTTCTCAATGAATAAATGAATGAGTGAAAGTATGAATGAATGAATAAATGAAAGAGTGAAAGAATGAGTAAATGAATGAGGAAAAGAATGAATAAATGAGTGAATAAATGGAAAAATAAATAAATGGGTAAATAAATACATGAATGAGTAAATGGATTAATAAACACATGAATGAGAAAACGAATGAATGAATAAATGAATGGCTGAAGAAATGAAAGAATGAATGACTGAGTGAATGAATATGTATTATCCGTTGAAAAAGGTATGTTTGAAAAAAATAAGAACTAAAGCTAAAGTAGAAAGAGGGAGAAAGAGGTAGGTAGATTATAAATTTGAATTTGGGGTATACTGGAAAGTAGGCTCGTACAGTTTTAGACGGAACTTCTTGTTATTATTTAATTCAGAAAATTTTATTCAAGTTAGATGAAGCTTCACGTTGGAGTACATATTGTAAATCTAATAGCATTGATTATCCGCTAGCTCTTAATTTATGTCCATCAAGTTCATTGTTACGTCTGATTCAGACTTTTAATGAATTTCAAAATTGTTCATATTCATACTTATAGTATGATATTATATATAAGACTCTGTATTATGACCATGCCCCGTAAGCGGTAGAAAATTACCTATGATGTGTCAGAATGATGTTTTTTTTTTTTTTACGATTGTTTAATTGAGACAATTTTACTCGAAGTAGACGAAGCTGTAGGTTACTATGGGGAGACTATGTACTTGTTGCTTGTATTTTCAAAGTGCGACAGTATATTATTTGATATGTTTATTTTAATATTACAGGTACAAATGACCTGCTTTTAAAAATATAGCGATACACATTACACGAGCCCAGAAAATATAACCAAATGTTTCGAAACACAGTTCAATGAATATCTTAAGGTTGAAAGATGTGATTTCCGTCGACGCAATAATTAACATAGTTGGAAACGCTTATGTTATTATTAATTATCGTATTTGCAATTAATTTTTAAGAGACAAAAGCGAAAAAAAAGAGAAAAAACGTTGATTAAGTTTTTATTTACGACGCTTGATATGAGTTTAAAACTTCCGTCGTGCGGTTTTCAGGGATTTTTTTTCTCAGTGAATTATGATTTTTAAAAAAAAATATTCTGTTTGTTTCAGAAAAAATCTTCTGAACGGATACTTCAAAAGGACCGGATATGTTGACGAAACGTTTGCAACTCTTTCTCGCATTTGAGACTCCAACTCGTCACTTATATCCAACACCATAACGCTTTTGAATTTCCTTTTAGCACAGTTATTAATTTAAATGCAAATATTTCCAACTCATGTTTCCGTCATCAGTGTAGGAAATACTTAACTGTAATGTAAAAGAGTGCGCCTGCTTCAATTTGGCTCAGTTTCTTGCACCGAGATTAAAAAAAATGGAATAATATTCATGACTGGTGGCTATTTACCTTAAAATACTTTTTGAAGAAAGCGAATGGAAATGCTTTGAGTCGAGCTGAAATTTCTTATGCAGTATTTTAATACTTGCGGTGTAAAAATACCTGCCTTTCTGGAAAAATACCTGCCTTTCTGGAAAAAAAACTTTAATAAATATTTGTCTTAAATCTCGGAAAGGATGAAACTTTTAAAAAATGTGCACGGCTTTTTAAAAAGATATACTTGACTTAAAAAGAAAAGAAAAAATAGAGAGCACTATAATGTTACAATTTATGGGCGTGGCGTGTTTTTTCTCTCAAAAAATGTAAATTTTTGATGTACGAGACAGAATGTTTCCCTTTCACATTTTTTGAAGTTTTATAAAGATTGTTGGTGATAATAACTGCAAAGTTAATAGGCGGGTTGAACGGATTAATTTTATCCGTTTGTTTCAACCTGCCAATGGGCCAAATGCCTCTTATATTAGTATTTCTGCAGCGCCGATGCTTTTTAACACAATGTGTGCGGGTACATTTCGCGGCGGGATTGTGCCGGGCTCCGGGAATTCATGTTTCCGTCATCAGTGTAGGAAGTACTTAACTGTAATGTAAAAGAGTGCGACTGCTTCAATTTGGCTCAGTTTCTTGCACCGAGATTAAAAAAAATGGAATAATATTCATGACTGGTGACTATTTACCTTAAAATACTTTTTGAAGAAAGCGAATGGAAATGCTTTGAGTCGAGCTGAAATTTCTTATGCAGTATTTTAATACGTGCGCGCAAATATAGTTAGTTATTCAGTTACATCTCAATAAATCAAAAAATATTTAATTTATGAAACTAAACTTTTCGTATTTTAGATTGAAATATATAGTATTATGATTGTTGTAAGCAAAAAATAAAATTCTTAGTGGATAAATTTATAATAGTATCGTCAATATGAGAAAAATAAAGAAGAAATATATAGTTTAAATTTTTTTTCAAATTATATTATTTACAATCATTCTTACATTTTAAAAAAATGAAAATAGCAATCATAAAACTAATCAGCGCTATGGTCCGTTTGCTGTGATTTTGTATATCACTGCAAAGGTGCTTTGGCATGCTCTGTTCCATTTCATTTTGAACAAAGAATAGCAAAAATTGTGTTTACCAGCCTACTACTTCTTTCTCTAAAAGCGATACAAAGAAAGCATGCCGTTACACTAACCCGTACTAGTACGTGTTCCGCGCTCAAATATCAATCGTCAGAAAACGTACTAGTACGTGTCCCGCACACATTGTGTTAAAAATATAGTTTTTGTTTGTAATGTTAAAAGAAAGAAAAGTATTACCGTTATTGGAGGTATGTTTTTATATCCAGTGCAGAATATGGGGGATCATTCATAAATGACGTCACGCTTCGAGAGGGGAGGGTTGGCGGGAGGCTCATGAAATTGTGACAAAAGGGGCGTAGGGGAATCCGTTGAGTTGTCACATTTTGTGTCAAAGGGGGGATGGGTCAAATATGGGGGATCATTCATAAATGATGTCACGCTTCGAGGGGGGAGGGGGGGGAGGTTCATGAAATTGTGACAAAAGGGGCGTAGGGGAATCCGTTGAGTTGTCACATTTTGTGTCAAAGGGGAGAATGGGTCAAATACGGGGGATCATTCATAAATGATGTCACGCTTCGAGAGGGGAGGGGAGGGGGGGAGGTTCATGAAATTGTGACAAAAGGGGCGTAGGGGAATCCGTTGAGTTGTCACATTTTGTGTCAAAGGGGAGAATGGGTCAAATACGGGGGATCATTCATAAATGATGTCACGCTTCGAGAGGGGAGGGGAGGGGGGGAGGTTCATGAAATTGTGACAAAAGGGGCGTAGGGGAATCCGTTGAGTTGTCACATTTTGTGTCAAAGGGGAGAATGGGTCAAATACGGGGGATCATTCATAAATGATGTCACGCTTCGAGAGGGGAGGGGGGGGAGGTTCATGAAATTGTGACAAAAGGGGCGTAGGGGAATCCGTTGAGTTGTCACATTTTGTGTCAAAGGGGAGAATGGGTCAAATATATGGGGAAAAAGCGTGGCATCATTTATGAAGGTACCTAGTTGATGCGATCGTTTTTAATATGCATGATTAATAAAGCTTAAATCTGGCATCCGTAAATTTCAAACTATTGCCTTCATGGCGATTTATGTGAACAGTTGTTCTTTGTAATGGAAATGCAATGGAAGCATAACGATAGGCGAGCAATTACCGCTTACCAGATTTAGTAGATTTTGCTTCAAGCCAATTCATGATATGCATTTAGATTAAGTCACAGCATAAGTCTGATGAATTAATTTCTTTAGTTTATGTATTTGTTCGTTTGTTTAATGTATTTATTTATTATTTAATTTATTAATCTATTTATTTAGTTTTTATTAATTTTTAATATATTCAATAATTTGCATTTGCTTGTCCTTCTTTTAAATGTATTTCAAAAATGATTGCTTATCACTGGCTCATGTACCATTATGTGCCTGCACATTAAAAAAAACATATCATTCACGATCTTGGAACATCTTTAAGTTCATGATTGGTTAAAATTCAACGTTATTTATTTACAGTTATGGTTTTTTTTTTCTTTCAAACTTGGTTATTTGACTGTGAAAAAATGAATTCAGGGAGAATGAATGCATGTAGAACCGCATGTGTTTCAAAAGAGAACATTAAGTACCTGTTCGACGCTCAAATATAAATATTGTCACATTTTACTACCTTTTACAAGGTTAAGGCTTGTCAGATTAGGCCTAGGCCGGCAAACCTACGGGGCCTACGTGGCAGGACGAAGGGGCCTACATGACAGGAAATGGTGCACGTGTGTACCCTTGCCTTCAATGTTGGCCTAAGGTCAGGAACCCCCTATATAAGCTGCCCTCGAAAGTGTGGGCGAGGAGATCGACTTTCGCTTGCCTAATAAGAGGTTGCGGTCGGATGAGAAGGAGGTCTTCGAATGCTGGACTGGGAGGAGTTGCGCCCAGCCAGACGTAACATTGTGCGGGAGAGCTTGTGCCCGTAACTTGGAAACAGCTAAGAACTTTAGACCAATGATGTGGAATCTGAACCACTGTAAATACCATGCAAGATAATAATGTAAATAGGCAGCGAAGTGAATAAATGTTTTACAAGAAAATAGGCTTTAAATAAATATATTGTTTGATGCGCATTTTACTATTTTTGCGTAATTAGTATGTTTATTATATAAATGCTTAACACTCTTACGTAATAATAATTAACTTTGTGCAAAGTAATAAAAATAAAATTTCACGTTTTGTGCTTTAATTTAACGTGAAATTTTATTTCTACTCTTACGTAAGCTCACAATTAATTGGACATAACTACCACAGATCTAGCATGCTTTTTAATAGTTTTCTGGTGGAAAAAGACGATTACAAAGTATCATAAACATGAAAAATGATCTATGCACAGTGTACACGCTGCTATAACTAGCGAAGAAAAATATCGGATAATTTGGTTGAGAAGAACCAGTTTGTTCTGTAAAGTTAGGTGGTACGATCTATCTTTAAAATAATTTATGATTTCTTCACTTGTTTATTTTGCCTTCAAACCACCCGTTATGGTTAGAAAAATTGAAAACGTTATGATAAAGGAAAAAAAAAGGTGATAACTTCTTTATCACTCTATCAGCTTAAGGAGGAAGCATAAGAGTTTACTGCTGAAAAGATTCAATTGGAACGATCTCCAAACTCAGATATTTATCGCGATAAATTTATCAATCATTAATGAGTACCTTTCTAATTCTTACTAAATATCTATATTTATTGTCATATTATTGCATTTCATTTAATTTCAGTGCATTTCTTTATCATGCAATCATGGGTCACGCCAGATAAAATTCGGGTCCATTTTTGGACCATTCACAAAATTTCCATTAATCAAAACAGACCCTTCATGAATTCCAACCAATAAAACGGATGCTTCAAAAAAATGTTTAGCGAATAAGCCGCACTTTTTGCGGTATTTTTAATTAAATAAGCGGCAAATAAAAAAAAATTAGCACTGTGTTTTCAATTTGGAATTTTCAGAAAACTATTTGATGTTTTACAAAAACAGTGGTACTTGATAAAAATTTTACATCGACCCCTGCTAATAATCTCTTAACATTTTTTTTTTAATTTAGGAAAATGCTTAACTATGTAACTTGTTTTTAGTAAACATAATAGTTATTTTTCAAATTAATTGTCAGTAAAATAAGACTGAATTATTTTTTAAAGAAAAACACGTTTAACTAGCAATTTAAGCTTTTGAATTTCTATCTCTGTACATTCATTCATGCGATATTTTGCAGCTTTCTTACATTAGGCCTCAGTATTAGGAATTCAAAAAAAAAAAATGTTCATGCTGATCTTTCTCCCTCAAAGGACGCAAAAGTGATGTTTTATTCCGGCTTTCAAAAACATTTTTAAGCAGATGTTTTAAAATTTGAGCCATTTATCGTAATTCAATATAAAACAATACATTTAGTCTTATCTTCTTGTTCAGATATTCCATGGATAAAAATATGGTTGACTTGAGACTTTTGAGAGTATTTTCGCATGTAAAATTGGCGTTTCATTGCTTTAACATGTTAACTACCAACTATTAGAAAACTCGTAGCAGGTGAACTTTGTTGCTATACCAAATTAAAAATTATTTCGTAACTGCTAACTTATTTTCAATTATTAATACATTTGTAGAAAGTTTCTAATTTTTTACTCAACATGATGCTTTGAGCAATGCGATGTGAATAAATTACTGTCATATAGAGCCCTTGAAACTGGGAAAGTCGCTGGAAGTTAGCGTGTCGGCAGTCACGTGTTAAGTATAAATTTGATTCGTAGTGCTTTCTGTTTTCCTATTTTATAGCTCACTTCCAAGGATGTGCTAGTTACATTTAGATTTCAAAGTTTGTTTTTAATAATAATTTTTCCATTTACTTTTTATTATTAAAATTATTTTTACATTTTCCATGAATACAAATTAACGAACTATCTCCTAAAATTCTTTCACAGTAAAGAAGTTTTCTACTTTTGATGAGCTGTTGGAACAAATATAGGCTTGAAACTAGGCATCTTTAATGCCTTAGCTTTCAGATCACAATGAGTTAAAAATTACCAAAATAAAACGTCAGAAACAGCTCATTTTTTCCCTCCTCAAGTCAAAAACTTATCTACATTGTCATTACTCAAAATATCGATTCTCCTGAATGACAAAGAGATGACAATCAAGTAAGCTATGTACAATCCCCCACCTTAATTTCGCCCGCTCCTCCCCACACTTCATCATACATAGAATCCCCGCTCATCGCTAAATCTCTCGCCCTACAAATTCAATTACGCGAGGGGTTTACTTATAATACCACATCCTCCAATCCATTATTCTCACACATGCTTCAAGGAGAGGATTTGCCCCCACGTGAATAAAGCTAATTGACTCAGCAGTGATGCTGAATCTTTCTTCGGAGGAAATTTTCTTCAATATTTGCCTTTTATTAGTGGACTAGATTTGAAGAAATGAAATGTTCGATTGTTGTAAAAAGGAATGAGGTTAATAGTCTATGAATTGTGCTTATTAGGTTGTGAACTTTTTTGTGCCGATGTACATTGTACAAAATTTTGTTGCGAGGCACCAATTTTCAATGAAAATTGGTAACGTTTTACCAATTTGATTTCTGTTATATATTTCACTAGCTGCGACGCCCGGCGTTGCACGGTTGTCGTTGTCGTATCCTCGCGCGAAGCGAGGAAGAATGGGTGCGCTGCTCCTGAGTCTAACGGGTCCCTTACAGGCAGGAGTCCCACTTCCGCCCCTTTGAAAGGTCTCTTAATTTCTTGAACCAGCTCCCAGATGAGAGACAGTCACCTGGGGTTGGCACCCCCAGAGGTGTCGTTTGACTTGGAGGACATTGGAGCCACGACCTATTTAACGTGCACCAGCTCCCTTTAGCGTACACGGACACCACAGCAACCAGCCGCGAGAGGTTGTCACCCTCCCAAACACTGGCCTAAGTCGATGTTGCTTCACTTTCGATGATCTACGGGAACCGAGCTTCTGCCGACTGGTTCACTGCGGGACGCGTTGCACGGTCTATCTTAAATAATGCTCATTTTCTGGCGGAGAACAAAAAGTGATGTCACGTATGTCTATGAAAAACGCATCTTATTCCATTAAAAATGCCCATATAAAGTACTGGGTTTTATAATCTTATTATAGATTATTATTAATACTCTTATTTACTTAGCAACTAATATTACATTAATATTTTTAGACAGATGCTCTCAAAAGGAAAAAATACATACCGATTTTGATACATTCTTCATTGGTGCTCCGCTCCTACTGGTCTTAGCGCGATGATATATAGCCTATAGTCTTCCTTGATAAATGTGCTTTCTAACACTGAAAAAAAATTTTCAAATCGGACCAGTAGTTCCTGAGATTAGCGCGTTCAAGCAAACAAACTCTTCAGCTTTATAATATTAAAATAGATTTATATTTTTTAAGGTGTACATACACACTTAAAATTACTATAATCGACCAAAATATCGAACAAAAATTTATTACTTAAAATTGTTTTCCGACTCTTTACCTTTCAAATGATACAAATATGTTGTTAATATTCGGAATAGTTCTTTAGTAACTAGGATTTTTCTCGAGGATTACTATGTAAAAATCGGCGTTTCTTTCTTTAACTTTGAAGTCGATTTCTGAAGAATCATGTTTCAGCTATGTGACGTTTAACTTGAAACAAAATAACTCAACAATGAATGAATCTATCACAATTATTTTTTTACCACTAAAATCTACATGATACAGTGGATGTGTTCTGCCTCAGTCGGAGTTTTTAATAAAGAAATAAATATTACATGAATTTTTAAAAGTTAAAATTTTAGAAAAAATCGCGATTTTTTTGTCTATTAGCAGTGAGAAATATTTGTATTAAAAAAACACTATACTCTTCGCCATCTTGATGGAGACACAAAACATGAAGAAGGATATTAGCTATAATTTCCTACTGGAACTGTATGTCTAAACAAATTATATTTTTAGATATCATGTTTCAAAAATGATGCAAATTAGGTTATTAAATCTTAATTAGGTAATTAATATTTTCGTTAATATGATTTTTTCCATATAAAGTGTCATCAAACACACATCACTGATTAACTGTAAAAAAATGGATTTTTAAAACCAAAATTAAAGAAAAAATTTCAAGTGTGTACGTATACCTTAATTTAATATTTTCTATTTATTAATTATCGTCTGACGTTAAAAACAATTACTTTAACTTCTAATATTTATATTCGACTTCTACTTTTACTTATCGTTTGTTTTCTACGTTTACTTTCCCTTCTCCTTGGAAGTACAATGATTCCATTGAGCAGCAGTTCCGCTGTAAGTACATAATATATTTCTAGTGAATTGAAAATAAATGTAATTATGTGTTTGTCAGGAATACATTGATGTATTATTTAAAGAATGTCTATAATATTTTAATAATACAATTCCATGCAACTACAAGAGGGTTGGCCACGATATTTTTGATACGAACCTACGAAGATTTCAAATGAAAATGGTAATACCTTAGAACAATTAGTTTCATTACTTACAGCAGCTCTGCAAAAGTTACAGCCTGCAGAAATCGGTTTAAAGTTCGAAAATTTCAAAGAAAATGAAGAGTCTTGGGATATTTTCATACAAAGGTTGGAAAATTACTTCTCGTTACGTAGAATTGAAGGAGAAAATTCAGATACTAAATAGAGAGTGAAATATTGCTTCATATACCGTCGGTGCTAAAATCCTGCAATTACTTACTACACTTACAAGTACTGCCAAACCAAATGAAAAATCTTACGAAGAATTAGTGAATATAATTCAAGAACATTTGTATCTCAAGCCAAAAAAAAAAAGCGGAACAGAATAAATTTCTTAATAAACGTCAGCGTGAAGAAGAGTCGATTACTGAATTCGTTACAGATTTAAAAAGGCTTAGTAAAAATTGTAACTTCTATTGACCGCACTGTGTTGATACTCATTTAAGACAACAATTCATATCTGTTGTGACAGATTCAGCTTTATTGGAACGTTTAATTCAGTTAAAGGAACATGAAAATAAATTTAAAAATTGTGTAGAATTAGCATTAGCAATGGAATCAGCAGAATCGCAGAATCGATTTTGAATTCAAAATCGTCTGTTTTTCATTTTCAAGTACACGAAAATAAAAGTTAAAAGAAATCTAATTTTTCTTCTTCGCAAAAAAAAAATAATAAATCGTCTGCTACGGATAATTTAAGTTTGAATGGTAAACAATGTTTTCGTTGCGGCAATTTTATATTTGTTGAACAATGCCTATTCATATAGATACATATGTTACTTTGAACTAAATGTTAACGTAGAAAACATTTAGGCTATAATTCCGTGCAGTAATTTGCTTGCACACTAATGTTTGTACATCTGTTCGCTAATATGCATATTGAAAAGAAAAAGAAAATGTGATGAAATTTAAAGCGCTGATATCAAAATAATAACTACAAAAGGATCGTTAAAAATTTACTGAAATACAACGCCTACTGTCTGATAGAATGGAATTCTTATCGCTTTTACATCAGTTAATTGTATTACTTTTCATAAATAAAAGGCATAACTGGTTTTGAAGGGTCGAAAAAATCTTAAAAATGTACTTCATTTGAAATAGTTTCGATTCTAAGCTAATTGAGGGAGATATATATAGCTGATGCTAGACTAATTCTTATGTAGCTCTTTGGAATGAGATTTATTTCCCACGGAAAACAAATGACGTTTCTTTGATCTGGTGCTTAGCGTTCGGGTTATTGATTAAGAAGCAAACTCCCAGGGCATGTTGGTTTATTTTTCTCAGATCCTATAGAATGTGTGGTGTATATGTATTTCTTTTTTTAACGTTTGCATTGCATAAATCAGTGGTTTTCAACAAGTGATCTGCAAAGTTCGTAGAGTCTACGGATGCTTTTCCAGTTATATTGTTCGAAGAAGCCCTTGACTGCTTAACCCCTTAACGGTCAGGTAATTTTCAAGAAAACGGTCATAAAAGTGTCTATTTTTTTTATCCATGAAACTTATATAAAAATATGTGTATGAAATGTATATATATATATATATATATATATTCATTTTTAATTTTTGATTTCCTTTTATTTTAAAATTTTAAACACTCCAACCCGGAACTATGACGGGAGCGAGAAATAGAAGGCGAAAGCTCAGCCCGTCATTTTCACGGGAAAGAGAGGAAAGGGGTTAGTGGTACAGAATGACATTATTTGAGGTACCAATCAACACCACACATGTCCATTCTAAACGATTTTTGGCAATCCACGAAAAACGTATTTCTAAATAACCTTTTACGGAAAAATACGGCTAGTACATATTTATGTACTAGCTGCGACGCCCGGTGTTGCACGGTCTATCTTAAATTATATTTTGCAAATACAGCGATGCCTCATCAAAATGCTAGTAACGTTGATTATCATTATATTTGATTTTTTTTAACAATGGAAACTGCATTGATTTGTTTGTTCACGCGGCAACTATAACAATTGTTGAAACGATGCAAATAAAATAAAACGGTCGTCATCTAGGTCGAATAATATTAAAGTTAATTACCGTGAAAAAATAATTTAAAACTACAGAGAAAAACGCTTATAATTTCTTTTCTAGTTAATTTAGAGGCTTCGAATTTTAGCACACAGCGAAAACTCTTCCTGAAGTGGTTTTTTACGCGCATTTCAATGGTATCAAGCTCGATGGATGCGACAATTTCTTCCGATAGAAAGGACTATTTCATGCAATTTTCGGAGCTCCGCTCCTATTGGTCTTACGTGATGATATATAGCCTGTAGCCATCCTGGATAAATGGGCTCTCTAACACTGGAAGAATGTTTTAAATCGGACCAATAGTTCCTGAGATTAGCACGTTCAAACAAACAAACTCTTCAGCTTTATAATATTAGTATAGATTTATATAGATTGATTTAGTCTTATTAATATTGTTGAGAGAAAGCTTTAAAATATTGGGAACCATCCTGTAATATTTTAATCCTGTAATTATCGTTATTGTCAAGAAAAGCATTGCTTTTTTTTTATTCCGTTCACAACCTCTTATCTTTGTGAAATTGCTTTTTCCAATATGATATTTATTAAAAATAAACATAGAGGCAAATTAAATGTCTACAAGGATTTGAGGTTAAAACTTTCTACTGAATCAGATCGCTTTTATCTGTCATGCAGCAACCTTCTTATTAACTTTCCATTTTCATTTTCTTTTTACATGTATTTTGTACTTAAAGACGTATTTCTAACGTGTTTTGGAAGTAGGTATTAAAAATATATTTTATATACTTCACATACTTTATTTTATGTATATATCTTTATTTTATTATAAACTCTTTTCTCTGCATTAATAACTAAAATAGTGTAATTTATATTACCTAGTCGTCCTATTATTTTTTTTCTATATAATAAAGTCAGATTCACAGTGGTACGCAAATGGTTTGCAAGAAAAATTGGTGTAAGCGAAAAGAAAAAGTTTGGGAGCCGCTGCTCTAAGAGACACTAATTTTCTCCGAAATAAAACGTAAGATAATTTTTTAACGTTTTTTCGGTACTTTTGCACGCGTTCAGAACCAATTAATACAACAAATTCAAAAATGTACCATTCAAAATTGACCTTAGTTCGAGGAGGTTAACGACTAAGACTACAGCGTCATAAAAAATATCGGAACTGTTTTGCACGACATATCTATTTTAAAATTACCCGTACAGTTTACATTTCTTTTGTTCCTAACAGCAATACTGGCAATGTGCCTAATAGCTCAGCTATCGGGGATATTTTTATCATTTCAGGAATGAATCCATTTGTTTCAAAGAATATCTATAACAGTTCGATTGTAGTTTTTCTGAGCAATACGATAAAATCCTCCCTTAGATACTCACTACAGGATGTCGAAAGATTTTGCTCGTTTGGAATAAATGGTTCTTTTAAAAGGAAATGACATTTTTAATAGAGGTAAATATGACTAAAATATTGTTTTGATAACTTTTTCAAACTAAAAAGAACAGGGGCGGGAACAACGTCATTTCTAATTTTATGTTGCTTAACAATTCAATGTATGTAAACGCATTGATATTTATAATTAAATTTAAAATCATAAAAAAGAAATGTTAAAAAAAATCTGTTTTTTTTGGGGGGGGGGGAGGGATAATTGATGTAGTGTTTGTCACTTTGGTATTTTTGCAACTAGTTGCTTTTCACTTGTGGGTATTGGGATTTTCTTTCCTTTCGGGGACAACTACTTTTCCCCCCGAAGAACATAATTTATCACGGCTAGAGCTCCCTTTATTTGCTTGTCACTGTATTGTGATCCGTTTACAAATTTGCAATTTTGTTAAGAATGAAAAATCTTGCAATTCCTTCAGAGCCATAGCGGTCAAAAGAAAATAAATGTTTTTCATAAGGTTTCAAACAAATATAAATTGTTTTTGCAGTAGTTTTTCTTTCAGAACAGGCTTCGCTGTACAGGGTTTTCTTAACGAAATATTATTAGGAGATAGTTTGTGCCCTAGACATCAAACTGTATCTTCATCGAAAATCTCGTTTTAAAAACAATTGATTTAGAACGATAATGAAAAATAAATAAATAAAAAAAGAGGCCTGGTTCTTCGTACGCTCAGGGTTCAAACCTGAACCTCTCGATATATTTCCAAGATGCAGAAAATCGTCTGCGCACATGTCACATGATTGCGTGTCATGTTAAAGAAGTTTTGAGTATACAGATCTTCTCCACTAAATTAAATTCTTGGTGTAGTCTCGAGTTATCGAAGAGACTAGGCGTTAAAATTCTCATGTAATACTGGTATCCAGTGACTGTGGTGCTACTTGAAAGAATGGATACCAGTCGGTGGGAAATGCCCTAGGTTTACGATCCCATTGGAAAGCAAAAAAGGAAAAATAGATCTATGTAAAGAACACAACAGAATGCTTACATGTTTCATTGCTTGTTATTAGTTTAAGTTTGCATCGTATATTTTTTATCTTTTATTGGTTATACGTGATAATTAGTTGAAACTACGTGTATTTTACGTTGTACATTTTTGTAATAACTTTTCATAAGCGAATATATTTTTTAACACATAAATGAATTAATGCGATAAAAACATTGTAAAGACCGTCATTGATGACCCTATTTAGTTTTTTCCATCTTTTCTCATCGTGGACACGAGAAAAAAAAAATGCAATGCGAAATTCTATGTTGAACGTGAGTTGTTGATCACACCTTTAGTAGACTACGTATGCAATTGTCATGCGTTTTACTGAACGTAAAAGCAGTAGGAGAAAATGATCTTGCATAACTTCAGTTCGGACTCGTTATACATAAACCTACCAGCAAATTTTACAAGCATTGTTAGCACTTCTGAACTCGCGCCATGAACAAAGTACTCACACAAAGAAGAAAAACAGGATACTTTGTATTCTACTTTACATACAGTTTTATTTGTGACTAATATTTACGAAAGTTGTCGATGGATTCAGTCAAAGTGAAATCAAAACGCATTTGTTATCACACAAAATAAAGAGTCATAGAATATTCTTTTAGAGGGGTAAAAATTTTTGTTGAGGAAAATTGTCGATGTTTTATTTAAATATTAACCTTTTTTAACTTTCTTTTATTCCTTTCTTTATTTTTCCTTTTCCTTTTTGGCAACGATGAAAAGTTATAACGTTTTTTCTTTTTCTTTTTTGGTATAGGAGGTAGGGTGGTTCGAAAAAAAACTTTATTTTAAATTTCAGATCGTTATAGTGAACAAAAGTTGCCATTGGTATAGACGTGATAAAAGCGCAAATTATTATTTTTTATTAATTTATTTAATTTAAGGTTGCGCAATGCCATCGAAGTTATCAAAAATTTGTGAAAAACCTGAAGATTTCATAATTTTTTTAACCACGCCGGATCGTTATAATTGAGTTCCTATACCATGAATTAACTACTAAAAGTATATAAAATCAATATATACGCACTTATTATACATTTTTCTTATATTTTGGTCGCGCAGCATAGTACAAACTGAGTAAAATTAGTAGTTTTTTCAAAATTTCAAAGTTTGACCGTGTATTACATTTTAATCAGACGACTTTTAGAAATGCTATAATTTAATCCTGTTAGAATAATTTATTAAAAATTCAAGCATATAAGATAAGCTTTGATATTCAAGTGGAATTCGGTCTCGCAGTTTCGTCAAAAACAGCAGAGTAGCCTACCTGAACAGAGGGGCGAAGGGTACGAGACGAATGCCAGCGATGCAGGCGGTAGCAGCTATTATTGTTGTCTGACAATTTTGTTGTTTGACAGTATTTCCTTTCAGATAATTTAGAAATTTGCTAATAATAAATATTTGGTCACTTTTGTGTTTCAATATTCATTTGCTGATGCAGTTCTTCCCTCATTCTGCTTACAAAACGACCCAGAATTCACCACGTGGAGGTAACTGCGCTTCGAGTTCCACCCACACCCTGCCCAACCAGCTGTCCAATGTAGGGTGTGTTATTTACAATATGTACAAATTTATTTCGCTTTCTCTCTCTTTGTTTCCTTTATTTATCGATATACCTTAAAATTCGGATTTGTGCGAAAACGTTGGCATCGCTGAGCGTGACGGTAATGTGGTTCTAATTCTCTCTGGAACTGTGCCCACACACTTTACTTGAAGCTTCTGTCGCTAGCTTAACGCATCTTTAAATTTCCTGTGTATGGCATGGGAGAGCATCTATACTCATAATGTAGATGCTTACTCATAGATGCTTACTCGTAGAGATAAGATACTTACTCATAGAGATGAGATGCTTACTCATGGAGATAAGATGCTTACTGATAGATGCTTACTCGTAGAGATAAGATACTTACTCATAGAGGTAAGATGCTTACTCATAGAGATAAAATGCTAGATGAAGCCTGTTATGAATATAGATGTTTTACTCATAATGTAGATGCTTTACTCATAATGTAGACGCTTACTCATAAAGATAAGATGCTAGATGAAGCCTGTTATGAGTATAGATGTTTTACTCATAATGTAGATGCTTTGCTTATAATGTAGACGCTTACTCGTAGAGATAAGATGCTTACTC
The DNA here is from genome assembly GCA_038502835.1 of Octonoba sinensis. Taxonomy (NCBI): domain Eukaryota; kingdom Metazoa; phylum Arthropoda; class Arachnida; order Araneae; family Uloboridae; genus Octonoba; species Octonoba sinensis. The sequence goes on from CM076603.1 coordinate 25,077,880, forward strand.
ATAGCAGACTTCAAGCATGTTATGAGTATACATGCTTTCCCATACCATACACAGGCAGTTCAAAGATGCGCTAAGCTAGTGACAGAAGCTTCAAGTAAAGTGTGTGGGCACAGTTCCAGAGACAATTAGAACCACTTTACTGTCACCCTCAGCAAAGCCAACTTTTTCGAACAAGTCCGAATTTCGATGTATATCAATAGATAAAGGAAACATAAAGAGAGAGAAAGCGAAATAAATTTGTAGATACTGTAAATAACACACCCTACATTGGATGGTTGGTTAGGTAGGGTGTGGGTGGAACTCGAAGTGCAGCCACCTCCCAATGGTGAGTTCTGGGTTTTTTTTTTTTTTTTGGAGACAAAATGAGCGAAGAGCTGCACCAACAAATGAATATTGAAACACAAAAGTGACCAAATATTTTTTATTAGAAAATTTCTAAATTATCTGAAATTAAACATCGTCAAACAACAAAATTGTCAGACAACGATAATAGCCGCTACAGGCTGCGCACGCCTCGCCTCTCTGGTTAATCTGCTGTTTTTGACAAAGCTGCGAGACCGAATTCCACTTGAATATCAAAGTTTATCTTGAATGATTGTATTTTTAATCTATTATTCTAACAGCATTAAACTATAGCATCTCTAAAAGTCGTCTGATTAAAATGTAATTAACGGTCAAATTTTGGAAAAAACTACTAATTTTACTTAGTTTGTACTATGTTGCGCGACCAAAAGTTAAGAAACAATAAATAATAAGTGCATATATATTGATTTTATATCCTTTTAGTAGTCAATTGATGGTATTGGAACGCAATTAAAACCATCTGGCGTGGTTAAAAAAAATATGAAACATTAAGGTTTTTCACAAATTTTTGCTAACTTCGATGGTATTGCGCGAACGGAAGACAAATAAATAAAAAAATAGTAATTAGTGCTTTTTTTAGCCTACTTTCCCGCAAAAATAAAACATTAAAATAAATAAAGCATGAAAGAAGGCTTAATGTATCGTAAAAATATCGTTAAAAATAAAGAAAAGTCAAAAAAAAGTGAAGTAATTAAATAAAGATTGAAAAATAAAAAATTTGAAAGTAGGGTTTTGAGATGGGGAAAATGTGTGTCTGTCGGTCTGTTCCCCCCCCCCCCCCTAATAACTTTTGAACGAATTGTCCGATTGGAAAAATTCTTTTTGCACTCGAAAGATCTCGGCAAGAACATCTCATTTCCATATTTTACTTTTTGATTGGAACAATTTTTTGTTCAATTTTGAACAGTTCAAAAAAATTTAACATTAGCGCCTATGGACAAAATTGAAGCAAATTATGTAAACTCTGGGCACAAGACCCAAGTTCCTATTGCAAGCCTATTGAAAGGAGTTCTCGGCGTGAAATATTGATTTTAACAGTTTTTGTTCATTTTTGAACAGTTCAAAATAAAATGCAGCATTTTCCCATTATTCCGGCGCAGGCGATAAAGTCGCCAATAATGATGCAGCTAACGCCAAGCGAGCCATTCCATTTCAGATCAGGCAGAGGGTGTCACATGACCCTCACCGATTTTTTTGAAAAAATTACAGTAGTTACAACTAAGGGACATATAAAATACCCCAAAAGGATTTTTCAAAAAAAAAAAAACTTTTCTCTACTTACAGACGTTTAATATTTGGGACAAAGTTGGCCGTGTTCAGAAAATCAGCAAAACACTCACTTTTAAAATGGCCACTGTTTCAAAAGTATTTAACCGATTCGAATGATTTTTTTTTCTATAAATAATGAAGGGATGGTATTTTATTTAGACACTAATTTTAAAAATTTAGTTGGCTTCATTGATAAAGAAAAAAAAGTTTCTGAAGTGAAAAAATAGTGTTTGTTCCGACTTCATGATTTTTTTTTTTCTTATGAAAGAAATTTATTTTTGACAAAACAGAAGTGGCGATCTAAAGTGCTGTTATGGAAGTTTTGTATCAAATTTTATTGTAAGCCTGAGATGCATATCCTCTCAGAATTTAAATTTTGAAATTTGAAAATGTTAAAAAATTACGATTTTTGAAGTGTGATTACTCAAAAAAGACATTTTTAAAAAATCTGAAAATCTGCTCATTTGTTGCCCTTAAAGTGCTTAATGAGCTGCTATCAATTATATTGTGTATTTTTGCCCCAGATATTTTATATGATTTTTCAAAAATGGCCTTTTGTGCGTTTCTCAAAAAAGCCAGAAATTCAAACTCGTTCTTATTTAATCACTTTAATATAATATTTAATCAATATTTATTAAGAAATATACTGTATTTTTACACAATTGCTACAGATAAATTGTACTTAACCTTCTTAGAAATTAAATAGCTCCTAGCACAAAGCGTAGCTACTGTGATTTAATGCATGTTATTGTGTTCAATGCAATTACTAGTTTTAAACAAAAATAAATAACAAAATAAATTTCTTTCATAAGAAAAAAAAATCATGAAGTCGGAACAAACACTATTTTTTCACTTCAGAAACACTTTTTTTTCTTTATCAATGAAGCCAACTAAATTTTTAAAATTAGTGTCTAAATAAAATACCATCCCTTCATTATTTATAGAAAAAAAATCATTCGAATCGGTTAAATACTTTTGAAACAGTGGCCATTTTAAAAGTGAGTGTTTTGCTGATTTTCTGAAAACAGCCAACTTTTTCCCAAATTTTAAACGTCTGTAACTAGAGAAATAATTTTTTTTTGCAAAATCCTTTTGGGATATTTTATATGTCCCTTAGTTGTAATTACTGTAATTTTTTCAAAACAATCTGTGAGGGTCATGTGACAAGTTTCAGACCTGCCTGCCTGATTTGAAATGAAATGACTCAAACGGAATATCGTCGTTGTCCCTTTGCGTGTTCTGTCGCCAAAAATTTTGCTCGGTGAGATTTGCGCCTTGATAATGAAAAGGTACCAAATTAACATTAGCGCATATGGGAAATTTCAATCCCATATAAATCCTGATCTAAACGACGGATTGGCTCGCAACAAACTTTATCAGAAAGATATTACGCTGTAGAACATGTACTGATACGAAGTTCAAGGAGAACTGAACAAGCCTGTGTCCCTATGAAATTTTTGATCAGGATTTTTAAGGGCATTTCTCAATAAATAAATAAATGAATAAATGAATGAGTGAAAGAACGAATAAATGAGTGAATACATGATAAAGTAATTAAATGAGTGAATGAATGAAAAAATAAATAAACGAGTGATAACTACATGAATGAGTAAATGAATGACTGAATAAATGAAAGAATGAATGACTGAGTGAATGAATATGTATTATCCGTTGAAAAAAGTATATTTGAAGTAATTAAGAACTAAAGCTAAATGTGAAAGAGAGAGAAAATGATAGCTATATTATAAATTTGAAGTTGGGTGTATACGGGAAAGTAGGCTCGTATAGTTCTAGACGGAACTTCTTGTTCACGTCTGTACTAATGGCAAATTTTGCGCACTACAGCAATCTGAAATTTTAAAAACGGTTTTTTTTTTTTTTTTTGCGCCGAGGCTTAAAAATGAGGTTATGGCTTAAAAACTGAGAAGTTTTTTTTATATGGTGGTTCATTAACAACATTTTACTTTTTTTACGGAAATATCTTACCTACCTAGAGTACATTTTTAGTACTTTAGTACTAGAAGTAATTTTCGTTGAATTTCCGTTCTGTGTTTCACATTAAAAACTCTACTCGATTTTAAAATCCTATCTTACTTAACAATGGATTGATAATTGAAAATTACTGAAATATAGTGACTAACAATGAGATTGAATGAATTTGGTATCATTTACATTATATAAAATTGTCTGTCTACAGTATATTAATTTTGTTTTGATTCTTAGTGTATTAACCGTCGAAAGGGTATGTTTGAAATAATTTAGAACCTGAGCAAATCCAAAGAGACTAGAGAGATATTTGGATTCACAAATTTGTTGTTGGAAGAAAGTAGGCTCGTTTAATGCTGGACGAACTTTTTGTTTTAATATGAAACAAAATGTATGCTCTTTTTTTTAAAGCACAAGACGTGATACAGGAGTGGAGCCATGTATCGGTGGGTATAAATAATATTAAATATTATTTCTTAACGTTATGATTTTAACAAGAGGCAAGCGGCTTAAAATTAAACAATAGGCTGGAACAACGTCTTCTATTGAATTTGATCTTTTAGAAGCCTTCCAATTAAATTTCTGCATATTGAATTTGCTTAATGAATCTTTTACCTTCTCTCCCTTTGTGAATATTGAAATTGTGTGTTCGAGCAGAGGTAATTATGTACTTCTCTGTAATATTCCCTCGTTCCTTATCGGCTGCTTCATTTCACGTTCTTCCATTGAGAGGAACGGCAATCCCTTTCCGTAAGTCTTTAATTAAGCTTCGTTTACGTCATGGTGCAGTTGAAAACCGTTATGCGTATAGAGATTAGGTCCCCCTCCGCTCCCCTTTTTTTGTTAACTCTGAAGCAATACGTATTTATTTCTTCTTACTTCACGTTTTGCGCAATGTTACTATACAATTAATTATAAACACTTAGGTGAAAGAAAAATCGCAATAAATAAAAGAAATAATTTAAAAAATTCTCTTTCAATGAGCAGGAAGTTCCAAAGCGGTGTAATAGTTAATTGGGTTAAGGGATTAGTTTAATGGAGAAATATGTAAAGGTGAAAATTAGAAAAAAGTATGCTACACCTAAGAGGAAAGACCATTATCTGCTTTTTTATGCTAAAACTAGTGCTCATTAACTGCAGAAAACTGCTATTCTTATTTAGCAAACAAGCGTTATGATTTTCTTATGAATTAACTGTCAAACATATTTTTAAAATGTAGATAAATGAAATAAATACAAATGTTTATTAAATATTGAGTTCAAAAAAAAGATTTAAAAAAAAAAAACTTTCTAAATAGCTGATACTTAGTCATTGTTCCAAATATATAATACTTAAAAACTAATAGACATTTTTTTTTCATTGTAAATGTCTAAAATTGAAAATTTGCTACAACCACAAGGACAATTATAGACAGCTGAACTCGTCTGTAACGTAATCGGTTTTAACGGATCCTTGGTTACAGCCTCAATAAGCCACTGATTCCATTGATAGAGTACACGTAAGCCACCTAGTTTTTAAAGCAGTAATTTAAACGTTGACCTCAGTCGCCCTCATTCCATCACCAACAACTTTAAGTAGAATGATCAACTTAACTTTAGACTTTTTTGCCTAAGACCACTGCATGTAACAGCCGCGGACTCCTACCTGTTTCCTAAACTGAAAATTTCACTGAAAGGGAAGCGATTTGACTCGACAGTGAAAATTTCAGTTTAATAAACAGGTAGGAGTCTGCAGGGTTATATCAGGGAAATAGGGCGGTTGTGGTAGCACAGGAATGTTAAATTTGGTCAAAAATTCTTCTACATGTTTCCTAAACTGAAATTTTCACTGAAAGGGAAGCGATTTGACTCTATTGAAGACATCCAGACGAATCTGGCGAGCGTCCTTCACACACTCGAGAAAAAAAAAATTCCAGAAATGTTTCCAAAAGTGGAAACACCGTTGGAATCGATGTGTTCAGTCAGAAGGGGGCTATTTTGAAGGAGATGCATTACATTAGCATGTAAATACCGCCATTGTGAAATTACAAGCCCATTCTTAAAACTTTCCAATCACACCTCGTATGTGATACTGCGAGTGAAATTTAGCAGAAGGGGTGAAGAAATAACGGAAAGCAAGGTCAATCGCAAAATAAAACGATGTCATGAAATCAGCTATACATAAGCAGACGCTGACACCAACTGCGTAAAAAGATCACAATTTTATAGCACAACTGGTAAAAAAAATCTAATTGCAAAAATGATTTCAGAAAATATACGAGGCTTAAACAAAAATGAATAAATGAAAAGATAAATAAAAGACGTGTTTTTTCTGTTATAAAGCATGCTTCATAGAGTTCGTGCGAAGTAATTTAAAAGTTCTATACATAAGGGTGGAGGAAAGAAAAACAAAATCGTTAATTAAAAAATGCTCATATGTGGGGGGAAGTTGTTTGTTGCCAAATTTCAGTCAAATCAAATAATTTGTTTCCCAAATTTGTCTTCCTTTTCGCTTTATTTGTTACAAAAGTAACAAAAACAGAATACATAAATAATGATCAACTACGATAGCTGCTACTTACACCTCGAGGGGTAAATTAAACTGTCATTTATGTCAGAAGATTGACAGTGAATATGACCCTGAAAAATGGAGAGAAACCTTTCATGTGGGCATGTTCGTGCGTAAAATCACTTTTTCTTTACATTTAACATAAAGAGACGCTCCGTCCGCTGGGTTTTACATATAAATGAGCCATTATCAGTAACATTGTTCACTCATTTTTTGTGTGATTAACGCGTGTTATTTTTGCTCAGTACGTTTCGTTCAGTTAAAACCTTGTGTTACGAAACTCATACAAAAATGTCTCGAACCTGGTCGTACGACTTGTGATCCATACTTGGTGCTCCTGAAACTTTCAAAAATAATGGATTACCGACATATTTAGATGTTATAATAGTTTATTTATACGCACAAAGAGGAAACAAAAAAGAACTTGTTTGGCTGATCCATGTTTGCACTTAGAAACTCCAAATTGGCCTCTTAACGGTCGGGTAATCTTCAAGAAAAGGGTCATAAAAGTGCCAATTTTTTATCCTTGAAAACTATATAAAAATATGTGTATGAGCAGTATATATATTCAATTTCAATTTTTGACCTGTTTTTATTTTGACATTTTAAACACTCCATCCCGGAAATATCACGGGAGCGAGGAATAGAAGGCGAAACCTCAGCCCGTCATTTTAACCGGAACGAGAGTGCAGGGGTTAATGGCTCTAAGTAAAAAAGGCAATTGCATTGTAACAAACAGGCAAATATCAAGTAAGAAAATACAATATTTTGAAAAATATCTTTAAAAAAATATAATCTTAGCATAGTTAGTATTATTTTTACATGACAGTTGGTCGGAAGATTCTAACTTTTTTCGTCCAAATGTTCTAATAGATGACGTAATGACAATTCAAACAAACCATTTTAAAAGTCGAACCCAAGAGAACGCTCCTGTTTTTAGGATACTATTTTCAGATCTTATATTAATTTCTGTTGCATTACAACTATCAAATTGCTACTAATAAAAATCAACATTTTCTTCTGAAAAAGCTATTTCCAAGTCCAGCATAGGTTTATCCTCATCTGCTTCTAAATACGTAATTCCCTAGTCGAAAATCATAATTCGAATTTAAAGAAGAAAACTTGTACCCCAAAACATGGTTTCGCACATTTTTGCTTTAATAATGTTAATTTTATACAGAATTCTCTTTCTTTTTTTTTTTACAATCTTTTTAATTCTTACAAACTTGATTAAATTACCTTATTTCAAAGCAAACCTACAAAAAACTTCTGCAACAAGCCTTTTCTCACTGATAGAATAAAAGCTCTCAGCAGACTATTTAATAGAAATTCTGGCGGCAGCAACCTCAAGGATACAGCAACAAATCGAGAATCGAATCTTTTGGGACAGCGAATCTTCAATCTTGAGAGTGTTCGTTCACGTTTCATTCGTTTTCGTGATACATTGTACATCGGGAATGTGAAGACAGATGCGAAGTTGTTCTTTATGATTCCAGACACGATGTTGAAATTCTTTGCTGTTTTTCTACGTCATTCCTGCGGAATAAAGCATGCATTTTCCCATTCTTTTCGGCACTCGAAGAGATGTTTTCGGAAAGTAAATGTTCCGTGTCTAGTAAAAAAGTATAAGAACATTTCTGGTTGTATGCGCCGGAAAAATGGGTATTGTATCCGGAATGTAAAAATAAGTATTACGTTGTAAAAATCTATTTATAATAAAATATTGTCTTCTGGTAATGGATTGTTAGAACATAAATAATTTAAAATTTTCATGCTAAAGTTACTTTTATAAAAGAATTTTGGTAAAAAAATTGTATGGAAAAGGATTTCGTTCAAAATAAAAAAAAAAAAAAAACTGGAATAAATACAGGAAGGACTTTGATGACCATTCATAACACTTAAAGGGTTATTAATTAAGCGCAATTTGGGAGAGGGAGACGTCTTCCCACACTCAACTACTCGGACATAACTACGAAGCTGTAACTTTGTCGTGACGTCATGTCATATGATAATAGATACTTGCGTGGGATACCCACATAAATACATAATTAACGTTTATTAAAGTTAAAAATTGCACGTTATTTATAGCACAAATAAGCATTAAAATCCGGGTTCGTTGATTTAAATCGCGATTTAAATGAAGCGATTTTTTTAAATCATTGATTTAAATGAAGTGATTTTTTTCAAAAAAAAAAAAAAAATCATCGATTTTACAATGTTAGAAAGTGTTGTAAAAATAAAATATGTTGCAATTGCAACCACTGTTTCAATCATAACTTCCTAGATCCATCTGTCTGTGTGCATAACATATTTCATAAGCTTAGAACTAACTAGTTTTTTTTTTAATTTTGCAATATTAATATTATTCTTCAAGCATCTTAACAGCAAAGCATAATTCATTCAATCATTCAAACTAGAATTCATAATAATCATGAACCATTCTGTGTTTTTTATCTTAAAAATAGTATTTTAGATCAATTTAACAAATACCACGCAATAAATATTTCAGAATGATAGTGTTTAGAATATGCATCCTTAAAGTTTCATCCATGTACCCTAATAGCTTAAGGTTTTTTTCCTTTTAAAAAAATGTTTATCATAGAAGTTTTCTATAAAGATATTTGATTAAAACAAAAAGTTTCAGTTTTTAGTAATGGTGTGAGCATATGATTTAACTAAATGGGTAAAAATATTTCAGGCTTTTTCTTTTATAAAATGAAAAATGATTGAAGTACACACTAAATGTAAAAATTAACTACACACAATTGTTACTTTTTTTCAGCTTTCAACAGCAAAATAATTCAGATTAAATTTCTTCATTTTCTCTCTACTTATGAGTGTATACTATTATTCCTGGTAGGGGTTAGTTTCAATTGAGTCATGCATTTGTATTAAAGTTTGTTTATCATTATTATTATTATTAAAAAATATTTATTGCTGTGAAAATAGCTTAACCCTTTATCTACCGACGGTAGTTATAAGTACCATTCTCTATAAATTAAATCCCAGCAACCATTTTTACCAATATTCTGATGGTACTTTGCCGGGACAGTCTTTACATTCTTCTTTTTCAGGATACATATCAGCAAGGGTTCTATAAAGAGTATTTTAGCGATGAAAGGAACATAGATAGTCTTGAAACTGATGCTGTGCTTTGAACTTCCATTTTGTTCAGATTGCTCCCTTAGAGTTGCGCTCCAGAAAAGCAGTGAAATTCAAGAATAAAGTCACTGATTTTTTTCAATGGTGTTAGTTAAGAACTTAGAAAACTATTTGACTAAATATTTTGATTAAAAAGTGTATGTAATTAATTTCACAGGGTTAAATACTCTGTGGCCCTTATTAGCTGTAAAGAAATAAATACTTATAGACTGAGCAAATTTATGTAAATCCCTTAATTTTCAGTGTAAATACCTAGGCAAACTATTTCTGTAAAAAGAATTACTGCAGATCATAATGCGGTAGATAAAGGTTTAAAGGGTTGTTGCATATTGATTAACATGCCATATTGTTTCTATGAATGTAACATAATAAATATCCAAAATATGTAAGGTATTTTTTAAAAAAATAAAAAAAAATCCGATTTAAATAAAAAAAATGTGACTTAAATTAAAAAAGTCTAATTTTGATTTATTTAAAAAATAAAAAAAAATGACGAACCCTGATTAAAATGCAGACATGTTTCGTGATTGCTTGAAGTCCCTTTTTCAATGCGATAGTGGAGCTTCTAGTGCTATAAATAACGTGAAATTTTTAACTTTACTTGAGCACAAAGTTCTTTTTATTAATTGACGCTTGTTACTTAATTATCATGTGTGCAAGCTGTCTAGAAAGGTATATATATATATATTTTGTTTTTTTATTCGACTCTGGTAGCATTGTGATTTAAGTATAAAAAGTAGTTTCTGTTAATTCAGAAGTACTACTACAAGAAACCTTCTACGAGTTTGAAAATTTTCACTTTTCCTGCTTTTCTGAAAATCTCGTTCGACGCTATGTCCCAGTCGCCTTGAATAGTGTAGAAATGCCCTTGTACTACATATGTGAACATAATGTAGTTAGATGAAATGCATCAAATTGTTTATTCTTACCGTACAAGATGAGTTTGATAAGGTGTAAAACAATAATTGCAGAGCTCCACTTGATACGCATATGGTGAATGTTCTCTTATCGTTCCTACAGAACAGCGTTTCCTAAACTGTGGGGACCCCAAGAACCCAACGGAAACTTGGGGTTCCTTAGAGATCACTCAAGGAGTGAATAGAAGGAAACTTGCACGTTTTCCTCTAATGCAGCGGTCGGCAACCTAAACTGACTGAAGATCTACTTTCCAAGTTCGGTGAACACCAAGATGGACTTGAGGGACCGGTGGGCGGGGGGGGGGGGGGGGGTTATACATTATTAATAGGGCATGTTGGGATTCTTCAAATTGTAGGTTAATTCTTGTCAGAGGAAAGTTCTGATGCTTATAAAACACCTACTTTAAAATTTCTAAAATAATATTTTGCTAAAACGTTAACTCGCATCAAAACAATACTAATATATCATTTCTTTCGAATTTGATAAAAAGAACTGTTGGTTTTTGTTTTGTTTTTTTAACTAAAACACACATGTGAAATGTAGTTACAATCTTGAATTAACTTTCACCAAGAGCATAGTTAAAGTGACGACTGATTTTCCATATTATTGGGTTTTTTTTATGTCCGGTGAATGGTCTGACAAACTAATAAACAGTTTCTGAAGGAAAAAATAATAATAAACTCGCCATCCGATTCAAAAGTTGTTTTATTTATTTTTTTAAACTATAAACTGTCCAAAATGCTGTCGCGATCGACGGGTTGCCGACCACTGCTCTAATGTCATTCAATAAATTCATTGAAAAAACAATAAAACTTTGAAAGGACTCTACCTCTTAAAAAAAATACTACTAATAATAATAACTGCTCTTTGCGTCCATTTTGTAATTTAGATTGTCAATGGAAATGCAACTGTCCGACGTCACAATTTTGTTGATTAGGATAGGGAATCTCATCGTGTTGGAAACTTTACCATTTGCAAACTACATAAGGTGTCCGAGACGTTCTCAGCTTATATGCCTACAAAAAATAAATGTCGCAATATAAGTAACGCTAATCCTGACATGAGAGTTTTCATTTTAGACATAAAGTCCAATATGGAAGTATACCTGCTATAATTAAAATCAGTACTACTCAGCTCACTAAAATTTTTAATTCTAAAATCTTATTTAAAGTTGTTGTAAGACATTTTTGTTTTGACTAATTTTCGGAAGTAGTTTTTGAAGATAATAAATATATTTAAACCAAACTAATATTTTTACAGCAAATTATACATTTCTCACATGTAGCATCAATACCATACTATTAAAGAAACCAGAGGTTCTGATGTCACACATTTTTACCATATATTTGACCCCCCTCCCCCCTTTGTCACGTGTCACGCTATATTGTATAATGCATGATGTAACACTTCTTGTTACCCCCTCTCCTCCCCTTTGTCACAATTTCGCGAACCCCCCTCCCCCTCGAAGCGTGACATCATTTATGAGTGATCCCAAAAGGGTTCCACGCATCAAACAAATTAAGAAAAGCTGCTTTGAACAAGCGATACAGCTCCGTCTTGTTGAGCGAAAAGGTGATCTCTTAAACAGGGGTAAAGTCGAAAAATTGTGTCACGTGTTTCGAGGTCGGGAGGAATCATTTACTCAGCGTACAAGGAACAAGTTTCTATGTGAAAAGATCTGATGTGTGTTTTCACATTCTTCAGCATTGAAAGAGAGCTTGCTTGTGGACTAGTCTGCAATCTTCCCAAAACGTGCGCGTAATTTTGTTTCTTCTTTCCAATTGGGCTGCGTATGGTCAGTAACCTTTGCAGACCTAGTGCGTACTCCGCTAATCGGCATCCAGTTTTTCAAGTGGTACCACTGTCGGTGAATGCCATTGCCACTGAGAATTTGGACGCTCAGTTACCCCTAGATGGCGGCACCTGAGCTCTCATTTGATGCGAACTGCACTAGGTATTTAATTCAGCCGAGAGTATCCAAGCCGAACGGATACTCTTGGGATCTTTAGCATGCCGCACAATCATGCGACATGGACGCAGACGATTTTCTGCATCTTGAAAATTTACCGACTTGGGCCAGGTTTGAACCTGCGATCATGGGCGTACGAGACCTGCGTCTTACCACTACGCCACCCTTTCGGCAACCGTGTGCGTAATATACATTGTCTTTTACTTTTTGCATGTTTTCTCTTGCAAAGTACTTCTGTTTTTCCTTGTTTGTAGCAAAACGCTCACAAAAGTAGCGATTAACATTAATCAAAAGCCTTTTTCCTTCTGTGTATTAATAAGGTTAATGTTACCGTTGCTCGTTTTCATCAGATTGTTTGAATTGCTTTGGAACCCCGCTCATTACTAGATAATCTCACCCTGCAAGATTAATTTAACGGTCGGCGTAATGGTAAATTCCACGATTAATTCTCCCTTGTATTCTACGCAGGATTTTCTCAACACAATATAATAGGGACTAAAAAAGGAAGTAAATAATGAATTAATTTAGTAAATGCTTATTTTTAAAATGTCACCAGTTGAATTCAATCAAATAAATTAAATATGAATATTTCTTAAGTAGAAAATAGCACTTATTGGATCATTCATAAATGATGTCACGCTTCAAAGGGGGGGGGGTGGAATTGTAAAAAAATGTGACATGGGGAGAGGAAGGGTAGCAATAAGGGTGACATCATGCTTATTCAACATAGCATGGCATGTGACAAAGGGGGGTAGGAGGTCCGTTGAAGTGTGACATTTTGTGACAAAGGGGGAGGGGGTAAATATATTGGAAAAAAAGCGTGCCATCATTTATGAACGGTCCCGAGGGTGGAAAATAGTCTTGGGAACAATTGCGTACGTCTTAAATTTTTATTTTGGTTTTCTTTAACATCATATTTTCTCACGCTACGATGAATGATTAACAGACTAGATTATAGAATAATTTAGTGCTACCTTTTATTTCAGTGCACTTTCTGACAAAAATGTTGCAACTCGGCAAATTATTTTTACTATTTTACTCGTTAGTTCGGAAAAGACAGCTTGCTCTTCTTATTCTTAGCTGTATATTAAAAATTGCGTTTGTTCTTTAAGAATGTACCCATAAATAGGGAAAATTTAATTCCCAAATTGTTCGTGAAAGAAGTGGATTTTTAAAGGAAGAAAGATTGCTTATTTCAAACTGACCAACAGATTCAGTATGTTTGAATATTCAAAAATGTGGGTCAGCACAATCATTAAAGACTACTGTTTTATTATTTCATTGTTATTAATATTTTATTTAAAACAAAATCTGATTATTATTGAACAGTTCAAAAATAAAGATAATAATAATAGTAATTATACTTGAAGATAGTTATTTCACTTTTTTTCCCCCGGTCTGCATTAATTTAATTATTCGCGCTGTTCTAAACTTCACTTAGGCTCTAAAGTGGGGAATGACAACGTTACTTTTGTGGAAATAACATGACATTTCATCTCATCTGACTAATAATATTTCTAATCTTGCAAACCCAAATTATGAAACATTACCAAGTAAAAAATAAACCACAATAAAGTACCTTCAAAACCGAAAGTTTTCCATTTTTTTCGTAGTACTTAGATGCATTCAGGGCCCCAACTTTTATGGACTAAAACTTCATGAAATCTCCACTTAACTCGTTGAGAACGGCGCAGATTTTTGCAACCTGTACAGATAAGCTTTTCAATTTTTCAGTAAAAAAGTTTTTTTTTTAACCACATGAAGTTTTTTTCCATCTAACAAAGCTGTATTATAAGACTGTAGCTGATATAAGCTACCAGTGGTACCCGCCGCCAGATGAACATTTGTGTGTGAGCCACCAGTGGTACACGCCGCCAGATGAACCCCTCATGTGTGAGCCACCAGTGGTACACGCCGCCAGATGAACCCCTCATGTGTGAGCCATCAGTGGTACATGCCACCAGATGAACCACTCGTGTGTGCGCCACCAATGGTGCTCGACGCCAGATGAATCATTCGTGTGTGAGCCGTCAGTGGTACACGCCGCCAGATGAACCACTCGTGTGTGAACTACGGGTGGTACACGCCGTTCTCAACGTGTTAAACTATATAAACCCTATTATTGTGACCTATTGACGACAGGTTATAAACGAACCATTTGTTTTATAGTGACACCGCAGAATGAAGTAAATCATAATCTCTCAAATATACATACAGCTGATACAAACGAGGTCTTATGCTTAGGTGTAGCATGAAGTGTTTTCTAAGGCACTAAACATTTTGCTGGTTATTCAAAGGGCAAAGAGAGATCAATGAAGAAAGGGCGTAAAAAATGTGAAAAGTATTATTTTAACTGTACTCCCTTCTAAAAGCCAATTTTAGAAGAAAACACAAAAACTAGACAAATGAAAAAGGTTGTCAGAAATATGAGGAAAACAAATCGTTAGCTTAGAGCAACCCCCTACCTTTTTGTACTTAAGAGCACATACGAGACTATCGGTCGAATGGCGGGCACCATTTATTTTTTCCAGATAAATTTATAGTTGGTGGACATAGTTAATAATACACACCACATATAACGCATAAAAAATAAATTTCAAAAATTAATTAACATAGGAATATAGTTAGTATTAATATTCTTGTGTAAAATAAATTATTACTAAATTGCCTGCAAAACATACGATGTATAAAAATTATTTATAAAATATATAAAATACAGTCAATGTGATCTTTGGCATTGCAGTTCACTGGCCAGCGCTTCATAATTGGGAAAATATGATGAATTTCCTGCTCGCTAGCAATCGTCAAGGTAGTGATCTATATTTTTATTTTATGATATTCACTGTTAGTTATCATTATAGAGTTATTCAAAGTTATTTGGCCCTTCATTCATATTCTCTAGATTCTAAAATGGAAAACTGAAATATTTTATCGTTGGAATGAGCAGCGGGCTCACCTAGACCGATCGACAGGCGCCATGGTGCCCGCGGGCATAGGGTTGGGAGGCTTAGAGGATTCAACTGATGACGAAGAGGGAACTAAATGGTCTCATAATTCATCAGACAATGTTGACATCTGTGAAAAATTATCTTTCGGTTTTGAAGAGCTACATATTTGGCCATCTGTATTAGATGTTGCATCGGTAACGAATAAAGATATTGAATTGACGCTACCAGCTCCTATGGAGCGAAATGGCTCAAAGCAAAATCAAGCGTTTATGCAATTTGAAATAAGCTTTTAAATTTAGATTTTCAATGAAACTGTGCGCTTTTATTCAATACTAGCTGATATGCCCGGCGTTGCGCGGGATAATATTGCATCATTCTCAGGCGAAGTGGCACATGTCTAAAATCCTGTTGTTAATATATAAGGAAAAATTTTCTTTAAAAACCCAAGTAAAAGATGGGCAACAGTCCTTTAAAATCCCATTTAAACAGTAAACTCATTAAAAATCACAATTGCATTGCAAACAACAGCCTCGAAAATTCCTTTTATACAAAAAATAACCGTTCATAAAAATCCACGTTAAAAGGATAAAAGCCAGTTCATAAATTTGCCATCAGAGTATCAGAGTAAGGGCAACAGGAACTAAAATGCATATATGCATCAGGACAATTGTTCCAAAATGGTATCAGGTGTCTGTAAAAATCGAAATTACAATATAGACAACGCTACATCTAAAAATTTTTATCAGAATAAGGGCAGTATTCTCTTTAAAAATGCCCATCAGATAAAGAACAACATAACAACCCTCTGAATATCTCTGCTACAATAAAGAAAACATTCCTTAAAGTCATTTCTTGAATAAAGACTACTATTCCTAAACATTCCTAAAAAATAAGGACATGAGTGCAAACAAATCTCCATTACAATAAAGACGTCAGTGACTAAAAATACCCATTAGGCTACAGCCCTTTAAGAGCTGATGTTCCTAAAATTACCAAGGCCAGCTTAAATTCCTCATCAAAATAAGGACACAATTTCCTAAAAATCCCGCTTGCAAAATCGTCATTTCCTGAACATTCAATTAAATAGCACTTTTATAAAATTCGGATAAAAACGGAAGAAAGAAAAGCATTTTCTTCCAAAGGCAAATAAGCATGCACATTTCAATTAGAAAATATTCAGTACTAATCCAATAGTGACACGTGAAATTTAACTTGGTCGAAGGAATTATCTAAATTATGTTCAAATGTCGCCAAATAGCCCGTACAAACAATTAAATACCTAAATGTTAGAAAATAAATCACTTGAGTAAAATATGGAATCAATCAAAACCGCTACATAAAGAAGTTAACATGAAGCAGATCGCCAAATTGCACTATAGTAATGGAAGCATAATGCAAATGCGCCATTTTCCTATAGTGTATATCACATATTGAGTTAAATGAGAATATTACTAATAAGGATTATTGGCTCGGTTTGGAGAAGTTACGAAGCGCAAAATAATATATTAAGAGCAATTAAATGGATGGGGGCGAAAAAAATGTTATCACCACTTGTCAAAATTTTAAATTTCATAAAAAATAGGCGATATCGAAAACCTTCCTACCCAGCTTTTATCGAAGGACTAAATATTAATTCGCCAAAAAAGAAAAAAAAAAAAACCTTAAAATAAAGTAATTGAAAATCGTCTGTAGTTAATAATCCACAAAATTTTCATAAAAAAGAAATGAATTTTTAGAATTTGTTGCTTTTATAAAACGGACACTCTACCACACGAAATAATATCTTTCATGAAACTGTTAAACTGGTACTAAAATATTAAATCGCTAAAAAAGAAAGTAGAATCAACCTCAATTAAAAATAGCATTTTCTCATTCTTACTCGTACATTAACAGAAATCATCTAGTTGGCGACGAAAGTACTATTTATTTTGGCGAAAACACGCAATTTGAGCAGATAAATTCAGAGGTAAGCCTTTTCAAAGTTCGAAAACTACTTTAAATGAATATTGCTCGTGTTCTATTTGTTCTACGAACCTCAGAAAGAGATCACCTTGTGCAGTTTTTTACGGTCATCAGTATGCTGCAAAAATCGAAAAGGTGTGACGTTGCTTCGATGAGATATTCCTAAAATTAATAGTTTTGCTTAAATTGGAATAAAAAAAGAACAAATTCGAATTTCAGGAAAAACGCTTCGAGGTGCACGAGGACCTGACCCAAGGTACCTTTAACCAAAATTTCGTACTTCTCGCCCGTTCCATCTCGCCAGGACGCGATCGACAGACAGACAGACAGACACACACACACACACAATCTTTCAGTTTTATTTATATAGATGATTTAATTTTGATTTAAACATTGGATATATTATGTCTTACTAAACCCTATATGCTGTGCCACTGTATTTGTGCCCAAAGTGTGGGGCACATTGAGACATAATTTTGTAACCTTTTAAAATTTTATTTGAAAAAAAACTTCAAATGAAAATAAAAATTCATGCAGTTCAGAAGATTTCATACTAACGTTGTATTGCAAATAAACACGAAAATTTTTCTTACGGTATCAATGTTTCCGAATTTCTTCATTTCTTTTTTTTTTTTTTGCCTCACTGTGCAGCCGTCTCCCCTAGACTGCGAATAATTTTAATCTCCTGGAAGTCATTTATTTAGGGTCTGGCGCAAAATTACAAAAAAAAAATAAATAAATAAATAAAAATAGGAAACTAAAAAGTCTTAAAAAAAAAGGAAATTTCGGAGAATTAAAAAGGGAACACCCTGTAAATTTACAACAAGATAAGCTGTGCCTCAGTAGCGTCACCATCTGTGAGTACCCTGAATTACTATTTCTGGTATGCAAAGTCAAAGGTGAGTTTAAAAGTTGTCTACACTGTTTTGATTCCTGTGCTTTTGAGCACTCGGCCAAAGAGGCCGCTGGAGTTGGGAAGACTGGCTACCAAGGGTTAAGCTGTTCTCTATAGCTAAAGCTAAACTGTATGCCAACAAAATATAATGTATTTGTTTACAATTTTTAAACTAATAGCGACAGATTTCAAGTGCTCAGTTTTCCGCAGAGCTCTTACTACCGATACACTTTTTCGTGACTTTTAAACAACGTGAGTCGCCTAACTTAGGGAGCATTCATAAATGATGTCACGCTTCGAGGGGGAGAGGGTTCGTGAAATTGTGACCAAGTGTGACAAGGGGAGGTGAGGAGGTCACAAGAAGTGTGACATCATGCATGCAACATAGCGTGACATGTGACAAAAGGGGGGAGGGGTTCCGCTGAAGTGTGACATATTACGAGAAAGGCTCAAATATATGGGAAAAAAGCGTGACATAATTTATGAACGGTCGCTTAGGATATCGTTCATTGTAGTTGTACTTGGGAGTGAGGCAACAAGAATTTTATTCAGAAATTGCTATCAAGAAACTTGATTATTTGATTTTAAACAATGTCTTCGTAAACTTACAAAAATATTGAGTTTTCTTTCGGTGATTTTAGAGTACATTAATATAACGAATACTTTATCAAACATTAAAAGACATGAGAAGAAAAAGAATTTTACTGTGCGATTTTGAAGTTAAGTTGCTGAAAAGGATATTTATTCAAGAATTACTTTTTGTGAAGAGAGTAATTCTTGAATAAATAACCCGAAATCATTCAGTACGGAAGCTTAGTTCATTGATTATGCATAGTGTTCTTTGAATGGAGAAAAGACTTAAATGAACTACAAAGCAGTAATCAGATTTGTCTCTAATACTTTCTGGTGATTAAATAAATCGGTTTTCGAGATGAATCGATTATTGGAAGCTGTATCGTATGTTTGAAATTGACGTCTATTAGGATAACAGAGGTCTATTAGATAACAAGATTCTATTCTACGAATATGAACTTGCAGTATGTGACGTTAATGACTTCGTTGACTGGAATATGGTTCATCATCACAATAATTATTCATTGGTTGTTTCAGCGTTAGCGTTTCGTTAACACAGCGAGGTGAAATGAATGAAATTCATTTCAAGTTTTAACCTTTACTATATACTTTGCAGAGTAAAGTACGAGAAAATATGTAGTGGTATTTTTGATGAATGGATCCTTCATAAATGATGCCACGCTTCGAGGGGGGAGGGGGTTCGCGAAATTGTGACAAAGTGTGTCTAGGAGAGGGGAGGGGGTAACAAGAAGTGTGACATCTTGCATTATGTAACATAGTGACATGTGACAAAGGGGGAGGGGGTCCGCTGAAGTGTGACATATTATGACAAAGGGGGGGAAGGGGGTCAAATATATGAGGAAAAAGCGTGACATCATTTATGAACGGCCCCGAAGACAAATGAAAAATAAGTGAAGCAATAACGGAAAAAAGAAGAAACAATATTTTTGAATGATATATACAGGGTTCTCCGGAACTAGGCGTACCCTCCCCCCTTCACCCCACCTTTATTTTCAGCCTAATAAGTTATAGTTGAACGTTCGCATATGTTACCGGCAAAGTGTGAAACGCCGGCATTCTATAGAATGCGTAGGCATTGTATATAATGCCGGACGTTTTAAGGCAAGTTATTAAATATGAGAAGTATTACATATACTTTCCCTAGGCATTATATAGAATGACAAATGCTATTTAGGAAAATTACGAGAAAAAAAAAGTCTTGATGAGGTTATTATGTAAATGATGAGCATTTCTCAAAAATAAAAATATTATTCTGAAAAAATAATGAGAGTGCCATTAAAAAAGATAATTTTTGTTTTCCGCAATCATTACATCGCAGCGATTCAGCAACCAATAGTCCCTGGGTTCCTTCTTAGGAGTCATTTTGGCTGCTTTGTACATCATTTATTAACTTCTGGTAAGTAGTTTCGGTTAAGAAAATACTATTTTTTGTAGCGTTCACTCTCATTTTTGCTCTTACGGAAGGAGTTCGTAACGAATCGGAGATGCATTTTATACTTTGACGGTTTCTCATTTGGCATTCTATAGAATGCCTAGGAAATGTGTGAAATATGAATCGTTTCTTGAATTGCCGACTAGTTTCTGGCATTATATACAATGCCTAGGCATTCTATAGAATGCGGCGATTCCAAACTTTGCCGGTAACATACACACAGTTACACCCTTGAAGTCTTAAGAGTCATGAACGCCATCCATATCGTAACACAGTTGAATTCTGCGCCATGTTTACGCAGATGTTTTGTGAAGATACACCAGAGTCACGAGGGGTCTTGAAGGCTTAAGAGTCATGAACACCATTCATATCGTAACACAGTTGAATTCTGCGCCATGTTCTCGCAGGTGTTTTGCGGAGATACACTTGAGTCACGAGGGGTGAGGGTGTGTTCCACAGCTGCTGGTAATTCCTGCGTTTTGTGATAACGAGTGTTTCTTGCTTGCTGTTTTATGAAACAGCAGGTAGTATTGTCTGGTGTCGCCAGATCGGGTCTTTATGGAGACAAACGTAGCTGGTAAAGATGCAGAACCTCTTCCAGTTTTGGTGAACATGGACATGGCAAGCGATGTTGAGATTTGTGGTACACGTGGCAAAAATGAGTGGAACAAGGCAGGCAATGTTGCTATTATGTATGAAATAAAAAAAATATATCCACAGTCAAACAGAAAATAATATGAAGTATGCCCACTTTCGAACCACTTTGTACAATAACATAACAATGAAAGAAAAGGTCTACTGATATACATAAGACCAACTATCATAGTTCATACCAGAAAAAAAGAACAGAACAAGTATATTATGTATATATGTTACGGCGTATGTCCGAAATTGGAGAATGTCGACATGTTGACATCCACTGGTGGTTGTCGACATTCTTCGATTTCGGAGATTCATCGTAACACACACACACATATATATATATATATTATACATATAGCTGAAACGTTTCTGATTTAGAAAAGTCTGATTTTTAAAGTCTTTTTTAAGATCGCACTCTTCAGATTAACTTCCAGGTTAAGGGATTAAAAATCCCATTTGATAGTTGTATTTTAGGCTAATTTGTATTTATTATATAAAACATTTACATTGTATCTTGATGGTGTTGACATCTTCTTCTTATATATAAGCGGCTTATTCTGTCTGTCTGTCCGCTATAGGATCCTAGGCCATTTTACCGATCGGGACCACATTCGGCACGGTTAATGTTTGCGACCCGAGAAACGCATCGCTGCAAAAATGAAAATTGTGACTCAATTAGTTTTTTTTTATTAGTTTTTAAAATTTTTCAATGATTTTTTTGACCCGTTTCATTTTATTTTTGCATTGTTGCCGTCGTTTCCAACAGTAAAATTACAATTGCCGTGTGAACAAACAAATGAATGCAGTTGCCATTAATATTGTAACAAATGTAACAATAATAATCAAAACGTTTGTCTAGCATATTGAGTGAGGCTTCGCTGTATTTGCAATCTCCTTAAAAAAAAATGTATACGCGAAATTAATTTAATTCTTTCTTTCTTTTTAATTTGTTTATTTATCGTACGCCCTTTTTATATTTTTCTTATTAGAGTGGCAGCGTTCTTTTTCCCAGTTTCGTTAAAACTTTTGTTTTGAAAAGCATAATAAAATTTTCAATAAGTTCTTTCTATGGTAAATATATATTTTTCACAAACAATTTCATTATATAGTAAATAAGTATATACTAGTGTGGAGCAGTAAGTGAAGGGCAGTCCTTGCCATCTGACCTGGGTAATTCAGTTTGAATTAGAAGACACCTTTGCATAAATCATTTAATTACAATTCATAATATCTAGAACAGCGATCATTTTGTATGACCGCCGGCCTTACTAGTTTTTTTTATAAACCAACATTTAATCTATTTTTGGTAACCTAATTTTCCCAATAATTGAAAAAGTCCAAAGTAAGATTAATGACAACGCCTTAACATTAAAAAAAAAAAATTTGCCAAGAAAAAAAAAATGTGAATTTTTCCTTTCCCTAAATGCAAAGTGAAATCGACTGAAACAAGCTGTAAATCTTAAATTATCTACAACGACGAGCGTCTAACAAGTAATGAATTGCATCATGAATTCCAATTAAAGTACATGTTTTCAGTTCTCTTTTTAAATACGCTTATAATTCACAGACATTTATTAAAATAAAATTGTTTTAAAAATTCTTATTTTACAAGTAAGTAGAGATTCATTATTTCTAATTTGAGAAACATTTTTAAATAATCAATTTTGAAAATTACTTGCAGAATCAATTTACTCCATCATTTAGAAGTTCCAGCTAGCATTGAAATAAATTCTTTATTTCTTGTAATTATTCCATTTCCTCGAAGGACTTAAATCACCTCCAAAGCCAAGCTACGCAATGCGACTTTTATTTCCATCAAAGACAGGGCAATGAAAAGTTAATTACTTATTCATCCAATTACCTTGTTTGCATTTCACTTTATTCAAATTCCCGTGCAGGCTCTTCAGCAGACTCTTTTGACTTCCATTGCTTTAATAGATTCTCTTTTAGGGAAACTCGAATATAACAGAAATGAAAGGATTACGACGCAAATGAAGTTTCCAGTATTAAATGGACGAATTTGGAATTTCGATTGGTAGAGCATAGAATCCACGTAACATGGACCTTCAGTTAAAGTGAACTTAATAATAAAAATAAAGTTTGTCTTCATCAAAAATGTTAGATTTTTGTATCAAAAATCATATTCAAAATTAATGGAAAATATTTAGCTTTTCTAGTGTTGATACTGGGTCAATCCATGTCAAATCATCCAGGCCATGTTGCTCGATGATTTTGATTTTTTTTAAATTTGGGCAGTCAATTTATTGTTATCTTGAGACCCCAAAACAAGTGTTAAAAAGTTTCGTAATTCTTGAAATTTTTTATTACAGCCGTTTCCAAGTCACATCTTTAGTGGTTTTTCATGAAAATACTGCTTTACATAAATCCTTGTAACTTTTTTATTTCTGAATATTTCAAAATGATTTAAAAACCATTATATTCTGTAAGAAATGAGAAAAATTTTGCTTTCGGTTCCTTTATTGATATATTTTTTTAAAAATACGGAAATGGAGTTGTAAAATACCATTTTCAAAGCGAAAACTTGCGTTTTTCAGGTTAAAATTTTTAATGGAAGAAACTAAGACTCGCCTTTACATTTTTTTCCCTGAATAGATACCTTTTGGTAGTTTCATCAGAAGCAGTATGGAACATTTGGAGCGTTTTCTTTATTTTATATAATTAGCCAAACTTGGCATTTCGGTGTAGAAATGCCAACTTTGAGACTCAATATCTAAAAAGGGACTGAATGAAATTTTATGAAATTTTAAGGGAATAATATTTTTATAGATATAAATATGTAGTAAAGTTTTTATAAGTTATATCGAAGTTGTTTTAGAAATACAGCACCTCGAAGTCAGGCAAAAAAATCACGTGTCTTTCCGTTTTTTTTCACATCGAAATGTCATCATACTGCCTTATTTATTTTACTCAATGCTTCAAAACGTTTATAAGATCTTCCAAGGCTTATAAATTTACTTACAGCGACACATAAGCAACAAAATCAACGATCAATGTTAAATTTCAAAATCCATGTTTGTTTTGTTGTAGTGAGCCAGCACAAAAGTATATCATTTCTTAACTAGTAACCTTTTATTGCTAAACTTTCTAAATGATTTGATGAAGAACAATTAGTCATGTAGTCTAATTTTTATATTTGTCGAATATTCAAATTTTGTGTCTGAGACTCAACTTTAACTAATGCAGAGTTAACGTAAAAACTTTGCTTTTTTTCTATTTTGGTTTACTTGCGATGAATTGAACTAATATATCGTGTTTTAATTTAATTACTACAACAAGTAATTTATCTTTTTATTAAAAGCACTAAGTCACTCTTTGTCAAACGAAGAAAAAAAAAACGAGTATTTTAAAGAGAATCCAATGGTAATTTATGTATTACTATTGTTTCCTTTTTAAATTGTTTTGCTTGTGTTTAAACAAGGTAGAGGGGGAAAAATGTTTTAACGCTAAACTGCATTAGTTAAAGTTGCAGTTTCAACGCAAAATTTGAATCATCGAAAAATATAAACATAAGACTACGTGACTAATTGTTCTTCGTCAAATAATGTAGAAAGATTAGCAATAAAAGGTTACTAGTTAAGAAATGATATACTATTGTGCTGGCTCACTACAACAAAACAAACATGGATTTTGAAATTTAACATTGATCGTTGATTTTGTTGCTTATGTGTCGCTGTAAGTAAATTTATAAGCCTTGGAAGATCTTATAAACGTTTTGAAGCATTGAGTAAAATAAATAAGGCAGTATGATGATATTTCGATGTGAAAAAAGGCGTAAAGACACGTGATTTTTTTGCCTGACTTCGAGGTGCTGTATTTCTAAAACAACTTCGATATCACTTATAAAAACTTTACTACATATTTATATCTATAAAAATATTATTCCCTTAAAATTTCATAAAATTTCATTCAGTCCCTTTTTAGATATTGAGTCTCAAAGTCGGCATTTCTACACCGAAATGCCAAGTTTGGCTAATTATATAAAATAAAGGAAACCCTCCAAATGTTCCATACTGCTTCTGATGAAACTACCAAAAGGTATCTATTCAGGGAGAAAAGTGTAAAGGCGAGTCTTAGTTTCTTCCATTAAAAATTTTAACCTGAAAAACGCAAGTTTTCGTTTTGAAAATGGTATTTTACAACTCCATTTCCGTATTTTTAAAAAAATATATCAAAAAAGAAACCGAAAGCAAAATTTTTCTCATTTCTTACAGAATATAATGGTTTTTAAATCATTTTGAAATATTCAGAAATAAAAATGTTACAAAGATTTATGTAAAGCAGTATTTTCATGAAAAATCACCAAAGATGTGTCTTGGAAACGGCTGTAATTAAAAATTTCAAGAATTAAAAAACTTTTTAACACTTGTTTTGGGGTCTCAAGATAACAATAAATTGACTGCCAAAATATAAAAACAATCAAAAACATCGAGCAACATTTTTCGCTTTTTCTGGATGATTTCACATGGATTGACCCTACTGCCAATTGCAAACTTACTGTTTTAAACCTAAGTTGAGCCATTTTTTTTCTAGTAGTAGTACATTACAATATTTTTTGAACGCAGACTGGCTTCTAAAAAGAAACTCAGATAAGTCTTTAAATAATATTTACATGATTTTTTATCCCTTCTTATTTTGAAAGGGGGGGAACAGCTCTCGCATTTGAAAATTGATGCACTTGGCGGTAAATGTACTACCTACAGTATTCACAAGTTCCTCTTAATCAGAGGGGTAAAATGGTTCACTATATATACTACTAAAATCTGTCGGCGTCTGTCTGCCTGTCTGTCCCCTCATCTCTTCGAGAACGGCCCTGCTTACTATGTCGAGACAGGTATAATCGGATTCGGAATTTTCTGGACCCGGAGAAGACCTAGTTTCATTCCCGTGGAGCTTAATTGACGGATATAGCCATTAAAAACACAATAATCACTATTTATCGTTAATTTTGGATTTAAAAAGTGCTCGCATTTTACAAATACTTATATTAATCGAAAGGTCTTATTTTTCTGAATAAGATGGAGTTTGCTTTGAGCTTCTACCACATATCAAACAGAAATTATGACCGTGTTTCTCTGTAGTTCGAAATTATTTTTTCACGGTAAGTAGCTTTAATTTCTTTTTCGCAGACAATTGATAAAAGCGCTTTTTTATTTTTGATTTTTTCGTATCGTTGCCATTTTGCCTATATTTTGTTTTTATTTCTTTTCGTCCTTCTTTTTTTTTAAAATTTATTTGTCGTCTGTGCCATTTATATTTTTCTTATAGAGTGGCAGCGTTCTTTTTTCTGTTTCGTTCAAACTTTTGTTTTGAAAAGAATCAAATTACACTGTGCAACAAATATGAACTTTTTTTTTTTGTCCTTTAGAGGAAAATATATGATTCTATATAAACAAAAGGTGCTTTATTCAAATATCCAAAGAAAATGATCCATCACGTACCGTTTTTGCTGGAGACCCACTTCTCATATTTATACAATTTTGTCGTATAAGAACGCAACTGAGACCTACTTATTGAAAACACAAACATTGAAAACACAAGCACATCACACACAAACTGATTTTTTAAGCTCGTTTTACCTTGTGGGCATTTGTTGGTGTGCCCTGATAACAGATTAGCAATACTCAATTCGTATACTTCCATTCTATCGACCGCTGAAACGCTTTTCAAACATAGAGATGTCCTGATGAAACTTTCCCCCTTGCTGATCATTAATTGCGCAAGGTTTTAAGCAAAGAAGTCCATATGGGAGTCGAAAAAGTGTAGTTTTACTGAAATATAGCAACCTAATAATACAAAAGCATTTTATCACGTCACCAACAAAATTTTCGTAGTTTTCAGCTTTCTCATTTCCAAGGAAACGTGAGCACACTGATTTAAAGGCCAGCCAGGCGGATTTTTCGGTTTCTAACTGCTTGTTTTCATAATCTTCATCATGAAAGGACTTCCTTAAGTTGCGGGCCAATAAAAATCCTTTTTTTTTTACTTTTGCCTCAAAATTTTTGAATTTGTTAATGAGATGCAAGAAAACCACTCCTTCTCTGTCCAGATATTTTACAAATATTTTGATAAACAAAGTTTAATGTGCACTTGTGGAAAAAAGGTACATTGTGGATTTACAAGTGGCACATTTGATTTGTTTTTGCCATTCATAATTTTTAAATTTCCTTTGTGTTTGCAGAATATGCTATAGGAATAAATAGGAAAAAAATCCTTAGATGGAGGAGCACTGATAAACAAGCGCCACTTTGCTGAATTGTGCTCATGCCCTTAATGCTTGAAGTAGTACATTCACATCACAGCAGCATACTATTTCTTCTTTCTCCGCAAATTAGTCCACAAAATGCCTTTGCCGTCTTGTAATTGACTTGAAACTTCGAGAAAGTATAAAAAGCTTTTGTAGCCTAAAATGTCGCTAAAGTAATTAAGTTCATTAAAAAGGTTTCTAGAATAGCAAAGATCTCACTGTCGATAAGAAAGATATAATTTATGAAAAGATAAGTGGATAAATTACGAAATTATGCACATTTATCCAGAAAATACGTAAAAAGCTAAATGTGGGGTTTTGGGAAAACGGTACGTGATAGGCAAAAAATAATTGCAGATTCGTAATTTTCAGCCAAAAATACATCACAAACAGACATTTTCATCTAAAGGACATTTTTCGTGTTGCACAGGGTTATCAACGTTCTGGTATTATTACATTAGAACCAAGGGGAATTTGTTGATATATAAGTTAAATTAAACTATTTTATGCAGTATTGTTTCTATATGTGTATTTATTTAATGAAATACATAGCATTTGATGTAATTGATTCCTAAAGTTACAATACTTGTTTTGTGGCACATTAGTTTGCTTTCATTTGATAAATTCGTTGTGTTCATTGTTTCCCGTTTCTTTCTTTCATTTTTAAATGTTTTTTTTTTAAATTTACTTTGAAACGCTGCTGTTTGTTTGTTCCCGTATTAAAATATAATAGGTATCATCGAAATTATTTTTTTACTGTAGTTACTTTTAATTTCATTTGCGAAGACTATTAATAAAGGCGCTGCTTTAGCTTTTATTGTATTTATATCCTTGCTGCTTTGCATGCACGTAATTGCTGAATAAAAATCGATTCGCAGTTGTTGAGCCTTTCCTAATTAGAATTTTTAGTTAGCGTTATTTTAGAAATTTTACCTTTATTCTGTTAGGGATTAATTGGAATTGTTGTTCTTATTCTGATGGGGATTTTAACATGTGTCACGACATTACAGTGATTTCGCGGTTAATGGGGACCAGAACCTACCGCGAAAGCTGAAAAAGTGCGAAGTAGGATTTGCCCCCAGGAATTTTCTTGTAAGCGAAACAGGAGCGCTTTAAATATGTAAACAGTATTTACAGCTTCCATTTTCACAATTCTGTTATTACGCGGAGTTACCACACGTTTCGCTTCTTTATTGAAGCAGTTTTGCGGATGATTTCTTCCTCTTTCTTGATGTACCACAGTGTAGATTCCTTCACCCGTAATGGCGTGCCACAGATGCATAACTTCTGCCTTCTTGGATCATATCTAAAAAGTTTCACTTTTTTGCTGATGGTCATCATATTCTTCCTCTTATGCGTTTCGCAGGGGCACAGCGCTTAGGCGGCATTATAAGGGCTTAATTAGTAAAAAAAGTTTTCGCCAACACAACACTAAAATACAGTATGCGAGACAGTCATCATAATAGATAAGACTGGCGAGATGCAAAAAGAGAAGATGCTAGGTGATGCTGCGATTATGCGCAGATCCTTCTCTCTCGCGCATCTACACGAAGCAACGCTCCTTTCCGCAATGTGGCTGCCGACATGGTTGTATTTTTTCGTTTTTATTTTTCAATGAATATTTTGGAAAAACCCGCGAAGCACTGAAGACGCGAAACAGGAAGCGCGAAGTGGCGAGGGAACACTGTACTTTTTTTCAAACTCGAGGTAGCTCGTGCAAAGCCGGGAGACCCCGATAGTCTTATATATTAAAATCCGAGAGTAAACAGACGTATGTTTGCGTCTATATATATATATTGCGATATCACCTCACGAATGGCTGAGAGTTAAAACTACTGTGAAATATTAAAAAAAAATCGCAATTTTCTAAGGAATCCGTTTTTCATATTCTCTTTGCTGCAAAACTTTAATTAAAGTTTTGTAACCGTTTTATTTTATCCGCATTGTTGCTTTTTTAACAGTACAGCTGCCGGGGAATAATACAGCTGAGATTTTAACCCTTTATCTACTGACGGTACTTATAAGTACCATTCTCTGTAAATTCCATCCCAGCAAACCATTTTTACCAATATTCTGATGGTACTTTGCCGGGACAGTCTTTAATTCCCTTTTTTCAGGATACATATCAGAAAGGGTTCTATAAAGAGTAATTTAGCGAGGAAAGGAACATAGATAACTTTGAAACCGATGCTGTGCTTTGAACTTCCATTTTGTTCAGATTGCTCCCTTAGAGCTTCGCTCCAGAAAAATAGTTAAGTTCAAAAATCAAGTCACTGCTTTTTTTAATGCGTTAGTTTAGAACATAGAAAACTATTTGATGAAATATTTTGAATAAAAAGTGTATGTAATTAATTTCACAGGATAAATATTCTGTGGCACTTATTAGCTGTAAAGAAATAAATACTTATAGAATGAGCATTTTATTTATGTAAATCCCTTAGTTTTCAGTGTAAATACCTAGACAAACTATTTCTGTAAAAAGAATTACTGCAGATCATAATGCAGTAGATAAAGGGTTAACAGATGAAATTTGAATCAACATTTCTCGCATAATGAGTTATCGCTGTATATGCTCTTCATTTAATTAATGTGCATGAATAAACTGGAAAAAAATCACCTTTACCGATCGTTATGTAAAGGTGAATTGAATTATCATGTCTTTTAATTTTCTCACGCAGAATTCTTCGAATATAATCCTCCAACAGAAAAGAAGCAATGTCTGAAATAGTCCGTGCAACGCCGGCAGAGGCCTCTAGTATATACAGTATTATCGTTATACAGATATATCGTGCTTGTCGGGGGACAGCAAAAATGCACGATATATCCGAATGCGCGATATATCTGAATGCGCGATATAACCGATGCCATTAGAAATAACTCAAAAAGTACAAGTACATTGAGTGTCAACGTAAAAAAAATCAATTTAATCTTACATAATGATAATTTTCTTAATCAAAAATATCTTTAAAAAAAGTCCTTGGGCAATAGACATATGTCTTTTTCATTCTATGTGTGTTAGGATCAATACAGAAAAAAAACAGTCAAGTTAAACGTCAACTGGTTTGAGTAGAACCGTTCTGTAGGCACGTAAGTTGGGGAGTGGGAGGAAAGTAATTGTTTCAGCTTTTAACTGCAGCAGATTCAGAAGAAACGAAAATATTCCTGTTCGATGGCTATGTTTAATGGGGAAAAAAGGGCTTTACTGAAAAAGACTATTTTTACTTTCAAGAGCTCAAACTTCAAATTTTGGGAGACATAGAAAAAGCGCGATGTATCCAAATGAGCGATATAACGAGGCGCGGTATAACGAGGGGTCACTGTATTTGAAACTTGATGAACTTGGTGGTAAGTGTTCTTACTGCTTTCTTAGAAAAGTTTAATACTTTGAGCAAGTTAGAGAGCCGTTTAATGCGTTCGATTTACAAAGAAATGAAAGAAATTGTCTTCTATGTGACTACGAAAAGAATAAATGCTTAGAGGTGTTATCATTTTGATCAACCCAATCGAATAATTGCGTGTTCTAAAAAAATGAAATCTTTTAAAAATTATTTACTGAAATGATATTTGCATTTTGAGTAGGTTTAAGAAGGCTTTTAATAAGATCAATAAGATTTCTTTATTTTTAAGTAGATCGTTATTTTATTTTTCCATGCAGTCTTCTGCAGATCCTCAACGAGTCCCAAAATATTTATTTATTGCATTACTATTTAGATTTTGCTATGTTTTTCATTTTAGAGCATATCCACCTAATTTTATCGGCAGATTTCCTAAACGATAAATAAGAATTCCCAGTAGACAATTTAATGGAAATTCCCGTCGGCAGTTACTCTAACAAGGAGCAACAAAACGGGAATTGAACCATTTGGGACAGAATCTCTTCAATCTTAAGTGTTTCGTTCTTTCCCTATTCGATTTGTGCTTTTGAAATGTAAATACACACTTGGCTAAGTTTTTCTTTGCACTTTTAGTGGTAATACAAACTCAACTGTATTTTTCCACTATTTCTATACTCAAAGAAGGTTTCAGATAAGAATTTTCTAAGCGTTGTATATGTTTTCACATTGCATTTTTAAACCATCACAACACATGTTCAGTATTGTAATTAATGTAATAATTTTCAGACTGATATTGCAGTGTTGTTGTAAATTTCAATCTTTTTTTTCACTTCATTTTGCTCCTTTTCTATTTTTAGTTTTGCAATATTTTAATACCTTATATTCTTTTACTAAAATTACTTTCATTTTCAACTCATTGTTTAGTAGTGCTATGTAGGGAGCGACTAAACTTCTGCTAACCTTAACAACGATCATGTATGCTCGTAAAATCATTTGTCTTCCAAAATATTTCGTAGATGTAATCTACATTTAATACGCACCCCCCCCCCCCCAAAAAAAAAAAAAAAAAAAGATTTAAATAATTTGAGTAGCTGAACTCGGATCACTTACATGCTGAAGTTCTCAATTTTACGCAATTATAAAATGGTTATTTGAAACCTGAAACACATATATGCCATATTTTTGCAGTTCATCAACTCATGGACGTGTGCTAAGAATAATATAATGTTCTCTTTAATCTGTGTATTTTAGCTGAAGAATTATTTTTCGAAAGCAATTTATGACAGTATCGTCTAATATTTTAAAACACGCTTATTTACAAACTGCTTATGCATATAAGAATTTATTTTTCATTCTTTTTTATATGGATCAACAACATATATAAACGTGAAAAAAAAAAAAAACAATTAAACAAAAACTTAACATAAATTTCTGTTCAAAATTGAAATGAAAAACAATTATTCAAAACGTCGAATTCAGCTGTAAATGCATTACTTATTGCCAACATTGAATATTTCATTAAAACTAAATGTTTTAACTTCAAAGAAAGAAAAAAAAAGAGCGGACATTTCTATTTATTGATGCGTGATTCTTAGTTTTAACTTTTCTTCTCGTAAAGCATTCTTTTCGGAAAGAAAGGAATGAAATTGTTTCCTTTTACTAGATAATGAATTTGCGGAGAATTTTCTTTCTGCGGAAATGTCGCCACCGGAAATTGATCCCGTTTAGAATCCCCTAAATTGCTTCGAGACTGGATGGTGGATCACCATTTTATTTTTTCCCATGCGTCTACTTAAACTTAATTCGGATTTGAAGTAATTAAAGATATGAATATTTCATAAAAAAAGAACGGATCATTTTTGTATGGTTGAAAAAAAGATTCAGGCATTTGTAATTAATAAAACAATCAAACAATTTTAATGACATTCGGGGTCTGCTTTGCCTTTTTAAAGATTCGGGAATTTAATACTTGCTAATTTTGGAATAATTTCGGGAACCAGTGGAACCGGGCTAGCTTAATTTTGTAGTTACTTTTAATCCATTTTATTTTATTTCATTTATTTACTTTTTTTGAAGGGGGCGCGGTGCGTTATACGTGTTGAAGGAAATGAAGTACAATTTACTAAGGAAAGAATTTTAAAACTCCATTTCCACAAACATCTTATTTAACTGATAAACTTCTAACACTAAACTCTGGCATTTTTACTTTTCGAGATTCACGGAAGATTGTCTAATTACTATATGGATGTAGTTAATATGAGACAGGACATGAAACAATTCTGATCCATAATTTCTTTTTAAAAAGCATAAAACAAAATTTATGAAGCAGTAAACATGAAAAAATTTTGTTTCACCTTCTAACAAACCCTATCTGCTGCTGTTTGTACGGGGGCTTTAACGTGATATAAAATTTGATAAAATACTGACATTTGCTCGTAAAAAAAGCGCAATTTTACGCAGTTTTATTACTTTAAAATTAAATTTCAAACCCTTTGGAGCAGCGGTTCCCAAATTGTGGTACGCGACGCCTCTTAGGGTGGCACGCGTGCATGCCAAAAAAATCTATCTATAATCTATTAGTGATCTATTCTATATAATAAAGCTATATCAGCAGTGGTACGCACAATGGTTTGCAAGAAAAATGGTGGTACGCGAAGCCTCTTCAGGTGGCACGAGTGCGTGGCAAAAAAATCTATCTATAATCTATTAGTGATCTATTCGATATAATAAAGTTCTATTAGCAGTGGTACGCACAATGGTTTGCAAGAAAAATGGTGGTACGCGAAGCCTCTTCAGGTGGCACGCGTGCATGCCAAAAAAATCTATCTATAATCTATTAGTGATCTATTCTATATAATAAAGATATATTAGCAGTATTACGCAAAATGGTTTGCAAGAAAAATGGTGGTACGCGAAAAGAAAAAAAAAAAAAGATTGGGAACCGCTGCTTTGGAACATTTTAAGATTTTTAAAGCTCTATGGGAATTCGCGTTTACCAAAGTACCTTCATATGAAGTTTGGTGAATATCTGACGTGAATTTGATTTGTATATAAGAAACAGACACAAACACGCGTACATACATAAATAAATTATTTTCGAATTTCTGCTGGGTCAGTCGGAATTATGAAATGATTCTCTTAGTGACCCACGAGGCTACTGAAGTATGCATTAGATTGTGGGGGGC
Source organism: Octonoba sinensis (assembly GCA_038502835.1). Lineage (NCBI taxonomy): Eukaryota > Metazoa > Arthropoda > Arachnida > Araneae > Uloboridae > Octonoba > Octonoba sinensis. The sequence goes on from CM076603.1 coordinate 25,111,352, forward strand.
TGACTTGACCTCAAGGATATACTTTCCCCCCTCAAGACCGTATTTTTAGAAGAAAAAAAAATACATAACGCTTCGTTTACAGAATGCAATTTCGCAAGCAATACATTATTTTTCATTTAAACAGCTTTTTTGGTCTGTAAAACACATTTCAAGCTTAATTTTGAACAAAAATTCCTATAGAAAGCTATTAATTCGACGTAGTTCTTTTAATTTATGCATTAAATATGTGCCTTTATTAAAAATGACACTTTATGGAGATAAAAGTTGGACTTCTTTTTTGAGAGCGTACTCTCTTTCTTTGAAGGTTGTTAGATGGTTGCAACAGGCTACAGCGAACTTCTCAGGTAGCACTGCAGTTAGTTGCACAACTCAGTGCTTTGCTGATTATTTTTGAAGACTTTCTTCGCAAGGAGAGCTTCCAGATCCAGGTAAACACTTATTTATTATTTTTATTTTTAAAGAAAAAAAAGTTGTTTTATCAGATTTAATTGAGTACGAGTTTCAAACAAATTTCACTTTTGAGAAACTTTCATGAGCTTTGTAATGCAAATGGAGAAAAATTTGTCCGATTACATCATAATCATATTTATTTCAAGTCGGAATGAAAAAATAAAGCGAGTTTTAAGAGATTTGATTCGAACTTCACTTTACCCGTATTCCAAAGACCTTTTCCTTCCGTTTAATACTGTTAGGTCACAAGGCTTACTTGAGTATATTAGATAGTGTTAAGTATAGAGTAATTTATTGGAAGATATTACACTACGTGTTATTCAGGAGAATTCGCTTTTTCTTATAAAGTCTGATTACTCAGAATTAAATTACGATTTAACCATTCGAAATCATTTTAAAACATTTGTTCAATGTTAATTTGAAATTTATTAAAGAATAATATTAATATTCAGAAAGTTCCTCGTCAACTCTTTTAAAAAAAATTTAGACTGCGGTCGTTCCAAAACGAATAATAGAATCCTGCAAAAGAAAATTGGTTTTTCAATGACTTATTCTTCAAAAGAAGGAAAATTAATTTGTTAGGGTATATTGAAGTGGTTTTATTCCCACCCATTACCAATTCGAAACTTTAATTTATTTCCTTTTAGCAAGCGAAAGTACAGCATTTTCATAGCACAAAAGATTTAATCAGAAATTTAATATTTATCCAAAGTTTGCTTTTTGGAAAAGAAAAATTCCCCCCATCTATCTGATAGATATTATTTGTTATGCAAACTAAACAAAAAACTATATATATAAAAGATTGGGAATTAAAACAAAAATTTTTAATTTGTGACAAAAATATAAGATTAAACTTTATTTGAGGCGTCAAGAGCAATGGAAAAGTGCAGGCCTCGAACGTCCAAGATCGCAGGTTCAAACCTGGCCCAAGTCAGTGGATTTTCAAAAGGCAGAAAATCGTCTGCGCCTATGTCGTATGATTATGCGGCATGTTAAAGATACCTTGAGTATCCGTTTGGCATGGATACTCTCGGCTAAATTAGTTGTCTTTTATGTCTAGTGTAACTTAAACTGGTTGTATTCCTGTTAGCATATTAACTTATAGATAAAGCTCGTCCAACAGTCGAAATTGGACTGTAATTATTAAATTTAGCATTGAAAACATTATACCATTTATATAACTATGTAAGTATTATTCCTCAAATTTGGTGATTTTGACTTCGGGTTTATTTTGATCGTCCTCACTTAAAGGAACGTATTGTAAATCATTGTTGCTGTACGGCCAATTGCGCTCATAAATGTAGCCGCTTGGTCTTCTGAAGATTTCGTACAAAGTTGGGTGGCAGTTGAATAAAACAAATGCCTGTTCTATACACTATTCTCATTTTTCATTCCATTGTTTCAGAGAAACTTTCACTCAAACTCTTATTATATTTGCACTTAATATTACTGCTTAATGGCCAACGAACTCTTTTTAACAATGACTTTTATATTTACTACCTAATAAGTTAATCAACGAAGACATGTTGCCATCTGCTATTTATAACAATATAACATTGCAGTTATAAATGAGGCTTGCCATACTATAGGAAAGAAGAACTAATTAACTAATAATAATTTTTTTTACAAAATTGTTTTGATTGATATCACTGAAACTCAGCAATAGCTACTAAACAAAAGAACAGCTATAAAATTGGTAGTAAAACAAAGGAGAAAATGGTTTTTAACTGTTAAACTGTTTAACTGTATAATACGTGATAATATAATATTCGGAAAAAAATACATTTTGTATTCAGGCTAGAAGTTCTTATAATAGGACTTAAATCATAAATAGTTTTATATGATCAAACTGCCCACTTTAAATTTTCACGTATAGATAAATCCCCTTAAACTTTTTTTCTAAATATTTCTTTCAGTTCAGTCATAAGCTAAGTACCTTTGAGTTTTCCTCTTACTGAGTTGATTTAATTACGAATGAAACTTCTTTACAAATCTTATAGTCATTCACTCTCAGAAATAGAGCTCTCATTTTTGACGATTCTTCAATTGTCAAGAAAATTTCGTCGACGGTTCTTTCCTCGCGCGATCACGTGACTTAAAAGAGTTACTACACAAATTTCGCCAAATGAACGAAAGTTTTACTCGGAGCATATTTCACGAAGCCATTTCGTCAAATATGAGGAAAGTTTTGCGAGATTAGAGCATGCGTGCCTGAGAGCGTTATTTTCATGATCCTTACTAGCACGCAAATGCATATTGTAAGATGACGATAATAGAATCATGTAACTGGATAAGTATTAAGCACTATTATGGTGTTAGCTTTAACATAAAGGGGTAATTAAAGGGCGAGTTTTATCACTTGTCGTCAGCTGATATTGACACGCTCCTACAAGATTATTAATATGGGCAACACTAACCGGCAGGATGTAAATTTATGCTATCGAGTGTGAGAGTGCAATTTCCTAACTGGAACCGACTGCTAAAGTTTCTAAAGTTGTTTCAAATCATTTAACCAGTGATGACTAAAATATTTCTTTAAATTTGTGCACTAGCATAATGAAAATGCAAAAATAAAAATGTACGTAACTTGCTCGCAACCACGATATCAAAACCACGTTGGCTCAATTTGGCAGATTCGAATAGAACAGTTAATATCAACCATTTTTTTTTTTTTTTTCGCGTCACACTTTTAACGACTGCAAAATTTGGCGGCACGCAAAGAAGAAAATAAGTTTAAATGTTGTTTACTTACCTATTATACACTGTGCAAAATAATTTATGATAATGATTTTGAAAGTAAAATAAAACAATATAATATGTATTACAAAAACAACAGCACATTTACTAAATAATTAATTACAAGGTAACAATAAGAATGCTTTTAATGAGAAATTTGAGTTTCATGTTTTTTTGATAATGTCATTTGTATACCGCGAAAAAAAATGTATCAATAGAACACTTCATTTATAGTGCGGGAAAAATACTCTTGTTGGCAGAGTTTTTTTTTTTTTTTTTTTGTGCATCATACTTTCTAAAAAATATTGGGGAACAATTCAATTTGAAATAGCATTATTCACATAAGAGGCGGCATTTTCTAGCAGAATTTTTACACGAAATTTATGTAATACGGACGTTAAGAAACTAGAGAACTTTAAGAAACTAGAAAATGAAGCATTTATGATATACATCTAGCGCTTATCGATGTACATGACAAGATTTTTGTAGATTTTGCCTTAATGAAGATCTGTGGCAGACCTTCTTGGAATGTCTCAAAAAAAATCATATTTTTGCCTCAGACAAAGACAGAATCTTATTCCAGCTTTCTTCATAATTATAGAATTTAAAGTGACTCTAATTTTCCAACAGCGTTTCAAAACATATCATAATCGTTACTTCACTAATTTTTTTTTTTTTTTTACGATTTTGACTTTATTTTTAACGATATTTTTACGATACATTAAGCCTTTTTTCATACTTAAAAAAATACTGGAAAGTATGCTAAAAAGTGATTTAAATGAATTTGCAGACGAGCTTTTGAATCGTTAGCTTTTTCAAACTGGGATTAAAAGGCACAACATAATGTTTTTTCCTACGTTCCAGGATTATCCTTTGTCTAAACAGTAAATGTTTACATACTAAAAGGAAAAGTCAAATGTTAAAAGAAACTTTAAGTCTATGTGACGGTACACATAGGCCTACATTTTGAAAGTACCGATAAAGCATTTGAATGAAATAGGCTGAATTCGAAAAAAAAAACCATTTTGTAATTATTTTGTCAATGTCTAAATTAACAGAAGAAATTGTTGATTCAATATATAATAGTTAAATTTTTTCTGGGGCTTTCAGAAAATTCATCCAATAAAGTTCCGTACAATGTTGTTATTCAAAAAGTTATTTTAATAATATTGATATATAATTTTAAATAAAATAAATACACTAGCATTTCTAACAATTTCTAGAAAAAAAATAATGCAATGGTCTGATTTTAAAACATCATTTAACAGCTTAATTACATTGTTGACAAATAAAGCAATCATTTAAAATCGTCTGCAAATTCATTTAAATCACTTTTTAGCATACTTTCCAGTATTTTTTAAGTATGAAAAAAGGCTTAATGTATCGTGAAAATGTCGTTAAAAATAAAGTCAAAATCGTCAAAAATAAGTGAAGTAATTAAATAAATATTCAAAAATAAAAAAATTCAAATTAGGGTTTTCAGATTAGGAAAATGTTTGTCTGTCTTTCCGTAATAACTTTTGAGGGAATTGTCCGATTCGGAAGATTTTTTCTCCTTTTTGCTTTTGGAAGATCTCAACGAGGACATCTAATTTCTTTATTTTATTTTTTTATTTAAAAAAAAATTCATTTAATTTTGAATGGTCCGAAAAATCACAACATTCGAGCTATTAGGGAAAATAAAGCAAATTACATAACCCTGTACCAAGTTACTTCAAAAGAAGCTCTCGTTTGATTTTTTTTTTTTTTTTTTTTTGATTTGAACAATTTTTGTTACATGGTTTTATTTAACTTGACTTGTGGCGGAATTTTGTAAGGCGGTTTTCGACAACTATTACTGCATGAATTATCTTCAAATTTTGCACACAAGCTTATCTTCGATGACAATACAATAATCCATCCATTTTATAATTTATTATAACGTAATTAGGAAAAAAAATTAATAATTTTGGCTCTGAGGAAATTATCAGCATTATCATTCGTCGTTTGGCAACAATAGTTTTGTTTGGATAATGCAACTATGTTTTGTTTGTTACACGGTTTTATTTAACTTGACTTGTCGCGGAACTTTGTTACGCGGTTTTCGACCACTATTACTGCAAAAATTATCTTCAAACTTTGCACATAAGCTTATCTTCGATGACAATGCAATAATCCATCCATTTTATAATTTATTATAACGTTAATTAGGAAGAAAAATAATAATTTTGGCTCTGAGGAAATTATCAGCATTATTATTTGCCGTTTGGCAACAATAGTTTTGTTTGGATAATGCAACTATGTTTTGAATTTAAATAAAACCATGTAACTTAAAGCATTTTTGGCGATTTAATATTATTCAATTATGAAAAGGGCCAGAAGATTTGACATTAGCGCCGACGGGGAAATTTCAATCCTACATAAATCCGGACGGATTTGCTTGCAACAAACTTTATCGGAAAGCTCTTATGACTTAGAACAGGCACAGATGCGAACTTCATCCAGAACTAAACGAGCCTATTTTCCGGCGAAAGTTTTTCATCTGGATTTTTAAGGAGATTTCTGAATGAATCAATGAATAAATAAGTGAGTGAAGGAACAAATAAATAAACGTGCGTGAATGAGTGAATGAATATTCATTAACCGTCGAAAAAAATATATTTGAAGTAATGACGAACTAAAGCTAAATGAGAACGAAAGAAAGCCAAATAATAAATTTGATGTTGGTGCATACGGAAAAGTAGGTTGGCGTAGTTCTAGACGGAAAATCTTGCGTAGCAGAGACAGTTGTTTAAGTGGTTTTATACATACAATGGGAGAAGCAAGGGCGTGTAGGGGACATGTGTAATACATTTTTCGTAAAACTACTGCGAAGTTATGATCAAATGGAAGATTTAGTAGTTTTTCTAAATAACGTTCGATAGTAGCACCTACTAGGGCTAGCATTAACATTTCATTGCCAAAAACAGATTGGTGTTTTCCCATATCATTCTCACTAGATATGTCCAGAATACAAGAATCTTAATTGTGCACCAAATGCTGCACTTTTATCGAAATATACGTTTCATTAAAAGTATGGCATGTACATAATGAAATGTGCTTTTAAAATGTACGTAATGAAATGTACTTTTGAAATGTGCGTAATGAAATGTACTTTGAAATGTATGTAATAAAATGCACTTCTGAAATGTACGGAACGAAATGTACTTTTGAAATGTACGGAAAGAAATGTATTTTTGAAATGTACGGAACGAAATGTACTTTTGAAATGTACGGAACGAAATGTACTTTTGAAATGTGCGTAGCGTAATGTACATTTGAAATGTACGGGACGAAATATACGTAACGTAATGTACATTTGAAATGTACTCTTGAAATGTACTTAATTAACATTATAGTAACTATTTGTGGTCTTAAAAGGAATCCAAGTGGTTAAAAAAAAATAAGTTCAAAGAAAAAGAGAATTATATTTTATTCTGAGTTCCGCCAGCATATGCAAATCGAAAGCTCGTGACTGTATCCTGCTTAGTTATTTGTTTCCCCAAATTCAAAACCGAAAATATCGTTCCATTGTAATGCAGTTTCTAGAATTCTGTTCTGTTTAATGGTTTATACAGTTAAGTGCATCCCTGTAGCCTTGATAACGAGTATGCTAATTCCCTATTTAAAGAAAAAGAAAAAAGTGTTTTCAAAGCAATTTTTCAAGATGTATCCAAAGTAACATATCTTTATTATATATATTAACTTAACGTTAAATGCTTGCATTTGTTCTTACAATAGTTCCGACGCTATCTTAAAAAATAACTAACAATGCACGCGGTTTAAAATTTTCAGAATTGGAATTCGGAAATAAAACATTTTTTATCGTTTAGATTGCATAACTAATTTTAAATTCAGATTGTATTCCATTAGTGATGAATTAGCATATCTATCATTAAAGGTAGTATTACATTTTATTAGGATTTTTTTTTAATTTTTAGAATTGTAATTTGGAACGGAAATTTTTCATCATTAAGTTTTTAAAAACAATTCTACTGTGTTTCAGTGTGATATAGAAACAATTGAGCATTAACATTTTATTTTTTTTAGAATTTTTGTTAGCGAATTACTGCATTCATTAAATTTGATATTTCCCCCTAAATTACATCAGCTATCATTTTTAATTCGAACTTTTTTTTTTCTTTTCTTGTTTCTTCCACTTCTATTTCTTCCCATTTTTAAAGAAAATCAAGTAAAACATTTCTCCATTACGCAAAATATTTATATTTACTCACGTGCCTTTTAATTTAGTTATGTAAAAATAACAGCTACTTTTTTATCTTTTCAACGAAACTATGTTTATCTAGAGAAATAAATTGCGGAGAAACAACGATAAAATGCACGCGCTGCTGAATTAAACAAATTTAGAAACAAGCTTTATTTCTTTAAATTATCATTAAAGTGTCTGAATGATTTATCGTGACTGTTTTTCTTACTTCATTGCTCCCGCTAGAAGAGTCAAGAATTTAAGAAACTTAAGATCTCATTTTGCAAAATGCCGACAGCAGTGTATAACATGATAAAGCTCTAATCATAATATTTTCTGAAGTACCGGAAAAATAAATTGAGTAAACGTGCATATTATCTGCTTAACTTCACACAAGCTCTATTTTTGTTGGCGGTGGAGCAAAAAAGGGAAGACGTTTTGAAATGAGATTGTTATGTAAATAGTTTTTATTTGCTGGAGAAAAATATTTCTTTTAATGACGCTTCTACGTAGTGCTTAGTTAGTTGCTCATATTTTATTTCTTGGAGCGAAGAATATTTCCTTTCATTTTGTGATAACCTACTTGCTTGTGTAACAACCATTTTTTTTTTTCATTTAATGATGTAAATGCAATTCTAATAAACATTTGTGTGTATTTAAGTATAATTTGATCATTAATAAAAATGCTGAGCATGACTTTAAGAAAACATATTTATGAGTATAATATTAAATTATATGAATTACATTACTACTGGCAATGGAGGCAGTTCACCGCTAGAGGGACTCATGAGCGATCATCGTTGTCACGGTATACTCGCTCTTTGTTTACTAAGATTTTCAATTGAGTTCTAAGTGGAGTTCACTGGGCAAAATTAGTTATCTTAAAATTAATTACACTATTTTCAGTTTTTTCTGATTATGACCCAGTATTTACATTTAGTGTAATCATTATAAAAGAAATGTATTAATTATTACAATAGTTATAGTGTTTTATTTAGTGTTAATTTTATGTAATGTAGAAGAACTTGATCTATGCCTAGTTTTTAATTAGATTTGTCGAACTCGAAGTAAAACGATTCTACGGCTTCCTTTGTTTATATTGCTTTAATCGCTGCCACTTGACCAATGACGTAGCTTGAATTGCCTCCAATAAAATTACTACACCAGAAAGGAAGCACCCCCAACACACGTTAAATTCGCATTATTATTCTTACATGTTCGGTAAAGGTTTAGCTATCTATCGCTTTTTGTGCAAAAGTTTTGACAGCGCCACCTGGAGTGTGTGTTAACCAAGGATTTAAGAATAACCTCCTCCATGGAATTAACACTATTAATACTCCTCTTACCTCCATGGTATTAACACTAGATTGCCCACACCAGTCATTTTGACTGTTTCTAAGCTTCTATTTTGTATAATTTGTTACTAATTATAGTGCATCCTTCAATTGCATTGGCTTTTCCTAATACACGATAAGCAGGACAAGGTCATGTGACTGAAAGTATTATTAGCAACTTGGCGTAAAATGAAAGTTTAGAAATGGTTCAAAATGGCCTGGGCAAGCTGGGGTTAGAGAGACTCTGCAGAAGCAATTGGTTAACTGTTGTTCTCTAGTAAGAAAGCTCTTGTATATTTCGTGATGGCAGCAGCACATAATTAATTTTGGCGAAGTTATAATAGTAGCATAGTGGAATTGTGTAATATCGCGAACCAATATTGATGCTTGGTCGGTTGTAAAATTCGAGATCCTATGACTCCCACCAGAATACGGAATCGATAAGGGATCGTTCATAAATGATGTCACGCCTCGAGGGGGTTCGTGAAATTGTGACAAGGAGAGGGGATTTAATAGCAAGAAGTGTGACATTATGCATTATGCAGCATAGCGTGACATGTGACAAAGGGGAGAGGGATCCGCTGAAGTGTGACATATTGTGACAAAGGGGGGAAGGGGGGTCAAATATATGGGAACAAAGCGTGACATCATTTATGAATGGACCCTAAGTTCAGTTGGGTTTTGCATTGAGGCGCGCAGAGTGATGCTTAAAGTTAAGGTTTCCTAGAAACAGGTGACGCTGTTTACGGTTGCAGTTTAGTGATGAATGACGTCAGAAAAGGTTTTTGAATTTAAACAAATGACCTTGGATTCCTTGGGAGTGCTGATTAGGAGCGAAATGCAAGATAGCGCTGCCGTCACTTACTTAACTGCCGTCACAGGGGTGATATATTTTTGAATAATTTTTCCAATGTTTCTGCCTTACCTCCGAGGTTTCCGCACCGGTAGGTTCCGTCAGTGCGCGATCGCATCTTGTTCGGGCTATTCAGACTATTCTTGATGCAGAACATGTTCGCCTTTCGCTCCGGCGAACACGTTCTTCTGATATCTCAATACGAGTCAATGGTTACCAGGTGATTGGCTCGTCATCATTCACCAGTCACTACGATCGTTCATACTCGTACTTTACTTGTTAATTTTTCTAACTATCTTTAAGTTTGCGAGATTTTTTGCCTGTCATTTTTAACAAAGTTTACCAGCGCTCCTAACAGAGATTCATGTATACGAGAAAGTAGTTTCTTAAAATTTTCACTTGCGAAACTTACGTAAATCTTTAAAAGCTTGGAATGTATTTAAAAAAAAGTATGTATAGACTATTTTTGTTACTATTTTATGTAAATAATAATGCTAAAAAAAGGCAAAAGACAAGAGAAACATGTAATACAATTTTCTATGTTTTATTATTTTTGATATGCAAGGTCATGAATGTTCGACAGATATGCTTTATTTCATAGTACATAGAAGAAAATTTTAAACTAAAATTTCTTTTAGAGCCTTATATAATTTATTGTTACATATGCTGGAAGACAACAGATTGGGCAATTATGCAACTTTGTAGAAGTTATACAACAGGTCAATGGTCAGAGTTTACCGGAAGGTGCTCGATGAAACTAGTTTCTGCTATGAAAATATATTTCATCATTGTTTAGTTTCAAGGTTGCCAAGTGATGAATGAATTGATAAAAGATGGACTAATAACAGAGGAGCTGATTTTGTTAACAGCTGAAACTGTAATGTTTTTATTGATTTTTCAGTCAAGAAAATTACCTTAAGCAACTACTTCTCCCAACGACCGATTTTCCCGGAATAATCGCTTTAACGTGTTTCACTGCAGAAAGTTTTAAAAATACTTTTGCCGATTGGTATTGTCTGAAAACAGTGTAGGTTCTAAATGGAATTAAAACTTATAATGTTATTTGCAAGTTTTTTGGTTTATGTATGGAACAGCCAGAAAAGAAATTAGGTGCTAAATCATCTTGGTGATTTAACGGTGATTTTTCAACGCCGTTCTCGGACAACTGAATCCCAAAAATAATTTAGAAAACCACCTAAGGTTAATCAATATCAAATGAACGTTAGCTGACAGAAGTAATTCCTGTAAAGATGATACTAAACTAGAATCAGTCAAGGTTAACCATGCTCAGATTAACTTTAGCTGAAGTAATATACCGTAAAGAGGATCCTCAATAAGATTAGTCTGAGTAATTTGTTTCAAGTCTTGCTGCTGATTTGGTTTACGAATATGGGATCAAGGAGAAACTTATGGTAATTACGAATCAGAAGGAAGTGAAACAATTATACTGCTACCACCCGATCGGATACCTTCCGCAAATACAGTTATCACTCCTTGAATAGATGTTCCTTTTTGCATTAATTTATGATTCACGAATTGAACTATGTTCTTTTCATAGAATAGTTGTCGGGAAAGAAAACACATTGCATTTATCTGATTAACCGAAAGAAAGTAATTGAGATATGGTTGTCTGATTCTAAATTTTGTATGACAGAAAAACAAAAGGATAGTAGGAAATACGTACAATTCACATTCTGAAATACTGTGCATAAATTATTTAAAATAGAGACTCTTTACGCAGTTATTTAAATGCGATGTGCGTTTTCTGTAAGCCCATGAAATGCTCCTATTAACTTTTCATTCAAAAGAACCTAAAATTTTCAAAAATATGAACATATTTATAGAGTATAGTTGTAAGCTACCTATTTGATATGATATTTTACAAATTTCAAGCAATTAAATACCTTTTATGAGAAGACCTGTGTTTTGTTTTACGTTTCCTAGCCTTAACCACAAGACAACATCACCACGTGGATAGTATTATCCTTCACAATTATTTTTTTTAAATTCGATTTCTACTAATTGTAAAAGATAATAACTAGACCGATGCAGTAGGAGCTGTGGCGTGTTCGCGTTATATTTCAACATGCAAAAAGAATTCGTTTCAATAATTCATGAACTCACAGTATCATTTCTTGTAAAAATTCTCATCTGCATCACTTATACAGATTCTGAAAGAAGTATATATAACATTTCTTCTTGTCATGGTACGAGTTAGGTTTTTTTTTCTTTCATTTTCGTATATAATACGATTTTGACGTAAGAACTTCGTCATTAACCTTTCTTCAAAATCGTATATAATAAGGTTTTGATGTAAGAACTTCGTCATTAACCTTTCTTCAAAGGATGACAAGTGGGAATCGTTCCAGACCATCTTCCACCATCTAGGCACTGCAGCACAGTCCTCCCTTGAATTTTGTAGCCATCTTTGCAACCAAAAACAACAGTTTCAGAAATTTCGTAGTAAAATTTCACGTTTGATATAGTTGCACCTTTCGTTGAACCAGGATAAGGGCACAGTGGAACCTCTGAAAATAAATTAAGAAATTATTATATTTTGTCAAAGCTTTCAAATAATAAGTAGCACTGGAAAGTATTTTTCGAAATAAGATGAGATTCCTTTCAATAGAATACACAGGTAGATTTTGCTACGGTTGGCGAAAATTCCCCGAAGTAAACCTTTTACCTATGTTTGAAACATTTATTTAGTCAACTAATATTACTACAAGACAAATTGCTCCAAACTAAAATTACTTACATCAAGAATTTGATAAATTTTTGAACTGACCATATTTAATTACAACAGTTGAATAACCATTAAAAAGATGGTGCTCAAACCGCTGATTTTGAAAAAAATCGTTTTTTCTCTGTTTATCCTAAAGAACGTTTAACTAACCGTAATTTTCAAGCGCTCAATAAGAATCGGGCGTCCATCTTGGTTGCGAAACCTTACCTGTCGTAGGTTCTTTTTAAAATATGAATAATTATTTATCAGTTTAAATCTGCATGTGTATATAAAAAAGGAAGAAAAAAAACCACTGGCTTAAGCAGTGGTTACTAAAGAGAAACACATACAGACGTAAATCAAAAATGGGAGACATCGGATTCCCAAACTGTTTGCGAATGAGCGAACCCATAATTTGAACTGCTGGTGCTTGTTTGTATTTTAATTTTTGCAGCAAATAAAATGATTTTCGTCAATATACAGTAAATTTAGACCAAAAATGACTTTGGATCCAACCAAAAACTGAAATCTCAATTTTAAGGCAGTTTGCCTGTTGGAAAAGAAGATTTATTGATGAACAAGAAGTTCCGTCTAGAACTATACGAGCCTACTTTCCCGTATACACCGAATTCAAATTTATAAACTAGCTATCTCTCTCTCTGTCTTTCTCGTTTATCTTTAGTTCTTAATTTGCTTCAAATATACCTTTTTCAACGGTTAATACATATTCATTCAATCATTCATTTATTAAGTCATTCATGTATTTATTCGCTCATTTATTCATTCATTCTTTTGCTTATTCATTTAATCATTCATTAATTCAAAAATATTCTTGAAAATCCCGAACAAAAAATTTCATAGGAAAATAGGCTCGTTAGTTCTGGATGAACTTTCTATTTGTACATGTTCTACGTCATAAGAGCTTTCCGATAAAGTTTGTTCCAAGCAAATCGGGCCGTTAAATCAGGAATTATATAGGATTTAAATTCCCCGTAGGCGGTATGTTAATATTTTTTGAACTGTTCAAAAATGAACAAAAATTGTTCAAATCAATATTTCACGCCAAGAGCTTCCTCCAGTAAGCTTGTTCATTGGAACTTGGATCTTGTACCCAGAGTTTACATAATTTGCTTCATTTTCGCCCATAGGCGCTGATGTTAAAATTTTTTGAACTGTTCAAAATTGAACAAAACATTGTTCAAACCAAAAGTAAAATATAGAAATGAGATGTCCTCGCCGAGATCTTTCGAATGCAAAAAGAATTTTTTGGATCGGACAATTCGTTCAAAAGTTTAGGGGGGGGGGGGGGCAGACCGACGGACACACTTTTTCCCCCATCTCAAAACCCTACTTTCAATTTTTTTATTTTTCAATCTTTATTTAATTACTTAACTTATTTTTGACTTTTCTTGATTTCTAACGATATTTTCTGGATACCATTAAGCCTTCTTCCATGCTTTATTATTATTTTTTTTTACTTTTACGGGAAAGTAGGCTAAAAAATGGCCGCTTTACGTGGTGTAGATGGCCGAATGAGTAAAGCGCTAGGTTGGTTTACCATACACCCGGGTTCGATTCCCACATGCTTCGTTTACGCTTTCTGCGCCTCAAAATGGTTCAAAACGGGAAAAATTTTGTTTTTAAACCATTTTTAAATGGCTATAAAACCGTAAACTTTTGTATTTACGACTTTTTAACCAAGCTGATTGGAAATGGTTTAGGTCCCGTTAAGATAGAAAAATGTTCCAAACCGTATTTTTAACGGTGAATTAGATGGACAGACTGCTGCCGGTTATTTCACCGTAATTTCATGATACAATTTCTAAAAGTGTGCCATTTGTGCTATAATAATTTTGTGTTTTATCGTTAATTAACAACATTGTTTTTAATTTAATAAAAGCACATTTCTAGTTTTTATACTATATATATTTTCATGTTCTGAATAAAATGCTTGTAGTAATGTCAAGATTGGCATTTTTATTTCAAATTTATATTTTTTTATATTGCTCGTTCCCAAATTTGTAAATGGTGAGTTGAAACTCGTCCTTTTTCGGCAGTTTAACATTTATTTTCACTTAATATCAGGAAACAATATCAAAATGTAGCGTTCTGAATTTTTGCAATTTAACCAGGTTCCCCAGAAAGCAGACATTGTTGCAGGCAAATTTGTTGGACGTTTATGCTCGTAAGTTTACTGCAAAAGCATGTTTTTTTGAAAAAAAAAAAAAACTTCGTAAATGAATTAATCTACATATGAGGCAGTGAGAAGCAAAGGGATGTAAGTGACCAAAAAGTGATTCCGAGAAAAACGCGCTCAAAGTTTGGATCGTATGGGACCTTTAATGTTAATTTCTTTCTAAATCACGTTGGGGCGGAGCACCTGTTAGAGCGATCACTAACATTTCCTGTCACAATATAGAATGGTGCTTTTCCTATCATTTGCACCAGTTATCTCCAAATTTTCAATTTTGTCACTTACCTCCCTTTGCTTCTCACTGCCTCATATGCAGTCATTAAATTATAAAATAAAAGTAAGCCTTACTTTGACAAATTGGGGCTCTTGCTGACCATTGGCCTGAGGGTAAGCACGTCGCTTGCTCGTTTCCCTTTAATTTTCGACCTGGTTCACAAGAAAACACTACTTTTACATTCATTTTTGTCACTGGCGTACTGAGTATCAAACCCCCTATTTCTGGTATTGGTTGGCAGTGAACAGCTAAAAATGAAACAAAGATACTGACAAATATATGCATATATTACACGAAAAAATTTAACAATATGATTCAGTGCAAAAGTTCTCGACCTCGGGGGTGGGACTCCCGTGAGGGGGTGTGGAAAAATTTCAAGGGAAGACTACGCTAGCCCTCTAATGCCCAAGTTTTATTATCGTCGTCCGCTTTGAGGCGCAGTTGGGAATTAGAGTGTCAATCCCTTACGGCCCTTCATTTCCATTTACGATAACAGGTATGGGCGAGACCACGGATTGGCGAAACCTGTGGTTAACGTAATTGGCTCTTAATAACTCAGTAACTCCGCCTTCGTATTGACGGATTGGCGGTTTCTACTGCGTCAGTAAAAGTACCAATCAGTCAACACGGGGATGGGTTAACCTTGTAATGCCCAATTTTTCTATCGTCGTCCGCATTGTGGTTGAGTTGGGAATTAGAGAGTTAAGGGGAAAAAAACGCAAAAATTAAACTAAGTGTCATTTACTAAATTTCGCTAGTAAATTGCAATTTTGATTTCATGTGTCTTAAAATTAATGTGCTCCAAATGAAGACATGAGTAGGATTATTATATTTCGTGAATGAAATTATCTATATTTTTATTTAATAAACAACTTCAGTTTCAAATTCTGATTGTACTACTTGTATTGACTACATATACATATCTCTACCAGACCCCTACCTGTTAGCCGAAGTCTTAGGATTGATTTAGGGCGGATCTGGTGGCCGTCGATCGTCTACGGTTGGCGTTATCGCATTGAGGCGGATTTACTAAGCGCCGGCAGATCCTAACTACCTCTTCCTTTGTAAGTCTGGCTCTCCTTGACATCCCTATTTTGGAAGAATATCATTTGGAGGGTTGCGGTTCCCTTGACGGACATATACCGGTGGTGGTGGGGGGCGGTGTGACTTCCCATCACCATTCAAAAGGGGGCAAAAAGCCAGAAAAGTTGAGTACCACTGTTGGTACATAATGTTATGACTTTCAAACACGTTATTATTTAAGCCTTCCAAAATCGCGTCCAAATAAGTAACCTCAGACTTTGCTCGGGATAATTTTTCTCGCACCGCCTATTTTCCTCAAAAAATAGTGATAGTAAATGAAATATTTTCAAGTAAAAGGCATTTTTATTTATTCCAAACACGAAATGTTATCCAAAATGATAATATTATTCAAAATATATCTTATAGGTTTACTGATTTCATGAAATATTATGTCAAGCAACTTAGGAACTTTTATTTGTGAGGTGCAAAATATTCCTTATGAAAACTAAGGAGAAAATTGCTCTTGCAAACTATGTATGTCTATTTTATAAGTTTGATAACAAGCATTTTTAGCCAGAACCCTTTGAACCAATAACCTTCCTGGTGAAATCATCGTCAAAAAAAAAAAAAAAAATAGTGCAATGAAAATTAAATAATTCAGTAAACATAGTAATTAATTTATTCAGTTATTTAGTCCATTTAGGTAAATACCTGGTTTAATTGTTGATGAAACAAAATTGAAAAGAAAAGTTTTCGGTGAATCACACGAGCACTCGCTTGATGAGAAAAACACTCACACTTGGATACTCCAACTAGCTAGCGCACCCGTCGACAATCGGGGAAATACTTAATGATTGCAAAACACTTCGGACAGAAGGATAAGGTTACAAGAATCAGCTAGACCGAGCAGCACCTCCGCTTATGAAGTAGAATACCAGCTATACTTTTGTTTTTCTTGGTGTGAAGATTTTGCTCACGGCGCGTGTACTAAAGGGTTAATTATATTTCTATTTTAGCTGAAATTTGATATTTGATTCCCAATTGTTATCTCGATTACCTGTTTTGAAACCAAAATCTAAAAAGTTTCTCTTTCTGCTTCTTGTATTCACGGTGTACGATTTAATATAAATCTCAACAGCCATCACTTATCCGTCAGTTTTACAAAACCATTTTTGAGTTACGTGACTTCCGTTATAACCTTTTTTTTGCACTAACAGAATCTTACCTTAAACACTTAACACATTGACTGACGTGCGCGTTTACAGTGTTCTCCTTCAGGCCACGTATCGATGTAGTCAAGTAAGCGTCACCCCAATACGGTTGACGCCCCCCCCCCCCCCGATCAGAAACTTTACTATCACCCGAATATGGGTGACGTGGCAGTCAACGTGTTGAATAATACGACGACATTAAAACTTATCTGCATATTTCGTAAAAATAATTTATTATTAATATCCTACTTAGTTATGATTCCCCTGTTCGTATTTGACAGTGTATTGCTTTTTATTGTTCTGTGAAAAATGAATTATGTTTTGTTTACACGTTCAATATGTATTATCCGTTCATTTCTCGACGTTTCACAAATACGTTTACATAATAATGATAAAGCTTGCTATTAAGGGGACTCGGCACTAAAAATCGGTCAAAATCTCGATTTTGGGATTTTTGCTCCAAATTATACTTTATATATTAGAGAACATTTGTGCAAAGTTTCGAAGTCCTACGCACACTCCAAGATATCTTATTTTTGATTTTATATGAGCATTTTAACACTTTTGCATACTATGTGAGAGTTAAAATGCTAAGGCTTTTTAAAATATGTATCTATTCACATGAAATTTTTATTACTTGTTCCAAATGTTCAACTAAATGTAACCTAGTATGGAATTTTTGATTAATTTATTAGAAATTATTTTAATGCAGTTTAACTTGGAAAAAAAGTCTTGCAATACCGAGATTTTTCTTATATTTCTCAGTTTAAATTTTTTTTTTTCAAGAACTAATAACGACATAAAAAATTCCATACTACAAAGTGAGGAGTATAGTTTGTTCTTTCTTGTAAAAAAAATCCAGGCAAAAATCTCTCATTTTAAAAAAGGAGTAGAGTTTTAAATTTTGTAAATTTTTAAAATTTTAAATTTTTTGGACTATTTTTTTATGTTTTTCTTCTATAACACATCAAGTTAGATTTATAAACATACATTACCAGTCAATACACATTGAATTATGATTAATTTGAGAAGGTGGGTTTTTAGGTGCCGAGTCCCCTTAACAGCCTAACCTTCTTAGATGTTCAATGACCGAAAAACTAAGCTAATAGTACTCTTATAATTCAAAGGTTTGCTGCGGTCTATTCCGCTTTGAATTATCGAGATTTCTCTGTATGACATTTATCACTATTTTGCACACTTATGTCGATTCCGTGTTCCATCTCGTTCCTAATTCTTATTGCCGAAACCACCCACTTTTTTGGGGAAAAATGTAATTTGTACCGTTAAATGAATCAATAAATGAGGTCATTCCCCTGGAACCATCCAACCGGCAGACGACTAATATATGTTGAAACTGAAACTGCAAGTCACGCATGAGGAATCCTTGTACAGTAGAGCCTCGATTATCCGAGGTAATGTGGACCGAGGATACCTCGGATAATCGAAAACTCGGATAACACGGACTCTGTCCAACTCGAGAGGGAAACGTGGGCAAATGGGGGAAATGAATGAAAAGGTCGTCAGCAAAGATGTGAAAAAAGGCCTTTGCTCTACATATTATGAAATGATGATTCCTCCACACCTAAATCTGAAGCAACTTTGTTAATTGTCTCTTCTTTATAGCGTCTGTTGCTTGGAATTTAGTTTAATCTTCAGTCTAGATCTTTAAAAGACTAATGTACCTCGGTTAACCCGGAGCACGGTTAGTCGGAGCTCGGACAACCGCGTCTCTACTTTATCTTCCATGTGATGTTTAAGAGACTAAGTCTCAAATACGAGCTTTCATAAAATACCTCTTATTATGTGAATACTCGGGAAATGTCTATAAAAGTTCGTAGAAAATAAAAAGTGCAGGACTAAGATATACTGGACACAAAAAAGAGTAGCAATACCTAGATTTCAAACTATGTGTCTGAGAGTTGAACATGTGCATAAAATGTCACCAACGTGAGAAAGAAATGTCACCAATGTGACGAAGAAATGTCACCGACGGGACGAAGAAATGTCACCGACGGGACGAAGAAATGTCACCGACGGGACAAAGAAATGTCACCGACGGGACGAAAGAAACGTCACCGACGGGACAAAGGAATGTCACCGACGGGACAAAGGAATGTCACCGACGGGACAAAGAAATGTCACGGACGGGTACATGAAGGCTGTGCGAAAGCAAGATGGAGAAAAAAAAAATATTGTAATGCATGTACTAATCCTTAGTTTTTTAAAATTTTTATTATTGTCCAAAAAAGGAAAACATCTTAATTCGGATCGCTGCAGACTTTTTTTTAATGTTTAAAAATATTATTATCATATTCAGAGAAAATTTTTCTACCCATTTGGATCCCTAGTAAATCTTCACTTACGATGTCCTTCATTTGTAATTTGTTCTAAATAATATTTCGCGACACACTCCTGTTGTTTTTACGAGGTTCATTATAGGTCTTCCACTATGTTTAAATAGTTTGAAGGGAGAACATATTTTAAAAATGCTTGTCATGATAAACATGTGCACTACATCGTCATAATTTCTTTTAATCTAGAATAAAAATAACAATTTTTTTTTAACACAATTAAAATAAGGACAAAAACAAAACTTTTTCATTTCATTGAAGTACGAGCATGCAATAACGGATCGCTTAGTTAAGTGTTCTCTGAAAATTATCATTGTGTGCTTTAATTTTCGTAACTGGATTCATAGAAACAATCAGTAGGAAAGAGATGAAACAGTAGTACAAAGTTAATAAGTTATTTTTCTGATGGAACTGTAACAATAGAGATTTGGAAAAAAAATATGCAAAAAAAAAAAAAAAAAAACCTTCAGTTTACTAATAATTATCGAAATGATTTTTTTAACTAAAATTTTTGTTTCTTTTTCACTCAAATGTGAAAAATTTGAAAGTTTTCAGTTAGTGCTTCAAATATGGAATTAATATAAAATTTTTAACTGAAGATTTCTGGCTTTCAATGTATTTCTTAAAAGTTTCTAAGCATTCAATGCTATGATGTACTTATGCTATGTGTCGCCTTTGGCGTTGACATAATTTTGCATGTCTAATTAACTGAGATATTATAATTCGAATAATATTTGAATGCAGCAGAGAACCTCTTAATAAACGATACCCGTTTTAAATTGGCTTTTATATGCTGATTATCTTCTTTGCCTATCTTCTCCGAGACATTAAAAAATGACATTTATCATACCTGAAACTACTATTTCAACTGCATGTTGATGTCCCATAGGCGTAACACATGTGAACAAACCAGAATCTTCTGTTTTCGCATGATATATTGATAGTCTGTATTCCAATTGCGAGTCCCTGCCGGGCTCACTTGTCCAACCTGAAATGAATTTTTAAATGCTACTGGTGAAGACGCGGTTTCTTAGTTTACTTTAAAAGAAAAACATTACATTTAAAATACATATTTTGAGTGCTGTAATGTGTTAGCTTTAAATATTGAAATCTCTGAACTTCTTGAGAAATAAATGAGAAGCTAATATGTGTTCCTCCTCATACTTTTATGTGAGAGTACTTTTAAATATTTTCTATAAATTTACTGTTTTCTAACGCCATTACATTAATTTCGTATATAACGAAAGATAAATAATTTTAAGAAAACACACGAAAAGATGTATAAAAGAAAGAAAGAATTACAGTATTTAGACTCGCATATAAAAGGAACTCTTATCCAGAGGGTGAAGAGTGCCTCAGCCGAGGGCGGCAGCTTTTAATGAGCCGTAAATTTGGAAATTTCAAAAATGATACTGAAACACTGAGTTTCATACTTAAGGCTTTTAATTGAATCAACAAATTTAGACATGCTGTCATTTCTACATGTTTTCTTTTTTTTATGAGCGTATGGTGTATGCATTTCGCCCACGCGTAACAAAAGCCTACGCGTTTCGCCCACGCGCGCGAGAACCTGTAGATCGCCATATGCCATCTACAGATTCTCACTAAATTTAACAGATAAAAAAATTTCGCTTGGTGATAAAATGCGGAGTTTCTTACTGCATAGGCAAAGTCAATCTTAATTTGCTACGAACTGGTTTCAACAACTTATAAGAACTTCGGAAAACCAAGCGAAGAACAGACTCAAAAAAAAAGAAGAAGAAGAAAACACAAAAGTAAAGTCAAAAGGCAATTTCTATATTTCCTGACGAGTTCGTGATAAAATGTCAACCTATAATTACAGCACGTGATATTGACTTTTAATTTTAAGAAATGCGACTAAAGTCAACACCGCCGTAATTTAGGTGATTTTGCCAAAGTTCGTTCTTCAAACATATTTAGTTGAGAAAACATTCACACTAGTGAAATATACCTAATGCAAAGCTAAAATAGGTCGAATTAGAAATATCCTTTGCTTAAAATCCCACGTAGAAAGCATTTGTATGTGTGTAAAAGAAAAACAGAGGGAAAAAAATGCAATTTCTATTCATGTTCGATCATCAAGTCATTTTATACTTCCACATTAAGCATTGCTTAATCTAAATTATTTTAGCTCTTGCTTTTATTGAATAAAGAACCGCTGCATACACAAACAACTGAAAGTGTTCTTTTGTTACTATCAACGAAATTATTCGACTTTTTTTAACCTTAACCTTCTTTACGAACTTTTCGAACTTTTATACACAGTGTGTCAAATAATTTTTAAGACTTGGTCTATAAAATAAAATAAAAATTAGTATTTATATTGTTTTAAGTATTTTTATTAAAAATAAGCTCTTTCGGCTTCAATACATTTGTTACATCGGTTTAACAACGATTCAAATGTCTGTTCCAGCTCACATTGCGGGACTGTCTCCAAAGCGCGCGTCGAGGCTGTTTGCATAGTGTCAATTTCCTCAAAGTAAACAAATGAACTGAGGTGTTGGCACAGAATCAGCTGACTGAAGGAGTTTCACGAATGCTCGATAACACAGATAGCGCCACTGTGAGCTTAGTTACAGCTGTAGTCTCAAACATTCTTTGACATTCTATGAACCAACAGCTTCGACGCGAGCTTTGGAGGCAGTCCCACCATGTGAGCTGGAACAGGCATTCGAATCGTTGTTAAACCGCTGTAACAAATGTATTGAAGCCGAAGGAGTTTATGCTAAATAAAAATACTTTAACACGTTGACTGCCAACCTACGAGATAATAAAAATACTTTAACACGTTGACTGCCAACCTACGAGATAATAAAAATACTTTAACACGTTGACTGCCAATCTACGAAATAATAAAAATACTTTAAAACGTTGACTGCCAACCTACAAGATAATAAAAATACTTTACACGTTGACTGCCAACCTACGAGATAACTCGGAGTAGGTGAACTTGTTGTGAGACCAAATTACAAGTTGTCTTGTTGTTGCTGACTTTTTTTTTATTTTTCAGTACATTTATAGAAAGTTAGTCATTTTTTACTTAATAAAATGTTTTGTACAATATGCTTTTATTAAATTAAACTATTGTCTGGAGATCCACAAACTACAAACAGACCTGGCAGTCAACGTGTTAAAATATATAATTACTAGTTTTATTTTATTTTATAAACCTAGTCTTAAGAATTCTTCGACACACTGTGTATAATCACATCAGATAACTCTGTTTTGACCCCTGAAGTAAAAACTTTCGAAATTTAGAAAACAACTGTATTACATTAACATGCAAATTTTTCTTGCATGTGATCTGATATTTTACGAATACAGTAACATTTCCTTAAGTTTATCTTCTGGTAAATATAAGAAATAAAGATCCCATACACGTCGCATAAATAGAGAGAAAAGCAAACAAAACGATACCTCATCCATGAAACTTAGCATATTAAATTTCTACAAATGAAAATGCCAATATAAATTTGCGCCCGAAAAACAAATATTTGCATATCTTCTCTTACCTTCGGGATATTTTCTGTTTTTATGGCTCACTTCCCAGTGCGGGGTTCCGTATTTTCGGATCCAGAGACACTCCAAATGCAAAACAGTCCCAGGATACACAATGAGCTTGCCGTCGTTGCTCTGGGCAATCTGGCCGATTTGATTCCGAAAAAGAATTGTTGGTGCTTTTTCTACTGTTTGGAAATATCAAAAAGGAAACGGGAAAAAGGACAGGCGGCATCAGTTCTGAACTTTGGACAGGCAAAAAAAATGTATAAATTCGCGTTTATGTAATGAATAGTTGTCTTATTACCCAAATTGCTTATGCAAAGCCCTGTGTTACAAAAAGCAAAAAACAAAGAAAAAAAAAAATCAGAGAAGGGAACTCATTTCTATTCAAAGCTGTTTAAGGGGTTATCCACAAATGATGCCATTTTTTGTGGGTGGAGGGAAGGTTCATGAATTAGTGACAAGAGGGATCGAGAGGTAAGAAGTTGTGACATCACAGATTTTAGTTTTAAAAAAAAACGTAGTTTGCAGATTAAGATTTTTTTTTTCTGCTTTTATATTTTTTTCATTTTACGTTTATTTTTGAAATTCCACGAAAAAACACTAACGTTGAGCCACTTTCTTTCCTTTTAAGTTCAATTTGTCTAACAGTATTTTGTGTTCTTATATTAAAGATAAGATTTAAAGCAAACAATATTTCAAAGTAATAGTTTTTATAGTTGCCCTTTTGTTAATACTTTACTATATAAAAATTGCTTATTATGTAAATGTTTGCACTTATAAGTATACATCATATGTTATTTGGGCTACTGTATGGTGACCTACGTGTATAGGAAGTTATGTTATGTTATTTTAATTTAATTTTATGTGTTGTAAAACCCAATCTCAATTTACACAGAATAAGTACGCACATAATTATTATTGCAACTCTCAAAACTATCATTAAAACATATAGTTTAAGTTTAAAAATTAAAATTGGAACATGATCTATAGCATGGTGTTTTTGTTTCTGATCTGTAAGTACATGTTTATGCAATGTACGGTGACATGGAGTGGGACAGTAGGGTAGGGGCCGTTCATAAATGACGTCACGCTTTTTTCCCATATATTTGACCCCCTTCCCCCCCTTTGTCACAATATGTCACACTTCAGCGGACCCCCCTCCCCCTCTTTGTCACGCGTTACGCTATGTTGCATAATGCATGATGTCACACTTCTTGTTACCCCTCCCCTTGTCACATTTTGTCACAGTTTCATGACCCCCCCTCCCCCCTCGAAGCGTGACATCATTTATGAATGATCCCGTATGGTGAAGTGTGTCACTTGGTGACGAATGGGGAGAGGAAGGTTAAAAATACTGAAAAAATGAATGACTTCATTTATTAATCACCCCTTAAAAAGGATACTTGTTTTTTCTCCCCATACTATGTAATTTGAAATTTATTTACTCATTGTATCTGATATTAACTAAAAATGTTAATATCTCTTGAAAGTTTTATTTTAAGTAGTTTTCTTACGCTTGAAAAACTACATTTTAATACGATTTTAAAAACCTTTGAATTGATAATAAACATTGCATTTGCCAAAACGTCGATAAGTTTTTTTAAAAAATCTATTTTTTATTTATCAGTTACTATACTAATGTAATATGTGTATAAAAAAAAAGTTTTTAATGATTTTGAACTTTAAAGAACATTTTGTGTGACCTGTGTTAAATAAACATATTTTTTAAGTGTTTTTAATATAAATTAAATTTTCATGTTGTGTTTTTTAAAACTTGTTTCTTACTGTTTATGAATTACTCCTTCTAATCTGTAAATAATTAAGTTTCATTCATTTTTAGCAATGTTAAATTGTAGCGTTATTAGTTTGAGGTCTCACTTCTGTAGCTCTATCATTAAAGCAGGCGTTTCTTTCGGAGAAACTAGTGAAAAGTGACCCTATTTTTTACTATGATTTGCGATTTTTGACAAAGTTGACCGAAAATGAATGAACAGGTATGGTGGTTATTTTTGCACTTTCAGTTGTAGGAGGTCACTATGGAGCAGGGGGTGCGGTAAAAATATAAAATAATAATGTAAATAATTTTAATCTAGCCTACCGGGCTTTGTAGTAGAACGAATCGCGAACGGCATTTGAAATAAAATAACGTGTGATACAACATTGCCTTTGTGAAACCCGGGTATGTGCAGCATTGCCGATAGCTTTCGCCCGTGCGAGGCACAATGCTTAAAGTAGTTTAATTACATATGCGAATATATTTAAATAGATCATTATATTTGTAAGTAGTTAGTTATACAAATAATTTCTGCTTGAAAAATTCTCCAAAAGGTTGACAGTTTTGGCTTTTCCCCAGACATATATTTTCTTCAAAAAGCTCTAATTTTATGCCAACAAGTCAATATAAATAATCATGTTTTTCGATAAAAAAGTGATTGTACTTAAAATTAGTTCGGGACCAGAGAGGGCATTTGAAAGGAAAAATATATCTTATCTCTTCGCAAAACTGAAAAATGCATGTTTTTAACATCATAATATGGGTAATAATAATATAGTAACAAAATAATGATAAAATACTCTTACTACTACGAATAATAATAATAAACTAAATATGCGCTTTTTTTATTTTTAATCTGAATTTTTTGAAAACAGGTACTTGTCTCTTATAACGGCGACCAAAAGCGCCAAGAAAAAAATTCTGCAAATTATATACAAAAAATATCCCAGAACAATATACATTGGCGCTTTTTGATCGCAGTTATAACCGTCAAGTATACTCAAATATGTCAGTCTTTCTAGGCGTTTCTTGGTCGCCGTTACAATAGACTAAAACTAAGAACAATATACATTTGTTACTCTTTTTTTAATAAAATTAATTAGTCAGAAAAAACGATTGCTTACGGGCATAATCGTATTCCTGCGACAATCCCAGGCAAACGGGATCCGATCCTGTCCACTGCCCAGCAACACATCGTCTTCGAGTGCTCCCTTCAAATAAGAATTTTCCAATGTCGGTGCATCTGTAAATTATTTCCGTTCCTGGGGGAAACTTTGATATGTCCACATTGAGTTTTTTGTCGTTTACAAATGCGACTACATCTGTATTTGGTCTCCGGAAGATGCAAGATTTATTTCGATTGTGCTCTGGTGAAGGTGAATGAATCTTAGTATCTGAAAATAAAAAGATGTCCTGGTTTTACATATTCATACGCATTAGTATCTGGCTGAGGTCGTAGCTCTTATAATTGCACATTTTTTTTGTGTGGTAAACGAAGATGGTTCTACTTGTTGGCATACTAATGTTGGTTACTACCGTTTGAGGTTGGAATCAAATTAATCTTAGTATGTTAGGATTCATGAATTCATATCTTCTGTGATAGTTTATTAAATTAAAACAATGTCAGAGATTCATATAAATTAGGGGTGGATCGGCGAGCTTGTGAAACTTTCTAATCAAATTAATCTTAGTATGTTAGAATTCATGAATTCATATCTTCTGTGGTAGTTGATTAAATTAAAACAATGTCATAGATTCATATAAATTAGGGGTGGATCGGCGAGCTTGTGAAATTTTCTGTTGATTGCTGCTGTTCTCAGGCGATTAACCTGCTCAGTATTAGACTATTGTTTGGTAGTTGGTTTTTTATGTTCTGCCATTATTCGCATACCATAGGGCTCATGACATTAAAAAACTTATGGATATTCTTTTAGCATAAGTATAAAAGTACACTGTTAAAAATTTCCGTTGGAAAATAGTAAAATAACCATTTATTTGATTGTTATTTTACCATATTTAATTACAACAGTTGAATAACCATTAAAAAGATGGTACTCAAACCGCTGATTGCGAAAAAAATCGTTTATTCTCTGTTTCTACTAAAGAGCGTTTAACTAACCGTAATTTTCAAGCTTTCAATAAGAATCGGGCGCCCATCTTGATTGCGAAACCTTGCCGGTCGCACGCTGTTTTAAAATAGGAATACGGATTTATCAGTTAAAATATGCATGCGTATATAAAAAAAGAAGAAAAAAAAGTGGCTTAAGCAGCGGATACTAAATAGAAACACATACACACGTAGATCAAAAATTGGAGACATCGGATTCCCAAACTGTTTGCGATAGAGCGAACCCATAATTGAGCTGCTGAAGCTTGTTTGAAGCTTGTTTGTATTTTAATTTTTGCAGCAAATAAAATGATTTTCGTCAATATACAGTAAATTTAGACCAAAAATAAATTTAGATCCAATCAAAAACTGAAATCTCAATTTTAAGGCTGTTTGCCTGTTGGAAAAGAAGATTTATTGATAAATAAACGCCTGCTTTACGTGATGACGGTGGCCGAGTGGATAGAGTGTAAGACTAGTACACCACGCATTCGGGGTTTCTACGCCTCAAAGATTCTACGCCTCGAAATGGTTCAAAAACGGTGAAAATTTTGTTTTGAAACCATTTTTAAATGGTTATAAAACCGTAAACTTTTGTATTTACGGCTTTTTAACCAAAATAATTAGAAATAGTTAGGTCCCGTAAAGATAGAAAAATGTTCCAAACCGTAAATTTAACGGTGAATTAGATGGACAGACTGCTGCCGGTCGTTTAACCGTAATTTCATGATGAAATTTCTAACAGTGTATATGAAAAAGCAATAACTTACCACTATATCAGATTCCTGATAGTGTGTTCTGGCATGCAATAAGCACGTAATACATATTTTTTAAATCTCTATTTTGTAGTTTCGACTGGAGGGGGAGGTACACCGTAGGATATGAAAACTGTACGGTTGCTCAGTGAGCTCATAACTTTGATTCCCATCATATGGATCTCAGTATACATTAGGATGTAAAATTCTACTGCCGAAACGTACATTATCACTATTTACAAACTATAAATGTTGTATAAAACTGAAGTGACGGAAAATGAAAGTGGCATATCTATACTAATATTATAAAACTGAAGAGTTTGTTTCCTTGAACGCGCTAATCTCAGGAACTACTGGTCCGATTTGAAAAATTCTTTCAGTGTTAGATAGCCCATTTATCGAGGAAGGCTATAGGCTATATATCATCACGCTAAGACTAATAGGAGCGGAGATCCGAAAATTGCATAAAATAGTCCTTTTCTATCGGAAGAAATCATCGCATCCTTTCGAGCTTAATACCACTGAAAAGCCCGTAAAATACTATCCTAGAAAGAGTTTTGTCCTTTGTGCTAAAACTGGGTCTCTAAATTAACTAGAAGAGAAGTTATAAGCGTTTTTCTCTGTAGTTTGAAATCATTTTTTCACGGTAATTAACTTTAATTTTATTTGACCTAGATGATGACCGTTTTATTGTATTTGCAATGTTGCATCGTGTCAACAATTGTTACAGTTCTTTCTTTTTTCTTTCTTTCTGAGCTTTCGCTCTTTAGTTCGTTAAGGCTTGCGATCGAGGCCGCCTTGCCTTAATTGTTACAGTTGCCGTGTGAACAAACAAATGAATTTAGTTGCCGTTGTTAAACAAATAAAGAAAGTAATAATCAACGTTTATAGCATTTTGAAGAGGCACCGCTGTATTCGCAAAATATAATTTAAGCTAGACCGTGCAACGTCGGGCGTCGCAGCTAGTATAATATATATCATTTATACATTACTTTGCATGATTTTTATTTTGCTAAGATTTAACATGAAAACAACATCGCTTATAGCGCCAGGTCATCCCTAGCTATAGCCTTACTGATATTTAAAAATTGTGACCAAGCGAATAAACAGTACGGTCAATGAAGCATGTAACTAGTATACGGAACTATGCGAAAACATAAGTACAGGGTGGGGTGGAAGTAATGACCCGGTTTTGAGAGGGTATTAAAAAAAAAACAACTTACAATTTGAGACTGAAAACTTTTTATATTTTGATCTGTATATAATCTCATTTGTTACATTAAATTTGGAATACCCCTTCAGCAAGACGGCGGCCTTCATCAGCAATATAGTAATGCAGTCAATTCTCCCACGCAGACAGCGCTTCTTGAGCATTTCAATATACCGCGTAATGTTATGGTCCCTAGTGGAAACCTTTTTCTGTTTGGTTATTTGAAGGCGATTGTTGAAAACATCGCTCCCATACTTTAAAAAAGTTGAAGGACGGGAGAAATATTCGTCATACCCCATGAAATGTGCAAAAAAAAAAATCAAAAATTCAGAAATAGACTGACTGCATCAGTGCATTACTGCCAAAGGCCGCCACCTTTATGAAGTGGTAATCAACACCTAATGTAAAAAATGGAATTATATACAAATCACAATAAAAAAGTTTTAAGTCTCAAGTTGTATTTGTTTTTTTATATACCCGCTCAAGACCGGGTCATTACTTCCACTCCACCCTGTTGAATGAATTTACGATGGCCAATCTAAAGTAATTAGTAATGCTCAACTTTCTAAGTGTTATATAAAGTTGAGCAATGATAATTTTTGAGTTGTAATTGCAATAAACATATTGGAAAATGTATAACCAACTACAAAGGAAGGCTGTAAAATATGTTAAGAATTTTGAATTTTTCAGCTCTATGTTTTCCGCATGGAATGGGAATTCTAATGTCAGTTATAGATTGTATAGATTACAGTAGGAAGTTTTACTAACCACAATTGTGAGGTCTTCCAACCCAAACTCCATCCTGGCAAACGATTTTCCAAGTGGTCTTCTTCCCACTGTAAGCAGAAAGACATTTGAAAAGAACTTCTGTTTCATTAGGAAAATAACGATTCGCACCTCCACCTCCATTCTGTAAGTTGCCTCTTCTTAAACTGGCTGTAGCTTGCATTCCTTTTGCGTTTGGCGGCTCAATAAAAGTACTTCCTCTGTACAGTAAAGTATTGTGCAGTCTCTCTGGTAGAGTACAAAGGTCAGAAGTGGGTGATGTAGACGTCTCCGATAGTGTTGAGTCTATCTGAGTCATGACGAGTTGAGCAGTTGATGATCCTGAAAATAGCTGGTAGTTTGTAAACTGCTTTCCGCATATTTTCAACAGAAGCTACCAGGGGCACTGCTAATACTAGGGCAACGAAATACCAAAAGGAACACTAAAAGTAAACTTAATCGCGCTGTTTTTTTTAAGGGAAATTAAAAGAAACTAGCCGACCCGTGCGGAATTCCACAGTGCGTACCAAATCTTTTTTGTGTGGTATTCCATTCTTTAAAATTTCGGAGAAAGGACATTATGAAGAAGAAAGGAAAAAGTAAACGGGTGTTGGTACAAAAGAAGACATATCATTGATCACATCAGTACAAATAGCTGTTACATTTTTCCACACTGTTATTTAGGTATTCAAAATAATAAAATAATCACATTAATAATGATAATTATTTTTATTATTAGTATACATAGCACTAAAATATAATAACGAAACAGTTCCATTAGTTAAAATATAGGTACTGTTGGTTGGTTAGGCTCTCCGTATTCATAATATAAATGAATGTGTAGAGCCTAACGATTGAATAAGTTTAACACACAGACTTAGCTAAAACTGTCCAATTTTCGACGCAATAAAACAGAAGTTTCTTGTTTGTTTACTTGATAACAGATGGCACCAGCATACAGAATACCAATTTGGCGCCCATTAAAGGACCTTTTCCTAGATTATTTCAAATCTCAAATTTCAGAGAAGCGGTACATTTTTAAACCGTGGGTCTATTTTTCGTCATTAGCCGGCACGATAAGCCTTAAAATGAGGGGTAAATCATGGCATTTGATAAAGGAATAAGGAAGATATTGCGGAGCGACAGAAAAACAGGCTAGAACTAATATTATAGATTTTGTGCTCAACTTTTAAAAAACCCTTGAAAGTATTTCAAGATGTATTAATCAGGGCAAACATGAATGACACATTAATCTGCACATGAATGAAAACAAATACAAAAAAATGTATACATGAGATTTTGTGCTTGTTGTTTTATAAAAATTGCTTTAGAATGAAATTTGAAGCTATATTAGTGACTCACACCTTGCAAATTCAACACAACAACCTAACATTAAAAAAAAAACAATTAGAAGGCTTCCTCATAGTTTTTGTTTTCTTTCAGTTTTGAACAATGACAGGATTAAAGTGATGCAAATTTGCGCATATTTGGTCGAAAGAAGGCATATATCTATATAAAAGCGTACACGTATCTTGTAAGAAAAACAGATCATTTAAACACATTAGTTCCGGATCAGTAATTGTAATCACGAAAAGAAGGAAATGTATTGGTAAAACATGCTCATTATATGCTAGCAATCGTGGAAGCAAAGGAAAAAAATCAATGTTAAACGTCAAAAGTAAGGTATAGCCACAAATATATGATTGTGGTCTAAAAGCAACGAGGGGATGGAAACACGAAAGCGACTGTGTTTGGAAGGCACAGAGGAAACTGAAGCACGGCTATGCTTCTGATTGGAGATCGATGAAGGAATGCACACGCTAATTGACTTTTAGTCGGAGTGTAACAAGGGAATAGAAATGTAGGTGTGGTCAGGACATGTTAGTTTCTATTGATAGCTCAAAGTCAGTATTTTATAGCTAGTCAATAACTGCAATGCATATGAACACAAGAACATTTGCCGTCTGTCAGTGCCGGTTAGATAAACATATTCGATGGGCTTTTACTAATAACTAGCACAAGATCGTTAGTAGCTAGTAGAAAGTGTCGAAATGAAAAGAGTGTGATGAAACTTTGCATTCGTACCATATTTCTAATGAATCTTTTTTCATGCATTACTTTTATTATTTTTTAATGAAATCATGTTTTATTATTATTTTCATGAAATCATTTACAAAGGCCACTACATCTGTATTTGGTCTCCGGAAGATGCAAGATTTATTTCGATTGTACTGTGGTGAAGGCGAATGAAACTGAATCTCTGAAAAAAAATAGAAAGGTTTTCTAACTTTACATATTCATACGCATTAGGCTGAGGTCGTTGCTCTTATAATCGTACTGTTTTTGTGTGTGGTAAACGAAGTTCATTCTACTTGTTAGTAGACTATTGTACGTTGGAGGATGGAATCAAAATAATCTTAGTATGTAAGGGTGTATGAATTCATATCTTGTCTGGTAGTTGATGACAACTACCAGACAATGTCTTAGATTCATATAACTTAGGGGTCGCCCGAGCATCGATGTGTGAGCTTGTGAACTTTTCTGTTGATCGCTACTGTTCTCAGGCGGTTAACCTGCTCAGTATTAGACTATTGCTTGTTTTGATCTTTTATGTTTCGCCATTACTCGCATTCAATAGGGTGCATGATGCAGTGAAAAACTTAAGGATATTCTGTCGACATTGTAAAAGTATATGAAAAAGCAATAACTTGCCACTATACTAGATACCTGCTAGTTTTCCGTTCATTCTTGATTGAACTTTGAATCATAAATATTGAATGTAGCAAATTCCTATTCCAAAAGAAGCTTTATTCTTCAAAAGAGGAAAAAAAATGAGACTTTCCAAAGAAACTAGCGTCAGTTATTGTAATCCTGATTTTCTTAATTGGGAGCGGTTAATTATTAAAGTTCAGTGATTACTTATTTTTCTTATCTTTTATAATAACTGAATTTCTTATAGTGTCATGATCGTCAATAACGAAATAATTGCAAATCTATACTCCTTAAAATGTTTCAAAGGCCTTTTTTTAAATTTAAATTTTACATCTGTTTCGTAATCCGTTAACTTTTAAATTGGTGCCTATTCAATAACTTAGTAAAGTAGTAGCAATTAAAATCGCATGATAGAACATAATGGACTCGATGCAATGTATGACATACAATTTTTCTTCGAAAATTTATGATTTAATCTTTTTTGTGATTTATACTCCTACTTTTACCATGGTTATCATTGTTCGCTTAACACTAGAACATTCTAATCATGTTTAACTTACGTTATGCATCTAAAATAGTTTAATAGACACTTTTCATTGTACGTACTGAATTTTGTAGTGTTTTATTATAATTTTAAAAAAGCTATACTTAACATAGATTAGTCGTCAAGTTTTTTTAAATTGTTATATAAATAAAACCTCACCTGAGTCAGATTTTTGCGAAGCTACTGCCAGACATTTAGGGATGTTTGGTTGTAATTTGCCTTCTAAGCATTGTACCGGATCTGAGACTGCTTTAGCGTAGTCATTATCACAGCTGTACCGTATGGTTGAACCATGAGATATGGTTAGTCCAGGTCTGTAACCGTCTAAATAACTTCCATGAGGAATAGATAGAAGCTCACATGGACCTTAAAATAATAATGGGTAATTAAAATTTATTCTAATTATAGAGTATTTTATGTTAATTGCACAAATAGACATTATTTATTTGGATCAGTTGGAGGAGAGCACAAGAAATCAGCTCGAATTTGTAGTAACTTGCACTTGTAACTTGATTCTATAATTTAACGTTAAAATTACAGTTAGAAACACGAAAGATAAATTAAAAAACTTATAATTATATAGTACTATTTTGATTATCCTTTCCCCAATCCTTGCAGTTAACTATCCACTAATCTTTCACCTAAAGCTATCTGCACCATAACAGAAAATTCAAGGTGTCAACGTCACGCATTTATTTAATTTGAGTAACTAACTGTGTCATGATTAAGATTACAGAAATCCGAATTCAAACAACATTCTCACCCAGTAACTAATTTTAACTCTAACAATAATAATGGTAGCAATAATAATAACAATTATTCAATAAAATACGTTTTTGTCTTGCTTTTGAACCAGATAAAAAAGTATTCCACTGAATTTTTTATGACATTTGTCGTAATTTATTGTGGTTACACTTCAAAATAAAGCAATAAACTGATAATAATTGCTTTTGTTTTGGTCCGGCGTTACAGTAAAAATCTCTGAGGCCCCTCAACACATTTGACCAAATAATCCAGTCAATTAGAATTTCCAGTTAATTAGTCCTTATTTAAAAGACTTAAAATTAAGGTTATATCAGTTAACTTAGTCAGTAAATTAAAAGTATTTTTACGAGTTTTCATAACAATTACAAGTCTAAATTAACAATTTCCAAAACTAAAGTTTTGGATCCAGTGACGATTTTGCTTGAATGTTAACGCAATGCATTTTTTAAATACTTTGCTCAAAATGTGGTGTGGTTTGTTTCTTTTTAATTGAAAAAAAAATAGAATTTAAAAGAATAATGAGAATGGATCAAGGACTTCAGTACAACCTACCTAATTTGTACAGGAAAAAAAAGAAAGCTATTCTATCTTTTAATGCATAAAGAATACCAATTGTTATTATTAGAGTATGCAGGGAATTCAATAAGCGCAAGCAAGATTATTTGTCCTTTATTTTATTTCCAATGGCCGATAAAAGACCATTAAAGCAGAAATTTATAACAGTAAACTCACAATAAAAGCACAGAATAAAACAGCTACAACAAATAGTCTATGTATCTAAAAGGGCCCTGCCCTCCCAGTGTCGGTCCACGAGGGAACTCTTTGACAAAGCACTGCAGTGGAGAAGAGTGTTACCATCCATGTCCTCCCGTCCCAGGCTACAGAGCCTGCAGATAGCGCTGGGGACAATTTGAAAGCGTGACAAATGTTTTAAAAGACAGGTATGTCCAGCGGCCAGTCTAAACTCGGCCACCATTTTATGTCTAATCTACTTTGAGACAGCAAAAAGCTTGTCTTTCCAAGGTTTTTGTGACGTTTTAAGTTCAAGGTTCTTTTTGAACTGCTCAGATATAGTATATTTGATGAATCGCTTAATGGCGCCAAAAGTTACACTAGAATGTGTCTGCTGGATCAAGGCGCCTTATTTGGCCAGTGAATCAGCGATTTCAATGCCATGGATTCCACAGTGTCCAGGGACCTACTGTAGGACTATGTATTTCTCGTGGAGGGACAGCTCCTGTAAATCTCCAACATTCAAAGACTACAGAAGATGAATAATTTGAGATTAGCATCAAAAACTGCAGCGCAGCTCGTGAGCCACTAAGTAGATTATTTGTATTTTAAGCAATCAAACGGCGGGGCAAGGGGGATAA
Source organism: Octonoba sinensis (assembly GCA_038502835.1). Lineage (NCBI taxonomy): Eukaryota > Metazoa > Arthropoda > Arachnida > Araneae > Uloboridae > Octonoba > Octonoba sinensis. The sequence goes on from CM076603.1 coordinate 25,146,258, forward strand.
GATTGATCTGCTTAAAATACTTTTAATTCCCACATTTATGAGTACCTTTTTGTAATATGGAAACTCATAACTGATACAGTATCTAGTAATATTTTTGGGAAAGAACAATGATCTGTAAAATATAAGTTATGAGGTGGAAAGAATGTATATCTGTAATTTACTTTTTAAAAGATCTCTTCTAATGACACAGTCTAATAGAAATTGACAAAACGTATGTAGCATTTTAAGACTTTTTAAGATCATGACGAGCATTTCTCTCATCACTTTGATCTTTATTAAAATGCTTTATTAAAAACTTACCAGGAAGATATCTGTAATTTACTATTTAAATGATCCCTTCTAATGACACAGTCTAATAGAATTTGACGAAACGTATGTAACATTTTAAGACTTTTCAAGATCATGACGAGCATTTTTCTCATCACTTTGACCTTTATTAAAAATGCAACTTACCAGGAAGACATCTGGGCAATTTATTTACCGCCCATTCACCATACCAGCATCTCAGAGTCTCGGGGCCTAAGGGCTGAAATCCTTCTTCGCAGCTAAAGCTCACTACTTCACTGTGCTCGACAAAGCTCTTTGAAGTTACTTCTTCGTTAAAATGATGGTAAATTCCATGTGAAGTGTACGGTATTCGGCAGGGTGCTGCGGAAATTTTTTCTACTTGAGAATACTGAAAACATGTTCATTTACTAAAATATAACATAATTAATTTGGCGAAAACTAACAGATGGTTTATTTTAGTCGAAATAAACCATAAGCCCTGTACGGTATTCGGCAGAGTGCTGCGGATTTTTTTCTACTTGAGAATACTGAAAACATGTTCATTTACTAAAATATAACGTAATTAATTTGGCGAAAATTAACAGATGGTTTATTTTAGTCGAAATAAACCATAAGCCCTGTACGGTATTCGGCAGAGTGCTGCGGATTTTTTTCTACTTGAGAATACTGAAAACATGTTCATTTACTAAAATAGAATTTAATTAATTTGGCGAAAATTAACAGATGGTTTATTTTGTTCAAAATAAACCATAAGCCCTGCACGGTATTCGGAAGGGAGCTGAGGAATTTTTTTCTACTTGAGAATACTGAAAACATGTTCATTTACTAAAACAGAATTTAATTAATTTGGTAAAAATAAACTGATCCTGAGGGAATTTAAGGGATTAGTTAACACACACGAGAAAAAGAGACGATGTTTTTTCCCTTTAGTTTGTTGTACTTGCGCTACATGTGCATTGTACATGAATAACTTCAAATAATCTAAATACATGTTGATAGGATTTAAAATATAGGTCCATACCTGTCACGAAATATTTAATGGTTTATTATGATTCTCAATTACTCCAAAAATAGTAAGTGACGTTTTATATATTTTGATAAATATCAGGTTTAAAGAATTTTTTAAATTCTTCTTATGCGGAAGAGGGTTTTTTTTTTTGTATTTTTTATTGATATTTCTGAAGAATATTATTTCTTATAACTTGCAATTTATTATTTTCATTTTTGTATTTTCTAAATTTCTGTAATATTATTATTGTTATTATCATCGTTGATATTTGAGTTTTGAAAAAATGCTTATAAGTAAAATAAGCATTAAAAACCTGGTAATTATTTAAGCGATTTTAAATCATATAAAACTAAGTATATGCAGAACTTACTGAATTAAAGAACTAAACAGTAGCATCTTGATAAATTCTAAGCAGCAAACGATTTTTTTTCTAAACGGTATGCTTTTTTCTGATTTTTATGTCGTGCATCAAAATTAAAAAGTTCTTATTGGAAGAAATGATTCCGCTGTTTGCAACGAAATGTTTTTAATATTTTAGTCTATACTTTTACGGTGGGGGGGGGGGGGGGACCAGAAATCAGTAATTGATGATTTTGTTATTTCTGTTGACAAGTAATGTTAGTAACGGTAGAAAAGTCATATGTGCATTGATAATTTACAATTATTGGAAAAAAATAATTTTAAGAAATATTGAAATATTTATAATTAGCTTTTAGTAGTAAATGTATTATCGATATGATATCCTGGAAAAGAAACAGTTGATAACACAACTTTTTGTTCAGTTGCTAAAATAGTTTAAACATGTCCCAACTGTACTATTTAAAAATAACTTAAAATATCGTTTTGTGTATTTGCTGAAATTTGATTTTAAAAATTCTAAATTTCATAAAATTGAAGCTTTTGATAATAATAATATGCGATGCAAAAGTTTTCACCATTTTTGAAAATACTTTCTAAAAAATTCAATAATTTTCTACATTATCTGTAAAAAGTGCACTATTGTATTTCTTAGTTCAGGGCAACGTTACGTTCATTAAGAATATTTTAGTCCTGTAGGAAAGTGACACAGAAAAATAACAACTTATCCCTAATGCTTAGAAAAAGAGAAAAAAAAATACATTTTAGGAAATTTTAACATTTTATCTTCTACATTATGTATAGTTTTTAAATTGTTTCACGTTGTAATTTTTTAAGATTAACTACACGGAAAATTAAAGTATTTACATAAATAAAATGCTCGGGCTATAGAATATTTAATTCTTTACGGCTAATAAGCACAAACAGAATACTGCAGACGTGAAATGATGCACTTTTCATTAAAAATAGCTGCTCAAACTGCTTTCGCAGTTCTTATCTAATACATTTTTAAAAAATCAGAGGATTATTTCTTGAACTTTGCCACTTCTCCGGAACAAAAATCAGAAAAATGAAGCTGTCTGAACAAAATGGCACTACAAAACACAGTATTTGTTTCAAAGCTGTTATGCTTCCTTGCTAAAATACTCTATATAACCCTTGCTTGAAATGCTCTCATAGCGTAAAGTTGTTTTACTAGCCACTCGCATTATAAGAAAGTGCAACAATGTTTTTAAAAACAAGCTTACTTTCGTAATTACTGTACTCTAAGCTTATGATTAAAATTATAGTTTTGCACAAATTGTGGGAGTCTAAGTGTGTGAAATACACTCAGAATGCAGTAGTCAAAAAATGAATAAACAGAATAAAGTTTCATGGCTTGCATTTTAGTTACACGCATCGCATTACAGTTAGCATAATTTCGAAATTAAAATACATCTAGCCTCCCAATAACCCACAATTTGCGATTTCATGATTTAATTACATTGAATTATGACATGTGCCCTAGTGTTAAATATTTTCAGTTTAATTATTGATAAAGACTTAATTGTATTGCTATTACTTACAATTAATTATTATTATTATTATCAAAACAATTAGAATTTATGAAATTCAAAAAATATTTCGTATTTATTTGCCGGACAACTTTTGATATTCGTGAAGATAACTTTATTTTGTCTTTTTATTTTTTGAATCCTCCTTTATTGAAATCTATATTATTCATTCATTAAAAATCGCCTTTCCAAACATACAATTATTAAATTCATTATTTAAATTCCCAAACAAAATAAATTAATAAATATTAAATCTCCAAAAAAAGTTTTAAGTTGCACGGTTTTATTAAAAAAAACTAAAATGCAGTAATGGTGGTCTAAAACCGCGTTGCAAACTTCCGTGACAAATCAATTTAAATAATATCATTGCATTATCCAAGCAAAGCTATTGTTGCCATTCGACAAATAATAATTCTGATCATTTCCTCAGAGCCAAAACTATTAATTTTTTCTCCTGATTAACGTTATAATAAATTATAAAATGGATGGAATATTGCATTGTCATCGAAGATAAGCTTGTGTGCAAATTTGAAGATAATTTATGCAGTAATAGTGATTGAAAACAGCATAACAAATCAAGTTAAATAAAACCGTGTTAAAAAAATCAACGTCATCAGAACAAAAATCGCTAGAATATTGCAGAAATTTTTAGAAATCTCAGACTGTAATTTCGTGTATCCTGCAGCTCACAGTGTTATGCATTGATAAAGGGGTTCCTTGTTAAGTCGAAACAAGTGTCTGCAATATTCTTGAAAGTTTTGATTTGATTACGTTAATTTTGAATTTATTTTTTATTTTTCCAGCGATATTGTTGTCCATAATTTTCGTCAGTTTCATAGAAGTACAGGATTGCAGAAACCTGATGTACTGGACTGATTAGTAAATGGACTGATGTTACTTAATTAAAAAGGCCTTTTGTTTTGTAATACTTTCCCACACTAAATCAAAAAATATTCTCCCAAGTACACTGTAACTTAGTAAGTAACTATTATTCCATTTGAACAAAAAGGAGAAAGTAACTAAATGAGATTCGAGTATCCAACTTAGGCAACATTGTTTCAAACCAGACTTTTAGATTTTAAATCTGGCCAGTGAACTTGTTCCATTCTCGGATAATACTAGTTTACTTTAAAATTTACAGCAAGAATTTTAAGTTCTGAAATGTCATTTTGAAAACGTTGTCATTTTTGCCGCAACATGACGCAAAAAAAAAATTGAATTGTAAATGTGGCTATGATCCCATGCACCGAAATGGTTATTAATCCTTTACTGCCTGCCGTCCCTTTTTAGAGACAGCCTGAAAAGTACGTCTGAAGCACCCAAAAATAAACTTTTGAACAAAAAATTGTTTCAATGTATTCCTAACCTTAAAATAACTGGTTAGGAATGACATTAAAACAATTTTTTGTTGAAATGTTTTTTTTTTTTTTTTTTTTGGGGGGGGGGGGGGTGCTTCAGACGTACTTTTCAGACTGACCCTGAAAAAACGTCAGGCATTAATGGGTCTTCCACCACTATTTATTGCCCCACTCACCAGTTCATTTACAAGAAAGTGGCTCCGTCGCGAATGATCCTCACTACCCCTGCCTAAGAGTGACTTTTCGGTAGATACTCTGTTAGATATGTAGTAAACCAATTTATTTATCTATGTCCCAATTAATCCCCTTAAAACTGATATCGATACATACTTTCTAAGGCCTATTTCTTTTTATAGGTAATCATTTTATAATGAGGTTTTCGCAAAACTAAATGTCTAACCCTTCAGGATATGGCATAATGATTAATAAACTTGGCGACTGATTGAGTCAAAATTGAACGAGGAAAACGTACCGAATTCCGTACCCTTGATCATTTTTAAGATGAAAACTGGAGATATTTGCTGCCAATTGAATGCTACTTTTGGGACACATTTCATTCACTGAATTTTTAACAACCTTCTTTCTTTTTATTTTATACGAGATGAGTCGCCCGGCGTTGTACGGGCTAATCTCGAGTATTGAAACAGTTATGTCACGTGGCACATGTTCAAATTCCCATAGGAATAAGAACAAAAATCCCTAAGAATCCTTAACAGAATAAAGATAACATTTAAAATAAGATCAACATATCAAATTACTTGTATATAATCAATTGTTTAAAAATAATTAGAAGGATTAAATTCGCTTACATTAATTTAACGGAGATTGCCAATACAGCGATGCCTCATCAAAATGCTAGAAATGTTGATTATTATTATATTTGATTTGTTTAACAATGGCAACTGCATTGATTTGTTTGTTCTCACGGCATCTGTGACAATTGTTGAAAAGATGCAACAATGCAAATAAAATAAAACGGTCATCATCAGAGTCAAATAAAATTAACGTTGATTACCGTGAAAAAATACTTTCAAACTACAGAGAAAAACGCCCATAATTTCTTTTCTATTTAATTTAGAGGCTTCCAATTTTAGCACGAGGGACAGAACTCTTTCTAGTATAGTTTTTTATGTGCTTTTCAATGGTATCAAGCTCGAAAGGATGCGATAACTTCTTCCAATAGAAAAGGACTATTTTATGAAATTTTCGGAACTCAGCTCCTATTGGTCTTAGCGTGATAATATACAGCCTATAGCCTTCCTCGATAAATGGGCTATCTAACACTGAAAGAATTTTTCAAATCGGACCAGTAGTTCCTGAGATTAGCGCGCTCAAGCAAACAAACTCTTCAGCTTTATTATATTAGTATAGATTTTATAGAAGAAATATAAAATAAAAAGAAAGAAGGTTATTAAAAATTCAGTCTACATTATTGGCTTTTTATATTTTCTTCTACCGAACACTTGTATATTTTTTTTTCGAAAAGCAATGAATATTTCTACAATTTATCAAAGGCAGAAAATGTTTTGGTTACATTACATTTTAATAAGATATTTTTTAACCTCGTAAAGACCAGATGGACTTGAAATGCATAGCTGATGACAGAAAATTTAAATTTATGCACTTTCATATTTCTATTCATAGTGGTTTATTTTAAATTGGTTTCAAAAACAAATTGGAATTGACAACTGACATTTAAAAAAAATAGTTTCTTTACGGGTATGACTAAGAATCGGCCATAAAATTAATTAAAGGATGGCAAAAAATATTTTTAATCACATAAGATGCGATACTTAACATTTATTGCAAGTACGACAAACTTAACAATTCGAATCAGTTAATTTTGCTTTCTATTTCACAGTTCCTTAGCGAAATGCTGAAGTAATGAGATTAAATCTAGAAGCATCGAACTATTGCTCTCAATTACGAAGAATATTCTAAAACATTCCCGTGTGAAAAATAATTTTCAACTTCAAAAGGAAATTTTCTTTTTAGTCAATGTAAATAGCTACAGGTTGGGATTTCTCGAAAAACTACAATTTGGGAATAAACCAAGTACACATAATACCAAATTCGGCAATGCTGACAGTGACACGTACGCAATTTACGTACTCGTGACACATTCTGGCTTCTTAGGTCTCCATCTTCCTGCGGCACACCTGGCAGTTTTGTTACCAATGTTTAGTGAGTACCCCCATCCGCACGTGACTCGAATGACAGCCCCTCTCGATGCCACCGAGTTGGGTCCGCGACCTTTCTTAACAACCGTCACATCCATCCAGGGAGTAGATTCAACAGGTTTGCATATGCCTGTTCAGAATGAAAGGAGTACGATGTCAGTACAGAGGTTTTGTTTTACAATACATAGAAATGAAAATATTTGCATATATAACGTTTAACTTACCGAAATTAACTTATTGTCATAGGTTTTGTAATTTATAGTGCATTAGCAAATGCCAACGTCTAAAAGTAAGTAGCAAATTTTGCCAGATAGAAATACTTAAATGCCCTTTTAAAAAGTCCGAGGTAAATTTGCCGATATCTGATTATGAAAATACTAGTACATAAAAGAAATGGTTATTCAGATTACACCGAATAGGTCAGATTCCTACCCCCCCCCCCTTAATCCTGAAAAACTATCAAAGACTATAGTTGAGGCACCTAGAAGCAAAGGGTCGTAAGAGACAAAATTGAAAATTTTGAGATACCTAGTGAAAATGGTAAGGAAGGCACCATTCTATATTGTGGCAAGAGATGTTAGTAATAGCTCTAACAGTTTATCCGCCCCAATGTGATTGATAAAAATAAAAAAAAAAACAGTAAAGGTCATAGAAGATCGAAATTTTTAACGGGATTTACGCAATTCACTGCTAGAGGGACTCATGAGTGATCATCGTTGACACGTGATATCCGCTCTTTGTTTGCTAGATTTTCAATTGAGTTCTACGTGGAGTTCACTAGGCAAAATTAGTTAACTTTAAATTAATTAGACTATTTTCACAGCTTTTTCTGCGAACCCAATATTTACATTTAATTTAATCATTATAAAAGAAATATATTAGTTATTACAATAGTTATAGCGTTGTATTTAGTGTTAATTTAATGTAATGTAGAAGAACTTTATTTGGGCCTCGTTTTTAATTAGATTGTCGAACTTGAAGTAAAGCGATGTTACGGCTTCGTTTCTTTACATTGCTTTCATCGGTGCCACGTGACCAATGACGTTGCTTGAATTGCCTCCATTGTTCTCATGGAATTCCATGAATACATGAGACGAGTCTCAAATGCTGAGCTCTGCTTTTTTACAAAATGAAAATATCATTTTGGGTAAAAGACTGAAACACTCTGATTTCTTATCAAGCCTTCCATCAGCAGCAGCACTGTACACAATTTTCTGTACTCTATACAAATTTTCCTTTCGGGCTTCTGGCATTTTGTTTCTTTTTGCCGTTAAGAAAATACTTTTTATAAGAAGGTATTTACAGGGGGACCATTAAGTCATATCGGCCACTATAAAACATGCACAGTTTGAGGAGTATTTTTTTCAGAAGTTTTGGAATGTTTTTTAGTTACTTTACTCTTAATTTATCGTAAAGAGAATTGAGGATTCGCATCTGTTGTACAGGTTACTGTGAATGTCCGAAATTCCAGAATGTCGACATTCTGTATATGGTGTATGTCAACATTCACCGGATAATGTTGACATTTTCCAATTTCGGACATTTACGGTAACATGCACATCGAAATAAAGAAGAAAAAACACTAGGGATTTTTTCGCAAAATATATTTTTTACTAAAAATATAACAACAATAATAAGTTCCCATGGAATCCCTAAATGACTGAGATAGCTAGAGGTTGGTAAAAAAAAAAAATTTAAAAATATTCATACTTTTAATAAAGATCTTCCTCCCAAAAATAAATGAATAATTAAAAGAACCTTACAAACATAAATTCTGATTTTTGGGATGCGAAGTAGTATTGAACTAAAAAGAAAGAATGGCGAATATGCGATGACAGTTTCTCATACCGTTTAACAACAAAGAATAAAAATAAGCAAATTATGAGCACGCACCTTTGTTCTTCCTCTTACTCCTTTTCTTCCATTTCGTTCTCGTCATATCCAGTCTTCTTTGTTTCCTAATTGCGATTTCTCTCTTTTCTCGCACGGAGCGATCCCACCTGACTTGGGGGTGCGATCCACGAACGCATTTAGGCTTCTCCTGAGGACTCCATCTTCCATCGACGCAAGTGGCCCCCGGGGGTCCTTCTACCAGAGTGAAATGTCTCTCACATTCGTACATGATTTGCCGGTTGTTAGTGATCTTCCGCACGTATGGTCTGTAATCATACATTCCCATATGCCCTACGAGAAGAATGCGGCCATTTTCGAGAGTTCCTGGAAAGGGGCAGTAAGCTGGAAAAAAAATGTTATATTTATTAATAATATTAATTAATGTTACTATGACTGTTATTTTATTCATGACATTAGATGCAGGTAATTTTAACCTGTAAGTGGTAATATCTCTCCAATTCCACACTCCCAGTGATATCCGTCTATGAGATTACGGTTTTTATTACATTATTACTACTTATTTTTTACTACTTATTTTTACTTACTTATTTACTTACTTTTACTTACTTATTTACTTACTTTTACTTACTTATTTACTTACTTTTACTTACTTATTTACTTACTTTTACTTGTACTTATTTATTCACTCACTTTCTTATTTACTTACTTTTACTTATACTTATTTACTTACTCACTTTCTTATTTACTTACTTTTTTTTACTACTTATTACCATATGCGTCTCACAGACGAATATTACTATTTACAGGTTAAAACTATATATATATTTTTTAAAAATTAGCATTTATATATATTATTTTCACTGCCAAATAAGGTTTTTCTATCTTTATTTTAATTTCTTAAAACACGAATTTTTTTCGGAAAAAATAGTAGACTAAGCTATTCTTTGCAATTTCAAGCTTCGGGGGATGACTACGGAGCAGGGGTGGGGTAAAAGTTACGTAAACAAAATATATTATACAAACAAAAGTGTAAACGGATCTCAGACGGGCATTAGAAATAAAATAACGCACGGGCATGAGAAAACTTTCAAGTAACTGTCGCCCGTGTCAGACACGGGCAAAGGCGTTAAGTGGTTGATGTCAATATGAACAATTTTTCGTGTTATTACCGACATCACTATCAACTTTCCCCCCATTCATCATTTTCATTAGTCTCAGTTGATATTACTGTTGTTATGATTACAGCAATCAATATTAAACCTTATTTCTGCTATTATTAACTTAACAATAGCAATAAAAAATATGTACCTGAGGACCAAAGTATCTTAGCTCATTTTTCGAGTTTTTGGGATGAAGTTAAAAAAATAAACACTTTGAGTGCTATAAAACTGGATTTTTCCGTGTGAACCTCAAAATAAAGATGCCCGATAGGTGATTTAATACGTTGACTGCCACGTCACCCGTATTCGGGTGACGCTTATTTGACTACTTACGCATAATATTCGTATGTGTTTGGAACGTTATTTCACAGAGGAAGTATCAAAACTATTGAATATTAATTAATATAAATTATATTTTTAATATCACCTAAATTTATTAATAGAATATTCATTAGTATAAACTATTGTTGTAATGGTAATACGAAAATTGTTTATAAAGAAAATTATGTAGAATGCAAAACATTAAAACATTCTATACGTGGCCTGAAGGACATTTCACTGTAAACGCGCGCGGCAGTCAACGAGTTAATAATTCAGAACACTCACGTAGCTAGTATCTTGTCGTCGATACTCTGGATACCCATTAAGTGTCAACTCGGAAAAACTCGAAAAATGAAATTATGATACTATGGCTGTCAGGAGCAGAAGTATTATCCGCAGTAATAGTATTGTGAATAGTATTATTTTTGCAGTAAGAAATACGTGAGACATTTCAAAAACACGCATTCATTCTTTATTTTCAGATGATCGTAATGATTAGCTAACAAATTAAATTCATAAATTTAACTATTTAGTAAAAAATGCGTTTTTATATTTAATTAATTGTCCCAACAGTGGCCCAATTGAACTTAACTAAAACCTATGAAATCATATTTTGCTGCGAATACAGGTAAAAAGATTTTGTTGGAAAAAGTCTGAGCAATTTGAGATTTCATGTCACAAAATTGTACATTAGTTGATATCACTGATGCACCACATATGCATTGTGCACATGGCAAAAGCGCATAAAATTATTTCCGTGCAAATCTGTTAATTTATCACCAAATAACTGACCGAGTTTTAAATTGATGCCAAAAGCCTACGTTTTTTGAATTTCTTCCTGACCCGTTGCAAAAAATACAGGCTCTTTCTTGCTCCTTTTTCGATGACTTCTGTTCTTTATTTTTATATTTTTCGGATTCTATTATTACGTTTCGACCGATATTGGGACCGCATTTCGACCGATGGTCCCAAACACTATGCATTATGTATTGCGGATCTTTACTATAAAAGTTAAATATTACCAATAAATAAGTAATAACAATTAATTAAACAAAAAAAGAAAGAAAAGTAAAGAATAACAATTTCACTTACTTTCATTACAAACTGGCGTGTCTCCAGACCACCTACCAAATTTACATTCTGTAACATTTGGACCAATCAGTTTGTAGCCATCTTTACATCGAAATAAGGCTTTCATTCCATGATCTGTCTTCGGTGCTATAACCATACCAGACCGGGGTCTCTTCGGTAATGTTTTGCATCTGGCTGTAAAAGAAAAATAAATAAATAAAATGATATCATCTTCTTGTTAGTTATTATCTTTGCTAATTGCTTGATTTATATTACTTTAAGGTTGATACAGTATGGTTATTACGACACTTGTTTTTGAACCATTGACCTTCTTTCGCATTATTTTCAGTCGTTGTTGTCGTATCCTCATGCGAAGCGAGGAAGAATGGGGGCGCTGCTCCTGTGTCTAACGGGGCCCTTATAGGCAGGAGTCCGATTCCGCCCCTTTATATGTGGTCTCTTAATTTTTTGAACCAGCTCCCAGATGAGATATCATCACCTGTGGTTGACACCCCCAGAGGTATCGTTTCACTTGGAGGATATTGGAGCCACGCCCTATTTAACGTGCACTATCTCCCTTTAGCGTACACGGCCTCACAGGAACCAGCCGCGAGAGGTTGTCACCCTCCCAAACACTGACCTAAGTCAATGCTGCTTCACTTTCGGCGTTATACAGGAACTGAGCTTCTGCCGACTGGTCCACTGCGGGACTATTTTCAGTCTCATTCTGCGATAAGTTTTAAGTTGCTTCTTTCATTAGTGGCACTAAGTGCATATAAGAAATTTGCACCTATGCTAACTATGATCGAAAATAGAACAAAATATCTTTCGGGTCAGCTTGGTCCGTAGTAGTGTTGATGAAATACGCATAATTATTTTTGTAATCGTTATTATATGTTTAAAAATACAAATCTTTTTAAGATACACTAGAACAAATTCAATCTGTGGCTTTTTTTTTTTTCAAAACAAAGTAGCCGATTTTATACCATCTATGCATATTATTTCTCTAGCCTGTGTTTCTGTCGGTCCGCGAGATCTTCCTTATTTCTTTATCAAATTCCATGGTTTACCCCTCATTTTAAAGCTTATAGTGCCTGTTAATGACGAAAAATAGACCCACGGTCTAAAAATGTATCGCTTCTCTTAAATTTGAGATTTAAAATCACCTTCGAAGAGGTGCTTTAATGGATGCCAAATTGGCGTTGTATGTGCTGGCGCCATCTCTCAACGCCCGCTTACTCTATTCTTCTTCATAATGCCATTTCTTCCAAATTTTTAAGGAATAGAATGCCACTCAAAACCATTTGTTGCGCAGTGGTGGAATTCCGCACGGGTCGACTACTTGCTCAAAATATTTGAGCGAAAGGTCAAGAAATTTCCCTAAAATATTACGACACTGAATAGCCGCGTCAGAATTGTTTCATTGATTTTCTTTTTATATAATTATCATTTTCCCGCAAAAATAAATAAATAAATACTTACCGGGTATACAAGTAGGAATATGAGTCCAAGATCCATTGTTGCATGTAGCTGGAGTTGTGTTGTATCGAAGCTCGTATTGTGCAATGCAGTCGACAGTGATATGCTTTCCGTGGCCTACTTTTGCATCTGGGGAATAATTGGTTACTCTTCCGTGGTCGATAGCAGGAACCGAACACGGAGCTGTAAATAAAATTCCAAAACATCACGAGGTACAAATGCATTTTTATTAATATTTAACACGTTCACGCGGCACCCCAATACGGGTGACGCGGCAGTCAAAGTGTTAAAACTTATATTAAATATTACATTTATATACGTTTAAAAGTTGTGAGTGATTTAAGTTATTATTATTATTGCTGTTTAAAATTCCTCAATAAAATTTCTGTAATTTTCTCATAACGTATTTTTGTTATCTGCAAAGAAAAAAATCATTTCAATGCAGAGCTTTACAGCATTAAAACAAAATCTTAAAACAACAAATGTGACAAAATATGATCACCCTGTACTTTTTTTTTAAAATGTAAGTTGAAAAATTTAAATGCATTTATCTTTCTGTTAAAACTGACTTTCGTACGGTAAAGTTTGAATTTTTAACAATACATCGGAGCTGAACAAAATACTAAATTAAATTGAAATAAGTTCTGCTGCAAACAAAAATTTTACGTGCAACGCATAATAGCATAATACGGATTAAGTTTTCGACATATTGCAGACACATGTTCCGAGGCCTACAGGAACCCCTTTTTCGACGCAGAACAAACGATTTTTTTGGAGAAAATGATTTTGTTATTTGCTATGATTTTGTTCTAGCTCTGTAGCAACTGTGCATTAGAAAAATTTATTCTAATGCACAGTTGCTACAGAGCTAGAATAAAATCTTTAAAGCTAGAAAGTGCGACAATCCTGAAGTACTACAACTTTTATTTAAGCTAAAAAAACTCAAACGCATTTCTCTTTCTATTAAACGTAAACTTTTTCATAGCTTCAGTTCGATGTTTTTCATCTAGAAGCTCAATTCTTTCTCTACTGAAAAATATCTTTCGTGAATGTCTACAATTTTTTGCAAAATGTGAGTGAATCAGTTTTAGAATTTTACTTTTTGACTATATGAAGTTTCTAATACTTATGTTACTTTAAAATAATAAACCTCTCTTTTTGTTAAAATAAGTTCAAAAATTGCGAATTTGTTTTTTTATATCATTCAAATCGTCATATATTTTACAGTTGAAATGCACAAAAGTTTTTTTTTTTTTAATAAATCATAAAGTTGAATTATAAAATAGTTGCCAAAATATATTGAAAAATAATCAAATACGAAAAAGCAAATTCATAAAAATCAACATCTGAATGAACACTTAGCATCACGGGAACGGCAAAACCATGAACGGGGTGCAAAGTTAATTAGACAGAAAAAATGATTCTCGGCGGAAATCGCGGGTTGCGCAGATTTTGCTACTTCTGCTCGGTCCGTGGAAATCGCGATACACGCAGCAATAGGGTTAATGCCTTTTTGCCCATGAATGCATTTTTGCATTGACGGGGAGAGTTTTAGACAAATCTTAACACGGAGTCGGCCAAATAAATAAGAAATGTATTTTTCAGTAAAATGAAAGTTATCTAAGGAATATCTGTATATATATTTCATTTAACGTCGGCCAGTTACGATTAAATTTTGAGATACGATACGATACTGACGTCATGCAAAAAACAAACTCTGGTAAAACTATATTTAAAAATTTGCTTAATGATTAGTAGAGGAAAGTAACATAATATTTGTACGCATTATCGTCACATACTGCCTTTAACAAATTTATTTCTATTTCTCAAGAGATCTTTTCCGTTCATATTTCAAATTTTTATTTCCGAGTCTTTCGAGTGGCAACATCTTAGTTTGCTTACATCGAGCGATCGTTCTCATGTTTATATCAAGAAATTTCTTAAGCCTTTTGGAATTTTAAAACGCTTTTTACGATTTTAAAATGGTTAATATTCATTTCTTTGGAGTGGCAGCACCTTAGTTTGCATATATCGAGCGATCGTTCTCATGTTTATATCAAGAGCTTTCTTAAGCCTTTCGAATTTTTAAAACGCATTTTACGATTTTAAAATGGTTAATATATATTTCTTTGGAGTGGCAACGCCTTAGTTTGTTTATATCGAGCGATCAGCATGTTTAATTTGATTGTTGAACTTATAGCCCGCAGATGCTCTGCCGGGAGTCCGCTAGTATATTACTGTTTTATTATCTTTTTCGCTACGTGAAAATCAATCGAAACTTCCGCATTTATAATTCCTGCATCGCTGACCAAACTACGCAGAGAATCTGGGAATTTCCCAGCGGAGGAAATGGAAAGCCATCGTGCCATCACTCACCCATGCACTTTGGCACGGGATGACTCCACGTCCCGTCGTGTTGGCATGTCGTGGAGGCAGATTCCCCGACGAAGGTCATGTTCTCGAGGCAGCTGAAATAAATCACAGACGAGAATCGTGTGCTGGTCCCCTTCACGTAGCCGTTGTGTAGAATGCCGGGGCTGCCGCATTTGATTTCTGGAAACACAGTAATGGACACAGAAAAAGGTATTAGATGTTTTATTGGAGCAACTACAATCTGGGATGGAATATATGCCGTGTCTGATTGAAGAAAACGAAAAGTGAATTGAGTTTGTATAAGAAAATTGAATTTAACTTGTAATAAAGAACGGGTAAATTGACCTTGTGTCTTTAATTGATCTCGCAAATGATTTGCGTTTAATGTTTTGCACTTTGCGTTTTATATTTTGCATTTCGGGTTTTATATTATGCGTTGGAGCAACTACACTCTGTGGTGGAGTATATGCCATGTCTGATTGAAGAATAAGGAAACTGAATTGAGTTTTCACAGGAAAATTGAATTTAATTTGCAACTGGTAAATTGACGTTGAGTCTTAACTTGATCTCACAAATTACTTCCTTTTTATATTTTGCATTTTGAGTTTTATATTTTGCGTTCGAGCAACTACACTTTGGGATGAATATATGCCATGTCTGATTGAAGAATAAGGAAAGTAAATTTATGTAAGTGTTTATATAAGAAAATTGTCTTTAACTTGCAATAAAGAACTGGTAAATTGACGTTGTGTCTTAAATTGATCTCCCAAATTATTTGCGTTTTGGATTTTGCGTTTTATATTTTACGTTGGAGCAACTACACTCTGGGATGGAATGTAAGCCATGTCTGATTGAAGAATAAGGAAAAGAAATTAAAGTGAATTGAGGTCGTATTAGAAAAATGAATTTAACTTGCAATAAACGACTGGTAAATTGGCCTTTTGTCTTAAATTGATCAAGCAAAATGTTTGCGTTTGATATATTTTTATTTGCATTATTCGTTATGATTCCATCTGGCCTTCTATTTAGCGGTAGATCAATTTGCGTCTGAACAAGGAAAAAGTCTCCATTTATGTCTTTCCGAGTGTTACAAAATTATAAGATTCAGAAATGAAATTGCACTATTACCAGGTTGTTCTGGCGGCCTTCGGATATATTTGATTCATTCGCACTACTTGAACAAGACAACATAAATGAAATTAAGTGAATTATTCCGAACTCGTAGGAGCCATGTATTTACTCTTACCAGCAAATAGACCATGGAATTACTAGTGGCTACAAATAGTAAATAAATTATTTTATCGTTTTAGCAATAAGAACGATTTACCAACAAATACGGAAGAAAAACGGAAAACGTCTCTAAGTAATGTTTTAATATGGATCAATCGTGTTTTGCTAGTAATAAAGTTTAATTATTTTTCAAAGTTGCCTAGCATTTTACTTAAATTCTTGTACTTTACTGGATGCCTATGTGATTTCAGCCATCCTATTACATTCTTGCAGTTTGTGTGTAAAGAATGTCAACGAAATGAATTTGCGTGAAAAGAATCATCCCCATAAACAAGTTAATTTCAAGCAAAGACTTTATTGCATTTAAGTAATGATAATTTCAGCAAAATGGATTGTCTACCAGAATTTTACAATTATTAATTATTTCTGAAATTAAGGAAAATATGTCATTTTTTTCCTCTCTCTTCCTCTCATTTTTTCTTAAAACATTATAACGAGTATACTAGCCATACACAATTTATCAAACTCTTTTTAGGAATACAAATGATATCAAACGTTCTCTTTGTGTGTAACAATTGACCACAGCAAATCATTTGATTCAACTACTAGTTTGCGCGAAATAACTGAATGGAGTTATTCATGTGCCCATTGATGAGTTATGAATAGTTCACAATGAATACGCATCGCAATTTAGTTAACACAAATACAGCGTCAGGGTCAATCAAGAGGGTTTCAATCATTTTGAAACTAATTATCTAGTTATGCCATTTAGTAACCGTGATATACACATTTCAATGTGATAGTTATTTCTATAGTGCATTTATGCTTAAATGTATGTATTGTGAATAGAAGTCTGCAGCGTAATTTCAGAACAAAACGCTTTGTTCTGAAAAAGGAAAAAGTAAACTATTTCAATTAAATGAATCGAGTACTCAAACCAATACCCTAAGTAATACCGAAACAAATATATATAGCTTGAAACTTCAATCTGATCTGTGCTAAAAGCTAGCGCGCTGTTTTCCATATGCAAGTGTTCTGATTCCATGACTTTTTTCCCTCACCTCAGTACCCCTCTCTTATATCTTTCTTTAAATCAGGAAGGGAGGGGGGGGGGGGAACACAGAGGAAATAACTATTGTAACTAAAGGAATATGCTTTTTTTTGCTATTTAACACGTTGACTGCCGTTCGCGTTTGCAGTGAAATCTTCTTTAGGCAACGTATCTATTCTAAATTTAAGTTATATCAATATATAAAGTTTATTTTAATTAATATTCAATAGCTTTGTTACTTCCTCTGTGAAATATCTTTTCAAACGCGTGCGAATGTTCTGCAAATAAGCGTCAACCCATTATGGATGACGCGACAAGATTAGAAACTTAACTGTCATCCGAATACGGATGACGCTGCAGTCAACGTGTTAAAAGCAAATACCTATTCACTATCAAATTTGATTCCTTTTTTTTAGTTATTAATTTATTTATTTTGCTACCACAAAACACAGTTGAATCTGAACTATTCATATGTTTTATCATGTTGTTGTTGCAAATATTGCTTGAAAGCAAGCTTCCATCCCATAGTGGCAAGTGGCCAAGACGTAAGACAGATGATAGAGGCTGCTGGGAATAAGGCTTCATAATGCTAGGAGTACGATCTAATCTCAGACAACACACGACAAACAAAGGTATAAAAAATCAACTTATTTTTTTCTCGATCGCGAAAAGCGGAAAAACTATCCCTGTTGTAAACCCCCAGAGTTATTGATTTTCATTGGGAACTTGAAGATTTTGTGACAGATTTAGCGTAAACAATTCACCACAAGCATACATAAGACCTTCAATCTGCCAATAGGAAATCTTGAGCCACTCCATCCGTTCTTAATCGATTGGACTACTTCGGCCCAACATGTTTCTATGTTTTAGCTAATACATCCCAATGTTTCAAAACACAATTATTAGTAGCAGTCTATATACCACAAAACATCTCAACACGGAAACTCAGAACCTAAGCAATTGGAAAAATGGCTGCTCAAAGAAGTTTTTTTTCCAAAAGTTTAGTTCCTACAATCACGAGCATATTAAACATCTTTTAATAAACCTCGACTGACAGTGATTGGAAAATGACGTTAAAATAAAATTCTTAATCGTAAATAAAAAACAAAAAATGAAAATAAATATAATACTTACAAAGAAAAAAAACCTACGGGGAATTACTATATATATTTAAGCAATTGTTCCAAATATAAAAGTGAAGAACACCGGTTATATAATACTACCTTGAAACTAAATAGTACACTGGCTTTGTAAACGATACATTTTTAAATTTTAAAACATTAGCCCATTTGGATTGAAAATGCATTTCTAATGTGTATCTCAATGCCCCTACAACCAAGTTCACAAAACGTGAAACTGGACAAAGTCACACGAGTTGTGGGAGCAATTGACCAACTTTTGTTGAATCCCTTCCCAAAACAAAACTCGAATTATATCGCAAGCTAAACAAATAAGTTGTCTCTTTTTTTTCTTCAAGCATCTCTTTGCAATTAACACTAAAAAATATATATTAAATTAAAATAAAGAACTGATTTTCTTTTACCAGCTACAACGGTGTTAGTTGACAGTTTCGACAGAATATTGAAGATTACTCTTTTTACCTTCACAGTATGGTTCTTCTCCTTCCCATTGCTTGTTCGATTCGCATATTCTCGTTGTTGGTCCCACCAATCTGTACCCAAAGAGGCACTCATAACGGGCGACAGATTTGTATGTCATCGCCGAATATACCACGCGGCCATTATTCACGTCCTTTGGCTGCAAACACTGTACGGCTGGAAAAAAAAAGTGAAACTGAAATACGGTACGGTAACAAGGCGACATGAAAATTTAATAAAAATAACACTAAATAAAACACTATAACTATTGTAATCATTTATAAATTTCTTTTATACTGATTAAACTAAATGCAAATACTGGCTTATAATCAGGAAAAGCCCATGAAAATAGTCTAAATAGTTTTAAGATAACTAATGTTGTCTAGTGAACACCACGTAGAACTCAATTGAAAATCCTTGTAAGCATAGAACGGATATCACGTGACAACGGTGATCGCTCATGAGTCCCTCTAGCGGTGGATTGCCTCCATTGCATCCGATTTCCTTTACAACTTTGTGCTTTTGCACAAAACTTTCTTTATATATTTATTTGTTATTTCTTTTAGAATAAGGCGAAGCAAAATTGTAAGTTTTAGTGTAACATATTCCTTGGCAGTAAGATATACAGCACTTGCAGAATAACTGATCCCCACTATTATAAATACTACAAAAATCATTAAAAAGTGAGTAAAGGAGACAGCTATAAAAAGAAACACCTGTTTAGAACATCTTTATTAAAAATGAGTAGATTGAATAACAATGCTACTTACCTTTCAAAAGCAAAGCATGCGAACAAAAATGCTGTTTTTCTTTTGTTTTGTTTCTGCATAAATATGAAATTTCCCATACTTGAACTAATTAATTCATTGTCTTTAGAACCACGTGCATTTTTATTTAAAAAACTTCTTCTGTCAATTTTTTTTCTTCAAAATTTTGTATTTGATGGTTTTTTACTTGTCCCAGGCTTTGGGGCACGCGTAACTTCACCTACTTATTTTCGTATCAAGTACTAGAGACTAAGAGAATGTGCTCACATGTTCTCCAATTTTATTTAAATTTGGGAGTTTCGCAATCATAAAAATAATTTAAAAACTACTTCAGACATAAACTTTTGCGTGCATTTCTTTGCATTCTGTGAAATACACAAAATATCTTTTCCTGAAGGAAAATTATTAAAGCACAAATCTAATGCCTATCTTAAGTATTTTGTCTATTTTCGAATTGTTCATTCACATCTAAAATGTAATGTGTAACGTGATGCATTTACTGTAAGGGTGCTTTCACATCAATGGTGACAAAGACAAAAAACTTGTCTTTTCTCTTCTGCGCAACAGGAGAACATACTTTTGAAGGCATAAATACTGCTTGCGCTTGCGCAGATGAGAAAAAGCAAGTTTTTTTTTCTGTCTTTGTCGCCTTTGGTGGGAAAGCACCCTAACTAATTTTTTTTTTGAGAATACTCTCAAATATTCTCCAAACGGTTGTTACTGACAATCGAGGCAATTCACCACTAGATGAACTCATGAACGATCAACGTTGTCACGTGGTATCCGCTCTTTGTTTACTAAGATTTTCAACTGAGTTCTACGTGGAGTTCACTTGGCAAAATTAGTAATCTTAAAATTAATTAGACTATTTGCACAGCTTTTTCTACTTATAACCTAGTATTTACATTTAACTTAATTATTATTCAAGAAATTTATCAATTATTAGAATAGATATAGTGTTTTATTTAGTGTTAATTTTGTGTAAGGCAGAAGAACTTTATTTAATCCTAGTTTTTAATTAGATGTGTTGAACTCGAAGTAAAGCGATGCTGCGGCTTCCTTTGTTTACATTGCTTTCATCTCTGCCACGTGACCAATGACGTTGCTTGAATTGCCTCCATTATGCATATCTAATAAATATATATGCAGTAAAACTTGTAAAGTTAACCACCTTTGTAAGCTGACCACCTGTCTAAGTTAACCACTTTTGTCAGGAACGGAACTAGCCCTATATTATGCAACGCAAGGAAACCTTTGTAACTTGACTAGCTAATTTGATCCCCTGTCTATATGACCACTTATGTACGCCAAATTTGGGTGGGACTATCATGAAAAACCATATGAAAGTTGACTGCTGAATTATCACTATATTTATTTGTTTATCTATTGTTGCATGGTTAAAGAAAACTAAAATAACTTCTCGAGGATTTTTTTTATGCTATAATGTTAGACCAGTATTTGTCTGATGGATGAAACATAAATACAAAGTTTGCTTAAACCTCTTTGTAAGTTAACCATATGGGAAAACTACTATGAGCAATCTTCTATTCTCTCTAATACAACCATTTCGAAAAATTATGTATTTTTAGTATTTTTAGGATATCTTTACCATCAAATAAGTAACTTACATATCTAAGTAATTTTAAAAGTTGTAAAGGATGCATTGGAAGTCATTCAGGTGACATTTCTCTAATGATATTATAGATAATTGTAAGGAAAAAATAGCTAATTATTAGTTTAAAGTGACATTAATACTTGAAGCTATATTTTAATTAGTTTTGAATGAATAAATGCATAGTATAACAAGAAGTTCCGTCTAGAACTATACGAGCCTACTTTCCCGTATACACCGAATTCAAATTTATAATCTAGCTATCTCTCTCTCTGTCTTTCTCGTTTAGCTTTAGTTCTTAATTGCTTCAAATATACCTTTTTCAACGGTTAATACACATTCATTCAATCATTCATTTATTAAGTCATTCATGTATTTATTCACTCAGTTATTAATTATTTTGCTTATTGATTTAATCATTCATTAATTAAAAATTATTCTTGAAAATCTCGATCAAAAACTTTCATAGGAAAATAGGTTTGTTAGTTCTGGGTGAACTTTCTATCTGTACATATTCGATGTCATAAGAGCTTTCCGATAAAGTTTGTTCCTAGCAAATCGGTCCGTTAGATCAGGATTTATATAGGATTGAAATTTCCCCGTAGGCAATATGTTAATTTATTTTTAACTGTTCAAAAATGAACAAAAATTGTTCAAATCAATATTTTAAGCCAAGAACTTCTTCCAGTGAGCTTGTTCATTGGAACTTGGATCCTGCACCCAGAGTTTACATAATTTGCTTCATTTTCGCCCGTAGACGCTAATGTTGAAATTTTTTGAACTGTTCAAAATTGAACAAAAAGTTGTTCAAAAGTAAAATATGGAAATGAGATGTCCTCGCCGAGATCTTTCGAATGTAAAAAGAATTTTTCCAATCGGACAATTCGTTCAAAAGTTATTAGGGGGGGACAGACCGACCGACAGACAGACAGACCGACAGACACACATTTACCCCATCTCAAAACCCTACTTTCAAATTTTTTATTCTTCAATCTTTATTTATTTACTTAACTTATTTTTGACTTTTCTTGATTTCTAACGATATTTTCACGATACATTAAGCCTTCTTTCATGCTTTATTATTATTTTTGTTTACTTTTACGGGAAAGTAGGCTAAAAACTGACAGAAGAAAAATCTCCGCCCTCGATAAGTTGACCACCTCTCTATGTTGACCACTAAAGTGCCGCCACGCAAGTGGTCAACTTACACAGGCTTCAATGTATATATATATATATACAAACCTATAGTGTGTGTCATGACTTGTACAAGTTTTGCATTTATTCATTGTTTGACCGAACTCAAGCGAATCTATTGTTGGGGCTTGTTCGGCGTGTTAAGCACATTAACTTACAACTCAACTCCAGTTGTGAGGCGAGAAATGATACATACGTCGGCAGGAAGGCAGAACTCCACTCCACTCTCCTTTCGACTGGCAATAACGGTTGGCCCGCCCCACCAATTCGTAACCGGGGTCGCAGTGGTATGTGACGCGGCTGGTGAAGGTGAAGATATCCCCTTCACGGCGACCGTTCTCTATTTCACCGGGATGGTCGCAGGAACGTGCTGGGGGAGAGAAGCGCTAATTAGAGGAGTCATAGAATGGGAGGGTGAATGAACATACTTGTAATAAAACAGAGCGCAAAGAGAATGTTAAGCGAAGAGCATTTCTTTTAACGATTTCAAACGATTATCTTTTTTGTGAGTAAATTTACTTTAATTATTTATTGGCGTCATATTTTAGTAAAAAAAAATTGAATTTTCTGGAATTGGACCTCTTTGTATTTTTGCTTTTCTTCTAGAAGTATTTTAACAAAATATCTCTTTCAAAATTATTTTCTAAGTAGTGTTTACTTCTGCAGTAAATAAATTTGTTAATTCTACATGGCCAATTTCTTTGATTTCTAACGATTCTCCTTTTTGTGAGTAAAATTTATCTTTACTTATTTATTGCAGTCCTATTTTAGTAAAGAAAAATACATTAAAAAAAAATTTGAACTTTCTGAAATTGGGCCTTTTTGTATTTTTGCTTTTCTTCCAGAAATATTTTAACAAAATATCACTTTCAAAAATATTTTCTATGTAGTGTTTATTTCTGCGTTAAATAAATTTGTTAAATCTACATGGTCAATTTCTTTGATTTCTTTTTACGATTTCAAACAATTCTCTTTTTTGTGAGTATTATTACTTTAATTATTTATTGCAGTCATATTTTAGTACAAAGAATTTTCATAAAAACATTTAAAGTTTCTGAAATTGGATTCTTTGTATTTTGCTTTTCTTCTAGAAATATTTTAATAAAATATCACTTTCAAAAATATTTTATAAGTAGTTTTTATTTCTGCAGTAAATAAATTTGTTAAATCTACATGGTCAATTTCTTTGATTTCGACGAAAAACTAGAATGGATTCGTACTTTTCTGGCAAGCGCAGAAGCATTCAAGTGTCTGAACTTCGTGGTTGATCGGAATGTATGTCAATGTACTTTTCAAGAGAAAAAGATTTAAAACTGTCCTGCTGTTAAATAACTAAATAAATAAAACGTAATATCTTCAACTAGCAGAAATCAAGCTGAGAGGTTTGAAGAGTAAGATTACTTGGATCACACAAAGTATATTTACGTACTTTTTAATAACAAAGCGATTGTTAAAAAAATTATTTGTGAAGCACCAAATATCGTTTAGGCTTGGAAAAATCCGTCGTTTATGCTTGACTTCCATACTTGTTATAAAAGTATACATTTGAAAGGAGACATTTTCGTCTTAACTTTTATTATAAACAATTTTGTACAAAAAAAAAAAAAAAAAAAGAAAAGGTTAAGAGTTTTACGCAAAACAAGTTGGCTTCGTATAATGGTTCTTAATCATTGCAGTCCCAGATATTGGTACCAATTCTTTCAATAGCACCCCAATGAGTGTGATACCATCGCCACATGATAATTTTGACCTGCAGTCCGGGGCCTTTGAGCACCCGCACTCTGTTGATGCGAAAATGCACTAGGAATTTAATTTAGCCAAGAATATCCAATCCAAATGTCGACTTAAGGAATCTTTTACATGCCGCAGTATTATAGGACGTGGGCGCAGACGATTTTCTGCATCTTAAAAATTCACCGATTCTGTCAGGCTCGATCTTATTAACTGGGTGTACGAGTCCCGCAACACGACGCAACCATGTCGGCTCTTTAGTAATTATAAAGTTATAAACATCTGTAGGAAGTATTAATTTTATTTCTGCTGTGAACGGCAACTTCAAGCATTTAGAAAAGTTTTAAAAGTTTACTTATAATGCAGAAAATACTAAACGTTATGAAATGAAATGATATTCGCCCAAACTGTTCATGCAGTCAATATTGCGCTTTGGAAGGCTTTAAAAATAAATTATGAATTATGAACTTACGAATGCATCGAAGATCCAATCCATACCATTGTGTGGTACCGTTGAAAAATAAACATTTAGCTTTGGAATATCCGTGGGGATCATATCCTTGGTAACAGTTGTAATGCACCACTTCATCAACGTCGAACTCTAAGGCAGTTTCGGAAGCATTGTGACGAGCATGAGGAACTTGAGGCGGTGTTCCACACATTGCTAAAAAGTATAACAAGAATGTACTATTTTAATCACATGAATAAACATGTGGAGAATATTTTATGAAACGAGTATGGCTAAAATTTGGTTTGCTAAAGTTTTTGCCACTTTAAACTTCTTCGCTCAGCGTAGTGTAACCCTATAGAAGTCAGGTAATGGATGATATAATTTCTTCCTTTTTCTATTTTTAATTTCTTTCAAAATTATTACCAATAAAAAAATGGGATTTTTTGCACCTGTCGGTGAAGGTATATAGTGTAACATCAAGTTCTGAAATGGGAAGAATAAAGCACGTAATTTTTACAGAAAAAAGAAATCCCAGTTAAATTCGGCGGAGACATTAATCATTTTTGGGGCATCGAAACATAACAGGTATAACTTAAGTCACAATAAATTTAAAAAAAAAGTTTTTAGAGCCAAAAAAATTAGCATGGGGGAACATCGGGAAAGAAATTATGATAATCTCATTTCAAATAGCTCTTGGTTGCTTTAAATAGTTCTAAGTTCGTTTTTATACTTTTTTTTTTGCGACTCACTATACGTAAAGGTTGAGTAATTAAAATGTGAAATTTTTCCTATCACTGATGAAAACCTTTTTGTCGGCACTCTGGACCATGTTCACTCCAAGAGCCATCTCCTTGGCAAACTCGCTCTTTGGGGCCAGACATCCAGTATCCGTCATCACAGAAATACATAACCCGAGCTCCAAAATGGTCTCCTGTAACTTTAAAGTTTCCATTATCCATAGCTCCTAGATCGGTACAATGTAGATCTGAAACGAAATATTAATTTAAAGCATCTCAAGTTTCCTTACGATGAAGAATGAATTGTAAATTTATACATAAGAAATATTTCATTGTTGACAAAATAGGAAATTAACTTAAAATACATAAAATAATATTAATATATATTATATTTAAGTTTTTTTTATGGGGGGAACGATAGGGCATTTATAGAAAGCTTGAGAGCGACAAGTTTTATCCTTCAACATGAGTAAGAAATGGAGATATATTGTATATAAATTTCTCTGAATAATAACATTTCGAATCTTTTTTTCTATGTAACGACTTAGCAAGTTATATCGCATGAATTTTTCTTGTACTGATGGTAAAATTCCTTGAACAGGTGTCAACCTAAAAGACGTTAATACTTTTTTTTTTTTTGCAAATTTTTGCCATATTTGTATTAGAACAGTTGATACAAAAGTAAACATATAGCACTTAATATTACATTATATTTAACGTAAATTAGTTTATATTCCTATGAAAAAATAATTATTTTTGAAGGTAAAGTCTTTCTTAATGGAAAAATCCTACCTCACATTCAAAGCAAAGCGTGAATCCTATTTCGTTAAGTCAAAGTTTTTCTTTAAAATAATGTGTTCTTAAGAATTTCTCCAAGTATAATTTTCCATCCCTAAACTATACATTCTAGCGAATGCTTTGCGGGAGATGATAATGAAACCACCAGAAGGTTGTAAGTAAATATAACTTTCCAACAAAAGTTAAACTTTAATAACTTGCACATTATTCATTTTTATAGAATCCTCTTAAACCGCATAAAACTTTCATTTTCCTGAAAAGAGGTTTACGGACCAAGAGCTTTGAAAATGTTTATAAAATGCGCCAGGACTTGTTTTTCAGCGAGTTCATTCGTTGGAAACGGCATTAAATTGTGCCATAAAAGTAATTAAGAAGGGCTTTAGTGTAAACCTTCCAAAGTTATGGAAAAGGAAAATGTTTTATGTTTCTCAAGAGAATAGTTTTATTGCATGTAAAAACTCATTAAATGTTTTCCTATTTTTGTGGCAGCAGTGTTAGAGGGGATGTTTCATTGTAACAATAACGGAGGAAACACTAAAGCATGGAATATGAAGTTTAATAAAATCATTAACGTTCATTTTTAATTACGTTCTAAAAATAGTACATAGAACTACAATCCATCTATATGTTTCACTTAACTTGGACCAGTTACGATTAAATTTTGCGTTACGATACGATCCAAGTAGGAAACAAACTATGGTGAACCGATATTTAAAAAATTGTTTAATGATTAGCATAGAAAAATAATATATTTGTTTTTATTGTCGTAACTTACGGACTTTAACAGTTTTATTTCTATTTGTTAAAAAGTATTTTCATTCATAACTCAACTTCGTTAAAAAGTATTTTCATTCATAACTCCGATTCTTTGGAATGGCAACACCTTTGTTTGTTTATATCTAGCGATTTTTCTTAAGCCTTTAAATTTTGAATCGTTTTTTTAAACTGGTTAATAGCCCGCAGATCAGCATGTACGGTTTTAATTTTATTCTTTCTTCAGCAGTGAAATAAAAACTTGGGAATTGTTTATCAATCCTTTCATGAAATTGCGCTTTTCCTGTGATTGGTGACCATAACTTAATTAGAATTCAAAACTCCAGTATCAGTTGATGAAACAAATAAGTTCCATTCCACGAAGCAGCTTCTGAAATTCTATAAACACAGTACCTTCTTCGGATGTGCTAAGTATGCTCATGTGCTGGGCCCGCAGAAAATGTAACTAATCCACTTCGCCAAATACATTTTTTCAAACTTAATAAAATATTTTTAAAACATCTGACATGTCATATATTTTTTCTATAATTTACATAATGCAGCTCAAAATCTTTAGCTAGATCCATTGAATACTTTAAATGTTAAAGAAAAAAATTACGTAATTGCAAGAATATTAGGAAAAGGAAAGAACCGTTATATGATAAATGACTTGTTTGACGGCATTGACCACTGCTACAGCGAACCAGTATACATACATTTATTGGAACAGACTGTTTAGTTCGTAGTGGTTCGAATTGGTCTTGGATGAGAGGCCACCTCAATTTTTTTGCGATGTCATTAAGTTACGCATATTACACATACAAAACTGCGTGTATATTTTAAACATTTTGTGTGCTTGTATGTTTTAACGTAAGAACATAACGCGTGAATTTATAACAGGTAATAAAATATTTTTTTTTTAAGTACGAACACGTTGTTGTCGTGTCCTCGCGCATGGCGAGGAAGAGTGGGTACGCTGCTACTGAGTCTAACGGGGCCCTTATAGGCAGGACGCCGATTTCCGCCTCTTTGAAAGGTCTCTTAATTTTTGAACCAGCCCCCAGATGAGAGACCTGCACCTGGGATTGGCACCCCCAGAGGTATCGGTTCACTTGGAGGACATTGGAGCCACGACCTATTTAACGTGCACCAGCTCCCTTTAGCGTACACGGACACCACAGCAACCAGCCGCGAGAGGTTGTCACCCTCCCAAACACTGACCTAAGTGAATGTTGCTTCACTTTCGGTGTTCAACGGGAACCGAGCTTCTACCGACTGGTCCACTGCGGGACGTACAAACACGTTTATAATATAAATGAATCCTTTCATTTTAGTTTATTATTATGCAATTTATCTCGTGTTATGTTATGTATGTTTAGTTTATTACTATTTAATGTTGACAGGAAAATATATTTCACTGAAATCGCTATCGCAGAAAGATAAGAAGTTCTTTAACCTCTTAACGCATTTGCCCGTGTCTGACACGGGCGAAACTTACCGGAAAATTTGCCCATGCCCGTGCGTTACTTTATTTCTATTGCCCGTCTGAGATCCGTTCACACTTTGTTTGTATATATTTTTTCTCTATGTAACTTTTACCTCCACCCCCTCCCTAGTCATCCTCCACAACCTGAATTTGCAAAGAATAACTACACTATACTAGTTTTTCCAAAAAAAAGAAAAAAACTCGTGCTTTAAGGATTTATAAAGTGATATTTTTAATACTTCGTCTCAAACTTCACTCATTATTTTGAGTGCCAAATTCTCTTGACGAACCTACCTGGTCTTATGCAGGACCATCCACAAAGTCCGTCACAGAGGCACCGTTTTCGTGTGCTGATACAGTCTGCATCAGAGCTGCATTTTCGGAGACACTGCCTGCCCCTGGAAGCAGCTTCTTCCCGATTTCTAGGACAACCTTCTGGATCAACAGGCACTAGAGGATCTCCGTCGTAGTCCGGAACGAAAGGCTCTGAAAATAAAATTGAATAAATAAATATTAAATCGCCAAAAATGTTTTAAGTTACACGGTTTTATTTAAACTGAAAACATAGTTGCATTATCCAAACAAAACTATTGTTGCCAAACGACAAATGATCATGATGATGATTTTCCTCAGAGCCAAAATTGTTAATTTTTTTTCTAATTAACGTTATTATAAATTGTAAAATGGATGGATTATTGTAGTGTCATCGAAGATAAGCTTATGTGCAAAGTTTGAAGGTAATTTATGCAGTAATAGTGGTTGAAAACCGCCTAACAAAATTCCGTGACAAGTCAAGTTAAATAAAACCATGTAATAATAAAAATGAAACGTAACAGGATTTCTAAGCAAAGGCTTTAACCATTATAGCTTAAGGTTATCTTTATTTCAATAGCGGGATTTCTATAATAATCAAATATATATTTACACTGTTAAAAATTTCCGTAAGAAAATAGTAACATAACCATTTATTTGATTGTTATTTTACCATATTTAATTACAACAATTGAATAACCATTAAAAAGATTGTACACAAACCGCTGATTGCGAAAAAAATCGTTTATTCTCTGTTTATCCTAAAGAACGTGTAACTAACCGTAATTTTCAAGAGCTCAAATCGGGCGTCCATCTTGGGTGCAAATCCTTGCGTCGAACGTTGTTGTTAAAATATGAATAAAGATTTATCAGTTCAAATCTGCATGTGTATATAAAAAAAGAAGGAAAAAAAGTGGCTTAAGCAGGGATTACGAAAGAGAAACACATACACACGGAAATCAAAAATTGGAGACATCGGATTCCAGAACTGTTTACGAATGAGCGAACCCATAATTTGAGCTGCTGAAGCTTGTTTGTATTTTAATTTTTGCAGCAAATAAAATGATTTTCGTCAATATACAGTAAATTTAGACCAAAGATGGCTTTGGATCCAATCAAACACTGAAATCTCAATTTTAATGCAGTTTTCCTGTTGAAAAGGAAGATTTATTGATAAATAAACGGCCGCTCTGCGTGGTGCAGATGGCTGAATGGTTAGAGAGCAACGTTGGTATGCCATACTCAGCGAGTTCGATTCCCGCAAGCTTCGTTTACGGTTTCTACGCCTCGAAGATTCTATGCCTCGAAATGGTTCAAAAACGGGAAAAATTTTGTTTTTAAACCATTTTTAAATGGTTATAAAACCGTAAACTTTTGTATTTACGGCTTTTTAACCAAGCTGATTGGAAATGGTTAGGTCCCGTAAAGATAGAAAAATGTTCCAAACCGTACATTCAACGGTGAATTAGGTGGACAGACTGCTGCCGGTCATTTAACCGTAATTTCATGATGAAATTTCTAACAGCGTATGTAATTATTTGTGAACTTTAACTCTTCTGTGTACTCTAAAGGGAGCTGGTGTATGTTAAATCCGTCGTGGCTCCAACGTCCTCCAAGTGACCTCTGGGGGTGTTAACCGCAGGTGACGGCCTCTCATCTGGTTCAAAAACTAAGAGACCACATAAATGAAGTTCAGTCAGTCTTCAGCTCTCGAGGTTCCTCTCTCAAGTGAAGCTGCATCACCCTTAGCTATAAATCATTAATCTTCTGGACTTGGTATAGGCTTTCCTACGCCAGTAGGATAAGAAACAACAACAACAAAATTTTAGTTAAATTGTCTTTGGCTTGAAATAGTTGCCTGAATCAAAAGTTGTTCTTCCCCTAATAGAGGGAAGTCGGATAAAACCGGGAGTCTAACGGTTCTTTTAAATATTTTTTCACTATGGGAATGAAACAATATTTGTGCTAAACTGATAAACTGATTCCCTGTGAAGAAAAAATGAAATAAATCAGTGGTGCCTAGTTGCAATTAAGATCACATCAACATATCTATTAAAAGTGCGCAATGTCCCGGTTTTATCCGACCTGGAAAAAACCGGGAACTGAAAAGAATAATTCAATACACATTGATCTTCTATTATAATAAAACATTTCAGTTAACAAGTACAGAACATCACATGCAAAACTTATTGAATTTTAAACTATATCAAACCTACAACGAAATTGATTTAAGTTATACCCTAAAAGTTTTTAAACATTTTAGGCAAAAAAATCACAAATGAAAGTTTGGAAATTATTATTAAATAATATTGTGCATAAATGTAATTATACAGAAAATTAGTTCGGAAATTATTATTAAATAATATTGCGCATAAATATAATTATGCAGTAAACTACATTTCAACAAGGCAATAAACGAGTTGTCCAAAGCCGGGAAGGTTCCGGTTTTTAATTGAATTTTTGAATAAATTTTACTCTAGCGTTGTTCAAACAACTCATAGACACCAATAACAAGTAAATAGTGGACTAACAGATGTTGTACTAACCTAAACTAAATCCTTACGTATTTAGAATTGGGAGCGTAATATTTTCGTCCCGAATTCTTATTCTTTTACTGTGAATATTTAAACGAGCCACCACTTTAAAACAGGGGGTTTACACGACTTAACCTCACTGGACACTGTTATGGCGCTCGCTTGTAAGTAATTCTACAAATTTCCGCTAAGTATAAAACCAAACCAAGCCATATAAAACCTAAACGCCTGTTTTTCTCTAGCTACCCGGTTTTGTCCGACTCTCCCCTATGTATGCAATAGCGCACCCAGGATTTTGTTTTGGGGGTGGAGGTGAGGGGAACAAGTTCAAAACTAGTTATACACTAGATATTGAATTTGTTTGATATCGGGTATCCGGTATCACTTATCTGACACCCCCGCTCCCTCTCCCGCCGGTGCTTCCCAATATAGAGTGCAATCAAGTGCGGATATACTACTAAAGGAACCGAAAATGATGTCTTCATGACTAGATGTTCAGTTGAATATTTTACATTTTCAAAGCAGCAATTGTATTTTGGTGAGCTCCTCTTTATGTGTATGTTACCTATAGTGTTTTCTGAAACATAATAAGAATTACTAAAATCAGGAAATTGTTCGACCTATAAACGATGCATCATCAAGTATAATTATTTTATGATATATTTTTGTGTTTTAAAAAACGGTTAATTGCCTTTTATCTTCTGCTTGGCAACTGAATTTCTTACTTTTGTTTTTTAAATTTTGTAATTATTGATGAATTTGAGTGTTATCAATTTAAAAAAATCGGATATAGTCAATTTTTCATGCTAGTTTTTCTTGGAGTATGTTAAGGGGGAGAACAGCGTTTATCGTGAGTAGTAGGGTAAATTCATTCACTAGCGTTTACGCCACTCTTGCGGACTTGTCTACATTCCTGTGTGTGGTTTAATAGGGGTCTAGTAGTCTAAGTTCTGAACTCAGAGCGGCGCTGGCAAACATGACGTATGATACGAGGTTTTAAACGCCAAGTTTTTTATCTATATATAAATAAGCAAACAAAACAGTTAAGTACCATTTTCTCCTGTGTTTGTCAACCAATTTTCTTACTTTTTTTTATTTTGTAGCTATTAAATAGTTTTAATTTTATATAGAAACAATAATTTGGGAATAGTTCCCCCTTTCCTACTTTCGACGAAGATTCGAAGCCTATTGTTAGAAGTCTTCTTTCGTCATACCTCCATACTACTCCTTGGGCCTTCCGCGTCTATAATCTACAATATTTGTACAATACTCTATACATTTTTTACTATTTATAAATCCAACAAAACAAATGTAATCTATTAACCACTTTGCCCGTGTCTTTCACGGGCGAAGGTTACTGGCAAATTTGCACGTGCCCGTGTCTCACACGGGCGATCTTGTATCTCGCGTTATTTATTTCTAATGCCCCTCTGAGATCCGTTTGCACTTTGTTTGATATTATTTTATATAACTTTTCCCCACCCCCTGCTCTCTAGTCACCCCCTACAACTGAAATTTCCAAAAACAATTTATCCTATACCTATATAATCATTATCTGCATTAAAGAAATAACTCTATTATTTTCTGCCAGTTTTTCTGAAAAAAGCTCTTGCTTCAAGGGGTTAGATGACTAAAATAATACTAACCTTAAGGTGTCAAATAATCAATGTTAATCAATTTCCAAAATGCATGTATATGACAAGTTAGTCAGATTGTTTGTCTAGGGCAATGTCAAAAAATATTATATATAGTTTGAAGCCAACAATGTCTAATACAGTGATATAGTTTAAGTGCCGTGACGCGTTATTTTGCTTCGAATCAACGTTTCGTAAAATTTTTTATTTGCATTAGCGTTTTGACCTCTTGAGCGAGTTTATTCCTAATTTATTCAATAATAATAGAGCGGCAGGAAAATCGTTATTTCTATTCCTATTTTCTTTGCAGAAGAACTGCAGAAAGGTAAAATTTATATGTAATACGTGTCACAAATAAATTAAATTTAATAACTAACTCGGGGACTGAGGAAAGATTTTAACAAAACAAACTGTTATGAAACAGAAAATTAAATTGTTTAAGCTTTATTGGCTGTACTTAAAAACTAACTAAATTACGGTCGACTTTCGACCTACTTTCAATTTTTTTCTTTCAATCTTTATATAATTACTTAACTTATTTTTGACTTTTCTTGATTTCTAACTATATTTTCACGATACATTAAGCCTTCTTTCGTGCTTTATTATTATTATTTTTTTCAACTTTTACGGGAAAGTAGGCTAAAAACACACATTATTTTTATTTTTTTAACTCTACACACATAAACTCGGATTTATTTGATTTTTTGAGTTTGAGATAATAGGAGATAATTCAACTTCAGGTACTTTTAAGGATTTTTAATTTAAAACAAATATATATAATTATTGTTTTTATTTTTTAAAAACTCTCTATCACTTATAAACTTGGATTTATATATTTTTTTGGATTTTAGATAATAATAAAGAAATAAAATTCCCGTACTTTTCAGGTTTATTGATTCAAAGAAGAAAAAACATACACATTGTTTTTATATTTTAACTCTCTGCATACATAAACTCCGATTTATTTGATTTTTTGAATTTGAGATAAGAGATAATTAAACTTCACGTACATTTCATTATTTTTAATTTAAAAAAGATAAAATATATACTTATCGTTTTAATTTTTTTTTTAAACTGTATCATTTATAAACTCGATTTATTTATTATTATTTATTTATTTTTTTTTGAGATAATAAGAAAGAAATAAAACTCACGTACTTTTTAGTATTTTTAATAAAAAAAAGAAAAAAAAATATCCCTTTTTTTTTAAACTCTCAATCACTTATAAACTAGGTTTTATTTATTTATTTATTTTTTGTGATTTGAGATAGTAATAAAAGATACGGTATTTCGGAAAATTTTAAATCATTTATAATGAAATTACAAAAATAGTGATCTAACGGTATATCGCCTAAAGTCTGCACTATGATACCACAGCGTTTTAAAATAATATGAATCTGGTTTTGTTTTTTTTTTGTTATTTTGCGCTCGATTCGAATGCAAGACAAAAAATTTATTACTTCACCCTTTCATCTCATGCATGCACTCACACATGAAATCCAAAACCAACCCCCTCTCTCTCTGCATGAAAAATGCGCAGACTCCTCAATCTTGGTCTCACCTTGTGTCGTCTCATTCGTTTTCGTGATGTATTGTGCATCAAGATGGTGCAGACAGGTACGAAGTTGTTCTTTACGCTACACGACAGGACGCTCAATATCCCTGCTTCGTTCAAATGTCATTCGTGAAGAATGAAGGGAGAACTCTTCGATTCCCATTTTGTTCGCGAGGAGGACCAAATAGATTTTTTTTTTAAGAAAAGAAAGATGCTTCCTGTCCTATAAAATTGCGTTTCAAAGGAAAATCTCGTGCAAACTCATTCGATTTTTTTCCTGCACATTTTTTTATAAATAGATGTGTAGTTGAAAAAAAAACCATGATTTTTTTTCCCTATAACAATTTTCTTCTCACACAAAACAGTTTGTATATCATCAGTTTGTCTCAGGACAATGCAAAGACTTGCATCTTTATTTAAAAAAAAGAAGGATCTTAGAATGGAAATGGGATAATTACCATGGCAAAGCGATAATAATAATAGTAGTAATAATAAAAATAATAATAATGATAATAATAATAAAGATTCAACTTCTTGACAGTTAAATCCAGACACTTATTGCTTTGCACTTATTTGTTTTTTTAACCGACTTCACAAAGGAAGGAGGTTATACATTCATACTGTATGTATGTCGTTTTTTGTTTGTTTGTCCACTCCTAACTTCGCACCGGATGAACCGATTTTCATGATTTTTTTTTAATCGATCGAGGGTGGTTTCCCATAGGTCCCATACCTTTGTTTGACCATATTAGATTCACAGAACAAAAGTAATTGTCAGAAATGTAGTATGTTTTTTGTTGTTTCGTCCATAACTTTTGACTAAATGAACCGATTTTGACGATTTTTTCTTTAATCCATAGAGGGTCGTCTAACTCAAATATCGTACACCAATCTGAATACATTTGTTTTTTAGAAAAAACGTTGCGGGTGAAAATACGTATTTTTTATTTTAATTGGAAAGGCTTGGCTTGATTTTTCTTTGTTGGGAAAACTATTAATAAATATAAAAGTCATTGTTTAAAAAGTGTTTGTTGCCATTGTGCTATAATATTAAAAGCAATTACAGCATGAGTTTGACTGAAGGTTTCTCTGTGGCAAAAATTAAATCCAATCGGCTTGTTTTGCTAAAATTGACTTCAAAACAGAATTTTTCATACAAATGATTAGTTTTTAGTGCCATTTATTCAAAGAAAGTTTGCGCTTTGATATGGATTTTAAAAAAATAAATAGAGTATTTATATAGAAAATGTATTTACACTAAAAAGAATTAAATAATTTTTTTTTTTTTAAATAAAACCGATTTCAAATTATAAATTACGCTAAAAAGTGAAAAATAAATTGATTCTTTAAACAACATCGATGTGACTTTTAAACATAGTTTTAGAAGTCGGTGCAAAATTGTGAGTCTAATTACCATTACACCATTTGCTACTTCATATTGGAACTATTGCTAATTCTGGGAAAATATATATATTTGTAATTGATTCATGATTACAAAAGATTTCATCTATCCTAATTTTGCACCGACTTCTAAACTTAGTTTAAAAGTCACATCGATGTTGTTAAAAAAATTAATTTATTTTTCACTTTTTAGCGCAATTTATAATTTGAAGTCGGTTTTATTATTATTTTTAAAATATTTTATTAATATATTTAAAATGTACATAAGTTAAAATAAATGTTGGAAAAATGAAAGAAAAAAAACTCAAAATCTGTATCTTGAGAAGTAATGCAAGGATTTAAACGAAAATTAATATTTTGGTCTTCCCCAATGGAAATAGCTGGTGCTTCATTTTTGATGCCGATCGCTTTAAGAAAGACAAATCAGCCACGCAATCAAACGTTTTACTCGCTAAGAGTTTGTCTGAAGAATCCAAAAGAAAGTTCTTACACGAGTAAACCTCAATGGGAGCCGGTTGTTCTTCTTTTTTGCCACCAATCGCTTCAAGCACATTCAGTTAATAAGTAAACTGAAGTATTGGTGTGCAAACTCTTTTCTACAAATGAATAATGAAGCAAAATACCTCACACGAGTCTACAATTTCTTTTCAACGGAAAAATTATTTCTAAAAAAAAAAAACTGGTTATTCAATGACATTATTATACCATACAGCATTAAATATTTTATATTTTTTGAGAATATTCAGATTTTAGCCACTACCAAAACTTTGAAAACGAAACAAGTTTGAAACACCGAAATATAGCAAAAAAAAACCTTTGCTTTGGTTATAAGGCTTATTTCTGGAAAGTAATCTGGTTTATTTCTGTAAAGAATTATCACTGATCTTCATGTTTTTTAAAATCCGAAAAGCATATATTTTCTAGAGCATATTTTGTAACATAAACGATAAATAAATAAATTGTATAACTTTGTGAAAAAAGATTGCTCAAAAATACATGAGAACTTCCTGGATTTTTTTTTACGGAATCTGACGTAAAATTAAAGAACTAAAAACAGGAAACTATAAAGGAAATTGCAGAGAATAAAAAACAAAGAACGTTCAGTAAATTTTAATAGCAACAGGCAATATAATAGTGGTGCCATCTAAGAGTAGACTCCATCAATGATATCAATTGTTTAATTATGCATATGATTACATTTTTTACTGGTAGTCACAGATAATGTTAAGTTTGACGCAACTTAAAAAATCTTTTTCTGTTGTCTTACAGAGTGCGGAAAAACAAGATGTTTTTTTGAGAAATTGTTGTGAAAATCTTGATTATTTGATTTGGAACGAATTCTTCATAAATTTACAGAAACGCTCAGTTTCCTTTCTGGGTTTTAACAGATTTTTTTACTGTATAACTAATGTTCTAATATCTTTCAGGGGGAAAACTTTTATTTTTATTTTCGGAAAGAAAGTTTATTTTTATCTATATATATATATATGTGTGTGTGTGTGTATAGATAGATAGATATTTAAGTTTGTTTGCGACATAAAAAAAATTCTTTTAGGAAAGAATGATTCTGCTCAAGTACATTTTTTCCCCTGATTTGTCAGTGAAACATTTTGACTACATAAACATTTCATATGCATAATATTCCAGAGCCAATAGAAAATATTCAAGAAAAATTGAATTTTATATTAAATTTTATGCAACAGCAAAGCAACTTTGTGTGGCAAGAAAACTAAGTTGAATACCGGAGCGCTGCAACTAAAGGCTACTGAAGCGTAATTTAGGACATTTCGATTTCCTTCTCGAGTGTTTCGGAAAATAAAACTTTCCTCGGAAAAATTTGAGATTTTCCTTTTCATAGTTTTCGTTCTGTTTCAACGAAATCAATGAGCCAAAGCCAATATGGAAAATATGGATAAGATTTTTCAAACATATATTGATAGTTCAAAAGCTTGGAAGTTACAAACTTATTTTTTTCTCTTTTGTTTAAGCTGAATACAATACATTTTTTCTATAAATAAAACGTTTTTTTTTTTTTTTTTCTTCTTTTTTTTTAATGAAAGAAACTTTAAGAGCAAAAACATATATAGGAGAGGGACACCATTTTTACAAAAAGTATCATTTTACAAAAGGCAGCCATTAGGTTTTAAAAGACATTCTTACGGCATATTTAAAGTAGCTGTTTCTTTATTTCGTCAACTGGCTACATTTCGTGTTACAGCAGGAAATTAGGCTCGTTTTATACAAGATAAATTTCTTCCTATACTTTTGTTTTCCATTAAAAAAAATTAAAGGAGGCAATTCAAACAACGTCATTGGTCACGTGGCACCGATGAAAGCAATGTCAACATAAGTTGTACATTACATAAAATTAACACTAAACACAACACTATACCTCTTGTAATAATTAATGAATTTCTTTTATAATGATTTAATTGAATGTGAATACTTTGTTATAATCCGAAAAAGCTGTGAAAATAGTCTAGTTAATTTTAAAATAACTAATTTTGCCTAGTCAACTCCACGTAGAACTGAATTGAAAATCTTAGTAAACAAAGAGCGGATATCACATGACATGTGATATCCGATGATCGCTCATGAGTCCCTCTAGCGGTGAATTGCCTCCATTGAATCAACTCTGAATTTGGAAGTAAAATATTAAAACGTTTTGTTTTTGTTTCCCATAGTGTTAAGTTCCGGTTTATTATAATAATTTTTAACGTAATAATACACTGCTTGAAATGATGAGCTTAAAATAATAGAATGTACTGGTTTTTTTTTTTGACTTTAAAGTGAGCAAGGGCCGTTCTCAGTTTCAAGTACCGATTCTTACTTAGAAATTATAGTTACAAAACGGGCAAAGTTTAACTGCAATAAATTAAGAATTATAGATCAACTTTATGTTCATAATTAATCCAATGCTTTCTTTTAAATAATTACTTCTTCAGAATAATAGTATTTATCAGAATTAAGGAACTACGAACCGCGCGATACGTCTGAACTATTCAAGGATGTTCGTCTTTTCAGAGCAGGAATACAAGATGAATAATTCGTCGGATTCGGATCGGCTGCAGTAAAACAAGAAAGCAAAAGGGGGATACTGGTTAATTAACGCCTTTCTGGAATAGGCTATGAAGAAATTTGGTGCGGAAGTTCTCGAGCACTCGCTGTTCGTGCGTTTGAACGTTATATAAACTCCCTCGCAGCTTAAATTACTCTGTCACAGTGGAGAGAGCGTGCGGCTGCTGATAATAGGATCTGAGTTCGGGAGTTCCTAGCGTCTCAGCGGTCTCTTGCTTCGCGCATCTTGCAGTAATTTTGATTGACTGTCTCCTCAAGTATGAGAAAACTTTTTTTTTTCTTCTTCTAGTGGTGTCTTGATGAAAATGACACCGTGTCAGATCGTTTTTGGGAAAAGAGTTACTTAAAAAGTACGACTTCGTTTTTCAAATCTAAGAGCCTCATTTTTCAATCTAAGGTATTTTGACTCAGAACTATACCGAGAACTTGATAACAATGAAAATAAGTCATTTTATCATAATAACAATAATTCTGATTTAACAGTGTATCTGTACAGTAATAAATATATATCACGTTAATTTAAAGCACAGTGAGCATAAAAATGCAGATATATGTTTCGGGAATTCTTGGAATCCCTTTTTCGTTTGTTGCCCTCTTATTGGTGCCTTCCCTACTACTTCTACTTCCACTTCAAGCTGCCTTTATTCTCATTGGTTTACAGATATTTCCTAGGCTATATAAGCTTTGTTTTTGTTGTTTTGTCTGCTTCATTTGGATGTTTTGCATCTAGAAGCTCCCTGTCGCATTGAAAAAGGGATTCCAAGCAATCCCGAAACATATGTCTACATTTTCATGCTGATTTGTGCTTTAAGTTAACGTGATATTATATATTTATTACCGTTTACTTGCACAAAGTTAAATTATTTTTATAGCGTATCTGTAGTATCTTGCATAATTGCTTTTCATTTCTAATGATGTCTGATGTTGTTACTAGACTTTCCTGACCTCCCAAAGCTAGAATACAAAGAGGAAAAAAAAAGCTTCCGATAATCTAGTAGCTAACCAAGGTACGTCATATTTCAAGTGAAAAGATAACAAGTCCGCTCGTATCTTATCCACCTAACGCAGAGCATGCAATGTCAAACGAAGAAAGGAAAAGGCAACAAGTTACATATCACCGACACCTAACATGGTGAAGAACAACAATGAGCAAATGGGAGAGCTGGACGTAACTGATTCGTTAGATCATGTTTCCATCTGGAATAGTGATTTGTAAAAATGACGAAGTCGCTCATTATTTTCTCCGTAGAAGAAGCTGTTGATAATAAGTGCATGTAATGTTTGTATAGCAGTAAAAAAGAGAAGATTTTCTTCAGAACGAGTCAGATAAATATATCACTGGTCGCCCCTTGCGGAATTCCGCACTAATTTGGGAGAAAGGACATTATGAAGAATAGAAAAAAAAATATAAAGGGGTTGCTACAAAAGAAGGCTACAATTTAACACATCAGGACAAATAGCTGTTACAATTTTTTTCTAACTATTATTTAGATATTTAAAATAATCACAATAATAATGATAATTATTTTTATTATTAGTATACATAGCATTAAAATACAATATCGAAACAGTTCCATTACTTAAAATATAGTTGCTGTTGGCTGGTTAGGATCTACACATTCATAATATAAATGAATGCGTAGTGCCTGACGATTGAATAAGTTTAACACACAGACGCAGCTAAAAGTGTCCACTTTTCTACACAATAGAAACATAGTGTCTTGTTTGTTTACTTGATAACAGATGGCGCCAGCATAAACAACAACCGTTTGGCATCCATTAAAGGACCTCTTCCTAGATTATTTTAAATTTCAAATTTAAGAGTAGCGGTACATTTTTAGAGTGTGGGTCTATTTTTGGTCTTTAGTCGGCACGATAAGCTTTAAAATGAGCAGTAAATCGTGGAATTTGATAAAATATTAAGGAAAATATCGTGGAGCGACAGAAAAACAGGCTAGAGAAATAATATATATAGATGGATTGATTGATTTTACCTTAATTTTCATTTAATAGTGAAAAACGAACTCCATTCAGATCTAAACGAGCCTCTTTTCCCGTATACTAATATCGATTTTATAGCATCATCTGGATACGATTTCTCATACCATTGTCAAATCTCTAAATGCAAAAAGTCTTCAATAATTCAAGACTTCACATTTTCACTTGACACACATTTACTGAAGAACACAGTGACAACACAACAGAAAAAACACATATAACACGAAGGCTCATGATATTATTTATCATCTCAAGTATCAAGAATCAAGAAGCATTTATAAGGAAGTTCCGAAGAGACCTTATCACAACGAAAACCAAAACAGAACTCTGCTGCTAGCGCCAACTGAAGGCAAAGCAGGCATCACGTCCGAGTCTAAACATCAGCTCTAACTCTTTCTTAACCTTTTAAACGCCGTACTATGATTGGAACATGCCACAAACTATTCATTGCTAAAATTCACTTTATAAAGTAAATATAACAGCTATATGTAAGTTTTTTATTCAAAAAAAAAATTTTTTGTACATGATTTTTGGCATGTTCCAAAAATGTCGGACATATATTTTTTTTACAATGGTTTTTTTTTTAAACGTACTATATATTTACGTCAGAAGAAAAGTACGTGTTAATCTAAAAACTACATCAAATTCATTTATTTAACCTGTTGAGCGTTATAATTTAATGAATTCCGACTGTAATGGTATGATTGTTGGGCATTTGTTAGGTTATGTTATGGCATTTGTTGGGTTATCTTATGCCATTTATTCGGTTATATTATGGCATTTGTTATGTTATCTTGTGGCATATGTTGGGTTATCTCATGGCATTTGTTGGGTTATCTTATGGCACTTGTTGGGTTATCTTATGGCACTTGTTGGGCTATCTTATGGCATTTGTTGGGTTATCTCGTGGCATTTGTTAGGTTATCTCGTGGCATTTGTTAGGTTATCTCGTGGCATTTGTTAGGTTATCTCGTGGCATTTGTTAGGTTATCTCATGGCATTTGTTATGTTGTATCATGGCACTTTTGTTATGTTATCTTATGGCATTTGTTGGGTTACCTAATGACATTTATTGGGTTATCTTACGTATAATCTGATGTACAGTAATATTAGAATAATTTCATTATTTCAAAAGAATTGGCAACTTATAACATTCCAAAGAAGTGTTAGTTATTAGTAATAACTTATGGTTCTTTTAAAAATGCAGTATTAAAATTAAGGCATAAAGCATTCTCTGTAATGGTATTGCTATATCTTCTAAAGATATATTTTATATATGTAATGAAGCACTTTCAAACAATTGCAGAAACCGTTTTTTTTTTATTATTTCGCAAAAAATAAATCAATTGCTTGACAGCTAATAATAAAAAAGATTTTTAAAGATAAGTGAAAATATTGACATATAGTGATACCAAGTGAAATTCCCAAAACATTTTAAAACAAAACTTAGGCATGCATATTTTGACAGAACCGACAGTTTGGATTTATACAGAAAAATGGTTTTGACTGGCATAAAAAATGGCCTGAATTGATGTATATTGTTTGAAAGTCAAAATAGGACATGTTTTAAGTTTCGACCCACAAAGGAGTAGAAAATGGCAATCGAAGATCCATTTGCGCTACTGAAAAATTCGTGAGAGGAACGATTCAAAAAGCACCCCCCACCACCAAATCTTTGAATTTTTTCCCGAATATTTTCTCCTATAAACGTTCGGTAACGGCATGCTTCTAAAATATTTATAACTTGTGTTAGCTTTGCAGATGGTGTGAGTTTTATT
The DNA here is from genome assembly GCA_038502835.1 of Octonoba sinensis. Taxonomy (NCBI): domain Eukaryota; kingdom Metazoa; phylum Arthropoda; class Arachnida; order Araneae; family Uloboridae; genus Octonoba; species Octonoba sinensis. The sequence goes on from CM076603.1 coordinate 25,188,959, forward strand.
TTAAGGGATTTTTGTCCAGCTTCTTTTTAAGGATTTGCTTGATAAATGAAATGTATTTTATCATACACACATGGAACGCCATATTTTTGTGTTTTTCGGTAACAAATATAGACGTATATTGAAAGACCTTCGGTAACAATGTAAACAGTATTTAGTTTTTCTCATTATATGGTTTTTATATATTCTATGTTTTTTTTTTTTTTTTTGAATGAACGAACGAAGTAGAATCAATACTAAACACCTAATGTAATCCAACGAAATTAGGTATTATTTATGTATTTATTATTGAATTCTACTACTAAAATGGTCGTGTTAGGGTAAAAGATCTTATTACGGTAAAACATTGATAGATACATGGCCATGCACATACTGAAACTCATCATCAAAAAGTATTTTTATTATCCTTTATCATTTCAAAATTTATATGAAAAACTTTTATTGAAAACACCAAAAATATGAAAGAAAGAAAGAAAAGAAAAGAAATCAATATAAAGGCAGTTCACCACTAGAAGGGACTCATGAGCGATCACCGTTTTCACGTGATATCCGCTCTTTGTTTACTAAGATTTTCAATTGAGTTCTACGTGGAGTTCACTAGGCAAAATCAGTTATCTTAGAATTAATTAGACTAATTTCGCAGCTTTTTCTGATTATAACCCAGTATTTACTTTTAATTTAATCATTATAAAATAAAACAACAAATTTTTATATTGCATGATAATTTTGTCAAAGTAAACAATAGCGTTCCAATTCAGACTCCATAAACACAAATAATGCAATTTAATTCAGTTTAACATCTGTCAATTTTCCAATTTATTCCAAGATTTTCAATTGAGTGCTACGTGGATTTTACTAGGCAAAATTAGTTATCTTAAAATTAATTAGACTATTTCCACAGCCTTTTCTGTTTATAACCCAGCATTTACACTTAATTTAATCATTATAAAAGAAATTTATTAATTATTACAATAGTTAGGGTTTTATTTAGTGTTAATTGTATGTAATGTAGAAGAACTTTATTTAGGTTTTTAATTAGATTTGCCGAACTCGAAGCAAAGCGATGCTACGGCTTCCTTTGTTTACATTGCTATCATAGGTGCCATGTGACCAATGACGTTGCTTTCCTCCATTCATAAAATTTTATGCGAAGGGTTCGCAGTAAATGCATAGTTATCTTCCTTCGTGACCCCTTTTAATGGTTCATAATATATACTCGTTCATAATAGGTACACTGTAAAAAATTCTACTTCAAACTTTTACCAAAAAATGGAGAAAGATTAAGTTGCAGCCAACGTTTGGTACTAAGTTGAAGCATTGTAATGGTGTAATTCCACCATGAATGGGTAACTAGAAGCCGTTATAATGGTACAACTTTAGTACCAGATGTTGGTTGCCGCTGAATTTCACCATTTTCTCCATTTGTTGGTGAAAGGTTGAACCAGAATTTTTTACAGTGTAGCCCGAATCTTAATTTTAACGGCATAAATTTAACTTTCCCGACATATATCACACTAGTAAAACCGGCGGTCATACGAAATGACCGCTGTTCTAGATATTATAAATATACAATTCTCCCAGTAACCGGAAATGCACATCAAACCAGAGATATTAGGTAGAACAGTAAGTTTAATGAATAAATAATAAACATATAATTATTTCAGAAAAAAATATTTTTACCGAAAAAAAACATGTAAGTTATAATAACTCTTAAAATGAAAATATTATTCACAATATAATCAAATTGTTTGTGAAAAATATTTATTTATATTCAACATAATCATCGTCAAAACAATAATTTTAACGAAACTGGAAAAAAGAGCGCTGCCATTTAAATATATATAAAAAGCGCAGACGATAAATAAATTAAAACAAAGAAAGAAGGATTAAATTAAATTCGCGTTTACATTAATTTTTAACGAAGATTGCAAATCTAGCGATGCCTCACTCAAAATGCTAGAGAAATGTTTTGATTATTAGTCGTTTTCATTATTGAAACAATGTGTAGTTGCACCACGATGCAGTTTTCTCGGAGTAAGCTATCGGCGACAAACATACACCTTAAGCGGCTTATATATAAGATATTGGTGTCACTGTAAATAAGGGACACTGACTGTAAAATGCCCCATGTCTTTTTAGAATAAAGCCTGTTTAATAATGGGGGAAAGTAATGCGGTACGTATGATAAAATCAGTCTATCAACTAAACCACTAAACTCAAAGTATGAGTACGGCGTAAAGTATACAATTTGTGTGTATGTGTGTGTGTTTTTCTTTCACAACTATGGGCCCAAAACTCATGATGCTGTCATCACTTGACCCATGACCCTCTACTTATAAATTTTACTTTTCCACTGACTCAAAGACGACTTCTACCCTATGAATGCCTATTAAACTTTGAAGCAAACGAAATCCAATAAATTTTTAATGATTTGACTTATTATTTGAACTCCAAAACTCATCCAACCCAACTTAACGTTATCTATTCCTGCTGTCTTGCGTCTAATGTAACAATGTAATCTTATATTAATAGTTTAATTTTGTATTAGGTAAATGACTTTGCTCCATCAGTTCGAAAAATTTCATTTTGAACATAGTTTAGAAGGATCATGGCTGGCACTGTCGAATGATTCGAATGAGAGATATGTATTTCGATGGAAAAGTTTATTACGTACGAAATGTGGGTTTCTTATAAATTTGATGTTTAAAATAATAAATCTTCTTAGAAAAATACAACAATCTATATTTTACAACGTTTTTCTTTTCTCGCTTTCTTGCCTGTCCGCGGAATTTTGCAATCTAATTTGCGACCATTTCCCGTTAAGCTATTGTTCTGAAACTTTACATACAGCACAGAACCAGACGGCAATGCGATATTCTACCACTTTTATCATGCTTTGATGAGTTTCTGAAAGATTTTCAATAAAATAAAATTAAATATAGCGATTAGTTCCGAAAATTGCGACTAAAATTCAGTAGCGGCGCTGCGATTGTATTTTCTACCTTTATAGTGCGCAAGAAAAAAGTTTTTTTATTATTGAATAAAACCTTTGTAATTGTCTTTTCTTTTTCTTTGCTAAAAAAACTACAAAATATTTATTTATTAAGCTCGATTGAAGGGGAAAATCGCGCCTTTTAAAATTTTCACACCTTTACGTGTGCATGACAGCCACACATTGTACCCCCTCCCCTACGGTGGCCCTACCTTTACCTATCCTATAACTACATATAATATGTGCGAGTTTACAATTTTTGGAAGTTATTTTTATTTTTTATTTTAATAACCTCTCATTAAAATAAGGGGCATCAATTTCTTTGCGCTGTAGTCATAAATTAACCATCAATAGTTTTTTTTTTTTAAATTTCATATATATTTTTGTTTAACTATTATATTTTTATGAAATGTTTCCTTAAAAAAATAGAAGAAGCATTTATGTATTTGGTAATGTTTTGAAACAACACTTATAAGCGCTGCGCAACATTTATCCATCTATTATTACAAAAACATTCAAACTGCGAGACTATGTAAGAAACAATATAAAGAATAAACCAACGTCAAAATTTTTAAAAGCATTTGGGTAATATACATTTTCTCGTATTTTAAAAGCACATCAACGTTTCTGAATCGATGACGTTCAGGAAATTTAATAATGCACCAAGCTCATCATAGCTTTTAAGACTTCCTTCATTTTTGCCTTCCACGTTGATTGGATTATGCTCCTGTCAGTCTCTGGGTAAGTGGTAAAAGCATTGTCATTTTCGAGAGAAAAAAAAGAAGAAAAAAGAAGCTTATCAGGTTTTCTTTTAGATTGAGTGGAACGTAGAAGTTTAACCCCGGATCCAATATTTGCTGAAATGCATTATGGGATGCTTGAATTAAAAGTTAAATTTAATTTTCATTTGAAAATTCAACTTAAAATAACTTTTCTACTATTCTCGTGCAGTTAATTTCAAATGGCTTCATATTTACCCATATTTCTAAAATTAATTTCTAGACTTATGACTTGAACCACTACACTCTCAGAAAGGCATGCTCAAATCTCACGAAACTTTCGTCGTATTTAACGAAATGGCACGTGAAAAACGCTCCGAGTAAACCTTTCGTCAAATTGGCGAAATTTGTGCAGTAACTTTTTCAAGTCGTGTGATCGCGCCAGGAAAGAATCGTTATAAATGACGAAATGTTTTTGACGATTGAAGAATCGTCAAAAGTGAGAGCTCCGTTTCTGAGAGTGTAGGTCCTTAATGCAGGCAAAATTTTACGAAGTATTGTAATGTGTATGTTGAACTCTTTTAATCAAATTATGGGGGGGGGGGGGGAAATACACTCTCAAAAATATAATCCTCATTTTCGACAATTCTTCAATCGTCAAGAAAATTTCTTCCTTTACAACGATTCTTTCCTCGCGCGATCACGTGACCTAAAAAAGTTCTTACACAAATTTCGCCCATTCGACGAAAGGTTTACGCCGAAGCCATTTCGTCAAATGCGACGAAAGTTTCGTGAGATTTGAGCATGCGTTTCTGAGAGTGTAACCAGCTGTTTGTCTTATTTATTTCAATAACTGAACATAATGTTTTTTCAGCGCTGGCAGGGTAGCGTAGTGGTAAGGCGCAAGCCTCGTATGCCCAAGTTCGCAGGATCAAACCTGGCCCAAGTCTGTGGCTTTTCAAAATGCAGGAAATCGACGAGCGCCCATGCCGTATGATTATGCGATATGTTAAAGATCCCTTAAGTATGCGTTTGTCGTGGGTACTATCGGATAAATATAAACCCTAGTGCGGTTTGCATCAATTGGAGGTCGGGTGCCGCCATCTAGAGGGAAACTGAACGTCAAAAATGGCGGCAATGGTACCACACTCGTTGTGGTGCAGCTGAAAAAAATGATGCCAATCTCTGGGAACGCACTTGGTCTGCAATGGTTAAGAAAAACATACGCCTCCCATTAGATATTTCTAAAAAAATGTCTTTTCAGCTAAAAGTATAGACGTAAACCTTTATTTTTTCGAAATTTCGAAAGAACTGTTGCGTTCTGTATTTTTATGTGCTAAAATCTTAACTCACGCTGCATATCTCAAGCAACAGTGAACGTAATATTTCTCCATATAAGGCAGCGATTCTCAACCTGTAGGGCGCGAGAATATCCAAAAAAAAAAAAAAGAAATGATGAACTGACTGAAAGGAAAGCACACATACACATAGAAAACAAAATACTTTTCGATACATTTAATAACTTATTAAAGTAAAACAAATTACTAAATTAAAACTTTCTCACTCAAAACATACCAAATTAAAAACAAATTTAATAATTATTAGTGACTTCCTTGGGCCTGTCTTTCAGAGCAAAGTTTTTCGAAGGAAGGCATAATATTAGAAATAGCCACAGTTGTTTATATATTTAGCCGAGATCTATAGTTTGTCTTTAAAGAAAATCCAGAAAATCCAGTTTCACAAAAGTAGGATGTAAAAATGGTAATAGAAATGCGAAATGAACTTGTTCTTAGCGCAGAAAAGTCATCCTCTACTCAAATAGGATAGCCCAAAATTCAAATAGTAGTTTTTTACTAAATTAATGTTATTACTAAATTACTCGTTTTTACTATTGTTTTGGCAGTTAGTTAAAGATAATTCCAAAATCAGTACTCAATATGCATTATTGTTGTATACATTTTATGGTAAGTGGGGGGTGCGATGAAAATTATGGTAGAATATTGGGCCGCGAATACTGAAAGGTTGAGAAACACTGATATAAGGCATGAATATGTAAACTTTCATTTTGCAGCACTTTAAGAATTTCACATTAAATGGAGCTCCAATTGCTTTACACAGAGTAGCCGACAAAATAGCTTGCACTAATCAATATCACAAAGCTGCATCCTAACACGGTAAAATCAGAACTTTATTGACAACATAGCAAGCACGTCGTTCTGTAGTGCAAACGCCGTACTATACTTTTTTTTTTAAATTCTTTCTTTGGGTTCTTTTCCCGCCTCTTTGTCGTAACGATTCGTCAAAAAGTGGTGCGTTCTATTAAAAAAATACCGTCTCATATGTTAGTTATTAAGTAATTTATGATGGATTTTGCAACTCACACCCATCCTTCACACGACAGAAATTCAAGCACACAATTTTAACAGGTGAAAAGATATTCTTTATTTCTTCGATTTCTATTGGTCCATAGTCTTGCATAAACATGCCACCTCCAACGGAAATAAAATTCTTTCATAATTACATTGCATTACTTCACTGCAAGAATACATTTTTATGCAGACGAATTTTCTTTTTCACAGAATACCAATTCTTTTGCTACATTTTCCGAGATATTATCACGGACTACATCCCTTTTACCTTCATAAGTTTTCAGTTCAGACGGTAAACGTTTTGTCTGTCATGATAACTCCACATCGCTTACAATAACTACAGTCACTTACAATAATTGAAAGACCTTCATTTCAATATGCTTTCCGAAAGTAATCTATGTCAAAAATTTCAAAATGTGTCTCTTGGATACTCTTGCTTAAGGCGACAAGGGACAATCAGTTTTTTTCCCAGTAATTTTCAATCAATTTGTTTGAAATTTTCAGCATAGTTATATATTACTAATATTTACTGAAAAATAAAATTTTATGAAATTATTCAAAAATTTAAAATTTTATTAAAATTAAAAATTTGAATTTTTAACGATTTTTTCATTTTACTCCTCGCGTCTGAAATTTTATCAAAATGATAAAATACTAACAAATTATTACATAAAAAACTACTGCGAAAAAAATGTTGGGAGTACTTTTTTTATATATTATAGGAAAAATAAATAATATAAAAAAACTCCACAAACTTAAGAGTTTTCGGGAAAAAAAAATTCCATATTGCTATTAAATGTAGGAAATATATCTGACACAGCTTACAAAATTGCAAATTCTTTCCCAACAAAATGTTAACAAACTGTTTAAATACTTGGTATAAAATTTTCAACAAAATAAAATGAAATTTTATTACACTGGAACAATTTGAAATTAGTAAACATGCGGAAAATGACATATTGAGAAAATCAACATTTTTTGCTTTACTGCTCCAATTTTCATTTCTAAACCAAAATTTAAATTTTGAACGCAAATTCACCTTAAATGAGGTCCTATGAAGTATTTGAAATAGTATTATGCTCAAAAATTTAAATAATTACATTCCAGTTTTCAAAATAGAAACGACAAATTTCATCGTATCAACGAGAATTTTTTATAAAATAATGAATTCCCCTATTTTGTAAATAAAATTCAATGACATTCATTAAATTCTACATAAAAATACATAACAAAAAGGCTTTTTTGAATAACTATTATAATAATTAGAAGCAAAAAAAAGCAGCAAAACTGTCAAAATTTAATATTTTCAGCGGTTAATTTCGTTTACGAGGATTTTGTAAAAAATAAATCTTCCACATACAATAATCAATACTTTCAAGTAAATTGTACATATACATGCATTAAAAAATTATTTGAACAAACTGCATAATAAATTGTAAAAAAACCCCAACAAATAGTTCAAAAATATAAAAATCAAAATTTTTCTTCTGAAATTTTGTGGGAGTGGCCTATATAAAAAGTGTCATAACTTCGTCAATTTTTCGCCTATTCAAAAAATATTTTTTTCAAGATGTTCAGCTAAATGTCTAGTTTTTAGAAATATAATAACAGAAAAATCTTTTTTTTGACCAATTTTCACTCATTTGAAAGTTCCTTGTCGCCTTAATGTCTCCGGTTAAGTACTGAATATGTCAAATAACCTTCTCTTGTTACACCCACTAAAATTATGTGGAGGAAGGGGTGAAACGAAATTATGTGGCAACAATTATTTAAAAAGGTTTTAGCAGAAAAATTCATCGACATCTTTTGCTGTTAATTACTCACCAAGTCGGTACTATTTGGTACTATTCGGTAGCTGCGAATAAATAAGTAATAAGAAAAAACCAAGCATTGGCATAGAATACACAAACATTAAACATTAATTGTGTGATTTGAAATTGAAAAAGCTCCTGCTGATTATATATTTGTTATTATTATTATTACACGATTCTATTTAACGCAATACAATATTCCATCCATTTTACGATTTATTATAACGTTAATTAGGAAAAATATTAATTTTGGCTCTAAGGAAATTATCAGAATTATTATTTGTCGAATGGCAACGATAGCTTTGTTTGGAAACAAATAAAACCTTGTAACTTAAGATTTTTACACGGTTTTATTTAACTTGATTTGTCATAGAAGTTTGTTACGCGGTTTTCGACTACTATCACTGCATAAATTATCTTCAAACTTTGCACACAAGCTTATCTTCCGATGACATTACAATATTCCATACATTTTATAATTTATTATAACTTTAATTAGGAAAAAATAATAATTTGGCTCTGAGGAAATTATCAGAATTATTATTTACCGACTGGCAACGATAGCTTTGTTTGGAAATGCTTGGATAATGCGACGATGTTTTGAATTTTAAAATACTCAAATCATGGGGAAAAAAGAAACTCCGTCGCAGTGGGAGATGCGCCTGGGGAAAAAAGGAAATTATACTACGAAAAACGAGTAAAACCGTGTAACTTAAAACATTTTTTATGCCATTATTTTCTATATTATTAAAACTGACGTGATGGTGTTAACTTTTAATATAATGATATGTCTACTTAAAAAGCTGTGTCTAAGAGAAAACGCCGTCAGGTAACTATTATTTATGCAACATATAATCTGCTAATAATTCTAAAATCACACTTTACGTAATAAATGATTATTACTATACAATATGTACTTCAGAAAGAAATACGTAATTCCTATTTCAAATTCCAAAAACGAAATTGTACGAATATTTTTAGCAGCTTTATATGTTTAAATACTGTGTCCTGAATTTAAATAGCCGTTTTAGGAATATCGCCAGTGTACGCATGGGTGCATTACCACAATACATAAATACACACGTAAATAATTCACTTCATTTCTTCAATGTACGAATGTGTACTTTAGCTCACTGTAATATATAAACACTTGTAAATAACTCGAACGATCACTTTGATAAACTATTTAGTTTGGCACATTTTAGAAAACAAAGTTGTTCTAAAGAAATGTAAAACAGGTGACGTTTTTAGTAAGAATTTTTTCTTTACACTTCTATTCCGTCTTCCTTTATTTTGTTAAATTTTAATCGCAGCTTGTGATCCGGAATGTAAGACACATTTATATTTTATTTGTAGTATAACTGTATGCATATATATAGTAGACGCTCGATATAACGACCATCTGCGTTCCGCAGGAAAAGGTCTTTATAACGAGTGGTCGCTATAAGAGGTAGAATTTTCTTTAAAAATATATACATATACCATGCACGTTCAGAAGTTCCAAATTGGTAATTTTTTAAAGTTTCCAACTAAATGCTCAAATTATTTTTTATTATTGGAATTTGAAAAAAAATTATCAGTGCAAACAGATGTTAAAGTAGAAAATACAGGGGAAAAAAGTTACATATTCTATTTCTGGAAACAGAACTTCTGATCTGACATGACAGCATGTGTGACTCCTTATCGGATAGTCAACCCTTGGAAAACTACGTGATTAAAACAACAAACTACCAATACATATGTCAACCCCTTTTCCTGAGAAATCCGAAAATCCCATATTTCCTCCCCCTCTTTTCTTTTGTACTATGATGAGTAGTAACCCCCCCCCCCCCCCGTCAATGTTGGACTGAACACTGAAGATTCCATACAGCTTGTCCGTAAACTATAATCAAGGTTTTATTTCAAGTTACAAATTTAGAAACAAGATCCTTTTGGGAAAATACCAGAAATAGTGTCTGCTGAATGCGGTCGCTGTATTGGATTAGATGATACAGAACGGTCGTTATACTGAAAGCAAATTAACATAGATTTCATAGGGAAAACGTTGGGACTTTTACCAATGGTCGTTATAATGGAATGGTCTTTATAAAATGTGGTCGTTATAACGAGCGTCGACTGTATATATATATAATTTTTCCCTTCACTATTTTCAACACACGGATAGAATAGTTACAAAAAAGTTTTGTACCTATTCCAACTTCTACGTGTTCCAATTGAAAAGAAACCAGTGCCTGCTGTTCCTTGAATCTATAAAACTTTTTCTTCTGAAATATTTTATTACTTTCTACTTTTCTGAAGGCCCTTGTAATGCTTACCATTTTATCACCCTGAAATAGATCTTTGAAATAGACAGGAGCAGAAGTAGAAAATAAAACTTGAAAACTTCAACAGTTGTTTCTCAAGCTGAGAAGGTTACTTATCTTTCTTTCTTACTCGTTTTCGTTCTTTGTTCTTTTAAAGTCTTCAGGGATCGTTTTTATGTGGCCATTACCTTTTTCTGGAATCATATTTTTTTTCGTGCTTTTCAGTTCCTTTCTTTACTACCTCAAACTATTGTTCTTTGAACTTTGAAAATTGAAACGGTAAGCTCATGAAACAACGAGCATTATCCAGGTTTCTTAAAATTACATAATTCCGTTAGGGCTCTTTTGATGATAATGATTCTGTTTCTTTGTCCGCAACTTACAAAGCACACCATAAAACCCAGTAACAAGTTTTTTCACCTATGGTTTTTTGGTTGTTGAAGTATTGCTTTAAATATATATATATATATAAGAGTAAATAACATAACTTAGAACATATTAAGAAAACATGTAGCATATACCACATTAAGAAAATATGCAAAAAGTAGGCACTTTCTTCTTTCATTATTTTAAAAACACATTTTTTCAAGTGGAAGTTTTTTTAAAAATCTGCAAATTTATATATATATATATATATATATATATATATATAATTTATGCGTGTGTGTGTGTAATTTAAAACAATTTTATCCCGATCTTTGTTGCGTCAAATGCTGTTACTTTATAACTTATTTAGCTTAAATGTTAAATTAGAAAAAATAAATCATTAAAAAAAATTTTCTTTTAAAAATTATTGCCACGCTCTATAAAGACATATGTGGTGCACTGCGCATTCTTGCTGGAAACTTTTTTCGTAAGTAATATTTTGGTTAAAATATTTATCTCGGTTATCTTTCTTTATATTTCACAAAATACCGTAAAGTTTTCCACTTTTTAAAATTTCTGGAGGTGAAATAACTTAAAAAATACTTCTATAGCTCTGTTTAAAAAAAAGCATTTATTAAGATTAAGTTTTCAAAATCCTTACAAGGCAAATCCAAACGATGATAATAAGCTAAACTATGGTGTTGTAAGGATTAATTAATTATATTTTTTATATTTATTTATTAATTTATATTTTATTTTCTTTCTTTCTTTATTTATTTTGGTGAGTTTTGAACCATACATAACGCATTAGCAAGAGCTGTGTCATTTCCAAACAACAAAAGTATTCTCAAAATAACTGTTTTTTTTTTTTTTGTTTTTTTTTTGTTTTTTTTTTAAATTTTTGATTTGTGAAAATACTAAGAGAATTCTGAATGAACTGGGAAGCAGCAACTATTTTTTTTTTAATTTCAAGTAATTAAAAGCTACGATATGTTATAAGAAAAACTAAGGAACTTTCTCTTTTGTGCAATCTAAAATACATATTGGGTGATAAATATATATGCTGATGATAACTAAATTGGTAAGTGAAATAGTTAAACATTTTAATTTAGTTTAAAAATAAGCATCGATTATATCTCCTTTAAAATAATATTTCTGGGGTACAGTTTTTGCATATTGTAGTGCATCGCTGTACACCATACATATACATACTGCGTACAAAGCGTACATTCAAATGTTACAATGAAGTTGAGTCATATTTTTGAAAAACGAAGTTTTAGTGTGCAAATTTTAATAATATAAGCTTACACTTAAAAATAAATAAATGAAATAAAGAGCGTTCATTGTGTACTTATATCTATGTTAATGGGAAGTGTTATATATATATATATATATATATAAATTATTTTTTTCGTAACATGTTTAAACGTACGAATCGAAAAGCTTTACAATATTCAGAACAACAAATTTTACGTATTAAGAAATGTAATATCTTCAAGATAGATTACTTTTGCAATTAATTTTGTTGAAGTAGAATTACATTTTATGCTGTGTAGTCTTTTTATTCAATTAAAGCTCTCAAATTATTTTCTTAGAAAAAAGAAATATTAAATATGCTTCGCTTATGCTAATTTGGTATCATAGTTCAAATATTAATTTTAAAACATTTTCAAGAAGATACTTTTGTTTTTCGAATGCATTATCAAATTTTTAACAAACCTATAACCACCAACTGTTCATTGAACATTTTGTAAAAGCATTTAATAATATTAAGAAAAACTAAAACGTCTAGATCAATATCCTTTCTTATCACGTCCACTTCGAAACTACGTTGCTAATTATAGCTTTACTAAAAGGAAATAGAGTGCATAATGGCTAATTACTTCTTACAATTAATGAAATTGAATGTTTCGGATTTTTCTTTCAAATTTGGTTTTTAAACCTCCAATACTACGGAAGATTCATGTCTTCCATAATAAGCATAAGATGGTAGTTTGTAATGACTAGTGTTCTTCGTTTTTTTTTATTTTTTTTTTCATGCTTGATAATAATAATATTAATTCCTGTGTGGCAAAATTAAGTTCCGTGCTAAGTAATTTGCTGTGAAAAACTTAAATACCGAACAATATGTATCTCAATAAAAATTTATTCAAAGGAAATTTTAAGTAAATAAATATATTTTATTATAAGTACACATTGCATTTTACGGATTACCCCCAAAAGAATCTTTAAGACCTGAAAAGGTCCACCGAAATTTAAATAGCTCAGCTTAAAACAAAGAATCTAAAATGTGCACTATATGGAGAATTTAGATATTTTTAAAAATTTCCTTTAACACTTTAGTGCATAACTAACACAGAATAATCAGTAATAGCTAAGAGAAAAAGAGGTCTTTAATATTTAGAGATCACCGAAAGAGACAACTTTTGCATTCCCCCATAATGACGCATGTATGTTTAAAGGTAATCGTACACACGAAACAAATATATAAAAAACTTGCAACAAGCTGCATTTTAACGTTTAGAGAGCTCGCTATCACATTGATAAGTCGGATGTTTAACTTTCTGAAAGCAGATTTAAATCACGTAGATGTTATAGATTCAATTACGTAAAAATTGAAGATTGAAATATTTTAGAAACAACAAGCCACTATTAATGCTTCTGGTGCTAAAATATAACGAAATAAAATATATTATTTATTACTGAAAAAAAAAAACCCTAAAGTTAATTTTCATGCAGCACGCCATGTGCATAACTCTGTAAAACGTGCTTCACTGTCAGCGCAGTATCAATACGGTGAAAACAACCTGTCATTGCTACACTATTTGCACTGCCTAGATTGCATGACGGTCCTTGCAGTGTGGCTGTTCTTAAGGAGGAAATTCAGCACCAAAAACTATCTTGTTTTTTTGGGGGGGAAGGGAATACACGTTCGAAAAGATTCTCAAGTAGTTCGAAAAGATTCTCAAGTAGTTCCAGAAAGATTGTAGCAATATTTATTGGTGCATCATACTGATCAATTACCCTTCCGACTTAAAGTAAACTTTTTTTTTTTATTTCCAAAAAAAAAAAAATTAACTGGATGATTTATAACTTTGCCCGCGTTGTCTCACTAGCAAAAAAACAATATACGTTGAACTAAAAGAAAAATATTTTTTTTTTAGTTTTCATTGAAATTAAAAGACAAACATTATGAAAGTGAGATTTCATTGGCTCAGAATATTTTTAATTTAAAACTAAATGCCGCCTTCTCTTACTTTTGTTTTGTTATACATTCTATGTTATTTGAAATATGTAGCCTTTTTCATTTAGTACTTACATTACTGATTTTTCCCCCCACATATTCCTGAAACTAAATAAGATAACTGTATGCATTACTTTTATGATTACTTGAGTATTTGGAAAAAACATGAAACATATAAAAATACAGTCATTTTCGCAGGTTTTTTTTTCTTTTTGGAGAAGCATTTGATATCTATAAAATCCAATGCAACGTTAAAGTTTTCTATTCGAAGTTCTGGATTTTAGAGAAACACTTTGGAGATTTTACGACAGTTTTTGAAAAAAAAAGAAAAAGTGAACACGAAAAGAATTTTAAAAACTGCCCCCCCCCCCTTAAACTCACTTTTAAAAATCAATTTTCACATTACATTCAAGTCCAAAATAATTCAGAAGGAAAAATAGAAATGCAGTAAAGTCTCAAATACTCGGCACTCGATAACCCGGCGATCTGGATAACTTGGTTACACCCTGACAGGACGAAAAAAACCCGCTCAGACAAAACGCATTTCTTTTTTAAAAGGACGTCAGTTTTTGCAAAGTCGGCTATCTAACACCGAAGCTTTGTGACTTCATAAAGTTTTTTTCTGCGGCTTGTCTTATCCGTTAAATTACTGTGTACACTGCGTATTTATTAATTTTAATTTTCGTGTAGTAAAGTCTTATGTTTTATAAAGCAAGTACATTTTCTTTGTTGTATTTGGACCATTTCCCCTCTGTTGTAATCTTAAGCAAACAATACACACAACATACACCTACTGAGCTGTTTTTTATACGAAAACACTCGTATTTATTCTTTTTTAACTTAATTCCCAATAACCCAACCTTTCCACAAACTTGGCCAACTTACGGTGACCATTAGACCGAGGTTTATGGACTCTACTACATTAGTTAAATTTGTTATAGACAATAAAAAAAATCTTTTCAGTACTGTTCTTGACCCAGTTTCGTAGACCACTGGAATTTAGTAAATGTATAGAAGCATCAATTCTACAAATTTTGAAATCGATCGTGCTATTACCACTTATGTATCGAGTCGAGTTGTTGTTGTCGAGTTCCCGCGCATAGCGAGGAAGTATGGGTACGCTGCTCCTGAGTCTAACGGGGCCCTTGTAGGCAGGAGTCCGATTTCCGCCCCTTTGAAAGGTCTCTTAATTTTTGAACCAGCTCCCAGATGAGATTGGCACCCCCAAGGGGTATCGTTTCACTTGGAGGACATTGGAGCCACGCCCTATCTAACGTGCACCAGCTCCCTTTAGCGTACACGGACACCACAGCAACCAGCCGGAAGAGGTTGGCACCCTCCCAAACACTGACCTTAGTCGATGTTGCTTCACTTTCGGTGATCTGCGGGAACCGAATCGAGTCGAGTGTTACGTTGGATTGACACAAAATAATGCAGTTTCTTGTACTCAATGCAGGGCTCCCCGACCCTATGCCCACAGGCACCATGGTGCCCTTTGATCGGTCTAGGTGCGCCCGCTGCTTGTGCCCAACGACAAAATATTTCAGTTTTCAATTTTAAACTAGTAAACATTTAGAATCTAGAGGATATGAATAAAGGGCCACATAAAATATGAATAACCCTATAATGATAAATGACAATGAATATCATAAAATCAAAATATATATTACGACTTACAGTGGAACACCTTGACGATTGCTTGCGATCTGCAATTTTCATCATGTTCTCCCAATTATGAAGCGTTATCCAGTGAAATGCAATGCCAAAGTTCACATACACATTGACTGCATTTTATATATTTTATAAATAATTTTTATACTTCGTATGTTTTGCAAGCAATTCAGAAATCATTTATTTTACACAAGAATATTAATACTAATTATATTCATATGTTAAATTAATTTTTGAAATTAAATGTTTTGTGCATTATATGTAGTTAGTATTTACTATGTCCACCAGCTATAAATTTAAATTTTTAAGTAATAAATGGTGCCCGCCATTCGACCGATATTCTGGTATGTGCTCTTAGGTACAAAAAGGTTGGGGACCCCTGGCTTAATGTATTGCATATATGTAGTTTAATACAAGATTTTCTTTAAAGAGTTCTATTAGTTAAAATTTTTGAATTTTAAAAACGAATAATTAAAAAAGTCATTATGATGTCGTGTTTGCAATTAATTAGTTTTCATTGCGCTTTAAACACGGAAAAGGTTACGCTTTGTTTCCATATTACTTCATACTAAGTGCCGCTTTCTCAGTTAATTTGTGTTAAAACATTTCATATAATATTGGGATACGTATACCCTGTATATTTATTTTTTTTTCTCGTGTACAGAAAACGTTGTGGAATGTGATGCAAAATTATAAAATTGGAAAATCCCGAGAAAATACTTTATCTCTAACAAAATTTAAATTATTTAAAACATTATTTGAACTTTTGGAAACGAAAAAAGATCTTAGAAACGAATTTCGAAGAAAACTTGGCGAAAGCCCTACACCCAAAAAAAAAGTAAAAAAGTAAAAAAACCGGGGGGAAGAGAAATATAGATGTACTAAACTAGAAAAAAATCACCACTTCTTCTGTCAAGCTTGAAGTAAAACTTCTAGTTCTTCTCTAATGCCACGCTCTAATATACCTGTTTGACTTTTTCCCTGTTCTTCTGAAGCAATATAAAATATTAGATTCTATTTGACTTCATCTTCTAGAGTTCGCTGTTGGTAGTCGTCCTACATTTTGCGAATTAAATAGAGTGTTTCTCTAAATCTAACAACACCTGCAATATTACCGGAAACTGAATTGTGAGACAGATTTAACGAAAAATCTGGGTAATTTAATTTTTAAAATGTTATGCTATAAAAATAAATTGAATTATTCTTAATGCATAAATTTTTACTGACATATATACCTTATTTATAAGCCGCTTAAGTGTATGTTTGTGGCCGATAGCTTAGAACGAGTTTTTTACTCCGAGAAAACTGCATCGTGCTGTCATCTACACTATTGTTTCTATAATGGGGGAAAAAGAAAATAATAATCAAATCATTTCTATAGCATTTTGAATACGGCATCGCTAGATTTGCAATCTCCGTTAAAAATGAATGTAAACGTTTAATTTAGTTTATACCTTCTTTCTTTGTTTTAATTTAGTTATCGTCTGCGCTTTTTATACATAATTTAAAATGGCAGCGCTCTTTTTCCCAGTTTCTTTAAAACTATTGTTTTGACGGTGATTATGTTGGATATAAATAAATATTTTTCAAAAACATTTTGATTATATAGTAAATAATATTTTCATTTTACAGATTATTAACCTCGAAGTTTTTTTTTGGTAAGAATATTTTTTTTCCCAAATTATTATATGCTTTTTTATTTATTCATTAAACTTTACTGTTCTACCTGATGAATATCTCTTTGATCTGATGTGCATTTCCGGTTACTGGGAGAATTGTATTTTTGTAATACCTAGAACAGCGGTCATTTCGTACGACCGCCGGCTTACTAGTAAAAAATTTTTTTATATATATATATATTTTTATATATATGTGTGTGTGTGTGTGTGAACCATTTTATGCAATTTAATATTTTTCAGATAACTGTAAAATTACCACTCAACAAAAGATTTCTGTTGGATTTTATACTAAATTCTTTTTCATTTGTAAACAGGTTTTTTTGACATGAATTGTTGTATTTTGAGCAAGACAGAAATTAAGTGATGATGTTAAATGAAAAAGCATTATCTTTACACGATTAAATATTTAATAGTGCGAAAAAGGGAAAACTTAAAAATAGATTAAGATAATCTTAAAGGGAAAATTACGGTTTTCGGAAAAGCCACGTATTATTAATAATTATTTATTATTTTAAACAGTAAAATATCAATTTTTACACTTTGATGTATCAGACAGCAACAACTAGAAAAGGGACTTCATACAATTTTTTTAAATCAATTTACACGCGTGCAAGCTTAAAAAAATATACATATACGTCTTACAAATGTTTTTTTTAAACATTTGAATATTGATTAGCAATTTTTGTCATAAAACTCCGAAGTGAGTTTCTTTCACTTCTCTTTTCCCTCAGAATCTTTAAACAGTGAAGCTTATTACGAAAACCACGCATATTGGAATGAAAAATATAGCTTGGTATTTTAAAACGGAAAAACTATGGTAACATAAAAAGGCCATATGGAATAAAACGTTTTGTTCTTCAGTTTTTATTAGTTTCTTTCCACTAGCATTTTGGCTAAATAATAACTGTTCGAGTCGTTTATACATATAATATTTTAATTTTTGTTCTTTTTCAGATTGGCATCATTGTCACTTCCACATGTAATTTCATGAGAATGAATGGATATTGTTCATCGGAAATTAAGAAAACAAGGTGTTTTGTGGTAAAAGAGTGAGTTCATGATTTATTTTTTAATTACTAACTTAGTCCAGTTCAATAAGTAATTTCAATTCAAAAATGATAGTATGTTAGTCATACATATAATCAATATGTGTTTTTTTATTCACTTTTGATTTTTATGGTTTAAATATATTAGTGTTATGGTGAATTCCATAGTAAGCGTGTTTTATACATACACAAAAATAAAAGTAAAACAGATCATGAGATGCATACTACTGTTTCAGAATCAAAATTAGTTTTTTTCCTAATAAAACTAAAGCCAAAGATAAACTGTACACATTTGAAAATTCATATTATGTTTTTTCTTTGGTAAAAAAATAATTTTATGACTTACTGATGTTACCTAAAATGGAACATGATTTGCATTATAGTGTCATTAGTTGTAAAAGTCTGAATGTATTAAGTACATTTGTTTAAGTAATAGCTCAGTTTAAAAGAAAAAAATATGAGAAATGGGTAAAATATGGAGAATTTAGATTTTTTTAAAACTACTTTTTACCCTTTCGTGCATAACTACCACAGAATAATAAGTAATAGCGAAGAGAAAAAAGTGATTTTTAATATGTAGGGACCACAGAAAGAAATAACTTTTGCATCCCACCATAATGACGCATGTATGTTTAAAGGTAATCGTACACACGAAAAAAATACATAAAAAACTTGCAACAAGCTGCATTTTAACGTTCAAAGAACATGCTAGTACATTGATGAGTCGGATGCTTAACACTCTGGAAGCAGATTTAAATCACGTAGATCTTATAGATGCAATAGCCTAATACTAGTTGTAGATTGAAATAGTTTGGAAACTGCAAGCCACTATCAATGATTCTGGTGCTAAAATCTATAGAAATAAAATATATTATTTATTACTGAAAAAAAAAACCGAAGTTAAGTTTCATGCCGCACGCCGGTACAGAACTCTGTAAGACGTCTTTCGCTGTCAGCGCAGTATCAATGCGGGGAAAACAATATGTCTTTGCTACACTATTTGCGCTGCCTAGATTGCATGACGGTCTTTGCAGTGGAACTGTTCTTGAGAAATAATATTGTAATACTTGCAGGCAACTTATCAGAACCTTCAAACAAAAATTAAGTCATTTTTGTTATTATAAAAACTAAATATGTCGTGTAACATACGTTACTGTATGTAACGGATACGTTCTATGACAGGCTTGCTGTTTCTGTACTGAATGTTCAATTAATAGATGGAACTAACTATATATACTTCTTGTAAACTATAACGGAATCATAAAGTCTCATTAAATGTGTTTTCAGATTTAAACATTCACCTTATTTTTATAGATGATAATCATCGTAGTATAAAGTTCAAAAAAATCACTTTAACAAAGAATTTAAAGCACTAAATAAGTGCAAGGGGAAATTTTAATTCATGCAATACTTGACAAAAGAAATGAGAAGCGTTTGCATTTTAAAAAATGGACTTCACTTGCAAGGAAATGCAAATAGTCCTTGAGCTGACACCTGACACAGGCACTGCGGCGCTGATTTGGCTTGTATACTCAACGTATGTTTATTGAGCAATTTCCAGTTCTTCGCAGACTTACGCCAGGTTCAAGCTTTCCAATATGTTATATACTTAGGGAAATGTTTTAAGTAATTTTTTTCGATTGGTTTCAAGTTGGATGGAATTTACCTTATCCCCTAAGAATGGGTCCATGGGGCTAATGTGTACATATTCACAGAGGTCCGACTCAGCTCTCTGGAGTAAACAGATTAGGGACCGTTCATAAATGATGTTACGCTTTTTTCTGATATATTTGACCGCCCTCCCCCCTTCGTCACAAACAAACTGTCACACTTCAACGGACGCCCCTCCCCTCTTTGTCACATGTCCAGCTCTGTTGTACAAGCCTGATGTCACACTTCTTGTTACCCCCTCCCCAACCCTGTCACACTTTTTCACAATTTCATGAACCCCTCCCCCCTCGAAGCGTGACATCATTTATGAATGATCCCTTAAGTAAACATACTAAAAGTGGCATTTATTATTTTTTGCGAAACTTCAACACGTTGTCCACACTAGCCCTCTAACCAGTTCATCAATTAAACAATTTAATGAATTTAATTCAGGAAACTTGGTGTCCAAAGGTGCACGTTGGATAGTTTATACTATTGAATGAAAGACTATCTTGAATAATGAGAATAATCAGGAGTATTAAGAATGTCCCCCTTTTAAAGAACACAACGTTCCCCTGTCCCCCTCCCCACACTTCCCCTGTTATTAATCTTCGATAATCCGAATAGTTGAACTGTCGATACGACTGTTGAGTTTTATTTAGCTAAATACACTTTAATTTGTGTTTTGTGGGGTACGTTTTACCTCATTTTTACATAGGAAATTAAGTCATATTTAACGACTAATGCGTGCTGGAGGTGTTTCTTTAACACGTTTACTGCCGACACGCTGTGTTTGCAGTTCATGGACCTCTTAACGATAGTTTAATTTAATCACATCATATTCTTCAAAACGTCCTATTAAGGAAAAAACTGCTAACTTTCTATAAGTGTATTGAACAAGAAGTTCCGTCTAGAACTATACGAGCCTACTTTCCCGTATACACCAAATTCAAATTTATAATCTAGCTATCTCTTTCTCTCTCTTTCTTATTTATCTTTAGTTCTAATTATTGAAAATATACCTTTTTCAACGGATAATACATATTCATTCACTCACTCATTCATTCTTTCATTTATTCAGCCATGCATTTACTCATTCATTCGTTACCTCATTCAAGTGTTTATTCATTCACATACGCATTCATGTATTTATTCACTCATTTATTTATATTTTCATTTATTCAATAGTTTATTCATTCATTTATTTATATTTTCATTTATTCAATAATTTATTCATTCATTCTTTTCCTCATTCATTTATTCATTCTTTCACTCTTTCATTTATTCATCCATTCATTATTTCACTCATTGAGTCACTGAGAAATATCCTTGAAAATCCCGATCAAAAAATTTCATAGCAAAATAGGCTCGTAAGTTCTGGATAAACTTTCTATTTCTACATGTTCTACGTTATAAGAGCTTTCCGATAAAGTTTGTTCCAAGCAAATCGGTCCGTTAGATCAGGATTTATATAGGGTTGAAATTTCCCCGTAAGCTCTGTGTTAATTTTTTTAACTGTTCAAAAATGAACAAAAACTGTTCAAATCAATATTTCACGCCGAGAACTCCTTTCAATAAGCTTGCAATAGGAACTTGGCTCTTGTGCCCAGAGTTTACAGAATTTGCTTCAATTTTGTCCATAGGCGCTAATGTTAAAATTTTTTGAACTGTTCAAAATTGAATAAAAAATTGTTCAAATCAAAAAGTAAAATATAGAAATGAGATGTCCTCGCCGAGATCTTTCTAATGCAAAAAGAATTGTTTGAATCGGACAATTCGTTCAAAAGTTATTAGGGGGGGGGACAGACCGACAGACCGACAGACAGACAGACAGACAGACCGACAGACACACTTTTTCCCCATCTCAATACCCTACTTTCAAATTTTTTATTTTTCAATCTTTATTTAATTACTTCACTTATTTTTGACTTTTCTTGATTTTTAACGATATTTTCACGATACATTAAGCCTTCTTTCATGCTTTATTATTATTTTTTTTTACTTTTACGGGAAAGTAGGCTAAAAATGAGAATAAGTCGGCAACAACAAGATAACTTGCAGTTTGGTCTTATATTAAGTTCATCTACTGCGAGTTATCTCGTAGGTTGGCAGTCAACGTGTTAAGACACTCAGAGTAGAGTACAAGCTTAAGGGGACTTGGCACCTTTCAAATGTAGAAAATGGCTGAAAATAACGATTTTTCAATTTTTTGCTTAAAATGTGGTTTGACTCTCCTAGTATATCTGAGCGAAGTTTTGAAGCGATACAACCAATATAAATGTAGTTAAGAAGTAAGAGAACTCAAATATTTCTTATGTTTTAGTAGGATATTGTATTCTTTAAACTGCGTTTTCTCGGTTTGTGTGTTTTCGCCGTATTGTAGTACTTAAAATGCTAAAACTTGAAATTAGCAGCTTGAATGTAGCAACTTGAAATTTTTTGCGTGTGTTCGATATGATGTGCTTGATAAAATTAGGATTGGAATTTGCTAAATATTTTCAAAAAAAAATTTTTTTTAATGAAAATGTAACAAAAGTCGCTTTTTTTCTGTGTTCTACCATCGATGTAAATTTGAAAACTTTTTCTCAAAAACTAATTAATTAATAAACCCATCCCTAAAATTGTAAACCATACTATAATTTAGCACTTTAAAAAAATTTGGTAAAAAAAGTCAAGAAATGAAAAAGAAAAAGGAAATTTAAAATTGTTAAATAATTTTTAAAAAAATTATATTTAAAAATTTTCTGTTAGTTGAATTTTGATTTTTCATGTGAAAATCATTTTGTTGAACAGTAAAACATCATAACATACAAATAAAATAGGTAAAAGTTCTTAAACTAAAAAAAATTATCAAAAGGTGCCAAGTCCCCTTTAGAAAGGCTGTGCCATTGTAAATGATTTTGTTGACCTGTACTTTTTCAAGTCTTTGATATGCAAGACAATTTACAGCATCAGGCTAGAAACGACATACAAATTTGTTGGATTGCCATAATTTTAAAAAAGCTACTATTATTCTGAAAGAAAAAAAAAAGAAAAAAGGGTTTAGCAGGGCGTGTCGTTTTGAAGTTGAATTTCTTTTATTTGAGAAGCATGAAAATTTAAAAATCTACACATAATAGAACAGTAATAATTTTTTACGAAATGAATATATATAAATAGAATAGAATATCACATAGCTTTTCGTAACTCTCAAGTGACTTTTCTTTTTTTTTTCCCCTAGAGAGTGCATATACCAGCAAGCTAATGTAATAAATCTGATAATTTATAAATATCATCTCAAAAAACTTTCAATAAAATTTCTAAAAGGAAAAGTTTTATTTGAGAGACGTTTAAACGTTATAGTTTTACTTCTTTCTTGTACAGTATCATTTCAAAAATAGGTTGAAAATTATGTAAAATAAACCTGCGCAAAATTTTCAGAATCGTAATTTTCTTTGGAATATTACAAAGAAAGTTTATATTTTGAATAGTTTTACGATAAAGCTGCTAGTTAAAATCTTGCTTCATTTACTAAAGCTTTTTGTTATTGTTATCGATGTTTTCTTAAAATGCTATTTTTTATTCACAGATAAGTTCGGAATTCATACATTTATATTTATTAATTACTTATTGATTTACCAAATTTAACTTTCTTAAGTATAACAATAAATAAAAATAACTTTTAAAAAGGCGTAGTTTTATTTTAGACATGAGAGGGAAAAAAGTAATTATCAAAATCATTTTAAATTTCTTAATTAATAAATACGACATTGTTTTATGCAATGCCTTACAGTTCATTTAAATTAAGCTAACGAAAAGTAGGTTCACCCTGATGTTTTTTTTTTTAATTTTTTTTTTTGCGCCACTATTTAGTTACTTTAATTGGAAAATTGAGATTTGTTTCTACTCTAATAACTTAGCCTAAATAAATATATTTTTTCAATTATGAATCTTTTTCGAAATGAAAGATTTGTATTGGAGAGTATTACATTTTGGCATTATTTTCTTTTTTTTATACATTGAAAACATTGTTTCATTGCTTTTATTCTTTGTCGGAAACATTCGCTATTTATTTATTTAATTATATTTAGCTAATTAAAATAGCATTTTTAATTCATCTACTGTATTCCATTGTAGTTGGGTAAATGAATGATGGAACTACAAAATTTAAAGATATTGACAGTTTTCCTTTATAGGTAGATGTGCCGAATTCTTTTCAAAAAATTTAAAATAGTATGAAAACTGAAAAACGTTTTTTAAAAACGTTTTATCGCCTCATTGATGCAAATAAGAAACAAATCGAGTGCATTGTTTCACTGTTAGAAATTTCGTCATGAAATTACGGTTAAATGACCGCCAGCAGTCTGTCCATCTAATTCACCGTTAAATTTACGGTTTGGAACATTTTTCTATCTTTACGGGACCTAACCGTTTCCAATCAGCTTGGTTAAAAAGCAGTAAATACAAAAGTTTACGGGTTTATAACCATTTAAAAATGGTTTCAAAACAAAATGTTTACCGTTTTTGAACCATTTCGAGGCGTAGAATCTTCGAGGCGAAGAAACAGTAAACGAAACTTGCCGGAATCGAACCCGCGGTGTTTGATCTAACAATCTTGCGCTCTATCCGTTCGGCCATCTGCACCACACAAAACGGTCGTTTATTTATCAATAAATCTTTCTTTTCAACAGGAGAGGAAACATTTAAAGATAAATAAACGTCATTAAAAGTGAAATTTCAGTTTTTGATTGGATCCAAAGCCATCTTTGGTCTAAATTTACTGTATATGGACGAAAATCATTTTATTTGCTGCCTAAAATTAAAATACAAACAAGCTTCAGCAGCTCAAGTTATGGGTTCGCTCATTCGCAAACAGTTCGGGAATCCGATGTCTCCAATTTTTGATTTACGTGTGCGTGTGTTTCTATTTAGTAACCACTGCTTAAGCCACTTTTTTTTTCTTCTTTTTTTATATACACATACAGATTTGAAGTAATAAATCTTTATTCACATTTTAACAACATTGTACGACCGGTACGGTTTCGCAATCAAGATGGGCGCCCGATTCTTATTGAAAGCTTGAAAATTACGGTT
Organism: Octonoba sinensis; assembly: GCA_038502835.1. Taxonomy (NCBI): domain Eukaryota; kingdom Metazoa; phylum Arthropoda; class Arachnida; order Araneae; family Uloboridae; genus Octonoba; species Octonoba sinensis. Next base: position 25,213,879 of record CM076603.1, read on the forward strand.
AGTTAAACGCTCTTTAGTAGAAACAGAGAATAAACGATTTTTTTCGCAATCAGCGGTTTGAGTACCATCTTTTTAATGGTTATTCAACTGTTGTAATTAAATATGGTAAAATAACAATCAAATAAATGGTTATTTTACAATTTTCTTAGGGAAATTTTTAACAGTGTTTGAAGAGATGATTTTAAGAAAGCGAAGCCAATTTTGGTTGCTATTTCTTCCTTTGTTCATATAAATTAGTTCCGTTAACCCACATACCCATCGACCTCTCATAATGAGACTTTAATTGACCTCTTAGACGAACTTGCATTGAATACCTGAGTAATTCGAGATATTTGCAATTTTGAAGATTCCTCTTGAGATAGATATTTTTATACCTTTTTTTTGGTGGACATTTACGCAACTTTTACCAGAAATTCATTTTTTTCTATATGCATATGAAGTTATTGTGCAGACATTTTATTGAAATGCCGTTTTAATCAAAATAGTCTTGGTTGTCGATCCGTAGTCCAGGAATCACTGAGGAAATTATCAGAATTATTATTGTCGAATGGCAACAATAGATTTGAGCGGATAATGCACCGATGTTATTTAACTTGATTTGTAGCTGAGTGGCGCAGTGGTTATAGCGTTGGACTGTGGCACCGAGGGTCGGCAGTTCTAAGCCAGTTCCCGATATCGTCCATTCCATTCAACTTGCTTTGTCACGGAAGTTTATTACGCGGTTTTCGACCACTGTTACTGCATTTTAGTTTCTTTTTAAATAAAACCGTGCAACTTTATAGTTTTTGGAAATTTAATATGTTATTCAAATTTATACGCAATGGCGAGGTCATCCGCTCAAGATGTCATCCAGGAAATGCAGTAAAAGCGCTAAGTTTGCGAAATAAACTTTGTTTTTCGCAGTAAAGCAAGTTGAAACTTTTGAACCAATAAGCGCAAGACAACTTGAAACTAATTTCTTAAGTCACAACCCTAGCAATTAAAATTTTTTAAGCGTATTTTTGACTGAAGACCTATTTGATAGTGTGTATATAAGTTGCATAGCAAATAATAACGATCATATTATGAAAAGATTCGAATGATTAATTAACATCAATCAAATAACTAGTCATTTTTCTAAAGATTGATACCAAGGCTCGAAAATTATATTGCCCGACATGCCCGATTCCGATCGGGCATGAATTTTCTACCCTTACATGTACGGCAATTTAATTTAAATAATTTTTTAATAAAATATTTTTCTCCAAAACTTTATTATTTCGTATTTTATTGAAAAATCACCGCATCCTTACCGGAGCTCAAAATTCAAGTGTTGACAGACATGCATGTCAACAATACAAATGATGGTACAATTTCAATTTTGCAAATTTTGACTTGTAATGACACATTATGTAATATTTTGCTTGTAGTGTAATCTTTTAATGATTTAGATAAACATTAAAATAATTCTTGATTCAAATATAAAGCTGTTAATTTACCTTTTTGTCTGATTGATGCTATACGGCAAACTCAAATGTTTTTATTAATGTGCAATAAAACAACTTCTAGGCATGTAAAACTTTAAAGATTTTTTGAGCCCTGATTGGTACAGGCTCTTCATTGGCCCAACAATTAACCCGTGACTGAACCAGAAAAGAAAATGACACGATTATTATATTAAAAGTGTGGAAGTGAGTTCATGAAGTAAAGGAATTTATCAGTAGTGGGCTATCCTACCACATTTGATACAAATAACGTATTTTCCTACAGTTGTCAGGTTCGCTAATAGTTTAGATATTGTGCGTTTCAAACCCCAATACTACAGATGTTTCATCCCCACTTAAACTGTTCTTTGTAGCTTTTAACGGTTGTTAAAAATAATGTTAAATATAATATTTTCCGAGCTTATAGGCCGTGGTCCAACCAAGATGTTTCTGGCTGACGTTTCGCCTGACATGTCTCAGCCTTCTTCAGAGTGAAAATGAAGTCAAGGCAGAGGTATGGTTCTTGTGCTTAAACCTCATTGGATAAGCCACCAATCTCAGGCTTGCTGGGAATGATTCTGTTTGGTTCCTCATTTTTTCTTGGCTTTGAGCAATGCCTGAAACATATCAGGCGAAACATCTTGGTTGGACCACGGCCTATAAGCCCGGAAAATATTATGTTTGGTATGGACACCGGCCGTGAAACCCTAAGTAACTATAAAAATAATGTTGTTTAACTGTTGGTAAACCAACATTATTGAGTTTTAACATGAGAATTGCTATTAATCAGCCTGACCGGACAAGCTGCTTTTGCCCCCCCCCCCCCCAGGGTCCTCGATCTCCTTGGTTGAGACGGGCACAGCAGGCGTTTCCCACACAGGTTGTCGCGCCATTGAGTTTAGCTTAGTTTTTACTGTTAGTATTAATTAAAGAAGAGTGAAAGAGTGGTACAACTGATTAAATTATGCTTTTAATAACATTCGCTTTAAAATAAAAGTTGAACATAATGGAATATAATTTTGTTCATTCTGATTGAAAAAAAATTGTCGTATTTAACGCCAGACTTTATATGTTCTTATGTTCTTTAGATGATAATATCTAATTCAAAGCTGATTTAATCGTTCTATTCTGTGATGCACCTATTCAGCGTGGATAATAAAACGTTAAAAACAAGGTTGTTTTACTTAGTGACAGCAAATTAGCAGTTACAACAGTTGTTAACTAACAACACATGCATTAAAATAAAAAAAGTATAAAAGAACCTGCGAATGGACAAATGTTTTTAAATTTCATTAAAAATATTTTAATTAAGATTAAAATTTTAATCCATCAAATTTTTCATCAAATTTTTTACCAAGTTTCTGCTTCGCTAAATTCTACATTTAATCTTTTGCAAAAGGAATACATTTAAATTCTACAGCACCTCTTATCCAAAATGAATAACAAGATCGGTGTAAAAGAAAACCACACATCAGCATTACTGCCAAAAGAAATTTCCAGAATTCTTATTAAATATGAACCCTCGGGGAGTTGAAGCTTTTATTTATTTTATTTTTTTTTTTTTTTTGGCATTTATATTATTAATTCCATTATGCTAAGTTCCTAAAACTGGAAAATTGTCGCTGATAATGAAGAAAAGTATTAGAGGACGCAATTTTTCTTAAAACCGTATTCTAAAATTAAATAGGCTGTTTAATCTTATCTTGAAATATCCTATCAGAAAAGAAAACTTTAATTTAGCTCACAAAAGCCAAGGATACTTGCAAATGGCGCTAAAAGCAGGAGCGAGGGTTTGTTTTGTTAAGGGTAACGAAAAGTAGTTGCTTCTGTTTTTTTCAAATATACACAATTTGAACTTAGTGATTAGAATCTATATGTCTATATAATACAATAAGGTAGTGTCATTATCTATATATATATATATTTCACTTAACGTGGATCCGTTACGATTAAATTTTGCGGTACGATACTGACACCATGCAAAAAACAAACTATGGTAAAACTATATTTAAAATTTTTTTTAATGATTAACAGGGAAAAGTAATGTGATATTTCTACTTATTATCGTAACTTACGGACTTTAACAAATTTATTTCTATTTCTTAAAAGTTATTACCTTTGATAACTCAATTTTTAATTTCCGATTATTTGCAGTGGCAAACCTTAGTTTGTTTATATGGAGCGATCATTCTCATGTTTATATCTAGACTAGATTTCTTAAGACCTGTCGAATTTTAAAACACATTTTACGATTGTTTATTTGTTTTACAACCATTTCAGGTCACATATATTTTCGAGTGTATTTGCTTTCTCAATAGATATGCCTCAAACTCTCGTCCAATATTACAGATAGTTTATTACAATACAAGGAAGGAAATTACAAGAATACACCCAGGACGAAGTGGGAATCGAACCCACGACCTCGTTGTTATTATTACAATTATAATTTACATTTTTTGGAGGGCTTGTGCCTTGTTATGTGAATATATCTCTATCTATCTATCTTTTTCCTTTTTGGGTCGTAATACCACAGGAAATTTGCGCATTGACTAAAAAATCGTAAAAAATGTTGAATAAAATTTAGAAAACGACTTTATCTGAACTTTATCTGTTAACTATGCACGCCTCCCGTGTCAGTTTGGTTCTGTATAGTTTCAAATGTTGCTTCATTAGTAAATGTTGCCGTTATCCTGGTGACTCATTTTCTTGATTATTGAATATAATATACGTAAAAGAGAAATGAAATACATCCGCGCATGTGACGAAATCTTACGGAAGTGTGGAAAAGTCGGATAAAAAAATATGCAGCACACTAATGATGTAAAATAAATTATAACATTTACACTTGAAATAAATATAGAAAGGGTGTTAGTATTTTACCCCAGTGAACTGTGACATACCCTTATTTGTAAATTAATTTTTAAAACTTACATTAAATTTGAATCAATGCGCCACCATATTATGTTAATGGATTTAAAAACATTTAGACATTATTTTCGGTGGTTTTAATAGAGGGAAAACTGGCTAACTTTGGACCCAGTTCGCAAATTTATATTTTTGACTACCTTTGTACGTATATATAAAAATAAAGTGTATACTTCTTCTACATAAATGAAACTACATTGGCCCTACACTCTTAGAAATTTCATCATGAAATTACTGTTAAATTGCCGAAAGCAGTCTCTCCATCAAATTCACCGTTAAATTTACGGATTGGAACATTTTTCTACCTTTACGGGACCTAAACCTTTTCCAATCCGCTTGGTTAAAAAGCCGTAAATAGAAACGTTTACGGTTTATAACCATTGAAAAACTAAATTTTTACCTTTCTTGAACCATTTCGAGGCGTAGAAACCGTTAACGAAGCATGCGGGAATCGAACCCAGGTGTATGGTATACCAACTTTGTGCTCTAGTTATTCGCCATCTACACCACCCAAAGCGTCCGTTTATTTATTAATAAATCTTCTTTTCCAACAGGCAAACTGCATTAAAATTGAAATTTCAGTTTTTGATTGGATCGAAAGTCATTTTTCGTCTAAATTTACTGTATATTGACGAAAATCATTTTATTTGCTGCAAAAAATAAAATACAAACAAGCTTCAGCAACCCCAATTTGTGGGTTCGCTCATTCGGGAATCCGATGTCTCCAATTTTTAACAACAACGTACGACCGGTAAGGCTCCACGACGAAGATGGACGCCCGATTCTTATTGACTACGAGACCTAGTGGCGCTCGTAAATTACGGTTAGTTAAACGTTTTTTAGGAGAAACAAGAGAATAAACGATTTTTTTTCACAATCAGTGGTTTCAGTACCATTTTTTCAATGGTTATTCAACTGTTGTAATTAAATATGGTAAAATAACAATCGAAGAAATGGTTATGGTTATATTGCTATTTTCTTACGGGCATTTTTAAGTGTACTGCAAGCTGCAAGTTAAATGCAAAAGATTAAACACATGTCTGCAGCATATAATAATGACAACTCTAAAACTTATGTAAAACTTACTTATTTTATCATAAGAAAGTATTTAGAATGTTTTAATTGATATTTCAATTTTATTTACTCTACATCAATACGCTGAGAGAAATTCTAATAAGATCTGGTGGAATAAATTCGGGGATCATAACATGTGGCCAAGACGCAAAGCAGTTGCTGAGTTTCGTCTGGCCACAATACATGACTGCCTCCTAAAACATCTTCATCGAATTCATGTTGTTCAGGCCCCTTTCTGCACGCTCTGTGATCTTCGGGAGGACATGGATAATGACCCCATTCTCCGCTGCCTGACATTACAGGATTCCTCTTAGAGCAGCGGTTCCCAATCTTTTTTTTCTTTCGCGTACCACCATCTTTCTAGCAAACCATTTGCGTACCATTACGAATCCAACTTTATTATACAGAATGGGTTTTAGAAAATTAATATGATGATTAGGTAATATATATTGCACCATTTTTTATAGTTATTAATGCAGAGAAAATAAAGCTTCATATATAAAATAGTTGAAATATATATTTTAATGCATACTTTCAAAAAACGTTAGAAATACGTCTTTAAGTACAAAATACATGTAAAAAATGAAAAACAAAATCTATGAGAATTTTGCTGCTGGATGCAGATACAAGCGAGGGGATATCTGATTCAGAAGAAGTTAGTTTTCCCCTCAAATTGGGGTTGTCATTTAATGCTCTTTTATATTTATTTTTAATGAATATTATATTGAAAAAAGCAGTTTCACAAAGATAAGTGGTTGTGGAAGAAATTGAAAACAGCAATGTTTTTCTTAATAATAACGATAATTCATTCTTAAATTTGAGCCAAAATTCTCCCAACTCTAATTGAGAAAATTCGTTCCGCCAGCACCACAGTTTGGGAACCGCTGTCTTAAAGTGACCGTCACTGGCGCGTTAGGGACCTATTAGGTTTATAGACTTTTCTCGTCACATTGTTATAGTTTACTTGTTTGTTGTTCTTGTTTCTTCTGCCTTGTGGTGTAGAGGTCTTTTGTGACTTGTCCATTGGAAATTAAAATATATATATATTTACGCATATATTAATTAAAATTACTGTAATTAATTAAATAGCTAAAATTAAATAAAAATCAATTGCGAATATCCCCTTACGTCATTGAAATACGGGGATTTTTGTATAGAAATGCAACCTTTTAAAGTATGCCAAAAATATTTTTTTTACTATTCCCTTTGTCCTTTTGTATCTAGAAATACAAAAGCAACATTAAAATCTGTGAGATCTTTCGGGGTTTAATTAAATTGCTATGTGAAAAGTAAATCGGTCTAGATGTATGACTTCAATTACTCACAATACTCTTTTGTATCTCTAATTAAATTAACCACAACTCGAACCAGATTAACTTAACAAGGTGTAAGTTTTAAAGGTAAATTAACAAGAAATAAATCCCAAATGTAATTAAAACAAATCATTGGAAAGTATTTATTATTCAAAGTAAAAATGCCCAGTTTCTTCTGAAAATAAAACCGATCTTAAACCATATTTTTGAAATTATATAAGATATATTTTAATAAAAAATATCAGTATTTGTGAAAAAAAATTTTTTTTTTCTTTCTAATGGGGATGCAGTGTTGGTCATAGTGCGTCCCAGAGATTGGTACCAACACTTTCAGCGGCACCACAATGAGTGTGGTACCATTGCCGCAATTTTTTGACGCTTAGTTTCCCCTAGATGGGGCACCTGAGCTCTCGTTGATGCAATCTTCACTAGGAATTTAATGTAGCCGAGAGTATCCATGCCAAACGGATACTCAAGGGATTTTTAACATGCCGCATAATCATACGACATGGACGCAGACGATTTTCTGCATCTTGAAAATCCACCGACTTGGGCCAGTTTTGAACCTGCGATCTTGGGCATACGAGACCTGCGTCTTACCACTACGCCACCCTGTCGACATTTGTGAAAAAATATAAATGTATTTATGAAAGGGAGCATTCATAAATGATGTCACGCTCCGAGGGGGGAGGAGGTTCGTGAAATTGTGACAAAGTGTGACAAGTGGAGGGAAGGGGGTAACAAGAAGTGTGACATCATGCATTTTGCAACATAGCGTGACGCGTGACAAAGGAGGGAGGGGGGTCCACTGAAGTGCGACATATTGTGACAAAGATGGGAGGGGGGTCAAATATATGGGAAAAAAGCGTGACGTCATTTATGAACGGCCCCAAAGGGAATTGGAGCAGCCACCGTTTTGAGTTTGCTCCTTTTTCGACTTATTAGGTACTCCCGCACCGCTCCGTGCTTTCTGTTATTACAAACTAGTAAGCCCGGCGGTCACACGAAATGACCGCTGTTCTAGATATTAAAAATATACAAATTTTCCCAGTAACCGGAAATGCACATAAAATCAAAGCGATGTTTATCAGGTAGAACGGTGAAGTTTAATGAATAAATAATAAACATATAATAATTTCGGAAAAAAATATTCTTACCGAAAAAAAAAATCTCAGTTATAATAATCTGCAAAATAAAAATATTGTTTACTACATAATCTAATTTTTTGTGAAAAATATTTATTTATATCGTCCAACATAATCATCGTCAAAACATTAGTTTTGACGAAACTGGAAAAAAAGAGCGCTGCCACTTTTATATATAAAAAGCCCAGACGATAAATACATTTAAAAAAAGAAAGAAGGATTAAATTAAATTCGTGTTTATATTAATTTTTAAATGAGACTGCAAATCTAGCGTTCCTCACTCAAAACGCTAGAAAAAGAATATTTTGATTATTAGTCGTTTTCATTATAGAAACAATTGCGTAGATGGCAGCACGATGCAGTTTTCTCGAAGTAAGAAATTCGGAATGAGCTATCGGTGACAAACAGAGACTAAAGCGGCTTATACGTAAGAAATTGTAGCTCTCTATAAACTGTTCCTATAAAAACTATAGCTGCCAATAGTTTTTAGGGATACAGTGTTGTTACTCGGCTCAATTTATCCAACTTATTAATAGGTATAAAAAAGGTGACACAAAATATTAAAGAGATATTTATGGACAGTTTATTTTTTAATAAATGTTTTATATTTGATATGCACTTCTTTAAGAGAAAAAGAACGCCTATAAAAAAATCAGCCAGGAGGAGCTAGACTTGTAAATGTGAATTGACGACTTTAAACAAACTATCAGCATTCACCAATGAAGAGTTTTTTAAGGGCAGAAAGCTAGCATTTAAAGGAACCAATTCGAAATCATTGGTAATAGAAATTTCTGTATTGTTGGATACGCGGGATTTTAAAGAAAAATGGCCTTAAAGACACTTCGGCGCTACAAACTGTTGCTGCTCTTGGCAACACTGGATCAGAAAAACCACAATAACAAAAGTACTAAGGAGTATGTAATAAATGAAGAAACAGATTGGGGGTGGGGGAATAAAGAGGGAAGAAAACGGGGGGGACTAAAAAAGGACAGGGGAATACACCCTCAAAGTATTGAATGAAATTCACAAAAAATGGAGCAGTGGGGCAAAACAATTGTTTTTATTTCGTCTCCGCGGAGCAAAACCACTCTCCACACTACTGACGTTTAGCTATCCATATCCCTAATTTTAAAATCGCTTATCTTTAACCAATTATTTAATATTTAATGCGCTGATTGCCAGCGCTGTTTGTAGTTTATGGATCTCTAGGCGATAGCTTAATTTAGTTAAAACGTACTGTACAAAACATTTTATTACGTAAAAAATTACTAACTTTCCATAAATGTATTGAAAAATGGAAAAAAGTCGGCAACAACGAGGCAACTTGTAATTTCGTCTCTCAACAAGTTCACCTACTACGAGTTAACACGTTGACTGCCAACCTACGAGATGAGTCGTTTCCCACTATGCCCTCAGGACAAGCAATCCACAAAATATATACTGGGCCCCGAGTATACTAGACAATCATAAATCGATAGAAACTATGTAGGGTAAAGTCTCTAGTCAAAGAATCTGTACTCTAAGTTTTATGAATTTAAAAAAATTAACGCTTCTAGTATGTTTGCTACATTGTTAAAAATTTCCGTAAGAAAATAGTAAAATAACCATTTATTTGATTGTTATTTTACCATATTTAATTACAACAGTTGAATAATCATTAAAAATATGGAACTGAAACCGCTGTTTGCGAAAAAAATCGTTTGTTTTCTGTTTATCCTAAAGAACGTTTAACGAACCGTCATTTTCAAGCGCTCAATAAGAATCGGGCGTCCATCTTGGTTGCGAAACCTTACCGGTCGTACGTTGTTGTTAAAATATGAATAAAGATTTATCAGTTCAAATCTGCATGTGTATATAAAAAAAGCAGAAAAAAAGCGGCTTAAGCAGTATTTACTAAATAGACAGACATACACACGTAAATCAAAAATTGGAGAAATCGGATTCCCGAAATGTTTGAGAATGAGCGAAAACCCATAATTTGAGCTGCTGAAGCTTGTTAGTATTTTATTTTTTGCAGCAAATAAAATGATTTTCGTCAATATACAGTAAATTTAGACCAAAGATGGCTTTGGATCCAATCAAAAACTGAAATCTCAGTTTTAATGCAGTTTTCCTGTTGAAAGGGAAGATTTCTTGATAAATAAATGACCGCTTTGTGTGGTGCAGATGGCCGAATGGTTAGAGAGCAAGGTTGGTAACCAGAACAATCGGGTTCGATTCCCGCACGCTTCGTTTACGGTTTCTACGCCTCGAAGATTCTACGCCTCGAAATGGTTCAAAAACGGTAAAAATTTTGTTTTGAAACCATTTTTAAATGGTTATAGAACCGTAAACTTTTGTATTTACGGCTTTTTAACCAAGCTGGTTGGAAATGGTTAGGTCCCGTAAAGATAGAAAAATGTTCCCAACCGTAAATTTAACGGTGAATTAGACGGACAGACTGCTGCCAGTTATTTAACCGTAATTTTATGATGAAATTTCCAACAGTGTAGTCCACAGGGTGGCGTAGTGGTAAGGCGCAAGCCTCGGAAGCCCAAAATCGCAGGTTCAAACCTGGCCTGAGTCAATGGATTTTCAAGACTCGTATGCGCCCATGTCGCATGATTATGCGGCATGCAAAAGATCCCTAGACATTTGGCTTGGATGCTCTCCGCTAAATTAAATTACTAGTGGCAGGCTGCATCAACAAAGTCCGGATGCTCGGCCTCTCCGACGGAGAAACTGGACGTCAAAATTATCATGCGGCGATGGTACCACACTCATTGTGGTGCCGCTGAAAGAGATGATACCAATCTCTCGGGAGCGCAATTGGCAGAAGTCGTCAACAGCCCATTAGAAATTTAAAAAAAATTATGTTTGCTATGCATGAATGCCTGAGTTTTGAGACGACGAGTATCTTTAGTGCTTTCTGCAAAAAACGTGAAAATGGCAATATGAAAGATAAATTTGATAATTTGTAATTATTTCTGTATACAACTAGGAGCTATCAAATTCTCCGAAAAATATATAGTCTGTACTACATTATTAGATAGAGTGCATTTCGTTGCGCTTCGTGAGCGAATGGTTTGCACCCACGAAAACAAATGTAGGTGGCGGTCGTAGACTAAAAATGAAACTAGAATACGCGTTGCTTTCTACGCAAGGTAGAAACCAACAGTGGGCACAAGAGCGAATCTTGAGCCCAAAATAGTACATTTGGCGACTTAATCCCATCGCGGTAAAATTAAGTTATTTATGTTTAAGTAACTTTGCAAGAATCATCATTTCCGAGAAACAACATGTCTAGAAATATAATAGTTAAGTTCGTCAAATGATCATATAATTGTAATCTGAAACTTGTAATGCTAACACTGTCTAAATTTATTCTTACCTTATGATTGTGGTATCAGTTAAGTTAAATGCATTTAAATCCAAATCAACTTTTAACTGAAAATATGATGTTTCATTGCAGATGAACTTCAATTATTTCACATAACTTGCTGAAATATATTTTTACAACAATCATTTAACTGATTTAACGCCAGCGAGAGAAAATCGAAGTCGTTTTTCGTTGTGTTCCTTAGGTTAAGTAAGTTATGTAACTTCATTTTTTATTATCTATTTAAAATGGGTGAAAATAAACAAAAAACACTAAAAATTGTGATAAAAAAAGTGCAGAACGCCGGTTTTAAAGATAGCGAATCTGATAGCAGTGAAAATGGTAATAGATGGGGCGGAACATTTGAAGATTTTAGGAAAGAAACTTGGCTCTAATGCAACAAATGACACAATTGTGGTACCATTATGCTTAGATGTTGAGTAATTACGCTTGATAAAATGGAGATTAACATTATGCGGTTATGGGTAACTTAAAGCGTTTCACTATGATACTTAAAATTAAGTAAATTCTTGATTGGAGCGCGTAGGTTGGAGCTCTCCGATAAATATGTAATTTGAGCTAATTATTTGGTCATGCAAGTAATATTCTAAGTATTAATTTAAAACTAGTACAGTTTGCTATCGTCAGATCACATCATATAGCTCATATATGGATTCTTTAAATCGCATGTATTTATGGAATCCTTGTCCGGTTAACTACTAGTACATAAACTGATTTCTATTCTGTTAGACTGTATAAATATATATATATATATATATATGATCCAATAATATATGCGGATCAAGTACTACTTTTGCCTTTTGCACTAAATTGATATTGCTGTAAAATTTATTAACCCTGAAAATAAGTCAATAAGTCATAAATTGCAGGTAAAGTAAATAGTTAACTTTAATTTCCATCTCCGCAATCAACCAATCCTTAAGTTTTAATTTAAAGTACACAAAGAAAATAAAAATATTTTTTCTATTCTTCTAAGATATTTATATTTTCACATTTTCAGAAAGGATGAAAAATACATTTCATATATTTTTCAAACTATTATGCCTTTTCGTTTTGCTTTACAATTGCCCTTTCAGATTAAAATATAATAAAAATAGTATGCACTATAGTAAATGAAAGTTTTAAAATTAATTATGGATAGTGCCATCAATATTTTCACAATTAGCGAAATTACCCGTTAAACTAACAAGAAGAAGAATAAAGAAAGAGATAGCTAATTCCTTGATCTATTGAATTAAAGTTACGATAATGAAAGATAACTTCAAAAAAAGTCTTAAAAAATCATTTGCTGTTTATAGACAGTTTACTGAATTGTACCTCATTCTTTTTTTAAGATTATTCTAGTTTTCATTTTGAAGAAAATGCAATGTAACATAAAACAATAACACATTTAATTCAAAGTTACAAAGAAAGAAAAAATAATGTTTCTATTCTTCTAAGATATTTATAGCTTCACGTTTTCAGAAACAACGACAAAAAATATTTCATTTATTTTTAAAAGTAGCGTCATTATTTTATCTTAAACAGATTTTTATTAAATGGAATTGACTTTTTCATCAAAAAGAAAAAATAAATGGGGCAAATATTCATTTACATAAAAATGACTAACTCATTTTTAATTTAAATAGGCATTCTTTTCTAGAGAATTGAACATTATTTTCAATGTGATATTAATTCAATGCGAGATTAATCTTCTTGAAAATAATGATCTATTTAAGTTTAATTGTTATATCTTTGAAGGACAATTATAGTTGTGTATGGTAGTATTTGACGTCACGTATTTTGTGACATAATATATCTTGTTGCTGTTTTTATTTCGAATTTAAGAGTCCGAGTTACGATACAATATATTATTCCTCGGTAATGCTATATCATTCCTACCCGGGTAATATGGCATTAATTTAAAAATAAAAGGAAATATTATTGATACTTTGATAAAGAAATGTAAAATACATACTCTCTTAATAAACTACATCGTATAATTTCCATGTTGAAAGAAGTTAAAATAATAGTTAGGAGTTTAGAAACATCAGTAGACACTTTATATTTGGTTGCAACTTGAAAACCACTGGTAAATTAATCTTTCCTTCTTTAATTACGCACACCAGACGGTAGTAGAAATTAGCAATTTCTATTGTTTTTATTTGTTTAGTGATGCGTTATATTTGCTCTTATTGCAATGTAAGTGAGTTTTTAAGATTTTTATTATTTTTAATTTTATAATTTTTATTGTAATATTCAATTTAATTTCAAAATTATTTGTGATATTATCATATTTCTTAAAATTGCTGCACATTTTAATTTGGCTCTTTATATTCATGATCAATTTGTTTTTTAGATTTACAAAATGCTGTGTTGTCTTATGTAAGGAATGAAAACCTATATGTACTTTTATGTTACGTCCAATGAAAACATCGCAATTTTAGTTTCTCATTGACACATTTTTGCAACGTAATACATGTATAAGAAATATGAATATATATATATATATATATGACATATATCTTGAAAAACAATTTGTTTTTGCACTTGAGAAATTATGAAGACATTTATATAATTTTCCTACGCAATAAAAGTCTCCTTAAAGAGAAGTAAAATAAATTGAAATTTATTTTATTGCTATATATAATAAGTGAAGCTAAATCGAAATGGTTTACCTGTTACCGTGTCTTCAGCCTTTGCCACTTGACACAAAGCAGAAATAAAAAAAACGATCTTCAATAAATCCTTTCGAAAAGCCATGTGATATAGCCGGCTTTCCTGCCAAATTCCAGTCCTCAAGCAGACTATACGAGCTATCTAAACAGGCGCACAGCCCTCGCTCACACTGAGGGAAAAGCTTTCGCCCTAGCATATATATCTTTATGCGTAGGAACAGCCCCATGCACCCCCTAGCGGACAGGGGCGCGGGAGTACTGATAGCTTCGCACGCTGAAATAAAAAAAGAAGATTAAAAGCTTCAAGGAATTACAGTGAAAACGGAGGGCGGGCAGAAATGTTGTTGATGCTCTCTTTATTTTTTCATGAGACGAGAGGAGGGGGTGGATTCGATTTGACGGCCGCTATGTTTTCTGTGGGAATTTTTCGCTTTTATCAGTGAATGGAATTTGATGGTGTTGATAGGGGGAGCGGGAGGGAACAGAATCAGAGAAAACGTGGAAACGTAGAGATGACTTCAAAGAAGCAGGCATCGACGGGAAAAGAAAATGTGTGCCACTCCAACTGTTTTGTGCAATATTAAGGCTGCGACGGTTGGAATGAAGCAGAAAATAAAATGACGGCGACATTTTAAAAGCCGTGCGTGGAAATGAAATCCAGTTTGTTTATGGTTTGGCTTCGATGGTTAATATGCTGCCTCTTATATTGAATTATTTAAAAAGAAAATAAATTAAAACTAGTTTGAAAAAAAGCATTTTTATGCCCCCTGTATACGTAAAATCTTACTGTTAGCTCTCTTTTAATTTTGAATCATAGTCAAGTGTTATATAAAGTACAATTATGTCCTTGACGCGGTAATTTCATGTATATTGCAGATATAGTTCATGAGGTCTAAAATCAATTTAACATTCAAAAAAAAAAAAGAGGTGGAGCGCGAGATCTTAACTGAATCTGTCATTTTCACCGCATCTCCATTTTTTTTTTTTTTTGAAATCGTCATGTTAGGTTATTGGTTAGGTCACTGCTACATGCATGTCTCATAAAACAGCACATCTCCAGTAAATTTCAAAAATTGCACTTTATTTATAGCACAAATGAGCATTAAATGCAGACATATGTTTCGGGATTGCTTGGAATCCCTTTTGCAATGCAATAGTAGAGCTTCTAGATGCAAAAACATCCAAATGAAGCAGACAAAACAACATCTCCAGTATTCCAACATGTAGGAATGATATTTTAAAATTGTTGTACATTTGAAAAATAACACATTTTCAGGAAATACGAATCTGCTGTTTCTCAAATGATTTTTAGCTTTTAGGTAGCAATACTGAACGTTTTGATACATAACCAGCAATCAGTGTGTTCTGTTTTAATGCCATTATTATATCTAATTCAGACCAATAATGGGTTATAATGAAAGCGATATTACTAATTCGGTAAACTTAAGACGTAAAAAGGGTTTAAAGCCTGTAAAATATAAGTGCGAAAAAATAAAGATGCCGCGAGTGAAAATTGAAGAATACATAAATTTTAAAGGAAATTATGTGAAACCAAAAAAAAACATGACTTATATTTTAAGCCATACGTTACTACATGCTTTTTAATACTCAGTTAAGCAATTGTAAGTTTGTTTTTACCTGTGCTTCATGACAATATACTTTAAAAATTGGTTCTTAAGAAATATTAATTTCATTACCTTCGCAGGATTGTAGGACTCATGAATTCTGATATATGATTTGAATTACATCTTTAGAAAATAAGTTTTTTCGGTCATTTTTAATTTCCTATTTTAAAAGCTTTTAATTATCAAATTTAAAAAATAAATGGTGTGATTCTGGGTACCAGCAATACATTCAAATCCCCTCCACGGCACTTCCCCCCCCCCCCCCCCGGAGCTAAATTCTTTTTTTCCATTTATTTACTTTTTATTTAATGTTTTTTTTTTCAATTTATGAGAACTATTAGTAATTTAAATTTGATTGACTTAGTTTTCTAACACATCAAATTTTGACTACCACTAGAAGTCGTCACTGATGAACTCTTCATTCATCGTCCTGCTGTTTGATAGTTTAATGCATGTGTAGAGAAATAATAAGTCTTAAGACAAATATATAGATTTGCCCATTTCTTTATCGAAACATTGTTGCATGGGAAAAAAACGAAATATAAATGAGCGATAATTTTGTTTGTGATATGCCATGCGCAAAAAAATTCTGTAAAAATACAGAAAGGAAACTGAGTATTTCTGTAATTTACGAAGAACTTGTTTAAAATATATTTCTTGATAACTGTTTTTCAATGAAATTCTTGTTTTTCCAGACTTAGTACAACTTCATAAAAAGATATGTTAAGTAAGTACTCGTTAAAACACCACACTCTCAGAAACGCATGCTCAAATCTCACGAAACTTTCGTCGTATTTGACGAAATGGCTGTGTGAAAAATGCTCCGAGTAAACCTTTCGTCAAATTGCCGAAATTTGTGTAGTAACTTTTTTAAGCCACGTGATCGCGCGAGGAAAGAATCGTTGGAAATGACGAAATTTTCTTGACGATTGAAGAATCGTCAAAAGTGAGCGTTCTATTTCTGAGAGTGCACGAATCAAATTTCTCGGTAGTAACAGCTCCGCGGAAAAACTGATCCTGATCAGTTTAAAAATTGAAACAAATGCATTATATATTGTTGCAGAGTTCGTTTTCGGCTGCAGTGAGCAGCCTAGCCCTCGGTAGCCTGTCCTCCCAACTCCAGAGGCATGTTTGGCCGAACAGTCTTAGGAGGCCACATCAGCGTAGACTCAGGTTTTGAACCTACCTTCAACTTTGTGTAACTGAAATAGTAATTTAGTGTATTCACAGATGGTGACGCTACTGTGGCACAGTGTATGTTGCTGCCAATTTACAGAGTGTCATCTGTTTTTAGTCTCTGTAATTACCTTTTTTTTTTAAAGACTTCGTAGTTTAATGTATTTAGCTGTCTGTAATTTTACGTCAGATTCCGGATAAATGATTTCCAGGATTTTCTTATGTGTTTTCGGGCGCAATTTTTTTAGAGTAAGAATATTTTTCTTACTCCAGTTCTTTACTTAATGAAATCGCATTGTTTTTAAAAACTTTTCTTTCCGCTCTACACTAGGCTAAATATCCATCCCTCCCCCCTCCCCTACCTTAAAATGCAGTTTAACTTAGAAATCCTGTTCTGCTTGAGGAGAAAATAACTTTTTAGTTTTAATTGCTAACCTGTAGTGTACTTAAAACGTATAATTCCATTTTCTTCGTAACATAAGCATTTTTCCGTTTATGTCATGAAATACGTAGCTATTTCACTAAACTAAGGGATTTAATGCTGTAACGTATCATATAAAAGTTAAATATATTGTATACACGTTTCACGACCAGTATATCTGAAAGTTCATTGATTCTTGAATATTGACCGACTTATTTTTTTTTTATTCATATTTGATTCGTCTCTATTTCTGAGCGGCTCATGATTAATGCATGAAGAAAGGGCGCTAGGACCTTACATTGATTCTACTCTTCGTGGTTCTTTTTCTTTTGATTCACTTTCAATGCTTGGCGTCATTTACTATTTTCCCCATGTCATCAAAAAATGGAATTTATAAAATATTGATGAAATTTCGCCAAATGTGAAAAATCAGTTTTTTAATTGGCGCCAAAGTTGGAGGTTCTACTATTTTTTCCCTTCCCGATTTGCTGATGATGGGAAAACTCTAGTGCCATCGAGTTTCCTAAATTGACTAAGGGAAGAGACTCGATTGTTGAAATTTGGTTTGGATGCCGATTTCATTGGTATCGAAATATCCCCAGTTATTGTGCACGGCATAGGGCGGTTAAATCTTTTTCCAGTTGGTTTCAATAATAATAATAATAACAATGACAATAATAACTTGAAAAGAGAATTAAAAAGAAAAAAAGCAAAAAAAAAAAAAAAAAAGAAATAATAAAACTGGAAAACAACTATTCACGTAAAGAAAGCACAAATGAGCATTAAGATGCAGACATATGTTTCGGGATTTCTTGGAATCCCTTTTTCAATGCAGTAGTGGAGCTTCTAGATGCAAAAACATCCAAAAAAGCCTAGAAGCTCCACTACTGCTTTGAAAAACGGATTCCAAGCAATCCCGAAACATATGTCTGCATCTTAATGCTCATTTATGCTTTCTTTACGCGAACAATTGTTTTTCAGTTTTACTAGTGCACAAAGTTCATTCTTTTGTGGACAAATAATAATAAACTCGATTTATTTCTTCTTATTTTTTTACCTTATGAAAGCTTAAATAAAATAATAAAACCAACAAATGTTGTGTGCTACAAATAAATAATAATAACTTATTAAAAAAAACTAAGCCACCTTAGATGAATACTTTATTGCAGCGGTTCCCGAACTTTTTTGACCACGGAACCCTTAATGGTTCCCTTTTACTTTGAGCAACCCCATTAGTTTTCCTATTGAAAATCAATTTAAACAATCTGAACAAGACTTATTTAAATCCCGATTTGGCAGAGCAACAAGCCATTTTGCAATTTTTTCATTACTTAACTAATTTTAAAAACCCTCTGAGCAGTCTTTTTATATTTTGCTTCCTCCAAATATATTTTTATTTTCAGACAAGGAATTAACTACCACTTTCAGTAAAATTTTATCGCGAAACATTTTCTGAACATTATTTACTGAACATAATTTTATATAATGATAAATTCCCAACGGAACCCCTGCTATCCTTCTGCGGAACCCTAGGTTTCTGCGGAACACGCTTTGAGAACCGCTGCTTTATTGTATTAGTTTGTTAAATGCTTTGCATAAGATAGTGAAGCCACGCTATACCGCGCCTCAGTATACCGCGGAATCGGATATACCGCGGTGACTATCATGTTCCCCGACGCCTAAACCCCTTTTATCATTGCCATATAAAGCTGATTCCTTATTTACCATTGTAAATAAAGCCAGCCCAAGCACGCAAATGTTGACAGCATAAAAAAGAGATTTTTAAGCACCTTTTTTCTCGGAACACAGCTATTTTATAACCTATCGCTCGATGGACTGATTGCGCAGCTGAGATGTGGGCTTCTTGCACAGAAATTAGTGAATAAAATGGCATCAAAGAAAAAAAGAAAAAAATTATACAATAGGGGGAAGAAACGTTACGAGTAATTGATAAAGTTAAAAATGATTCAACAAAAGCGAGTATTATTCCGTGAATATGGTTCCGAGGTATAGTTTCACTATAACGCGGTTATGTTATAACGCGGGTGCCGAACATGTCCCCCGACACCTGCGTTTTAACGGGGTTTTACTGTACTTGCATATTTTGCAATATGAAGAAAATGTATTTTTTAGAATTTTTCCCTAAAACAAAGTATAAAATATTTTATAACTTCAAAACACTCATTGCTTAAAAACTCTGAGAAAGTGCTAAGCAGAAGCGAAAAAATCCTAAAACTTAGTTACGTCTCTTCTTTTTCTTCTTCCCTTTTCCATGAACTCATCCAGTTTCTTGAACAGCAGATAATCTAATTTTTCAGTCAACAGCTAAAAGAACTATTGATTTTTACACCGCTGGAAAACATTTAAAGTTTAAGGTCTTATGGCGACTCCTAATTTAAAATCCTGATAGAAAACTTTATTTTCTGAAAAATTCAGATTGATCTTCACTATAAATATTTACGCAAAAACTTAGAAACTGAGTTTACAGGTTGAGTTGATTTTTAGTACAATGTTGCTTCTAAAAGTTTTTATTTATTTGTTTTAAAAATCAGATTCCTTACAGGAATAAATTATAAAACATATCTTCATGCGTGCTTTCTCTTTTGCCTAATTTTTAACCGACTTCACAAAGGAAGGAGGTTATACATTCATATTGTATGTATGTCGTTTTTTTTTTTTTTTTTGTTTGTACCCCTCATAACTTCTCCCCGGATGAACCGATTTTCATGATTCATAATCGATCGAGAGGGGGTTTCCCATAGGTCCCGTACCTTTGTTTCACCATATTCGATAATTGGAAAAATAGTTATGGGCAGAAAAAGGGTCATTTTTTTTGGTTTTTCATGCATAACTTTTGACTAAATGAACCGATTTTGATGACTTTTTTTTAATAGATACAGGGTCGTTTAGCTCAAATATCGCACATCAATTCGACTACATTTGTTTTTTTTAGAAAAAACGTTACGGATGAAAAATAAGTATTTTTTATTTTAATTGGAAAGGCTTGACTTGATTTTTCTTTGTTGGGAAAACTATTAATAAATATAAAACTCATTGTTAAAAAAGTTGTTGTTGCCATTGTGCTATAATAATAAATGCAATTACAGAAAGATTTTGACTGAAGGCTTCTCTGAGGCAAAAATTAAATCCAATCAGTTTGTTTGCTAAAATCGACTTCAAAACGGAATTTTTCATACAAATGATTAGTTTTTAGTGTCATTCATTCAAAGAAGGTTTGCCCTTTGATATGGATTTTTTAAAAATAGAGTATTTATATAAGAAATGTATTTACACTAAAAAGAATAAAATAAAATAGTTTTTGGAAAAAAATAGAACCGACTTCAAATTATAAATTGCGCTAAAAAGTGAAAAATAAATTATTTCTTTAAACAACATCGATGTGAGTTTTAAACATAGTTTTAGAAGTCGGTGCAAAATCTTGAGCCTAATTATCATTACACCATGTGCTACTTCAGATTGGAACTGTTGCTAGTTCTGGGTCATTTATATTTGTAATTGAGTCATGATTACAAAAGATTTTATCTATCCTAATTTTGCACCGACTTCTAAAACTATGTTTAAAACTCACATCGATGTTGTTTAAAGAATGAATTTATTTTTCACTTTTTAGCGCAATTTATAATTTGAAGTCGGTTCTATTTTTTTCCAAAAATTATTTTATCAACTTTTGTTATATAAACCTTACATAATGAATTACAATAATGTTAAATTACAAAAAATTGTTACACATAGGTAGTAACTTTGAAAAAATCATTACTTTTGATTTTGAAGTATTTCAACAGTGTAATATAAAAAAATCAACACATAAAAATGGTTATTTTTCTAGTTTAAAAAAAAAAGAAATTAAGAGAGGGGAAAAAAATTGAAATCTGAAAAAATCAAACGGGATGGAATTACAACAAAAGTTTCCACTTAAGCAACCATTTCTTTAGTGTTCTTTGTGCTGTTTCAGATACAATACTTTTTATTACAAACAGTTTTATACATTTTAAAAAATGCTAAATACTGGAAAGTAGTAGTTTGATCATATTTTCACAATGAACTTTTATATTTTGTTTCAAATATTTGTGTAAACGCCTTTAACATATTTTAGTGTACTATAAACGTCCATTTTTCTGCGCTATGAGTCCATGAGCGATTATTCTAAGGCTGCTTGCTAAAATCT
Source organism: Octonoba sinensis (assembly GCA_038502835.1). NCBI lineage: Eukaryota > Metazoa > Arthropoda > Arachnida > Araneae > Uloboridae > Octonoba > Octonoba sinensis. Next base: position 25,235,243 of record CM076603.1, read on the forward strand.
AGGCAGCTAGGAATTAAAAGTTATCCTCACTCTTAATTGAACAAAAGTATAAGAATATAGTAACCTAATTTTAAATTATATTCAAGTTAATTAGTGTGTTTAACAGTATTAATCTGGAAGGGTGAAATATTTTATACAATAAACTAAACGTAAGAAATTCTATTTAATGAAATATATATACAATTTCACTAAATAAAATGTTTTTTAGAAATTCAATTTACAGTTTTGATATTCTCTATCTTAGGAAGAATACTTTTTATTTGAATAAATTAGCTTGTGTCAATAACTTTAAGACATTTTTCAGAATAATTTTCATAGTAGTGTGACAATATTTGCAGTTCTTGTTCTATTCCGACATTTTTTAATGTTCCAAAATACCAATCAAAAATTTTTTGAACCATGTAGTTCTAATCATGTGAGAAATAGAAAATCGTTTTTTTTTTCTCTCTATAAAGCATAAAAAGGTTTCTCGCAATATTTTTTATTAATATGATAATGTAAACCTTTACATTTACATAAAAGAAACTCGGTAAAAGAATTGCAAACACATTTACAAAATTAAAATAATACATTAAAATAAAACTGCAGAAGCAGATAGAAAAATCCTATTAAGCTCCTATGTAAATATTTCTACAACATTCTTTTTTTTTCAACCGGATCTCTAAAAATGTATTTTTATAGCGTTGCTATAATGGAAAGCAAAAGTAAAGGATAATTGGATTTCCCTACGCTTTTATTTTCATTCCTATGCAATAAAATGTTCGTTCTTTAAAGACATGAAAAAGTAATACGATTATTCAGTACCGAAATACATTTTATTCATGAAACAAAAATAACCATCGTACAAGAAAAAGATTTTTTTCTGACATTCCGGAAATTGGTTTACATCAAAGAAGTTTAGCTAAAGTAAAATTTTCCTTGTACTTGTTATTTATTATTTGAAAATGTACAAACTTTTCCTCTAGAAGAAGATTATTAATTTGTGAGTGTCTACATGTATTTCTTATTCTTCAATTTATCATTAAAACATGATCGTGGGATGTACCAGTGATTTTGTATTTTGTTCTGTGTATAAGATAGATATGGGATAGCTAAAATGGATTTAGGACATAATGCATTCTAGTTTATGTTAGGTGCAGATAAAACTTGGTAGTTTTCCTTTCGCTCTATTCGTAAGAGAAATGTATAGAATGATTTAAATAATTCCAAATTTATATTCCACTTTGTAATATTACATTTCTGATTTTTTAAAATTAATGTATGATGGTTGTAGCTGAATAAGGATTTTAGATGAAATGTAATTCCAAAGCAACACATTAACATTATTAGAGAATTATACAAAAAGTATTGATTTTTCATTCAAAGTTTTGTTATTTTAGATTTGGTTTTAGAAACGGGCAGTTGGCAGATATCTGGGACATGTTTTATCAATATGTTTATTTATTTATGGCATTCATTTAAATAATCTGATTTTTCGTCTAATTTTATGCTTACGTTATTTAGATAGTTTGAACATGTAAAACAATTTAAGCTATTTTTCACAAAATTACAAGTTTGTCATAAGATACGAAGTTGTCCCATTTATCCCTTATTCAGGGTTGATAGAGGAAATGGATAGATATTGGAATAATATATTTTACCATCCAAATGTAATCTAATAGCCAATTAGGCATAATATTTCTCTCTATGACTTCAAATTTTTCCAGAAATAAACGAAAAAATGTGGTTATTAAGTTATTTTAAAAGCTAATAAAAAAGTAATATATAGTAATTCTTAAATCCTTATTCTCGATTTTAAAAAGGAAGATTTAATACTTCTCTTGAAATAATGCATAGCTAACTAATGTCTGGATGGATAAAATATCAATACAAAGTTTGCCTAAACCTCTTTGTACGTTAACCACATACGTTAGTGCCACGGTCATTCCCATGTTCTTGATTTGTAGCCATTTTATAAAACATACCTCCATAGGAAAAAATAATGTAGAAAATCCTGTATTTCTACAACTAAAGTATAAGGTTTGTAAACAGCAAAGATCATTTATTGATTTTAACTAGTACTCCTGAATCATTAGAAGAGCTCAGTAGGCGTATGTATGCTTTTTTTTCTGATGAAAAGCAATAAGCAGTTTATTGGAGGGGAAAAATAATTGAAAAATGATTTTAACAGATTAGTATCCATTTCTCTTATTCATGCTGATGCCGCACATCTCATGCATATGTAGATAGATACATAGATAGTTGCATGGATAGATAGATAGTTGCATGGATAGATGGATAAATGGACAGATGGATAGATAGATAGATGGATGGATAGGATAGATGGATGGATGGATGGATGGATAGATAGATGGATGGATGGATAGGTAGATGGATGGATGGATAGGTAGATGGATGGATGGATAGGTAGGATGGATGGATGGATAGGTAGATGAATGGATGGATAGGTAAATGGATGGATGGAGAGATAGATGGATAGGTAGATGGCTGGATGGATAGGTAGATGGATGGATGGATAGGTCGATGGATGGATGGATAGGTAGATGGATGGATGGATAGGTAGAAGGATGGATGGATAGGTAGATGAATGGATGAATGGATAGGGTAGATGAATGGATGAATGGATAGGGTAGATGAATGGATGGATAGATAGGGTAGATGAATGGATGGATAGATAGATGGATGGATGGATAGGTAAATGGATGGATGGATAGATAGTTGCATGGATAGATATATAGTTGCATGGATAGATGGATAAATGGACAGATGGATAGATAGATGGATGGATAGGTAGATGGATGGATGGATAGGTAGATGGATGGATGGATAGGTAGATGGATGGATGGATAGGTAGACGGATGGACGGATAGATAGATAGATGGATATGATAGATAGATGGGTAGAATCAATAGATAGGTGGATAGATGGATAGATAGATAGATAGATAGATGGATATATGAATGGATAGATAGATAGATAGATAGATGGATTGATAGATATATAGATGGATAGGATAAATGGATAGATATATACAGTAGCGTCACTACGAGGGGGGAAGGGTATGGTCCGCTTAGGGTGACACACTTTTGGAGAGTGTTGGGAAATGAATCAATAAGATAAAGCCTATTAGAAAATACCAATGTATTATAATATTTTGCAATTTTACTGATGTTATTTCAACGTATAGCTGAAAATAAATGTAGTTTGCTAAAAGTTCAACAAATAAGTTTTTTTGCCCTATTAAAGTTGTTGATGAAAGAGGGGTGAATACAAAAGTGGTTTTTTAAGGGGGTGGTACCAGTAATTATCATCCCCGATGCCACCCATGGTATCAACACCACTGATATATATGTGTATATATAAACACTTAACAGATATATATCAGTGTTAGTCTTCATTTATAGTAATGTATATATATATATAAACATTTCCGGTGGATCGAAGAATTGGGAGCGATGGACTAACCCCATTGGCGCAGTTCTCTCCAGATATGAATCGACTTCATTTATTTTTTCGATTGAGGCTACCGTTACATCAAGGACAACATTTGCCGCACCAGTGCTGACTTCGAAGCATAGAAGGCTAGCATACAACGTGATGTGTGTAGTAACAGACGACATATTAAAGAACACTTGGCGGAAACAAGAATTCGTTTAAGACACTCTTTGATCTACCAAGTCATCAAAGGTTGAAGTTTACTCTGGCATATGATCTTATACAAAAACTGATATCTGTAATTGCAAGGTGTCCAAACAAACATACATACAATGTACAATTATATTAGTTTGAGCAGCGTACATATTTTTAATCAAGGCAAGACTTTTGGTTCATATATAGCAATTTCAAGTAAATATACTTTATTTATTTATTTGTTTTACATTTATAGATTTTTTTAATTATTATTTACCTCTTTGACTCTACGTGACATACAAACAACGCTTATTTTTTTGACGTGATACAATTCTGTGAAAAAGTAACACAGTTTACAAATTTCATCTTCGCTGCTTTTAATACAAAAGCGAATTTTCTTACCTTCCATATGGCTTTGCAAATCTTTCCTTTTTTCATGAAATCGTTACCTCTTACGTATCACTAAACTTAATTCTCTCGTTCTGTTTCCGATGATGTGTTTCTTTCAAGTTTCTTCTCGTTCCGGAGTCAGCTCTTTGACGATGCAAAAGCAAAGCCGAAATTTAATAAATTACAAAGCAAGTGACTTTTGTTTCTTGTTTAAAGAAACTTCATGTCTCTGTATCTTTTAAAAGATGCTTGGGAACTTTCATCTCACGTGCTCTCTGGAGAGTATTTTCAAAGACATGTTCCGAAGACTCCTCCAAAAGCTCTTATTTTATTCACAGCATGTGCTAGTCTTTTATTTCTGTTTTTTGTTCTACCGTAAAGCAAAAAGCGGGTTGTTTCAGAATTAAATGAGATCTGACATGTTTTCGCAAGCTGTAAGGTCATTTGAAAAAAAAATGTTTTAAAGCTATACTTTTGCAAAACTGCACTACTCGGCAGTACAGAATGCTTCAAAGGAATTTGGAGTAAATTTTTTGTTTGAATTTCGCAGTGTCTCTTTTACTCCAGCTAGTTTCCTTTTACATTTGCTTAAAACATTTTAATTTTGACATATTTTAGCTCGGACAATTTACTTCTTTAAAAATACAGTCGACGCTCGTTATAACGACCACACATTATAAGGACCATTCCATTGTAATGACCAGTGGTAAAAGTCCCAACTTTATCCCCATGAACTATGCTAATTTGTTTTCGGTATAACGACCGTTCTGTATCGCCTAATCCAATGCAGCGACCGCATTCAGTGGACACTATTTCCAGTATTTTTCCAAATAGAGCATGTTCATAAATTTGTAGCTTGAAATGACCTTGATTATAGTTTATGAACTGCATGGAGTCTTCAGTGTTCAACCCAACTTTTGACAGGGGGGATTACCACTGATCACAGTACAGAAAGAATAGAGGGTGGGGAATCGCGGAATTTCCGGGTTTCTTTTGAAAAGGGGTTGACAGATGTATTGGTAGTTTGTCGTTTGAATCACGAGGTTTTCCAAGGGTCAAATCTCCGAAATGAAAGGAGTCTTGCTTTCCGTGCCATATGTTATACCACCTCAGAAGTTCTGCTTCCAGAAATATGTATGTAATTTTTCCACCAATATTTTTTATTTTAAAAAGTCTGTTTAATATTTTGGACTGATATTTTTTTTAAAATTCCAATGATAAAAAAATAATTTGAGCATTTAGTTCGAATCTTTGAAAAATTACCAATTTTTATGGAACTACTGAACATGCAATGATGCGTGTATAATTCTTTCAGAAAATTCTACCTCTTATAGCGACCACTCGTTATAAAGACCTTTTTTTGTGGGACGCAGATGGTCGTTATATCGAGCGTTGACTGTATTTTTAAAAGGTTTAAAAGATTTAATGCAGCACTGTTGCTTTGTTTTTATTAGTACTAAAAGTATGCGAAAATTGTTATTATTTTCAAGGTGTGATGCTTTGTGTTGGGAAGTAAGAGACCGTTCATAAATGATGTCACGCTTTTTTTCCACATATTTGACCCCCCTTCCCCCCTTTGTCACAAAATGTCACACTTCAACGGACCCCCTCCTCCCTTTGTCACAAAATGTCTTGCTCCAACGGACCCTTGTCACATTCCACGCTATACTGCATGGATGTCACACTTCTTGTCACCCCTCCCCTTATCATGCTTTGTACCAATTTCACGAACCCCCTCCCCCCCCCCCCGAAGCGTGACATCATTTATGAATGATCCCTGAGGAGAACTCAAATTTGCACTTTTAATCTTTAATAAGATTCTCCGCTCAGGGCCCTAATGTAACTTGGCTTCTTTAAAATGACCAAAATTCCAGTTATTCCTAAACAAGTAATACTCAGTTTTATATTTAAACAAAAAATAAAAATAATTCTAGTTTTTAACATTAATATCAAATAATATTTCATGTTTTATGCTTTAATATTCGTGTATAGCTTACTGACAAGTAAGACATATACTTCTTATAAATAAGCCGCTTAAGTGTCTGTTTGTCGCCGATAGCTTATTCCGAATTTCTTAAACCGAGAAAACTGCATCGTGCTGCCATCTACACAATTGTTTCTATAATGAAAACGACGACTAATCAAAACATTTATCTAGCATTTTGAGTGAGACATCGCTAGATTTGCAATCTCCGTTAAAAATTAATGTAAGCGCGAATTTAATTTAATCCTTCTTTCTTTGTTTTAATTTATTTATCGTCTGTGCTTTTTATATACATTAAAGTGGCAGCGCTCTTTTTTCCAGGTTTCGTTAAAACTATTGTTTTGACGATGATTCTGTTAAATATAAATAAATATTTTTCACAAACAATTTGATTATATAGTAAATAATATTTTTATTTTACAGATTATTATAACTTAGATGTTTTTTCCGGTAAGAATATTTTTTCCCGAAATTATTATATGTTATTTATTCATTAAACTTTACTGTTCTACCTGATAAATATCTCTTTGATTTGATGTGCATTTCCGGTTACTGGGAAAATTGTATATTTATAATATCTAGAACATCGGTCATTTCGTATGACCGCCGGGCTTACTTGTAAGTTTATATTTTCCCTTTCTTTTACAGCAATGAAAAATTGCTAATTGTGTCATTATATTGACTACTTAATATAAATAGCCGAATTGCATTGGATATAAATAGATGAATTGCTTTGAATGGAAATGCTTCAATTTCGTTTGGCAAAGGTGGGGGGGGGGGGGGGCTAATAATGGTCCCAAAAAAAATAAATAAGATTTTTGTGAGATTTCTTTTTATTGCATACGAGTAAAAGTAAATGTTACTTGAGGTTTTATTCACGCGTTCTTCTTTTAGATCGAAGAAAAGAATACACTCTTTAGGCAATATCGTAAGGAACAAAAACATGAAAAAAGGATAAAAATCTGAAAAGATAAGAATGAAAATCTATGATGGAAAAGACATTTTGTAAAGATATGCTTTGAGAAACAAAAAATAAGAGAAATGATGAATGAATGATAAATCTTATACAGTTGAACAAGATTGTTGAGAGCCCGGATTTAACGAGAACTCGCGTTTAGCGAAATTAAAAGAAATGGTTGATTCAATACGAAAAGTTTTTAATAACATCCGTTATTACAAGTAAAACTCGGCTAAGCGAGCATTCTTTTTACATGATAACATCTCCAAAGTTTTCTCTTCGGAAACTAATGTGAAAAAATTTCATTGACATTTTGTTCGAGAAATTGCAGTTTTATGAGGTAAAACGGCCTAAAAATGTGGGGAAAAGTGTGGCTTATTTTCCCCTACAGTTTTTGACGCTGAAAACAGGAAAAAAATACTGAACAACGCTGACCTTTTTTTCCTCTTTGTACAATGAATTATGAAAAAACAAAGGGGGGAGTCTTTTTTAAGCTTTCATCTTTTACTGAATTCATTTTTATAAGTACAATATTTTTAATAATAATGAAGATAAATATTTATGAATTTAAACTTCTCACTATGTGGCTCAACTACATTTCAAAAAGGTAAGAGGGACCGTTCATAAACGATGTCACGCTTTTTTCCCATATATTTGACCCCCTTTCCCACTTTTGTCACAATATGTCACACTTCAGCGGACCCCCTCCCCCCCCTTTCTAACATGTTACGCTATAATGCATAATGCAGGATGTCACACTTCCTGTTACCCCTCTCCCCTCCCCTTGTCACGTTTTGTCACAATTTCACGAACCCCCTCCCCCTCAAAGCGTGACATCATTTATGAACGATCCCAGTGTAGAATGTATCACGCACTACGACCTTTAATAGATATAACTTTGTTGCATAAATGTTCTTATTCTCCAAAATGGGACGTAAGCAAAGTTTAAAATGAATGGAAGGAATAATCAATGAGAAAATAAAATAGTTTTTATAAAAAAATAGAACCGACTTCAAATTATAAATTGCGCTTAAAAGTGAAAAATAAATTAATTTTTTAAACGACATCGATGTGACTTTTAAACATAGTTTTAGAAGTCGGTGCAAAATTAGGATAGATGAAATCTTCTGTAATCATGAATCAATTACAAATATATATATTTTCCCAGAATTAGCAACAGTTCCAATATGAAGTAGCAAATGGTGTAATGGTAATAAGACTCATAATTTCGCACCGACTTCTAAAACTATGTTTAAAAGTCACATCGATGTTGTTTAAAAAATTAATTTATTTTTCACTTTTTAGCGCAATTTATAATTTGAAGTCGGTTCTATTTTTTTATAAAACCTATTTTATTTTATTTTTTTAGTGTAAATACATTTTCTATATAAATACTCTATTTTTTAAAAAAATACATATCAAAGGGCAAACCTTCTTTGAATAAATGTCACTGAAAACTAATCATTTGTATGAAAAATGCCGTTTTGAAGTCGATTTTAGCAAACAAACTACTGATTGGATTTAATTTTGCCTCAGGGAAGCCTTCAGTCGAACTCTTGCTGTAATTGCTTTTAATATTATAGCACAATGGCAACAAACACTTTTTAAACAATGACTTTTATATTTATTAATAATTTTCCCAACAAAGAAAAATCAAGCCAGGCCTTTCCAATTAAAATAAAAAATACTTATTTTTCCCCCCTTAACGGTTTTTCTAAAAAACAAATGTAGTCAAATTGATGTGCGATATTTGAGTTAAACGGCCCTCTAACTATTAAAGAAAAAGTCATCAAAATCGGTTCATTTAGTCAAAAGTTATGAATGAAAAACCATAAAAATTACCCTATTTCTGTCCATAACTTTCTTTCTAATTATCGATTATGGTCAAACGAAGGTACGGGGCCTATGGGACACCCCCCTCGACCGAGTAAAAAATGAATCATGAAAATTGGTTCATCCGGTGAGAAGTTATGAGTGGACAAACAAACAAAAAAAAAACGACATACATACAATATGAATGTATAACCTCCTGCCTTTGTGAAGTCGGTTAAAAATCACGAATTGTCATGGAATAGTAGAAATCAGATGTTTTAAGACTACAGCGAAACTTGTTTGTCAGTGGAAAATAATTAAACTTTAAAGTTGTATGATTGTGACAACAGCCAGGATGAATTTATGATTGAACTGGTGAAAAAAAAGTCAACTAATGCAAATACAAGACGAAACTTGAAACAACCAATAATAATCTAGAAACCGAAATAAGATAAAATAAGATTAAGACGAAGGACTTTTTTTTAAATTATTCTCAGAAGGAAAGAAAAAAGTACTGGAGAATTTATTTACTGCAGGAAAAGAAAGTTGTGTAGTAAACCGAAATCTGTATTTTTCTCCGTAGTCTTGTCATTTGCAACTTTGATCAACTTAATATATATCTTACGGAATATTTGGTCATAACGACAGCATTTTCGATTTCTGAATAACAGTTTAGTGAAATTCGCATTTGGTTGTAGTCTGTCATTGAGTGTTTTATTTTCCATCTGTGGAATCCTCTCAGATAAAAATGGCGCTCGTCCAATAGAACCTATTTTTATATTCTTAGATTTCGAAAGTCCTTTTTCATCTAACTCAAAATTTTCTTTTTTGAACGTAGTAAGTACATATGTAGAGATTTGGTTCATTTCTTTCTTTTTAAGAATTCAAGAAGTCAGCAAAATTATTGTGTGCAGACTAAGGATTTTTCCTTTTCCACCCCTCTTTTACTTTTTTGGAGAATCATTAGGTAATATTTTATTAAAAAGATAACAGATACATAAGATACATCTTTGTACAAAAAATATCATATTTTGTTTTATTGAAAATATAAGTTTACAAAATGTAAAAAAGACAAATGATAAAAAGAAGAAAAAAACTTTATTATTATTTTTTTTTTTTTTTGTCATTGGTTGTTGAAAATTTACAAATGAATGATAGACGTGCATTTCCTTTACAAAAATGCTTTCTAAATATCAGAAGAAACTGAATTTATTATGCTCGACTATACACATTATCTGAAATATGAAGCTTGCAATATAGTAGTTTGTTTACATTTGGACGAAATCTAGTTTCCATGGCAACTGCAGGAAAGTCTGAAAGCAATCAAATGCACCGCAATTTCATTCCCACTAGATTTTATGCAAGCGGAAGCTGTGGCTTAAATGGGAGACTTCACGAATATTTCTACACAGTGAATATTTTTAGGATCCTTTCCAGAAATATTTTAGAAGATGTAGCTAGAAATTGAAACATTTTTTGACATTTTAGCACAGTAAAAAATACGTAAGAAGAGAGGTATAGATAAGTTTTGAATACTTTAAAAGTATTGACTTTTAAATTTTTCATATAGTACTATAAAGCAAATAATTTTGCAATCAAAACTCATTTTTTTTGCGGAAAAAAAATTAAAGCTGTTTTCATTTCACCTTCAAAGAAACTGAAAGTATAACTAATTTTTCAAAATGAGCTTCATTTACATGATAGTACATTTAGGTACATTTTGCGGCAAGAGATGTTAGAGGTAGCCCTGACGCGTGCTGTCCCCTAGCGTGGTTTAGAAAAAAAACAACATTACAGGTCCCGTGAGATCCAAACTTTGAACACGTTTTCTAAAATTGTATTTTGGTCACTTACATCCCTTTGCTTCTCACTGCCTTAACCCCTTAACGGTCGGGTAATTTTCACGAAAACGGTCATAAAAGTGCCTATTCTTTTTACCCTGAAAATTATATTAAAATATGTGGAGTTGTGCATGAACAACATATATATTCACTTTTACTTTTTGATTTGTTTTTAGCTTGAAATTTTAAACACTGCAGCCCGGAAATATCACGGGAGCGAGAGATAGAAGGCGAAACCTCAGCCCGTCATTTTCACTGGAGCGAGAGGGAAGGGGTTAATTTGAAATTCGGTCCTTTTCCCGTCATTGCACAAGACTAAAGATATTTTTCTTATTGTTAGTGCAACGTCAATTTTTGTTAAAAATGCATCGTGACGGAAAAAAGAGTTGATAATTACTGATTTTGAAAGCAAGTGGTGTAAACTTTTGCGTTGAGCTTCCAACTCGAATCATTTTTCAGGTGTTATCATTTTGAAATGGGTGTCCAAGTAGCAGGGCCTTTGAGAGCCAAAGGCGAGTTCAATGTCAGTTTTGTCGCCATGCCCTCACCCATTAAACTTTCTTCTTAGCTATTGAAAAATTTTGTATCGTCTGCACTTCTCCAATGCCGAACCGGGCCCCCTCTAAAGGCCCTGGCCTCTGAATCAGACATACCTGACATCCCCTCTCCACGGCCCTGCTAAGTAGTTTCATATTATCACTCCCCTATATCGAACTCTCAAAGGAACGAATTCGGAAATCGCTATAACCGAGGGTTCGTTACATCCGATTTTGCAAAAAAATGTTAACTAAGATACTTCTATATAATAAACATATTTCTAACAATAATCAGATTAGAGGTGTAAAACTTCAAATATGGTTTTTAATAATAAACAAACAAATATAAAAAATGTCCTTACTATTTATCCATAGTATGAAAAAAGATGATATTATTGGCTGTAATCTTTTGAATTTTATATACAACATTGTAAAAGGTAGTGTTTAACAAGACTAGAACACAAATCTGAAGGAATGTTGCTAAGATAAAGCGTATGAAATACCTTAAGTTTTGGATCGCTATAGCCGATTTCCTAACATTTGGTGATCGTTATTATCGTTTGAAAATGCATTAATGACATAGGGTTTCAGTTAGGACCATTTAAAATGTACTTTACAACCGTTATCGTTATATCCCGGGTTCGCTGTAGCAAGGTTCCCCTGTATAATATTTATGTGTCGTAAAATTTTGAAAGTAATTTAAACATTTAAATTGTCACCCGGAAATTAACAGGATAGGTGCAAGAAAGGAATCAAGACTATTGTTCTAACAGTATTGTAAGAAAACAGAAAGAATATGTAGAATTCAAACATTTCAATAGCTGAATAACGTTAGAAACTATTAAAAAAATCAGACACTCCATTATCATATTAAAAGAGCGATATGCATACGGCGAGAATGTATAACCTCCTCTTTTGTGAAGTCAGTTAAAAAATAAATGCAAAATTGACAGCGAGAAAGGAAGCGGTCGTAAAAGGAAAATCAAATCATTCAAATCACTTCTTGGTACTATTAAAAAAAATAATAAATAAAGCAATGATCTTCGTAATCGAGGAAAAAGAAGAAAATACGAAAAGATTGGACTCAACACGTGGAAGCAGAATTGAGTTTTGACAGAAATGGAGATTTAATTTACTTGATGCGTTTAAAAATTTACGTTGCTCTCAAAAGACCCAAGGCTGGAATTCATTAATTTCCTGTAGAAAGAGGGAGGACATGGAAAACGCTAAGTAAGCGTTAATTAAAATAGGCAAACAATATGCATGTTTGTTTTCCGATTCGGAATAATTAGTGAAACACAAATGTTCATAATGTATCTCAATTTAGTCTAAACCCGTTTCAGATTGAAATTTTTTTTTTCAAGTTTTTTTTATCAAAAAAAAAAAAAATGATGGAACAATATTTTCCTAAATTATGAACACAATTACACATTAATTTGAAAATGTAAATCCCCCCCCCCCCCCCCCGCCCAAGAATTTTATGCTTCCTTTAGTTCGGTGAATATGTAATGGTATAAGATTTTCATCAACGAAGATGATGGTTTAATGTGCTAGTATATAACACCCTCTGAAATTAATTGTAAAATTAACTTCAGGGGGAACCTGAGGGCCTTTACCCTGCGGGTAAAATCTTCCTAAAACATGTAGTTTTAAAATAAAAAAATTTAAAAATCAAAATTTAAAAGGCGTAATAAATAGATTAATTCTACTGTGTATATATATATATATATATATATATATCTAAATCAACCCCCATTAAAATCAAAATGTCATTGATGTATGACTATAGTAATTTGCTTTCTAGAACAATGGGATCGTAACATATTAAGGCATTTCAATGTTTGTGTAAGGAACAATGCCGTACTAAGTGTTTAAATCCTGCATGGAAAAAAATTATTAAAATTCAGTTGCTCTTAAATGATTATTTTTTATAAATTCCTTATCAAAATTATTAACTTGCCTAACTAAAGAGATGTGTATATTAAACCAATTTGTTCACATTTGTATGACAAATTACTGTTCACTTAGGTAAATAATTCTAAAGATATTTCAGACATTGGATAAATAAAATATATCCTTACAATTTTAAACTAATGTTAAAAAATCAATACATGTTGCAAAAATTACAAAATAATATCAATACTAATAATAAATCACCACTTATTGTGTATTGACCACTGACGTGGTACACTGGAATTGGTTATCTTACACAGGTATCAGTTTATATAAATATATCCGCCTGAATATAAATCTCGAACTTTACAGATAAAATAGAAGATATTGCTGGCGAGTGATCTATTTATAGTACCCAAAGTAATGAATATATTTCTCTGAAGCAATGGATGTACGTGGGTTTTCTAGGAAATATCAAAGGTATTCATATGTATGGAATTTCTAAATCCTTTCTTGATAAATGAATGTGTGATGATAAGCCGTTTTCTTCATACTTGTTTCGGCGAAACTGAGTTACAATACTGAATTTATGAAACACTCCGAAACCTAAGAAAGACTCGTTTATAAACACTTTATTACGTACTTAGAGTTTGTAAGTGTCCTGGTTTTGCTTTAGTTTTTTTTTTCTTTCATATCGTTTTATATGTACTTTTTATATATTTCTACGTGCAATAAGACACATGCAAATGACAAAATTGAAAATTTTGAGTTAAATGACTCAAATGATAAGTAAAGCACTGTTGTGTATTGTGGTAAAAGCTGTTAGGGGTGGCCATAACAAATGCCCCCCCCCCCCCCCCCAACATGACTTAGGTCTCATAAAATCCAAACTTTGAGCGCGTTTTTCTCGAAATCGTTTTTTTTTTTTTTTTTTGGTCACTTACATCCTTTTGCTTCTCACTGCCTTAAATGATGTTCAGTGTTTATTGAAAATTATCCAATTCATCCTACGATTTCTTTTTTTTAAATATGATTGAATATTTCCGTTCGTGTCAGATTTTGTATGGTGACAAACCAGTCTTGTATATCGATTGTAGTCAATTCCGTTGAACCGACTTGTTCTTGAAACGATCTTGTAAAACAGAACTCAGTTCTTATAAAACAAGCAGCAATTTTTTTCACAAATGTACACTTTTACAGTTTCTAAATTCTTCAGGAATAGTAAAAATATCTTAACACGTTTGCTGCCGGTCACTTTAAGGATGATCCTTTACATTACGCAGGGTATCAGGAGACACACCTAACATATAATGCGAAGTGAAGCAGATTGAAACAAAGGCGAAGCTTTCCCTCCCGCGAACGAGTGGTTGGTTACTGAGACATCCCTCACACCAGGCTTAAGCCTCTAACGCTAGCTGACAGTCACTTAGGGATGAATCGTTATGCAGTACACGCACCTGAAATGCCCGCTGCAGCGATGAGCAATTGAAAAAGCGCCTCTTTTTTCACGCGAGCTTGTGTGTGGCTAACTGAGACAACTGTTAACACAACGCTGTAAACTCTCGCACGTGGTTGGTACTGTGGCAAGAGATTGAAAACACGCGCTGGCGTGTGGTCGGCGGTTAACGTGTTTAAACAGAGAAAAAAGCCAGCGGTGTCACGTATTTTCTTAGAAATTCTAGTACGCAAAATCAAATTCAATCTCACAGCACAAGAGTTTCGCAGCGTAGTTAAACAACTAACTGAAAACTAAAACTCAAACTGATTTGGGCTGACAATAACTAATAAAAATTCCAGCATTGCTCTATTTATATCCTCAAAGCTCAAGACACATGAGTGAATAGGCAGATTCTAACCTAAAAATCTACCATTTATATGTGTTCAAAGAGTTGCCAAGCTTGGTGAGAAATCGCCATATTTGGTGCCAAAAAAGATGCAAAGTCGGCGATATCTCGCTTATTTCCCGCCAATCCCATGTAAACTGTGGAAACCTATACTATATTAGACTGCAATGTTTCTTGACAATGACGTCACAACGCGCGGCAGAAGAAATGAGTAAACGGCGAGGCTGTTGGGGTTGCAAAGACGAGGGTCGAAAAGACGCCACACCAACTTGGCGAAATAATCCGATAAAGCATTCTATTTGGCACATTGCGCGTTTGAAAACTAATTTGTTAGTTTATTAGAAAAAGATAAACAGATGTAACACATTTAAAAACTTATTTCTTTTTACATAATCATAATTTATTTTGAATCAAATTTTTTCCGTAATGTAATCATAAAATTATATTTTCTTCTAAAATTCCTTTTCTCCTTTCAATAATTCATAAAAACGGTTGGACTTTTGAACACTTTCGTTTTTCCAATGAATATTTTTTTTTTCTTTCTGTTACCCCCTGAGCGTAATTTTTTTTCTGTGTATGTTATTAATGGAAAATTACGATATTAACGAAAAGATAATATTATTCCATTTGTTAATATCGTTATTAGTAACTATTTAGCTTTTCGCAAAGTCACAAGCCAGCGAGTCAGACATAAACATAAATCATTCTAAATCTCGCCAAACAGCTCATGGGGAGATCGCCAATTGCTCGTGAGCTCTTATTGGCTGAGCGTTCAGTTCTAAATGAAGGTATTACTACGCGTTGCACTTCTCGTAAAATTGAAAATATATAACATTTTATGAAAATTTTAACAAATAAATGCTATATATGTATAGGTTAAAATGCCTTATCATATTTCTATAGCGAAGTGCTTAGTTTAACTCGAAAATCGAACACCACGCGAAGAACTACTTTCTTTGTTTGCTCTCAGCATATTTCTCCATAGTCAAGAAACTTTGCAGTTGAGTACAGATGATAACGGAGCATTTCAAATAAAGATTTCAAAACTAGACCAAATTTAGATGGAAATCGATGGAATTACCGTCAAATTGAACTAGATTAAAACAAATTAAGCACATTAGCCACATCTAAAACAAAATTTTATTTCATAAACAATATATTATTCAGCTCTTCATTCAAACGTGAAGAACTTCTTAGATAAACAACTTATGCAATGTCGATCAGTGTCTCATATCCTGTGTAATTGTTCGAATTTTATTAATATTCGTTTCAATTCAATTTTTTCGCTTTCATCCGTCTTATAGAGACGCTTCGTCCCAAAAAGTCCTATTAATTCAGGAGTTTGACTATTCCCCTTAATTTAATGTTTGCCTTAATAGCCTTATAATCGTTTCATGTTTGTTTTGGTTTCTTGTGTTTTTTTATGCAGCTCTAAATATAAAAGTTCTTATGTATGCTTATTTTGGAGAGTTCTTTCCCAACTATAAAATTCGTGTCCTCTCATTTACCGTTGTTGATAATTTCATTACATTTTCTAGTCTTTCTAATTTCAAAAATTGTAATTGGGCGCAATATAGCCTATTAGGTTCGTGTGCCATGAGTCACTACAAGAACATTCAACCAATCAGATATTAGCAGAAAATAGTAACAGATAAAGCAAAAAAAGGTCTTATAAAGTAAATGTTTGTGTAAGTACACTTTTGCATCAACGAAGTCCCTTGGAAATATTCCAGATGTATTTTTTCCCCACTTTGCATTTTTAGTGCGATAAGGAAAATATTTTTTTTTTTTTTTGTCATTAGTGTTAAACATACATAAATAATACCTAACATTAGATGGGACATCTTAATATTAATTAATCGTAATTCTTTTTCAAAGAAACGCTTTACTAAAAATGTCATTAAATGAATTACCATAAGTCACATTTTTCTAAAAGAACAGTTGTGTTTGAGCAGAAGCTGAGCTTTAGGGAATTGCTGGCATGAAATATCTAGATAAAAAAAATTTCAGTCCTCCGGAACATATGCTTAATAAGAACATGTCATTCCCAAAATTAGGAGTAAAATTAATTACCACAATTATGCTGTTTTCGATGAATGCGTTAATCATGTAGAATATTTCATTAAAGAATTTTTGGAAGCTAGTGCTAAACTGATGGCTTGTAGAAAAATTTAGATTCACCACCATCCATTTTGAACGAGAAAAAATATATAATTTGTTTTAAAGATTTTTTTTCGTTATGCTGAAAATAGTTCATTTAATATTTAGCATAGTACGAATGAACTTTGCTTCAATAATTGAAGTAAAACCTAATATTTAAAACAATGTTCCAAACACTGCGAAAGAATATGTAATTTTACCAAATCAAAACATAATTATGTGCTTCTAAAAATGATGCTTCAAAAAAAAAAAAAAAAACTGCTAGATGTAATTTCAACGGATGTGAATTGTACTTAGTATTTAGTATTAGTACTAGTATTTAGTATAGTACTTACTCTAGAATTTGAAATATTACTTCCTCTAAATCGTTACGAACATACTTTCAGTTTACTGCCAATATAACAGCATAGTAAAACAGTTTTATAGTTCCAAAAATTGTTTACTGTCGTATTATCTATTACTGGAATGTCTTAAAGAATGTATTTATAATATTAAAATCTGTCTGTCTGAAGTCTTGCCAAAGTGATACTGATTTGATTGATTTGTTTACCAGATCGTCGTAAAATTATTGGTTGGAGTTAAATTTGATTAGATATTGCGAAATTGTTGGTTGGTGCTGAATTTGATTAGATATTGCGAAATTGTCACCAATTAATCCACAGATCCATCGCCGTATGCAGAGAAAACCTATCCTGATACTGTATATTAAAGTGGGCCGAATTTTTTTTTTTTTTAAATTTTGAAGTTGTAATAGCTCGGAAAACTTGCGAATTATATAGAAAAGAAAAAAAAATTATCAAAATTGGTTGACATCTTCTGGTCGCGCATAGGCCCTAAAATTTGACAAAATATGAAAAAACCTCATTTTTGCGATTTTTTTTTTAAATTATTGAATTACATGTTTTCGTAATGTAATATTTTGTAACGTCTTTAAATAGAGCTTAGAAACGTTGGGTTTTAATTTGGTTTAGACCAGTTGATATCTTCCGGTCGCGCATAAGCCCCAAAATTTGCCAAAATATTGAACATTTTTCCTTTTTACGCATTTTGATAAATAATTATTATTTTAATGCAATAGCCGTAGCATTTTTTCACACGAACTGATAATGATGTATAAAAAAAAGCTGCCAGATGTTTGTTTACTGTTTTTTAAATGTACTCAAATTTTTAACTTTGAAAACAAATTCTTGTTGCTCTTATTTTTTTCACAAAATTTGAGATTTCTTTGACTGCTTTTATAACATTAAATGCCCTGTATTTCCAATAATCTTAATTTTTTAAATATTTTTCACTTGAAGTTTAGCACTGATATTAACCATACAAAAATTTAAATGCATAATAAGCATTTAATTGAACTGTAAAAAAGTAATTGCACGTAATTAAAGCTCAAATGAGCATTAAAATGCATTAATTACGTGAGATTACTTTTTACAGTTTCATTGTGCACAATGTTAATTTATTATTTTAAATATTTCATTGTTGAATGTTGAAATAGATAAATAATTTTTATAATTGATTTTGGTATCAACAGGATACCCTCCTAAAAGAGATTGCATACTCTTCCCATCCCGCATACACAAAGAAAGCTATGGAGCCTCAAGAACAATGACCGCTTAAAAGCTAAGAGAACACCTGAAATCAATTCCCCAAAAATTTCAATATTCCAGTGCAAAAGTTGAGACAGGGGTAAATATGTAGTATATTAGTTAAAATAATTCTTAAAAAAATCCTGAATTAGAAACTGAAAGCAAAATAGAGAACTGGATTTAATGGTTGATCTCATCATCGCTAGAAACTCATGGTGGCAGGTATCAATGAAAAATTTGTAGCTCAAGGTTGAACTAAATGTCATATTTTTGCTAAATGTTATTCAAATTACTCAAATTTTTCATTTAAAAACAAATTCTTTGTTCTACTGAATTGCTTTTTTGACCAAATTTGATTTTCTTTGTACTGTGATGTTGAACAGCCTTCATTTCTAACAATAATAATTAATAAATAATTCTTTTTCGAAATTTAACAGATATATTTGACATTACTATGATGCTTTATGTAATGATTGGTTCTGCATGTCAGTCGTGTAACTAGCGACTTGCAGATCCCGTAACTGGGGGCGAGGGCGCAGGAATTTAAGAGACACTTTTGCCAAGTTTCAAGTACATTATTTACGACTGAGGGGGTGCAATATTTCATATCCAAGAGGGAGGGGTTGTGTAATTGTAAAATATTTAAGATTTTTAATTATAAAGCAAGTCGAAAAGATCCATGCCCGTTTTCAGTTATCACCATCCGATAACTCTATCTTTTTTTGGGTACTGTTCTCGTATAGCATTGGGGTCATTGCGCGACCGGAAGTTCTTAATTTATTCCCACCATAATGAAATGCAATTTTCTTATGTTCAAAAATAAAAATTCTGTAACTAGTACGTTAAAATTAAGTATATTAAAGATAGTAAAAAAAACTCTTAAAAATGAAATTTTCAATATTTTGGCTAATTTTGGGGCTTGTGCGCGACCGGAAGATATCAACTTATCTAAACCAAATTAAAACACAATGTTTTTAAGCTCTATTTGAAGACGTTACAAACTATTACATTACGAAAACATCTAATTCAAAAATTTTAAAAAATATAGTGAAAATGAGATTTTTTTCATATTTTGTCAAACTTTAGGGCCTATGGGCGACCGGAAGATGACAACCGATTTTGATCTTTTTTTTTTT
The DNA here is from genome assembly GCA_038502835.1 of Octonoba sinensis. Classification (NCBI taxonomy): domain Eukaryota; kingdom Metazoa; phylum Arthropoda; class Arachnida; order Araneae; family Uloboridae; genus Octonoba; species Octonoba sinensis. Next base: position 25,255,013 of record CM076603.1, read on the forward strand.
TATTTATTTATTCTTTTCGATATAATTCTCAAGTTTTCCGCGCTATTGTAACTTCAAAATAATAAAAAAAAAAAGGTTTTTTCAGCCCACCCTACTGTATACGTAAAATTTGCTCTAAAGATGCAGCTACTATAACCATAGTGTGTATAACGAATTTCTCTACAATAAATACATTTTCAGAAGTAAATCAGCTTTTTTTCCCGCGTACTGTATATCATTCATACTAGATCTAGCAAATTTCAATTTGTTAAATCTTAAAGTAACAATATTGAAAAATTACCGTAATCTATATGTATAAATAAACAACAAAAAAAGTTGACTACCATTTTCTACTCTGTTTGTCAACCAATTTTCTTACTTTTTTAAAAATATAGTAGCTATTGATGACGTTTAGTGTTATCAATAAAAACAAACTTTTGGGAATTGTTTTGTTTTTCTTTTTCTTCTACTTTCAGCGTAGATTCGAACTTTTTTTCGGAAGTTCCTTATTCGTCATACTTTCATACTACTCTTGACATCTAAAATCTACAATGTTTGCAATATTGTAGTACTCAATACTTTTTTTTACTATTTATAATTCAAAGAAAAAGAAATGTTAAGTACAAAACAAAAGAGAAATTGCAATTTATTAAATGAATGTGAAAGCAAAATAATACGAACCTTTAGGGGCAGGTCATCCATTTCCAAATATATATCTTCTATGACAAGTTAGATTGTATTCCCAATAAAACGTCAAACAAAATAAAATACAATTTGGAGCTAACAATATCTAATATGATATAAAGGGAGATAATTAAGCGCGGTGACGCATTATTTTGCTTCGAATCAATGTTTCGTAAATTTGTTGATTCGCATTAGCGTGCACTGTTAAAAAGTTCCGTAAGAAAATAGTAAAATAACCATTTTTTATTGTTATTTTACCATATTTAACTACAACAGTTGAAGGAATAACCATTAAAAAGGTGGTACTCAAACCGCTGATTGCGAAAAAAATCGTTTATTCTCTGTTTATCCTAAAGAACGTTAACTAACCGTAATTTTCAAGCGCTCTATAGAATCGGGCGTCCATTTTGGTAGCGAAACCTTACAGGTCGTACGTTGTTTTAAAATAGGAATGCGGATTTATCAGTTAAAATCTGCATGTGTATATAAAAAAAGAAGAAAAAAATGGCTTAAGCATTGGTTACTAAAATAGAAACCCATACACGCGTAAATCAAAAATTGGAGACATCGGATTCCCGAACTGTTTGCGAATGAGCGAACCCATCATTTGAGCTGCTGAAGCTTGTTTGTATTTTAATTTTTGCAGCAAATAAAATGATTTTCGTCAATATACAGTAAATTTAGACCAAAAATGACTTTGGATCCAATCAAAAACTGAAATCTCAATTTTAAGGCTGTTTGCCTGTTGGAAAAGATGATTTATTGATACATAAACGACAGCTGTACGTGGTGCAGATGGCCGAGTGGATAGCGAGCAATTCTTATACGCCACACAACCGGGGTTCGAGTCCCAAGCATTTCATTTACGTTTTCTACGCCTCGAAGATTCTGCGCCTCGAAATGGTTCAAAAACGGACAAAATTTTGTCTTGAAACCATTTTTAAATGGTTATAAAACCGAAAACTTTTGTATTTACGGCTTTTTAACCAAGTTTATTGGAAATGGTTAGGTCCCGTAAAGATAGAAAAATGTTCCAAACCATAAATTTAACGGTGAATTAGATGGACAGACTGCTGCCGGTCATTTAACAGTAATTTTATGTTGAAATTTCTAACAGTGTGTTGATCTCTCGATTAAACTGAAAGTGAGTGCTTGTATTTCTAAATTATTGAACAATAATTGGGGTGCATGCAAATTTCCATTTCTATTTTCTTTACAGGAAAGGGAGGGGAGAAAGATGAAATTTATGTATAATATGAATTTGAAAATATATTTAAGTACATTACTAGCTAAGGGGTCAAACAGTGGCACTGGGGAGAGATTATCACTAATAGAAATATTTAAAATGAACACACCGTTGTCAAACAGAAAAACTAAACGTTCGAGGCTGAACCTGAAATTTTTAGTGACTTACTGTTGAATTTCGACCTTTGGGTGAACTTTAGTTAACGCAATTGTATGAAATAAAAGGAAACAGTTTAAAGTGAGAATTACCAAAATATTCCATTGCAAAAAATAAGCATTTTCTAACGGCACTGTACTCGTGTATATGTCCGTAATAATTGTACGTTGTTTTTTTATTTTTGAAAAACAAATCGTAGAAGTAAATGGTGTTAGCATAAAAATAAAGATTAGTAATTATATTTAAAAGTCAAGACAAGTTTGATTGTACTTCATAGCTTTCTTGTTTGCAGAAAAAAGAAGATGAATTTGCGATACTCTATCACACGCGCCTCGCGGCACCCTTTATCTTTGATATGACAGCCGAACAACCGAAGGTGCCGCGGTACCCAGATTGGGAACTGATGGGTTAAAATGCCCTTCTCTTGATAACTGATGCCCAGAAGCAAAAAGGAAAAGACAAGTTTAAGATGTCTGGGTAGGAATCTCTATCATCTATTTTCTTTTCTGTTATTTCATATATATATATATATATATATAAGAAACATATCTTTAAAAACATTGCATGGAAAATTCCCTGCAACACAACTTGATGCATGTACAATGATGTTTTATTTGAAGAGAAAACATGATTGATGATTGTTTCCGTCGTTTATGGTAGCATTTGTTTAAACAACTTCCATGCGAAAACTCATAAAAAAAACACTAAAGTATTTTTTCTTCGTATTCTATGCGAGATTTATGGTAATGTTTTAAAGTAAAAAAAATCAGTAATCTTTGTGCAAATATATCGAAGTTGGCGAGCTATTAAATTATAACTGCAAAACAAAAAGGGAAGGAAATCAGTACTGTTATTCCTGTGCAGCTAATCTATGCATGTAAATAAAATATTATTATAGGGAAACGACATTTAACAAAATTTTTAGGGACTACTAATAACTTCCATATTTAAGGGATGTGTTTATTTCGTCTTTAATGACATTTGTGAACTTAAAATAGTAATGAATATAAAAGTACTTAATTTGTATAAAATGAGATTAAGATTTACGACAAGAAAGATAATTAGTATATAATAGTAAAAAATATTAATTGTTTGAATTTGGAAAAACTGACCCTCGAAATTGTATCTTAGAAGTGTAAATGCATTTTAAGGTAAACATCTTTTTAAAATATTTCCTTTAATTGGAAGTGAATTTAAACCGTAACCGACAACGGTGTTCTCGATGGAAAATGCAATCCATGAAACTTTAAAATCACATTATGAAAATTAAAAAAAAACTTTTTAAAAAATTTAAGGGGGCGCAGTACCTCAAAATTGTTCAAAATACCGAAAATTGTTTTATTTCACCGATTTTAATGGATAAAACTATTTCAACGCTTCAAGCAAAATTTTTAACTTATGTGAGCAATATTTTTTAAGATATTGAATTTTTTTGTACTTTTTTCTGAGATTTTACCGAAAACAAAATATTGAAATTCAACTAAGTTTCAGACAGTTAGTTCCATGCTAACTTTGTTTTAGAATGTTTGGGAAGTATTTAAAAGGAAAAAATGAAAAATGTAATAATTGAGAAAGTTATAAGGATTTTAACAAATTGAAAAAAAGTTATATATATATTTTTTAATTTTACATTGATGGTTGATTACAATGAAGTTATACGTTGAAATTTCATTTCTAATCCTAATTGGAACTAAACGCAAGTATTATTTTTAGCTGATTGTTAAAAGGAAAAAGATTTGGAAAGAGGAACTCAACCCCCTTAATTTGCTGATTTTAAATGTTTTTATAGAAACCAAAATGTGTGACGTCACATTTCTAGTTACCCCCTTCCCTCGTCACAAACGGTCACAATTCTCCCAACATCCCTCCCTCCTCGAAGCGTAAAATATAATAAAATAAAAAGCATGAAAAATAATATATATGCAAAATAGAAAAACTTTTAAGGTTATTGAGAGAAAAAATAAAGATGTTATTACGTTATGACACATTTAGCATCTATCAGGTGTTCTCGAAAATTGATATCCCGTCACCTATCAGAAACCACAGGAATTTTAGCGAGCTATCCCATTAAAACTTCGCAATCGATCGGCTATATCAAAATACAAGTCTACGGATAGCGGTAAAATATTCCAACATAAATTAAGTAGCAAACGTTAAGTCCAAGCTTAAATAATCTACTTCGAAGCATCATTCCTGAATGACCCTAAATGAAACAGATGAAAATCGCATGATGATGTATGTGGATAAAATTAACTAGTTTCATTTAATGATATACTCACAAGATTGAGGGAATCAAGAAATGAACAAAAAAATCAGAGATTTGATGTACATTCCTGTGTTGTGGCCGTGTAACCTAGAACGTAAATATTTTATGGACCAGAAAGTTTCCCGCTCGTAAAGTCTAATATATTTTCGAAGAACTGCTGCCTAAACTTTCCGCATGAGGCATTCGAGAACAAGAAAAGGAACGGAAATGACTCCCCGAAGAACACACGATTCTCCTAATGGAAGGGAAACAATTTTTCTACCATTGAACCCCCGTCTCAAATGAGATTACAAAGACCGTTAAAGGTCACATTATATGTGAACGGAAGTCAACTTTCAGATAAAAATGTCCTTACTTTTAGAAAGTTGCAGAATTGTGCATGATGTTTACACAAAAACAAGTTTGTTGGCGGAAACGTTTGCTACTTAATTTCTGTTGGAATATTTTATCGCGATCCCTAGACTTGTATTTTGATGAAGCCGATCGATTGCGAAGTTTTAATGGCATAGCTTCTTGTCCCATTAAATTCTTGTGGTTTCTGTTATGTGACGTGATGTCAATTTTCGAGAACTCCTGATAAATACTGAATGTGTAATGACGTAATAAGGGATCATTTATAAATGATGTCACGCTTCGAGGGGGGAGGGATTTCCGGAAATTGTGACAAAGCGAGACAAGGGGAGGAGAGGACGTAACAGGAACTGTGACATCCCTGCTTATGCAACATAGCGTGACATGTGACAAAGGGGGTCTGTTAAAGCATGACATTTTGTGATAAAGGGGGGAGGGGGTCAAATATGTGGGGAAAAGCGTGACATCATTTATGAACGGCTCCTATCATCGTTATTTTTTCTCTCAACGTCCTTAAAAGTTTTTATATTTTGCATATTATATTATATTTTTTGTTCATTTATTTAGTTATTTTCCATTGTTGCATTTTTTTAATATGTTTAAATCCGAAGTCAGTGAACGTGTTGTATGAAAATTACGCTTATTTCATTTTAAAATGTTTTTCAAGAGAATTGAAAACTAATAACTTCTTAGAAAGTAAGAAGTAGTTAATAAAAGCAAGTAGCAAAACATAGCAGTTAATTTCTAATAAATATTTAAGTTATTAAATCAAAAGGGAAGATGTGGTAGTTTATTTCTAACTGAGGGGAGTCGGAATGTTTTGAATGTAATTTAAATGCAGTTAAAATTTGCAAGTTGGAAATCCAATATCTAAGAAAGTAACATAGTTTTTTAAGTGAATTGAAGATTAATGTGGCACACCTACATATGTGATTAAAGGTTCTGCTCTGGAATTTGGTACACCGTTTATAAATTTATTATCAACAGAATTCATTAAAAAATTCTAAAGAATACCATTATCTTTTCACGTAGTTGATGATCAAAATGACTTTTAGACATAACTTTTCACGGAAATATCTTCGATTCATTCTAACTCAAATCGTGGTACAGATTAATCGACGGAATAAATAGATTATATATTCCAGACGACAGGAAAGGCAAAGACGTGTGCCGTGTTTACTCAGTTTATGAATGACTGCTACTCCATTCACTGTAGGTGCTCTCTGGAAGAAGTATTTGCTTTATCTGTTAGCTATCCGATAGAAATAACAATGGAAAACTATCTTTTTATATGGAGTCAGAAACCTATACTCGGTCTTTCTATCAGATTATCAGGTCAGCTGCTGATTTTTTTATAGTGATTTAAAGCTTTTAAAACGTATTTGATACCATGTAAAAATGTTAAGTTTAACTTTTATATGGAAAAATATTTTTATACACTGTTAAAAATTTCCGTAAGAAAAGTGTAATAAAACCATTTATTTGATTGTTATTTTACCATATTTAATTACAACAGTTGAGTAACCATTAAAAAAATGGTACTCACACCGCTGATTGTGAAAAAAAAATCGTTTATTCTCTGTTTCTCTTAAAAGACGTTTAGCTAACCGTAATTTACGAGCGCCACTAGGTCTCGTAGTCATTAAGAATCGGGCGTCCATCTTGGTTGTGGAACCTTACCATCGTACGTTGTTGTTAAAATATGAATAAAGATTTATCACTTCAAATCTGCATGTGCATAAAAGACAGAAGAAGAAGAAAAGTGGCTCAAGCAGTGGTTACTACATAGAAACACATGCACACGTTTTTTAAATCAGAGAACCAAAAAACTGCGTCTGAATTGTTAGTGCTTAGTTCTGGGGCCTGATGAGGTTATAAGTGTGCCGCGACAAAGAAAAAATGGTTGAAAATCATTGTTCTGCTCGAATCTTTCAAATTGAGATAACGTGATTGCGAATAAGTGTTACTCTGTTAAACATTCCCGTATGAAAATAGTAAAATAAACATTTATTGATTGTTATTTTACCATATTTAATTACAACAGTTGAATAACTAATAAAAAGATGGTACTCAAATCGCTGATTGCGGAAAAAAATCGTTTATTCTCTGTTTATCCTAAAGAACGTTTAACTAACTGTAATTTTCAAGCGTTCAATAAGAATCAGCCGTCCATCTTGGTTGCGAAACCTTACCGGTCGTACGTTGTTTTAAAATATGAATAAAGATTTATCATTTAAAATCTGCATGTGTATATAAAAAAAGAAGAAGAAAAAAGTGGCTTAAGCAGTGGTTACTAAATAGAAACATATACACACGTAAATAAAAAAAATGAAGACATCGGATTCCCGAACTATTTGCGAACGAGAGAACCCATAATTTGAGCTGCTAAAGCTTGTTTGTATTTTAATTTTTGCAGAAAAACAATGATTATCGTCAATATACAGTAAATTTAGGCCAAAAATGACTTTGGATCCAATCAAAAACTGAAATCTCAATTTTAACGCAGTTTGCATGTTGGTAAAAAATATTTATTGATAAATAAACGGCCGCTATTAGTGATGTTGATAGCCGAATGGTTAGAGCGCAGGGTTGGTACACCATACACCCTAGTTCGATTACCGTTTCTACGCCTCGAAATGGTTTTAAAACGTACATTTACCGTTTTGGAACCATTTATAAATGGTTATGCAATCGTGAGCTTTTGTATTTACGGCTTTTTAACCAAGCTGATTGGAAATGGTTTAGGTCCCGTAAAGATAGAAAAATGTTCCAAACCGTAAATTTAACGGTGAATTAGACTGCTGCTGGCTATTTAAACGTAATTTTATGATGACATTTCTAACAGTGCAGATCTCAACTCTTTTACCGTTGTCACCGACTACCCCGAACTTCCAGTGTACAGAAATTTTTTCTTCTTTACATTTATGTTTTTATTGAGGTTGATTTTCCTCGTTACAATAACATACAACGCCCATATGTTGAAACTGAAAGAAGCTTTCGAAATTTAAAGAAAAAAATTTAAGAATAACTGAAGAAACGACTTAAGTACTAATACCTTTAATACCTTACATATAATTGCAAAAAACTCAATTGTATATTTCTGCACTCGCAGAAACGCATGCTCAAATCTCTCGAAGCTTTCGTCGTATTTGACGAAATGGCTTCGTGAAAAATTCTCTGAGTAAACCTTTCGTCAAATTGCCAAAATTTGTGTAGTAACTTTCTTAAGTCAAGTGGCCGCGCGGGGAAAGAATCGTTGTAAATGAAGAAAGTTTCTTGACGATTGAAGAATTGACAAAAGTAAGAGCACTATTTCTGAAAGAGTGTCACTAAATTTTAATCCTTTGTCTTTTTTTTATTGCATTTCTTACTGCAGGTAACAGCAAATGAAAAGAAAAGGCTTTAATTCAGCCGTGGAGTAGGTAAAATACTTTTTTAAATGTAAGTTGAAAGTGCAATGAGTAAAAGAATGGCTCAGATGAAATATGCCTATTTATTGCTTATTTTTTGTCTCCTGTTTTCTAATAATATTTACCCTTTTATTTTTTATTTGTATATCCGTAATAAGTTTGTGCATTTATCGCAATAATTTCGTGTACTATTAAGAACCCTTTTTTACTCAAAGTTTACTTCAAGCAAACCCAAGCCTTAATAATCTACTTACTTCCAAGTTTAAATAAGGTTTATTCTCTCATGCATAAAACGCATTTTCACTGCATTCATATCAATGCAAACGTAAATTTGATAGTCTTCGTAGCTTCAATTCTCATTCCGAACTCTAAACGAAGGCATTTTTGCGGAAAGATAGAAACATTTCATCATCCTAAAAACACCTGCACACACAGATCATCCTCTTGAGGATTTCCAAGATCATTAAGAAGAAACCTCTATCTCTTTCCACAAATTGATTTTCCAATTTTGAGAAAAAAAAGGATCCATCTCACCTTCTATCTAATGGCGGTAAAGGGTGCTCTCGCTATCATACCATAATGGACTTTTTTTGAATTGATTACACTAAATGTACAATTTTGGGATATATTCATGAGTTTCTTTTCATTAATTTCCACTTGGAGTGAGAGAGAACTCTTTTGTCCATTCAGCGCTTAGCTTTCATTTATCACTGCGTCTCCTTTTTAGATTCTTTTAACAAAAGTGTATAAAATAAAGTGTTGCAAAACAAAAGTAGACGACACGAAGGAACACTTAAAAATAAAAGTCAGACACACGCACACATATATGTATGTGCATATCTATATCTATATATATATATATATATATATACTAGAAAGCCCGGCGGTCATACGAAATGACCACTGTTCTGGATATTATAAATAGTAATGCAAACAAATGTTCACCTTCCCCCTGACACACTCAATTTGCGTTCAGCTTAAAATTCAATTTAAAATAGGGTCAGTTGGGGTAATTGTAAACAAGCTTCATAGCTACACTTGTGGTGGTTTTAAAAATTCATCTGCTTGTGAGTGATAAACTGGCAGCATAGGGAAGACATTGAAACAGTTTCGTGAGATTCGAAACAGCTGTGGAGGCGTCACTATTGTTTGAAAATGGCACTGTGAAAAAAGTTGTTCATCAAAATTTAGTGATTTTATATTTTCCTCTCCAGCTCATCTACAAAAGCGATGTAAGCGGATTCAACCATTTTATTTGTCATATGGAATGCTGCTAAAAACATTTAGCTATGAATTTAACCCTCCCTGTATTTTTTATGTGCAAGTTAGGTGTTTACAATTACCCCATATATTTCGTACTTTGGCGTAATTGTAACACTTAAATTTATCCTATTTCCAATATTTTGGGGGGACAATAAGTATAATATTTTGATGTAAATTACACTGTTGTGTCTATTTTACATAACTGTTGTTGTTGTTGTTAATGCCACTAGGAAATCCAAGCCCCCCTTGCAGGGCGACTATGAATTAAGGAAGTTCCTACTGATTATTAATGAGCTCCGCTAGAATGAAGTACACTTGGCTCAGAGGGGCTCAATGATTTTGAACCAGCTCCCAGTTGAGAGATCGTCACCTAGGATGGTCCCTCAGCGGAAATTATTTCAAACTTAGTGGACATTTGAAGCGACGATGTATTTTACGTGCAACAGCTCCCTTTAGCGCACTCGGTCTCAGAGTAATCAGTCGCGGGAGGTGGTCAGCCTCCCAAGCGTTGACCACGGCCAGTTGTGCTTCACTTTCGGTGTTCTGTGGGATACAAGCTTAACCGACTGATCCACTGCGGGACAAATATTACATAAATTTGTCGCATTACTTGATTTTTTGCACGATATTTCTCGTTAAATGATCTCAGCCGACCAATAGACCGCAGACTGAGAACTATCGCTCCGGAACTTCTTAAGCTTTCTATCAGACTGTGTATGAAACAATTTTCCATTTGCATCAACCTTATTCGAAAATAAATTACTGTTTACAATTACCCCAGATCTCCGGGGTAATAATTGTAAACACACTGGGGTAATTGTAAACACGAGCCATTTGCTAAGAAATAGTCATAAAGTCAAAATTTTTGTACACATTTACTCACAAGAAGTACAGTAGTGGATACAATGCTTACAATTTTATCTCTGAATTCATTCAAGAGGTAGGGAAGGATCAAAAGTTAAAACATTAAAAAAGCGTTTACAATTATCCCAACTGACCTTACAATGTTGGAATAAAATCGGGCACAATTTTAACCTTTTTACGCGAAAGGATATTTAGCATAGAAGTTTGGGTAACCCTACCTGATGAGATGTACTACGCACAACTCGTTATTTGGTTTCGACTGCTCAACGTTTGCAATTTTCTAGGTAATTCATATGTAAATGTAGTTAAATGTCTAATAAGCAACAATTGTATGAATTAAAAATATTTAAATGTCCTTAAACACCATAATTTAATTAAAACAATGATAACTGCATATATGGTATCAGTGTGTATGGACTATTTGAAAGCCGTGGCAACTTCACGCCATTGGCTATTACAGTTACGCAAGCAACCAATAAGCAATCTGCGACAAACAGACACCTAAGCCGCTGATATATTATAATATATATATATGTATATATATGAAAAAAATGATTTAATAATAAATATATTCAGAAATTCAAAAAATTCTTAAAAGATTATTCTCCTATAACTTTTGAGATTTAAACATCCGGGACTTCTTCTAATGTATTAGATCGCGTGTCTACCCGTTGTCATAGTGTGTGGTAGCATTACACTGAATTTTATTGTGAGCTATATTGGCTCAGGAAAGGATGTACAAATGAAGGCAGTTAGAATTTATCTTAGAAATTAGATTTCTCGTAGGCATCTCGAGGGGTTCAATCTCCCAGCATCATGTTTAAGATAAGTCTAACTAAATTAATCTTAGCTGTTGCCATATATGTATGGTACAAGGATCTGCTCTGTTCAATAGAGGCAATTCAAGCAACGTCATTGGTCACGTGGCAGCAATGAAAGCAATGTAAAACAAGAAGTTCCGTCTAGAACTATACAAGCCTACTTTCCCGTATACACCAGCTTCAAATTTATAATCTAGCTATCTCTCTCTCTTTCTCGTTTAGCTTTAGTTCTTAATTGCTTCAAATATGCATTTTTCAACGGTTAATACAGATTCGTTCAATCATTCATTTATTCAGTCATTCATGTATATTTATTCACTCATTTATTCATTCATTATTTTGCTTATTCATTTAATCTTTCATTAATTCAAAAATATTCTTGAAAATCCCGATCAAAAAATTTCATAAGAAAATAGACTCGTTAGTTCTGGATGAACTTTTTATCTGTACATGTTCTACGTCATAAGAGCTTTCCGATAAAGTTTGTTCCAAGCAAATCGGCCCGTTAGATCAGGATTTATATAGGATTGAAATTTCTTCGTAGGCACTATGTTAATTTTCTTTTTTTTTGAACTGTTCAAAAATGAACAAAAATTGTTCAAATCAATATTTCACGCCAAGAACTTCTTCCAGTGATCTTGTTCATTGGAACTTGGATCTTGTACCCAGAGTTTACATAATTTGCTTCATTTTCGCCCATAGGCGCTAATGTTAAAATTTTTTGAACTGTTCAAAATTAAACAAAAAATTGTTCAAATCAAGTAAAATATGGTAATGAGATGTCCTGGCCGAGATATTTCGAATGCAAAAAGAATTTTTTGAATCGGACAATTCGTTCAAAAGTTATTAGGGGGGACAGACAGACAGACCGACACACTTTTCCCCCCCATCTCAAAACCCTACTTTCAAATTTTTTATTTTTCAATCTTTATTTAATTACTTAATTTATTTTTGACTTTTCTTGATTTCTAACGATATTTTCACGATACATTAAGCCTTCTTTCATGCTTTATTATTATTTTTTTTACTTTTACGGGAAAGGAGGCTAAAAAGGAAGTCTCAGCATCGCTTTACTAGTTAAAACTAGGTTTTATTTAAGAACTAGGCCTAAATAAAGTTCTTCTACATTACATAAAATTAACACTAAATAAAACAATATAATTATTGTAATAATTAATAAATTTATTTTATAGTAATTAAATTAAATGTAAATACTGGGTTATAATCAGAAAAAGCAGTGAAAATCGTCTACTTTTAAGGCAACTTTGCCTAGTGAACTTCACGTAGAACTCAATTGAAAATCTTAGTAAACAAAGAGCGGATATCATGTGACAGCGATGATCGCTCATGAGTCCCTCTAGCTTCGAATTGCTTCCATTGAGCAAAATTAAGTATAGAAGTATGGAAGAACCAAACAAGTATAAAACAGTCAGTTATGTTTACGCGCTAAAGAAGTTCATAATAAAATTATAATTATAAGCAAAATATTTATAAATTTAACTGATAAGGATAATAATATACACACTTAAAAAGACGAGCTACTGATGAAATATCAATGGCAGTCACCTAATTGTTGGATACTATTTTCCAATTTAGCTTTCCTTTTTTTAGCCTTTTTTCCCGAGAGAGTAAAAAAAAAAGTGAAAAAAGAAGGCTTAATATATCGTTAGAAATGAGAAAAAGACAATTTAAATAAGGAAAATTTAAACAATTTTTGTTCAATTTTTAATAGTTCAAAAAAAAAATGAATATTGGCGACTTTGAGGAAATTTCAATCCTATGTAAACGCTTTTCTAACAGACGGATTTGCTTGGAACAAACTTTATCGAAAAGATGTTACGATGTAGAACATGTACAGATTCGAAGTTGAACGAGAACTGAATGAGCCTATTTTCCTACGAAACTTGTTGATTTGGATTTTTAAGGATATCTCCGAATGAATAAATAAATCAATCAATGAGTGACTGAATACGAAAAAACCGTTGAAAAAGCTATATTTGAAATAATTAAGAATCAAAGCTAAATGAGAAAGAGAAAGAAAAATAGCCAAATCATCAATTTGATATTGGTGTATACTAGAAAGTAGGCTCGTATAGTTTTAGACGGAACTTCTTGTTATTTGATTATTAATATTTTACAAACATTTTGCTTATACAGTGATAACTCCTTTAAAGCACACCTCCGAAAAAGGGACACCTCTAATTAAGGGACACTTGTTCTGGTCCCAGTCCCTTTGAATAGGGACAGCGGTTTAAGGGACATTCACAGAGAAAATTTCCAAAATTCAAGTTATATAGATAAGAGTTTACTGGAAGCTGAAGTTCATTTTTTTTTTTCTAAAAACTAACGTCTGAAAGTTGGTATGAGTCCTAGAAGCATGAACAAAGAAACTGTTAAAGTGCTTTCGAAAACCTACTTGTAAAGGCTTTTCCCTCTTTAGTACTATGATGTGTGTTCAGCAATGACAAACAGTTTTTTATGCAAGGATTGGAAAAAGTACACTAAACGTAATTTATCCTGTATTGGCCAAATAACGTACTTTAAAACAAACCCATCTAATAGATTACTTCATATAAATTTATGCAAGTTACAACACTTTGCCAAGACGACATTTATGCTGAAATTTTAGTTTTTTAATGAAAAAATTTTTAATTTCAATGATTTCGGCTTATATTTTGCATGTATGTGACATTTTCATTATTTAAGCTTAGATGGCAACATATTTATTATTAAAAAGTTAAACTAAGTAAATTCACAAAATGTATATGCATCAATTTATGAACCTTCGAAGAAGGGACACCTCTATTTAAGGGACAAAATTTCCAGTCCTCTTAGTGTCCCTTATTGAGAGGTTTTACTGTATATATGTATATAAATGTGTGTGTGCGTAATTTCTGTTTACAAATTGTGTCTGAAGCTTTATAGGAGAAAAAAAAGTTCCAAGCAAATAAATTAATTACTCTGATTTCAATGAAGAAGGTAACGTTTAGGTTTAAAATATAAATATTTAAACAGTAGTTTTTATTGTGTATGCTAGAGAACCAAACACAAAATGCAGAGACTCGATGCCTGAGTTAACAAAAAGCATTCCTGTTCCCCCATTTTAGGTTCATCATTCATTTTGTCCAAATAGCTGAAAACAACGTGTCACAGTCAGATGCCTGCGAATGGAACATTTGCGTTTCCCCATGATTCGTTCCCATCCGACAATAGAAAATGGATGCCGGATTCAATGTTTCGGATTGTGTTTTCGGATTTGAATGGCGAAATAGAACAAGGGAATTTTCCAAGCATTAAAATGAAGTTAAACCTTCTAAAGGAAAATTTTGTCAGATTTAGCACAACAGTAAACCATATTACCATTTTCCCGGGGAGTGCGCAACAAACACACTCGCAAAAAATTTTTTTTTGTTTAGCCTACGTTCCCGTAAAAGTAAAAAATTAATTAAAATGAAATACGAAAGAAGGCTTAAAGTATTGTGCTAATGAGAAAGAAGAGAGATAGCGAGATTAGAAATTTGAAGTTGGGTGTATACGGAAAAGTAGGCTTGTATAGTTCCATACGGAACTTCTTGTTTTTATTGTATAGATAGGCGGATAATTTGTAACGTCAAAACAGTTTCTTTATAATTTCAAGCATCATTTAGGGAGGACTAAAAACTACGGATTTAGTTATACATTTTTTCTCAAGAATTAAATAAATGAACTATTTGTATATTTTTTTTTCTGTGAAGTAGGAGTCATGAGCAATTCAGTAAGCCTGGCACATCGAAAACGCTAACTTACATTTTTGCAACTGAATGTCTCCTCATTATCCAAGTGATAAAAAATAATCTCAAGTTGTTTACATAATTACAATATTTATCTAACGTTTTGTTTTTAAATGTATATGAAATTAATATTATTTATTCCAATGTTTCCACTCAAAAACATCTTAAGTATCAATGTACTGCCCGAAGTCAACTCTTATCAATCGATATTTGCTATCAGTATTTGTAAAATAAAAAAAGTGTCTTTGCTTTGTACTTCGAAGAAAGAGTAAGTTAAAACATTATTTCCGTTAATTTGTATTTTAACAATGGTTCTTAATAAAGATGTGTTTGAAGAATTACTACAACACACTCGGTGTAATTGAGAGAGCTTCTGATAAGCTCCAAAGGCAGTGAGAATTATCGCATATTTTTTTAATTATAAATTGTTGTCATTGTGGAATTATCTTAGTCAATTATGGTTGAATTCTACACAGGAATATCTGTCTGTAGAAATTACTTCATATAAAGTCAGTTTCTGTTTATCTTAAGAAAATGTATTTCTCCTAAAAAAGAACAAAGGCTATAGCATTGGAATATTTATTTTCTTCTTTTTTAAAATTTTTCTGAAAAATTAATAATAGCTACTACTTTATAGCAACCTTTTCTCGTAATTACAAATTAAATTAAAGGAAATCAAAATTCTAACTTTAAATAAAGAAATCGATTCCTTTTTAAACTTTTGATTAAATAAAATATTTATACAAGGTTAACAATGCGGAAAATATCCTTTTCTTATGCTTTGTGTTGGTTCTAAAAAATGGCCAATTGGTCTAAAAATATCTTATTCCACTGAAATTTTGCATTCAACGAATAATGATATTTCGGACTTTTCAAAGCTGGTCGTTCTGAAGAGAAAAACAGCAAATTTTCTGTTGCAGTTATATTTTTCTACCAGTCGTTATTTCTATAACAACGCGTTTATTCTATAAACTGGTTTACTCAAATGGCGTAAACGAAAAAATTTTGCACGTAGATTTTCCATTTCTTTGATAATCAAACGAATTCGTAGAACTGTCATAGATTTGGAACAGAGACTTTTTTAGTTGCTCCGTTTCAGCTTTTCCCAGACTTCTAAATATTTGCTACAGTTTCGCTCCATTTCGGCTTCGCTCACCGATTAATTTTAATAAATTCCATGCTAGGAACTGCAAACTGTTAGCCTGTAAATTAGCCAAATTTTAAAAGAGTTAGCCAAATTTCAAAAGTTTTAGCCAAAGAGTAACTTTTAAAAAGTTTGATGATTTTCTTCTCTATAAAAAGAATTTCAATCAGAAGAAAAAGTACAATTTTTTAAACAAAATGCAAACGCTTACTTATATTTTTCTACCAATAGAAATTTTGGAGAATTTTCCGTTCGTTAATACGTTCGACGAGACAGAATTTATTTCGACAAATTTACAATTTTGTCGCATTTGGAGCGGTGGCGAATGCTTTAGCGCAGACCCTCAATTTCCTCTTTTTAAGGGTTATTTTTCTTTTTTTTATGACAAAGAATTTAAAAAAAAGAAAAAACAAAAAAATATCGGGGAAGTGGAGCGCAACATTTTTTTTTTTGCTCCGGCTCCTCTCCAGTTTCGAGAAAAATTACTCCACTGCTCCTTGCTCCGCTCCAAATTCCTGAAAATTATCAGTTTGTATAAATAAAAATTCCGGAAGATTAGAAATCGGATGAAAAATAAAAAACTATTTTTAAATTCAATGCTGTGTTGTTTTTTTACTTACGAAAAATGTACAACCGATGATTACATTTTACGTACAAAGTAACTTTCTCCAAAAATATGTAAGAAAGAAAAAGAGAAACAACAGCAGACATTTTCTTTATGTCTGAAAAAGTACCATTATAGGTAACGTATTTTGTTTTCCAATTTTTAGATCTATCCATCACCGAAGCATCTAGATGTAGAAAGAAAAAATCCTTTTTTCTACCCGTCGAAGTCATGTGTGGAAAATGGATCAGTTAGCGTGTATCGCATACCTTGCAGATACTGAGAAAAAATGTAGACAGCCCTTTAGCTGTTTGTAGAAAAACATTATTTACGTTATATATTGAAAATAATACATCATAATGATAAATTGCGGATAGTCTGAAAAATGATTTGCTGTTTTAAAACTTAAAGGTTTCACTTATTTTTAGTCAAGATTAAATAGCAAAATTGTTAAGAATTGAAAGCATTTAAAACCATTTGTGTGTATTATTTTTTCCCTTTGCAAAAATGGGTTTTTCTTTGTAGTTTATACCATATTTATTTTTTAAAGGAAAATAATGTTGGGGAAAAAACCATGACACAACTCTGAATGTGTGTAAAAACTATAATGAAGAGACTCAAAATAACATTACCTAGGTTACCGAAACAAGTAGGGTCAAAAGCAAATAAATATGGAAATACAATGATTTATTTCAATTTCCTGTAAAATTATTAACGTAAATATTGTAACATGTCAACAGTAAAATATGCTCAAAAATATAGCTGATAGGAAAACAACATTCTGTAAAAATAAGAAATGTGAAAAAATAAAAACTTCATACTATGGTATTGTAATAGCACCGGATATTTACAAAAAATTATGTCTGTAACATAAATAACTATATATGAATCTTTTATTTTTTTATATTTATTTCATACTTAATATGTATATAATGTTGTTTATTTAATGCTATACTTTATTAATACTGCTATAAAGAATTTTAATAAAAGGTTTGCATTTAATGCAAATGTATTTAAACCATGTTAAAATTTCGTTCGCACATTATTTTGATGCACTCTAAAAAGCAAATGGATCCGGACAAAGTAACATTTTATTGTATTTTTAATTCTGCCTCCACCATTCTTGGTCTATATTACACCCGGTTTATATTATATGTATACCATCTTTAAGAAAAATTTATTCCTTGGTTTAGCATTGATTCTACTTTAAAAGCACACTTAGTTATTATTTGTCGTCGTAATTTTTCGGTAATACTGTCTTATTTTACCAACTGAACAAAATATTGTAAAAGTTCTATTTGATTAAAATACTTAAGTCAAAAAGTGTGATGTTTTTAAAAGCACTTATTTTTTTCTAACATTCATGCTCTCTAAAAGTGATAAATGTTACTTTAAGCGGGTATAATCTATTAACTAGCATGTCTATTACATTTCAGAGGAAAAAGCTAACTTTCCCCAATTTATTTAGTAGTGTTCGATAGAAAATGTTTGTTAACTAAAACTAGACTATGGAATGTCGCCTAACTTGCAATTCAGAAACATAACAAGAAGTTCCGTCTAGAACTATACCAGCCTACTTTCCCGTTTGTACTAAATTCAAATTTGCACTTTCTCATTTAGCTTTAGTTCTTAATTACTTCGAATATAACTTTTTCAACAGATAATACATATTCATCCATTTATTCATTCATGTATTTATTCTTTCATTTACTCACTCATGTATTTATTCACTCAATTCATTTATTTTCTCCCTATTCATTCATTTATTTATTTTATCATTCATTCATTCATTCACTCTTTAATTAATTCATTCTTTCCTTAACTAATTTATTCATTTATTCATTGAGAAATATACTTGAAAATTTCTATACAAAAATTTCATCGGAAAACAGACTCGTTCAGCTCTCGTTGAACTTCGACTCTATACATCGTAACATCTTTCCAAAAAAGTTTTTTGCAAGCAAATCCGTCGGCTAGACCAGGATTTATATGGAATTGAAATTTCCACGTGGGCGCTAATGTTAATTTTTTTTTTTTTTACTGTCCAAAACTGAACAAAAATTGCTCAAATCAATGTTTCACTTCGAGAGCTTCTTCCAATAATCTTGCTCATAGGAACTTGGATCTTGTGCCATAGTTTACCTAATTTTCTTCATTTTTGCACATAAGCGCTATTGTTAAAATTTTTTGAACTGTCCAAAATTGAACGAAAACTTGTTGAACTGAAAAAGTAAAATATGAAAATGATAAGTCCTTGCCGAGATCTTTCGAATGCAATAAGATTTTTTCGAATAGAACAATTCGTTCAAAAGTTATTAGGGGGGGGGGGGACAGACAGACCGACAAACCGACACACGCATTTTTACCATCGCAAAACCCTATTTTCAATCTTTAATTACTTCACTTTTTTTTACTTTTGTTTATTTTTAAGGATATTTTTTACGATACAGTAAACTTTCTTTCCTGTTTTATTATCATTATTATTTTTACTTTTACGGGAAAGTAGGCTAAAAAAGAGCTATATATAAACTATTCAAGAAGTTATAAAATATAGCGAGATATTCACTTTTAATATTCAAGTAGTATTAATATTCAAAAAATATTTTTGAATAAGAAAGGTCAACATTTATTTCGATACATAAAATCTTGTAAATATATGGCAGTAAGTTCGATTAGTTTTGGAACACATCCCTGTTTAATTTCAGATTTATTCCTATAAAAATGCTTTCACGAATAAAACTTAAACGTAACATTTTTACATGGCTTAATTGGCATCAAATACGTTTAAAAAGCTTTAAGCCACTATAAAAAAATCAGCAGCTAACCTGATAATTTGATAGAAAGACCGAGTATAGGTTTCTGACTCCATATAAAAAGATAGTTTTCCGTTGTTATTTCTATCGGATAGCTAACAGATAAAGCAAATACTTCTTCCAGAGAGCACCTACAGTGAATGGAGTAGCAGTCATTCATAAACTGAGTAAACACGGCACACGTCTTTGCTTTTCCTGTCGTCTGGAATATATAATCTATTTATTCCGTCGATTAATCTATACTAAGATTTGAGTTAGAATGAACCGAAGGTATTTCCGTGAAAAGCTTGGTCCAAAAGTCGTTTTGATTATCAACTACGTGAGTTGATAATGGTATTATTTTGAATCTTTTTATCAATTCTTTTGATAATAAATTTAGAAAAAAAGTTTTTTTTTAAATCCTTGCTCTTTGACGGTTGGCATATGCTACGATTGTTATCTTATTTCTAATCAATTTAATAATTTATCATTTGAAGGGTCCACTGGAAAAACGACCTAAGTCATATACTACTTGATGAACATTGCTTTATGTTTATTATAAATTATGCATTATAAATGAATATAAATTATGTACAGTAGAGCCTCGGTTATCCGAGCCCCGATTAACCGAGTTACGGGTTAACCGAGGTACATTTGCCCTTGAAAAAAAAATGTTTTTGGCGGCCGATGGCGGCGTCACTGATTGACGCCAGTCATCCAATTATTGTCTGGTGGTATAAAGAGCTTGAACAACAGACAATTTCAACAAACCCTCTACGGCTAAAACCATTTCTTAAAACGGCAGCGAAGAAGCGATATATATATATATATATATATATATATATTATATACTATATACATACTTCTTCAAAAGACAACTTTAACTGGATCTACTGATGTAAACATAAAATTAGATATTTGTATGTATGTAACGTCATTTATTCATGTCATAATATGTACAGTAAATGCCTTTTTTTTACATCTTTGACGACATTTTCATTCATTTCAATTCATATTTCACTCTCGATTTGGACAGAGTCCGTGTTATCCGAGTTTTCAATTATCCGAGGCACCCTCGGTCCACATTACCTCGGATAATCAAGGCTCTACTATATTATAAACTAGCTGACAGGCCCGGCTTTTCGCGGGATAATATTGCATCATTCTCAGGCTAAGTGACGCATGTCCAAAATTCTGTTGTAAATATGTAAGGAAAAATTTTCTTTAAAAATCCAAGAGTAGGAGATGAGCAACAGGCCTTAAAAACCTTATTTAAAGTGAAAATCATTAAAAAAACACGATTGCACAAAAACGAACAGTCTAGAAAAATTTCTTTTAGACCAAGAATAATAATCCATAAAAATCCACATTAAAATGCAAACAACAGTTCATAAGATTGCCATTAGAGTAATTGCAACAGTAACTAAAATGCGCACATGCAGCGAGATAATTGTGCCAAAATGATATCAAGAGTCCATAAAAATCGCAATTACAATATCTAGAACAATACATCTGAAATTTCCCATCAGAATAAGAGCTGTATTCTGTTTTAACATGTCTATAAGATGAAACACAACTGTCCCTGAATATTTATGCTACAATAAAGAAAAAAATCCTTAAATCCCCCTATTTCAATAAAGACAACTATTCCTAAACATCCCTAATAGAATAAGGACATTAGTCTCAAAAAATTTCCATTAGAATAAAGACGTCGGTGACTAAAAATACCCATTAGAACACTGACCTTCAAGAGCTACTGTTCCTAAAATTACCAACAATTCCCCATCAAAATGAGGACAGTTCCTATAAATCCCGCTTGCAAAATCGTCAAAGGATTTCCTGAAAATTTAATTAAATAGCACTTTCATAAAATTCGGATAAAAACGAAAGAAAGGAAAGCATTATATTTCCAAAGGCAAATGCACATTTAAGTTAGAAAATGTTTAGTACTGAACCAATCCTGACGTGTGAAATTAAAGTTGATATAATAATACTCAATCGCCAAAAAGAAAGAAGAATCAACCTCAAAAAGTAATTAAAAATCGTCTGCAGTATGCTAAAAAATGAAATGAATTTTTAGAAATTGTTTCGCTCATAAAACGGCCTGAATAAAGATAAAAGAGCATTTTTTCAATCTTACGTAAACAGAAATCATCTAGTTGGCGACAAAAGTACTATTTATTTTGGCGAAAACACGGAAATTGAGAAGATAAATTCAGAGGTAAGCCTCGTTCTGAAATTCGAAAACTACTGTAAATAAATATTGCGCATGCTCTATTTGTACTACGAACTGCAAAAAAAAATAATCAACTTGTGCAGTTTTTTACGGGCATTCATATGCTGCAAAAAGCAAAAACGTGGGATGTTTCTTCGAAGAGATAAACCGAAAATCAACAGTTTTGCTTAAAATTGAAATAAAAAAAGAACAAATTCGAATTTTCGGAAAAACGCTTCGAGGTGCACGAGGACCTGCCCCAAGGTACCTGTAAACAAAATTTCGTACTTCTGGCCCGTTCCATCTCGCCAGGACGCGATCGACAGACAGACAGACAGACACACACACAAACTTTCGGTTTTATTTATATAGACTAGCTGAAATGCCCGGCTTTGTGCGGGATGATATTACATCATTCGCAGGCCAAGTAACACATTTCCAAAATTCGGTTGTAAATATATAAGGAAATTTTTTTAAAAAATCCAAGTAGAAGGTGGTCAACAGTCCTTAAAAATCCCATTTAAACAGTGAAACTCAATAAAAATCACGATTGCAATAAAAATAGCAGCCTCGACAAATTTCTTTTAGACCAAAAATAAGTCCATTAAAATCCACATTAAAATACCAACAACAGTTCATAAAAATATCCATTAGATTAAGAGCAACTGTAACTAAAATGCATATATGCATTAGGATAATTGTTCCAAAACGATATCAAGAGTCCGTAAAAAATCACAATAACAATATAGACCACACCACATCTAAAAATTCCCATCAGAATAAGAGCAGTATTCTCTTTAAACATGCCCATCAGATGAAGGACAACGGTTCCTGAATATTTCTGCTACAATAAAGAAATATTTCTTAAAGATCCACATTTTAATAATTACATCTATTCCGAAACATACCTAATATAGTAAAAAAATTAGACCCAAAAATTCTAGATTAGAATCAAGACGTCAGTGACTAAAAACACGTATTAGACTACAGACTTTAAGAGCTGCTGTTCCTAGAATGGCCCCAACAATATATCTTAAATCCCCCCTCAAAAAGAAGACAACCGTTCCTATAAAAATCCCGCTTGCAAAATCGTCAAAACAGTTCCTGAAAACTCAATTAAATAGCACTTTTATCAAATTCGGACAAAAACGGAAAAAAAAGAGTATTTTTTTCAGCCAATGCACATTTAAGTGAGAAAATCTTCAGTACTGAAACAATTCTGACGTATGAAATTTAAGTCGTGAGAAAGAAATAACTAAATTCTGTCCAAATAGCGCCAAACAGACATTTAAAAACTTAAATAAATGTTAGAAAATAAATCACTTGAGTAAAATATGGAATTATTTAAAACCGCTACGTAAAGTTAAAATGAAGCCGAAGATCGCGAAATTGCACTATAGTAATGGAAGTATAACGCAAATGAGGCATTATCCTATAGTATACAAAATATGCATAAAAATGAAATAAATTTTTCGAATTTGTTTCGTTGATAAAACGGACGTTCTACCATAAGAAATAAGATGTTTCATGAAATTGTTGAACTGGCACCATAATATTAAATCGCCAAAATTGAAAGAAGAATCAACGTCAAAATAAAGAAATTAAAAATCGTATGCAGTTCCACAAAATATGTATAAAAATGAAATGAATTTCTTGAAATTGTTTCGCTCATAAAACGGCCTGAATAAAGATAAAATAGCATTTTTTCAATCTTACAGAAATCATCTAGTTGGCGACAAAAGTACTATTTATTTTGGCGAAAACACGGAAATTGAGAAGATAAATTCAGAGGTAAGCCTCGTTTTAAAATTCGAAAATTACTTTAAATGAATATTGCGCATGTTCTATTTGTCCTACGAACTGCAAAAAAGAAATCATCTTGTGCAGTTTTTTACGGGCATTCATATGCTGCAAAAATCTAAAACGTGGGACGTTTCTTCAATGAGATAAACCCAAAATCAACAGTTTTGCTTAAAATTGGAATAAAAAAAGAACAAATTCAAATTTTAGGAAAAACGCTTCGAGGTGCACGAGGACCTGACCCAAGGTACCTGTAACCAAAATTTCGTAGTTCTGGCCCGTTCCATCTAGCCAGGACGCGATCGACAGACAGACAGACACACACACAAACTTTCGGTTTTATTTATATAGATATATGAATTATAAAGGGAATTTGGGTGTTACGGGAAAGTAGGCTCGTATAGTTAAAATTAACATTTATGTTATAAAATAAATGAATAAAACATAAAACAAAGTTAATCAAGTAGTATGTGACTTAGGTCGTTTTCCCAGTGGACCCTTCATTTGTCTTATTTCAGGAGTTAAGTAATTTCTAGTGTGAGGTGGGTCTTCCAGTTTATCTGGCTTTGTTTTTACACATTTGATTCCTTGTTGCTAGATGGCTGATACTGAACAAAGTATTTATCTTTCATTTAAGTATTGTATTTTCCTTAATAACTTTTCTCTTCTTATGTCATAAAAACTGGATTCACTTTTAACCGTATCCACATTATTGTTCTACCTTTGGCTATTATAGCATTAATGAAAATCAATGACTATTCGTCCAGTTCGAGGGAATCTCTCATCAGAGAAATAGAACTTCAAGCCTTAACCTGTTTTTTATATATTTTTTTTATATTATTATGTTTCTATATAGATCATTGGCCCATTTGTTTTTCAGGCATTTCCAGAACACTTCGTTACTTCAGTTTCGAATGTCGTTTTGTTCTTTTGTGTTATGTTTTCAAAAAAGATTCCATTCGCAATAAGTATGTGGGTTTATACGTTATTTTCCACTCGCTTTTGCGACTGTTTTATTTTCTTTTTAATTCTCTGTTTGACATTTTATGTGTGTTCTTTTTCTGAAAAAAACAGCCTTATTTCTTTAGAAAGCTAGCTTTCATTATTTGCTGTCATAAATTCGTTTGGTGATGTTCAAGATCGATAGGTCCCTAACAATAATATTTTTCACAGTATTATTTTCAATACGGATATTAAATGATAATGAATCTAAAAAAAACCTCATCTCTATTGATGGAACAGTTCGAAGACAGAAATACGTCGCCAAATTGCAGAAAAACATGTTGCAGTTTCATTATTTCCTGCAAGATTACGTCATTCAAACGAAACTACTTAACCCTTTATCACTTAGAAACTCAGTTTTTTTCCTATTTTTTGAATTCGAAATAAGTTAGAATAAAATGCGCTAATTTTTGTATTTCAATTTTATGTAGAAAATTACACGACTCTCCGATTGTTCCGCCTTCCGAATGTTCCGTAAAATTTCTGTAAGAAAACATAAAGAAAACTGAGTGTACTTCGGTAAAATTGCGTAAGAACTTGTTTAAACTCAAATAGTCAAGTTTCTTAATAACAGTTTCTCAATAAAATTCTTGTTTTCTCACACTCTGTACATGTATTGCTATCTACACAGAAAGAAGCAAACATAAATGCTACTTTAGTACTCGATCAAAACGAAAAAGTTCTCGATAACAACTTCACACTAAATAGCTTCTTTAAAATACTGTCGGCACAAATAAAGTAAAAAATATTCCAGGTGTAGCGCATGTTCACTGTATATAAATCCGACCTTTAAACCCCAAACCCAGAAGCATCTTACCGGAGCGGTCTATCACATAGATTCAAGATAGCATGGCTCGAGTTCTGAACCCACAGAACAGGAATCATTTACCCCAATCGCTGGCTTTCCGTACCAGAAATAGACATTTAGAGAATAAACAGATGGTGCCACTGTTACGGCATTTTTTTGTTTGCTTTCGGTGATTTTATCGTATATTAGGCATTTTATTACTGTTATATATACTATGTAAGAATATACTGAGTTTTGGGTACTTTATTTCTGTCAAATTACAAAGTGCGTTCTTAGTAAGTCATGATATTCTTGGTTCTCTGTAAATGTAGCAACAACAGACATATTTTTAGATAAATATTGATAACGTATTGTAAATGTAGTTGAAAGAAATGTGTTGTATGAAGAAGTGTGTTGCAAAAGATTTAGTTAGTTATGTACTATTTCAAAAGCAACCTATCTCAAGAGCAACCTAAGTAAATTTCTTGTACACTAAACAAAAGTTTACTTAACATGCAATAACATGTAAGTGATACTAAGTAATGTATCCCTATTACTTTTTTGAACACTTTTGAGGTTAGTTGTTTAAAAATAGTCCCTCCTACGGTTTAACTTCTTATGCATCGTATCAGAACTCATTTTAACCGGCCTCGAAAAGTTAAAGTATTTCAAAGCGATAGCGTGCAACATTTTATTTAAAGTTTTTATTTAGTTGAAAATATCCCAGAAAGAAAAGAAGGTAAATGTTTGAACTGAATTGTTGCGTTCTTAAAAATATCTTCCTTTAACAGCTTAACTTGTTAATTTTTTTACCACAAATGTTCCTAAAAAAAGCATATTTTGTATTGCATTAGTTAGAGTCCTAACTTGGTATAAAAGGAAAAGGAAAATGAAATAAGTTTTTTTTAATTTCATAAATAGTGAATTTAAGTATTTATTTATTTTATGACTTTCAAACACAAATGCCCTGAATGACTCTCAAACTCAAACAAGAAAGGGTAACTCAAAACAAGAAAGGCGAAAATTTCAATGCCCGTACGTTGTACGGGCAACCAGTTGGAACCAACTTTGGGTAGCCCGTACGCCATACGGGCAAACCAGTTAAGGGGTTAAAAGAGTTGAGAAAAATATAACCATGCGACCGCTACCTTAATTAAGATACTCAAATTAATTTTTGATAACCAAATCTGTCTATGTCACATAGATCAGTCTAGTATATCATAGAAGTTATAATTAAAATTCTAAACATCGAACACTACATTCAATATTTTACCTTCCTGGTGGCGATCCCTGGATTATAATTTAGATATGCCTAAGGATATGTTTATGACTATTGCAGTATTAACTGCTGAGGTAGTTATAAATTTAGCAAAGCTTGTGGAAAACTTTGAACTGCGATCGATAAATTTGGTATCTAATGAAACCCGAAGGCGTTCGTCCCCTACTCTAAACATTCCGGATGGTGCTAACGTGTAATTCAATTTAGAAATCTTACGATATTTTCGAGAAACTATATTTATTTCGCAAAAATAACTATCATTGTTAAATTCTAGAGTTTCTTTCTGTATTTCTGCGAAACCTTAGGCATGAAAAAATTTCTTGTTACAGTAATCAATCTTATTTATGACTTAGGGATCATTCATAAATGATGTCACACTTCGAGGGGGAAGGGGGGTTCGTGAAATTGTTACAAAGGGAGGGGAGGGGGTAACAAGAAGTGCGACATCCCTGTTTATGAAACATTGCGTGACACGGGACAAAGGGGGAGGGGGGGTCCGTTGAAGTGTGACATATTGTGAGAAAGGGGGGGATGGGGGTCAAATATATGGGGGAAAAGCGTGACATTATTTATGAACGGCCCCTTATGTATGATTTTTTTCAATTGTATATACGTACCAGAAATGTAGATCAAGAAATAAATCTTCACTCATAAACTTGAACATCTTATTCACTCTTAAAGATAAGTTTCTTGGTACTTTTAAAATATAGACCACTATTTCTGTTTTTTAGTACTGAGACACTTAAACTGCGTAGATTTCGATCCATTAGCGACCATTTAAGTACAACTCTTCTTTCGTGAATTCACTACGTCAATAAGTACACTCAGTTAACGAATATTTTTTTTTCAGTATGCGCACTAGATCAAGAAATCCTTTTGTTCGAAAGATATTCCATAAGTATTCAATATGAGGATATTGAGGTTTTAGTTGACCTTTTTATTTATTCAATATGTCTACTCAAGCTTAAAATATCTCTGTGTCAAAGAATTCTTCCTTTCAGAAGTGCACTTCGTTAATAACACTTGTACACGTCGGTACATTCCATTTGAAACTTCTTAGGAAGAATATTTTGGGGCTTCATTACAATTCTGAAGTTTTTTCAGTAAATATTTGAATATTCAATACACATGTTTCCATTATTTTTGTTTTAATATTATTAATCAATAGTTGATGCCGTATAAAAGTTATATGCAAAATAAAAACTCTTTAATTATGGCATATTCTTGAAGAGGTGATGATTTTTATTTAAGTAATTTGTGTTGCTAACAAATACTTTTATCTTAGTTGCAGATTTTCTCAGTCATTTCGTAGTTATTTTTAGATACGTAATTTGAATTTTCAAAAGCATAGCTATACCAAAAATGCAAAATCAGGAGTAAATAGATTTATTTACTTTTTTGCTCTTAGTTGAATGCGCTATGTCATAGGAAACAGTTAATCGTTCTTTTAACGCTATATTATTATTTTTTTCGTGCTGTTGCGGTAAAAAAACGATTTTCGTATTCGTAAAGTTTTTTTAAAATTGTTAGAAATAAACTTCGATCAAATATAAAAAAACACACTCATTAATTTCAAAAAGAAACATCCGTAGTATGGGTAATTTGTAAAGCGGAAATGCTGAAGTAAAACTTTGAAAAATTGAATATTGTTACTCAAATCGCTGATTGTGAAAAAAAACCGTTTAATTTTCTGTCTCTCCTAAAGAACGTTTAACTAACCGTAATTTACAAGAGCCACTAGGTCTCGTAGTCAATAAGAGTCGGGCGTCCGTCTTGGTCGGGGAACCTTACCATCGTACGTTGTTGTCAAAATATGAATAAAGATTTATCGGTTCAAATCTGTATGCGTATATAAAAAAAGAAGAAAAAAAAAGTGGCTTGAGCAGTGGTTACTAAATAGAAACACATACACACGTAAATCAAAAATTGGAGACGTCGGATTCCCGAACTGTTTGTGAATGAGCGAACCCATAATTTGAGCTGCTGAAGCTTGTTTCTACTTTAATTTTTGCAGCAAATAAATTGATTTTCGTCAGTATACAGTAAATTTGTACCAAAAATGACATTGGATCCATTAAAATCCAATAAAAAATGACATTAAATTCAATTTTAAATTTGCAAACTGCATTAGAATTGAAACCTCAATTTTAATGCAGTTTGCCTGTTAGAAAAGAAGATTTATTGATAAATAGACGGCCACTTTAAGTGGTGTAGATGGCCGAATGGTTAGTAGAACGCAAGGTTTGTACACCATACACACCGGGTTCGATTCCAGCACGCTTCGTTTACGGTTTCTACGCCTCGAAATGGTTCGAAAACCGTAAAAAAATGCATTTACAGTTTTGAAACAATTTATAAATGGTTATGAAGCAGTAAAATTTTGTATTTACGGCGTTTTAACCAAGCTGATTTTAAAAGGTTTATGTCCCGTAAATATAGAAAAATGTTCGAAACAGTAAATTTAACGGTGAATTAGAAGGACAGACTGCTGCCGGCTATTTAACCGTAATTTCGTGATGAAATTTCTAACAGTGTAACTCTTTATAGTAGACACGATATACTTAGACGTAGACAGTGTTAGACACGACGTAGTTTATATTAGTTCAATGAAGCCGTCTTTTGCTGCGTTAATTCTCAGCCAAACATTAGTAAAATTTAGAGGCAGCAAACAGATTCTTCAAAACTTCGACAATAATAGGTCTTGATAATGAACTGACTACACTTTTTTTCTTCCAGAGCAGAAATCAAGTGCTTCATACAACTACCTTCTCGAATAGGTCTAAAGCATGTTGCATGCAAATCTATAGCATCGTTTTTAGATTTAGATGATACAAAGAACGCTTTTGTTGTCATTACTTTAGATCAGTGGTCACCAAACTGTCGATCGCGAGACACTAGTAGTTAGCGGGGTAAATTTTGGTAGTTTGTAGCCGCTTCCAAGTGCACATAACTACCCCACGATTGGTTATTAATAGTCAAAATTACGCCAATATTCGCGTTGAAAAGTTTTTTTTTTTTTTTCTGAAGGGCTGCTGTTGGCTTCTTCCAATCGCAGACCTAGTCCGTTCCCCAAAGATTGGTACCATCTCTTTCAACGCCACCATAATGAGTATGGTATCATCGCCGCATCAGAATTTTGACGTCCGGTTTCTCCACCTGAAAGGGGGTGCACCCAGACTCTGTTGATGCGAAATTGCACTAGGAATTTAATTTAGAGCAATCAAGCCAAATGTCTACTCAAGAGATCTTTTACATGCCGCAC
This sequence comes from Octonoba sinensis, assembly GCA_038502835.1. Classification (NCBI taxonomy): domain Eukaryota; kingdom Metazoa; phylum Arthropoda; class Arachnida; order Araneae; family Uloboridae; genus Octonoba; species Octonoba sinensis. The sequence goes on from CM076603.1 coordinate 25,284,708, forward strand.
AATCATACGACATGAGCGCAGACGATTTTCTACATCTTGAAAACTCACCGACACTGCCAATCTCAATCCTCAGACCTGGGGACGAGCTCCACACCTTACCACGACGCCATCTTGCCGGCGTTGAAATCAGTCGCTAAATTGCAAAGATTTTTATTAAAAAAAGTTTTACAAACAACATTTTTTAGCATTTGGTATTTAATTTTTCACTACAATTTTTATCATAATTTGCAATTTTCAACCAAATATAAATTCTGCACATATGTTTTCTTTACAATACGATAATCTTAGCAGTGAAAAACTTGCTTGCTTCAGAAGGATGCGGCAACGGAACAGTTCAAATTATTGTCGCAAAGGCATGATTTTTCAACTTAAAAAAAAAGCTTAGCAAATATGAAATTAGTAAACATATAATTTATAACATAGCTTAATTTAAGCTTTTATTGTTCACAACCACACTTATTACTAATATAAAATCTGCATTTTATGAGGCATGTCTTACTTTCAGGAATATAGGTTTTTTTTAATCCAAACGCAAACAGTCAATTTTACCTCTTCTAGAGTGTTCTAATAGATTTTATTAAAATTCGTTATTTTAGTACAAATAATTGAAAAAAAGATTTATTTGCACTCCATGCTTAATTTTTCGCTACAATTGCGTTATACCATTTTTGCGTTTACAACCGAACTAAATTTTGTACATATGTTTTCTTTAAATTACGACTACCTCAGCAGCGCAAAACTTGTCGCGGAAACTTGTGCCTCGTACCAAGCAACAGCTGAGAGTTGACTAATAACTGAGAATTGAGTTTCTTACTATTTTTGTCCTGAGGTGGCGGGGGGGGGGGAGAGTTATGGAGGTGAAAGGGAGAGTATCTTGTAAGAGAAATTTGAAAACGGTACGGTTTCTCAGTATCCCTCAAATGTTTAGCGAACACTGCTTTAGATCGTTAAATGCGACGTGAAACAAACATGTATATGCCAATACACACTACTTTACTGATTAAATGGTATAGTTAGCTTTTTAGTTAGAAGTTAGTTAGCTTTTAGTTGGAAGTTATTTAGCTTTTAGTTAGAAGTTAGTTAGCTTTTAGTTAGAAGTTAGTTAGCTTTTAGTTAGAACTCAGTTAGCTCTTAGTTAGAAGTTAGTTAGCTTTTAGTTAGGAGTTAGTTAGCTTTTAGTTAGGTTAGAAGTTAGTTAGCTTTTAGTTTAGTAGCTTTTGAGTTAGAACTTACCTATAGCTAGACCGAACTCTGGCTTATAACACTAGAGTCAGATAAGACCAAATCACTATATTGTTGCTGTAGCCCTTCGAATGACTAAGTCTTTATGTCGAATTATATGGTATAGTTGGTTTTTTAGTTAGAAGTTAGTTATCTTTTAGTTGGAAGTTAGTTAGCTTTAAGTTAGAAGTTAGTTAGCTTTTAGTTAGAAGTTAGTTAGATTTTAGTTAGAAGTTAGTTAGCTTTTAAAATTAGAAGTTAAAGGGTTTGCTTTTAGTTTAGTAGCTTTTGAGTTAGAACTTACCTATAGCTAGACCGAACTCTGGATTATAACACTAGATTCAGATAACCAAAGATAAGACCAAATCACTATATTGTTGCTGTAGCCCTTCGAATAACTAAGTCTTTATGTCGAATTATATGGGAATCAGATATAAATGTATAAGCACTTCACACAGTATGTGAATGATATGGAGAAGGAAGGACTGTGGACGTGCGCTGGTGAATTTCTATGTCTCGATCGATATAAGCGTTTCTACTTCGACGCATGCGTAGATACATAGTATCAATATATCTTTACGCAGACTACCATTAACGCGAACAACGAAACTGTATATTACGATAGTGTCAGCATTGAGCAGCGGCTGCCCTCACGCGGCGCAGGCGATAAACGTGGAACGTTGGATAATTACAATGGACGCAGGCGGCGTTTCCAGAAATTTCTAAACAAACAGAATTCTATAGAAATTACAACAAAAGTTTAAAATTTAGATAGAGATTTTTTTTCTTTAATGTTCTCCTCCCCCCCCCCCCCTTCAAAGAAAAAGTTCACGATTCGTGTCATTTTCTTTTGCTTCACTCATAAACCTCATAATTACGCTCGTGGCTTAGCCATCATTGTACCCCTCTTCTACTACACTGTCCCTATTTTTATCCAAAAATTATTTTTCACGGTTTGTTACAGATTAAAAAGGTGCTATAAAAGCTAACTAGCTTACAATCGTGAGCTAAAAGACAAGGTTCGTGCTTTTCCTAATAATACAATTTTGAGACAGTTCAGTTTAGTTCTTCTAACGTCCATCCAGATTATTTATTTCCAGAATGCTTGTTTCTTTAACTCCTTGAAGCACGGGTACACGGGGTTTTTTCCGGAAAGTCTGTTAAAAAATGATCGAAGTTTTTTTTTTTTTTTTTACATAAAATGAATTTATAGGTATAGTATAAATTAAAACTGAAAACATTTTCCACATTAAGAAAGCACAAGTGAGCATTAAATTGGAGACATATGTTTCGGGATTGCTTAGAATTCCTTTTTCAATGCAGTAGTGGAGCTTCTAGATGCAAAAACATCCAAATGAAGCCTTGCTTTTTTATATATTATAAATTGTTTTTGGCAATTTCAGTTGTAGAGGGCGACTAGAGAGGGGCAAAAGTAATATAAAAAATTATTATACAAACCAAGTGTAAACGGACTCAGACGGGCATTAGAAATAAATTAAAGAGAGATACAAGACAGCCCGTGTCAGACACGGGCATTTGCAAATTTGTCGGTAACTTTCTCCCGTGTCAGACACGGGCAAATGCGTTGTGGATAATGCCACACTGTTGATGTAAACACGGGTTCTATGCAGAAACCCACCTTAAAAAGGGTTTCGAAGATCAAAGAAATTAAGAAACCCTGTTCTAGGGTTAATTGTCATGTTTCTGTTAACCATTCATTACTCTTAACCGTCATGTGGTGTAATTCATTTCAGATTTAAATTTGTACTGAAATGTTATCGATATGCCTTTTACTGTAATGCATAAAGTAACATATTTAAATGAATAATACCCCCAAGGTATTCCTCCAGGCAAACATCGTTTTATAATTAACATCCCCCGCCGCAGGGTTATATTCTGCGCCAAACGTGTAATTATGCTAAACGCTAAATGACTCTAATGGCTCCGTTTTAATTCTAGTTTCATTACCGGGACTCGTATTGAACTGTTGGGGGAAAATCGATGTTTCAAATGTTGTCAAGCAGTTTGGCTAGGAATCGAGTACATTACGGGTCTACTTTGAAGGATAAATCTTATGGGATCTTAGTATAAATAAGAACGTATAATTCCTTTGGTTAATTTTGAAAGGAAGTTCTTCTTCAGGGAAACATCGTTTTTTAATGCGCTCGTATCAACGTTTCACGTTTTATATTAAGCTCATTTCTCGTTTCAAAACACCAGCTACTTAATATTTTTCTTTGTACACGTAATAATAGTATTAGACGTTTTCTTATTGAGTTCACGACTTTTACAATTGTTTTGCGTTGGAATATTTTCGAAAATATTACTATTTTTTTAAGGCAAACCATGTTCATACTTTCATGCATTGTTAGTTAATACTGCTCAATTTCTTTTTTAAAACCAGCATGTTTTGCCGGAGGTAATTCCAAAGAAACACTGTAGGGGCCAGCTGTAGAAACGTCCCAGTTAAAGTATCGAAAAATCGAGCTAATTATTGTTCAACAAATTCGAGAATCTTTTTCCAGGAATTTGGGTAGTTGACTGCATTTATGATGGATAAGCTGGCTCTAAAAGCAGACATATAGATTATCGCCCTGCCTCATTCTCTCCTCCCCTAAGTGAATTTATAATAACCAGTAGTACCTGGAAGTAAGACGATAGACGGCCACCAGCTCGTCGCGAAAGCATGCCTAACGCTTTGACTAAAAGGTATTAGTGTGATGGAGAAAAGTACCTTGATGACTTAAATGACTTGATGAAAAGTTGATGACTTAAAAGATCCCTAATTATGCTCTAAAAAATTTCCAAAAATGACCCAAAATATGCCATTGGAGTTGAAAACATGCACTTAATATTTGAGGTCAAAATTCCAGTAAAGTATTTAAAATATTAGTTTTTTTTTTGATAAATTTTAATAGCAACATCATTTAATGTGTTCCTAAAATAAATAAATAGATAAAATAAAATAATAAAACAATGCACTAATAACTGGTAAACATAAGTTTTGATAACTTTTATATCTTAATTGACAGAATCTCAAATTTTCTGAATAATTAAATGTCTTTTTACATTATTGAAGACCGCGAAAGTACGGTCTTGCATCTTGAAAAACTTTTTACAATGCAAACATATATGGGGTAAATTTGAAGTAAATGGGATCCCTCACGGATCAATTTTCTTCAAGCTCACACTATCCTCTCCTTATAAAACACCATTAAATTTTTCAACGCCAAAAATGCTTATGGTTAAAGAATTCGAGAATCGTTTTCCAGGAATTTGGTAGTTGACTGAATTTACGATGGATAAGGTGGTTGTAAAAGCAGACATTTCCCTTGTCCCGTTCTCCCCTCCCCCCAATGTTTTCTTTCATTCGTTTTCACTCAGTTTTGTGTAATAGATTTCCAATTTTACCGTTGACCAACCCTTTTATGTGTTTTGTAAAATGTAATGAATGAATAAAACTAAATTTTAATCAGAACATATATATATATATATATATATATATTTAAAACCCTTTATCTACTGACGGTACTTATAAGTACCATTCTCTATAAATTCCATACAGCAACCATTTTCACCAATATTCTGATGGTACTTTGCCGGAATAGTCTTTAAATTCCCCTTTTTTAGGATAAGTATAAGCAAAGGTTCTATAAAGAGTATTTTAGCGAGGAAAAGAACATAGATAGTTTTGAAACCGATGCTGTGTTTTGAACTTCCCTTTTGTTCAGATTACTCACTATTAGAGTTTCGCTCCAGAAAAGTAGTAAAATTCAAGAATCAAGTCACTTTTTTTTAAATGTTACTTAAGAGCTTAGAAAACTATTTGACGAAATATTTTGATTAAAAAGTGTATGTAATTAATTTCACAGGTAAATACTCTGTGGCACTTATTAGCTGTAAAGAAATAAATACTTACAGATTTAATTTTTTTAATGTAAATCCCTTAATTTTCAGTGTAAATACCTAGACAAACTTTTTCTCTAAAAAAAATTACTGCAGATCATAATGCAGTAGATAAAGGGTTAAAGAGATAAAACTGCGAAAAATGCTCTGAAAAATACTTAAGAATGCTAAAAATGATGTAAAAATCTTTAAAAATGCACAAAAGCATAGAAAACGTTGAAAAATATTTCATATTTAGAAAAAATGCACTATAATCAACTTCCGGGGCCTAATAATAACATTTAATTCTGAGAAATGAGATTTACAATCAATCCACCATAAAAGAAGTTAAAGACAAATAAAGGAAGAACGTTCAGAAGGCATTTTTTTTATTTTCTCAAAACAAACAGCAGGAGATATTTTTAGGCGATGTTATTGCTATCTAGATGAACTATCATTACTAAACATCTTAAAAGACAATATTCGTAGGTTTTGAATTACAGATCAGTTCAATTAAGAAAAAGGGGAAATGTTGAAAATTTCGGAGATCCATCCCAAAAAGTGAAATTAAATTGAATTGTTTATTTCGAAAAGATAACATCTCTTAAAAACAAAATTTCTTTCAGCAGATAGAAAAAAATGACTTATTTATGAAGATTTTACGGGTCTGAGCTTTTACTATTTTATTTTAGTAGGTAATAGCTATGGACTATTGATAAATTAAAACGATTTTTGATCAAATGTGCCATAAAAATTAATAAATTAATGCCGAGAGTTCTTCCTTTTTCGAAACGGAGATGTAACCTTTTCGAATGAAACGATTCAGTTTAACCAATCATAAAAACTGGGATGTGATGAAATAGTCAAAAAGAGCCTGCAATATCTCAAAATTCAAACGAAAAGAACTTAATTTATTACGTATTAAAGTACAGTAATTTTAAATCCTAAATCATGTTTTAGTTTTATAATTAGAAGTATAACTCATTACATACATCAAATACGAGTTATTAAGCCATATTAAATGGAAAATTTTAAACATTTTAACATGCGTTTGAGACATCCTTGTTAATCAATACATAACTACAGATTAGATCCTATATGCCCGGCCCGTGAAGAATTTTAAAACTTTTTTCATTGGTTGAACTAAGGAAAGCAAGTTCTTTTGATTACAAGAATGAATTTTAAAATACTCTGCGCCCGTGCATTAACAGGATTGATTACAACATCAGTTATATTGCTTCTCAAGTTCAAGCTCAAATTTCTTCTTAATTTCTGCTAATTATAAGTAATAAGTTTATATGATATCCATGGATGACCGAATAAAATAATATATAAATTAATTATGTATTATTTTACTCGTTTTTCGTCTACTTTCCTGGAAAAGTAAAATAAAAATAGTAATAACAATAAAGTATGAGAGAAGAATTAATGTATCGTAAAAATATCGTTAAAATTAAAGAAAAGTCAAAAATACGTGAAGTAATTAAATAAAGAATAAAAAGTAAAAAATTTTGAAAGTAGGATTTAGAGACGGGGGAAGTGTGTGTCTGTCTGCCTCCCCCTAATAACTTTTGAGGGAATTGTCCGATTCCATTTTTTTTTTCCATTCAAGAGAAATCGTCAAGGACATCTCATTTCTATATTTATTATTTGATTTGAACAATTTTGAACGGTTAAAATTTTAAAATACGCGCTATTGGGGAAATGTAAAACAAATAACGTGAATCCAGTACATGCGACACAAATTCCTTTAGACAAGCTTATTAAAAGAGCTGTTGGCTAGAAATATTTTTTAATTTGAACAATGATTGTTCAATTTTGAATAGATCAAAAAAAAAAATTCTTCAAATTTCAATCCTACATAAATCATGATCTAAACGACAGATTTGCTTGTTACAAGCTTTATCGGAAAGCTCTTATGACGTAGACTCTATGTCATAATCGTACGTGCTCTACGTCGTAGAGCATGTACAGATAGGAAGTCTATCCAGAACTAAACAAGCCTATTTTCCCACAAAACTTTTTGATCTCGATTTTTAAGGATACTTCCGAATGAATGAGTAAATAAATGAAAAAAAAAAATAAATAAATGAGTTAATTAATACATGAGTGAGTAAGATGAATGAATAAAAGAATTTATAAGTGAATGAATGAACGAAAAAGTGAATAAATACCTATTAACCGTTGAAAAAGGTATATTTGAAGTAATTAAAAGCTAAAGGATGAAAGAGAGAGAGTGGGAGAGATAGCTAGATCATAAATTTGAAGTTAGGGTGTACGGGAAAGTAGGCTCGTATAGTTCTAGACGAAACTTCTTGTTAAATATATAAAATAAAATAAACCGCAATCCTTCTTTTTTCTTCACAACTACGGCTCACGACTTTATTAAAAAGTTTTGCCCGCCATCTTTCCGAATGCTGCCCATGCCTGCATTAAAGAATCCTAAAAATCCACAGCTACACAGTCAGTTTTTAGAGTTTCTTTCAATAAAGAAAGATTGTGAAATCTTCTAAGATAAAATTCTAAGATTACGAAATCTTCTAAATAAAGCTGCATACAAAAATTTTGTTATGTTGTAGCAATAAAATGATTCAAAAAGAAAACAAAGAATTGAAATATAATATAACACTATGTGCCCGATAAATTATAGTTACCATAGAATTACGTTAAAAAGATTTATTGTTTGAAAGCAAAAATACTCTTCCGATAACCCTACAGCAATGGTAATCTGTTTTTCCCAGAAAAATGCATTTGAAGTGAACAAAGAAAAAAACTTTAAACACCCAGAGCACTCGGAGATGTCAAAAGCATTACGAAGAAACTATACTTAAATGAATTTCCAAGTTTCTATTTCGCAAACCCATTATCATTGCGTGTTAGTGGTTATTTTTATTAGAATTCTGAATGCAAACATACTTCGTTCTAAGTTGGGCGAGGAAATATTTACTTCCGCCATATTGCGATGTTTCAAAACTATAATCCTATAACGCTATACTAATTTACTTTCAAGGAAATGTTATTTTCTTCGCAAGCCTTTATGGAAAATGGAAATCTTTAGGAGAAAAGAAGCAAAAGGCATCAATTTTTTCCAGTGTCACCTACTTTTCAAAGATTGCTTTTCTTTCCCTCACATTTTTCTTTCTTTTCTCATTACATGAATAACGAGTTATTTTATATGTATATCTCATATATATATATCATATGAACATACATTTAGATATCTCATAATGTTAAATCCATACATATAACGAGTAGTTATTTGTTTCATTTTCATTCATTTTGTATCATGTTTTCTTTTTATAAATTACCGTTTGCACTTCTTAATACAATAAAACCCCGTTAAAACGCGGGCGTCGGGGAACATGTTTGGCACCTGCGTTATAACATAACCGCGGTATAGTGAAACTGTACCGCGGAATCATATTCACGAAATATACTCGCTCGATCTTGTAGCACCATTTTTAACTTTATCAATTACTCGTAACATTTCTTCTATTGTATAGGTGTTTCTTTTCGTGTTTGCTGTCAGTTTATTCGCTGTAATTTCTGTGCAAAAAGCACAATTCTCAAATGGGCAGTTAGTCTATCGAGTGACAGTTTATTCGGAATAAAGTGTTCTACTCTTTGAGGTCTCTTAAGTTAAAAACATATCAACCGCAACGAAACCAATTGTATTCTGAGAAAATGGGAGCTTAAAAATGCCTCTAAGTTATGAACATGGGATTAGGAAGGGGGATAGATTTCAAGAAAAAATACATTTGTGTGGAAGGGGTGGAACGCATTTTTTAAAGAAACATTGTTTTAAGGTAATAATAATAAAACTTTGTGCTTGTAAACAGTATTAGAAATATAATTTCACGTTCATTTAAAGCACAAATGATCATTAAAACGCAGACATATGTTTCGGGATTGCTTGGAATCCCTTTTTCAATGCGACAAGGGAGATTCTAGATGCAAAACATCCAAATGAAGCAGACAAAACAACAAAAACAAAGCTTATATAGCCAAGGAATTGACTGTAAACCAATGAGAATAAAGGCAGTGTGAAGTGGAAGTAGAAGTAGCAGGGAAGGTACCAATAAGAGATCAACAAACGAATCCAGTTGAAAATACAGGAAGTAAAAACGAATATCAATAAAAACAAAGCAAAAAAAGCGACAGCATGCATAAAAATGTGAAAATACATGACAATTGCAAAAATAATAAAATGAAATACAAAGAATAAAATGGAAATAAAATAAGTACAGAAAATACCAAAAAAAAAGCAAAACAAATTACACATGTAAAGAAGGGGGGGGGGAGGAAACAAAAAAGGAAAACTAACAAGAAAACCAAGAAAGAACAATAAATTAAAGAAACTTATGCCAGACATGTGAAAAATAAGGAGTTGAGGAAGAATCATTAACCAAATTAGAACTATTCCTGTTAATATGATAAGCTTACCAAAAGTCAAGCTCTAAAGGGGAAGAACATTTTGAATAATTTTCCCAGAATTGAAATCAAAAGAGTGGTTGGAATTCCAAAAATGTTGAGCAATGCTAGACTTATTTAACTCTTGCTTTCGTACATAACCTTTATGCTCATTTAACCGAATTTTCAGAGCACGTTTTACAGTTAATTCCTTGGCTATATAAGCTTTGTTTTTTTATTTTGTCTGCTTCATTTGGATGTTTTACATCTAGAAGCTCCCTGTCGCATTGAAAAAGGGATTCCAAGCAATCCCGAAACATATGTCTGCGTTTTAATGCTTTAAATTAACGTGAAATTATATTTCTAATATTGTTTTAAGGCTTTATACACTCACTCGGAATAGAGAATATGTTTAATTTACAAGAATTTTAACGAATCTGAAATACAAAGGTAGATAACGCTGTGAAAGAAGTTACACTGGCAGGAATAAATTTCTGAAAACAGAAGGTAGTTAAGCATTGAACTCAACATACTTTCTGACAGTTTAAGATCAGCTGAGGTCAAGAGAAACAAGCCAGAGCAACTGCACCTGATCTGAAAATCAAGTTATGTTGTTCTAGGTTGAAACAGAAAAATGTGAAACAGGTGTACACCAGGCCTCACAATAGGGCTTTATATCTGTTACTGTGTATGTATGTGTGAGAGAGCTCTTTGGCTGGAATACTTGTTTACTACTTGGAAGAGGCTCTATTGGCTGGAATTTTTCCCCATGGTAAAAAAAGGAATCACTTTTAAATTGCAATGATATAGGGTTGTTTAAAGTTCGGGGGACATGGTAGTAACCGCGTTATATTCGATGTCGCGGTATACTAAATCACGGTATTACGGCGTTTTACTGAACTACAATATTTGTTTAACTAAACTTCAATATGTTTAATACTACTAATTTTACTCAATCCTTTGTTTACTCTTCCTTTTCCTGCGAGGTACGAAGACAGCAGTTTCGCTGCATGTATATAATGTGTATATTGATGTATGGTAAATCAAAAAAGTTACGTGTTTGTCAGGATTGCATCAAAGTATTTTTCCAAGAAGTTCTACAGTATTTTCACACTAATAAATATATATATAATACATAAAAACCTCTAGATATGAGTTTAATTCGTTCCGTAACCTTGCTCGTGCGTCAATTTGCTCGTATCTCAAAGCAATTTACTGCGCCTGCGCAGTAAAATGCTTTGAGATACGAGCCGTGGAAGCCGTGGTGTCGCAGCTGGCCGTTCCTCGTATCTCAAATGTCGCTCGTATTTAAAAACAAAACTTCGCTGTTCCACAGAGCTCGTATATGAAATGACTCGTATGTCAGGGCACTCGTATCTCGAGGTACCACTGTATTCATTCATTTATTTATAACTAATTGCTAAACGGTTAGATACGAGCATATAGTCCCAATTACAAAGGTATCTTAAGTCGTGTAAGGAATTTCAATTTGTTCTCTTTGAGTCAATAAATATAATTCTGTAATGGTCATGAAATTATCTTAAATTAAACACTTTTCTGTCCTATCTATAATATTTATCAAAAAAATTGATTTCCTAAAATTGACAAAAGAAGAAAAACGTTTCATTTCTTTTGTTACTAAAATTGACTGTATAATAGAAATTAGAAATAAATGGAAGTCTACGAATAAAAAAGCGTTATCTGTTTGTTAATTACTGGTAAATCAAATACGAAATAATGTTAGTTTGGCACCTTCAAAGCGCAATCGTGGGTGCAAAAAAGTCACCTAATAATGGTTTTTCAGAATTTAGACTCAGACAGTTTCAGTCGTAGAAAAAATTTGTGTGTCATGAAACTTAACAAACTTAAACACTTCTCTGTCCTATCTATAATGTCAGGAAAATTTTACTAACTATAGTTTGTAGAACTAGTAAAGTGAATAAAAATTTAAATTTCTTAACTCCTATTTTAAAAAAAATAATTCGATAAAAAAACAAAATACATTATAATTTCTTACATTATTTCAAGTTCTTGTTAATTGGAATTACATGGCTGCCTATAAATTAGCCATCAGGCCACAATGTGTAAACAATCTGTCTATATATGATTCTACTGAAATTTCGATATGAAAACAATACAGACGAAATATACTTTAAAAATTAACACAGTAAAAGGTTTAATGTAAATTTGCCGCAGAGATAGGGCGAAATATCAATTGCATTATTCCTAAAACCATGTAAGTTTACTCCAATCCGCACTTTCGGTGCATTGTTTAAATAATCGCCAATGCGAGCCCATTTCAGGGATATTTTACTTTGCGGGCTGTGCTATTTGTACATCAAGAGGTAAACATAAGTGAAAACCGCCAGCTTCGTAAAACAAAACATGCTATTCAATAAAGTGACATTAAATTAATGCTGAACGAAATTCAAGATAAATGGGTTTACAATTACCATTAAATATTATTGGGTTGCAACTGTAGTTAATTCATAAGGTTAATAAATATTGTTGTAGATATCATTTATTTTATAACAAAGATAAAACTTTGCTGAATATTTTTATTTAAAACTAGGTTTCCCGCGACTTTGTTCGCGTGGAAATTTTGATGTGTACGTGTGATAACAGATGACCTGATCAAAAGGGCGAATATTTTAAAAGGCGTACATTTGGGCAGCAGAATTCCTACACAAAATTGAATGGAGTTGAGGTGACGATGGCTTAAAAACCGTAACATTATGGCACTAAAAAACATTTTGTTTTTAAAGTGAGCGATCAAACGCCCACTTTTGGGCAGTAAATATTTTGTCTACTCTGGCTGGAAAACACAGCATTTAGATGCAACTATACACTACAGTCGTTTTCTAAGAATACAGAACAATAACTAACTACACAAATTGTAACTAACCTAAGAACAATGTTCTGTACTTAAAAAGCAAGCAAAAATATAACTAACCTAACGACAATCTAATTACAAAAACAAACAACTATCCTATTGTTTAAAAATAATAAAGAAGGATGAAATTCGCGAACAATAATTTAACAAAGATTGCAAATACAGCGATGCCTCATCAAAATGCTAGAAACGTTGATTTTTGTTATATTTGATTTGTTTAATAATGGCAACTGCATTGATTTGTTAGTTCACACGGCAACTGTAAAAATTGTTCAAACGATGCAACAATGCAAATAAAACAAGAAGTTCCGTCTAGAACTATACGAGCCTACTTTCCCGTATTCACCAACTTGAAATTTATAATCTAGTTAACTCTCTCTCTCTCTCTCTCTCTCTCTCTCTCTCTATCTCTTCCTCATTTAACTTTAGTTCTTAATTACTTCAAATATACCTTTTTCAACGGTTAATACATATTCATTCACTCACTCATTCTTTCATTTATTCAGTCATTCGTATATTTATTCACTCATTTCTCTCATTTATGTATTTATTCACTCATTTATTTATTTTTCACTTCATACATTCATTTATCTATTTTATCATTTATTCACTCATTTATTGGTTTTTCCATCACTCATTCACTTAATCATTCATTCATTCGAAAATATCGTTAAAAATCCCGATCAAAAAATTTCATAAGAAAATAGGCTCGTTCCCTTCTGGTTGAACTTCGTATCTGTACATGTTCTACAGCCAAACATCTTTCCGACAAATTTTGTTCCAAGCAAATCGGTCTGTTAGATCATGACTTATAAAGGATTGAAATTTCCCCGTAGGCGCTAATGTTAATCTCCTCTTTTTTTTTTTTTTTTTTGAATCTCTTCAAAATGAATTCCTTTATCCCGGCGCAAATCTCGCCAAGGCAGCAAAACACGAAAAAAGGTTACCAGCGGAGGTATTCCATTTGGCGTTCGTTGCATCATTATTGGCGACTTTATCGCCTGCGCCGGGATAAAGGAAAAAATACCGTTAATTTTTTTGAACTGTTCAAAAATGAACAAAAATTGTTAAACTCAAAAAATATTTTCCTTCGAGAACTTTTTAGTAATATTGTTCATAAGAACTCGACTCTTATGCCCAGAGTTACATAATTTGCTTCACTTTTGCCCATAAGCGCAAATGTTAAAAATTTTTGAACTATTCAAAAATGAACGAAATTAAAATATGGAAATGAGATGTAATTGCCGAGATCTTTCGAATACAAAAAGAATTTTTCGAATCGGACAATTCGTTAAAAAGTTATTAGGGGGGGGGGGACAGACCGACAGACAGACAGACCGACCGACACACTTTTTCCCCATCTCAAAACCCTACTTTCAAATTTTTTATTTTTCAGTCTTTATTTAATTTCTTCACTTATTTTTGACTTCTCTTCATATTTAACGATATTTTTCGGTACATTAAACCTTCTTTCATGCTTTAATATATATTTTTTTTACTTTTACGGGAAAGTAGGCTAATAAAACGGTCATCATCTGGGTCAAATAAAATTAAAGTTAATTACCGTGAAAAAATAATTTCGAACTACAGAAATACACTTATAACTTCTTTTCTAGTTAATTTAGAGGCTTCGAATTTTAGCACGTAGCAAAAAACTCTTCCCGAAGTAGTTTTTTACGCGCGTTTCAATGGTATCAAGATCGAAAGGATGCGACAACTTCTTCCGATAGAAAGGACTATTTCATGCAATTCTCGGCGTTCCGCTCCTATTGGTGATATAGCCTATAGCCTTCCTCGATAAATGGGCTATCTAACACTGAAAGAAATTTTCAAATCGGAGCGGTAGTTCCTGAGATTATCTCGTTCAAGCAAACAAACTCTTCAGCTTCATAATATTAGTAGAGTTGTGCATTTATTCAAAACTCTCTTTTAAAGATTTAATACATTTTTTTCGTACTGTAAAACAAGTTTCATTACATCCTATATTTAAAATATGCGATGGACATGCAAAAACGGAAATGTAAATAAGTCAATTTATGCAACGTAAATATTTGTCATTTCATAGAGCTTATAATAAATCGATATGGTTTAATATAAGTGTGAAAAGTTGAAATAAATTATATATGTAAGCAGGGTTCACGCCAGAGGAATTTCAGGTCCGCTTTCGGACCCTTCACAAAATTCTAGTATTTCGAAACGAACCCTTCTCAAAATTCTAGTAATTCGAAACGATCCCTTCACAAAATTCTAGTCATTCGAAACGAACCCATCACAAAATTCTATTAATTCGAAATGCACCCTTCACAAAATTCTATTAATTCGAAATGCACCCTTCACAAAATTCTAGTCATTCGAAACGAACCCTTCACAAAATTCCAGCCATTCTTCACAAAATTCCAATCAATCAAAACGGACCCTTTACAAGATTCCGAGCAACTAAATCGTACTTTTTACAGAATTATTTATTAAATAAGCGGGAAAAATTAATGAAAAAAAAATTCACAATGTTTAGATTTTGAGTTTTAAAAAAAAAAAATTCGATTTTCCATAAAAATATTCTTAAAATTCACGAAAAAAAGACCCTATTAAAAATGCTAGATCGAGCCCTGGTGAAAATCCGTATGTTCAATTTCAATCATTTTTGAGTTATCAATATATTCATTGCATGTGCCTTGTTTTGTTCCTATTACATCAGCTGTTATTCTTTAGCAACAACTCACTTTGGCTGCGTGACCTAGCGAAACCGCGTTACTCCGAGATCATTCAATTCGAACGAGGTTGAGAAATTCAATATGACAACCTCCTGCAAGCTTCATTTCCCACCGGAAGACTAAGCGGAATAGTACACTATGAGGTTAGACAAAAGGGTTCAAACCGCGTCAAGGAAAAAAAAAAGGAGCACAACATTAAGAAGATTTTTAAATATATACATTTTTAGGAAGCTAAACTGTCCATATAGAACGCACTCTATACTGTGTGGGGAAGTTAATTGCATAATCTCTACTAATAATAAAGCAGCAAGTATGTGTGTGTTTTTGTGTGTGTGTGTCTGTCTGTGTCCGGCGTAGAGACCAGACCGTCCAGCGGATTTTCATGAAATTTGGCACGAAATTAGTTTGGAACATGGGGGTGTGCACCTCGGAGAGTTTTTTCCGAAATTCGAATTTGTTCTTCTTTTATTCCAATTTATAGCCGAAAGTTTCATAAAATAGTCATTTTCTATGGGAAGAAATTATCGTATCGCTTCGAGCTTGATACCGTTGAAAAGCGCATAAAAAACTACTCCGGAAGAAGTTCGAACTGCGTGCGAAAATTCGAAGCCTCTAAATTACCTAGAAAAGAAGTTATAAGCATTTTTCTCTGCAGTTCGAAATTATTTTTTCACGCTAATTAACTTTAATTTTAATTGTTACCATGCCGACTGACTATTAATCCTTTTTTCTTTCAACGAATTAAAATTTATTGCTTGCGGTTTTTAGCATTTTGAGCAGCAGCCGATTTTTAATTTATTTATTTCTTTTTTTAGATTTTGATTATTATTTTTTAAAGCGAATTGAAATTTATTTCCTGCGGCGCACAGGCGGTTGATAGCTTTATTTTCATTTCCTTATTTTGACATGTATTTTACGAGACCATTTTCCATACTGCACAGGGGTTTTTAAAAGAAATGTTATTTTTTATAGCGATTTTTGTTATTCCAGCTTATTACTATTTATACTTTCATTTATTTATTTTTTTTTTTTTGCATGTGAATTAGCACATATGGTATTTTTCTATTTGAGCTCGGATGAAAGGTTCATTCCGCTTTCAAAGCTTTGCTTGCTGCTGTTTGTTTCTGCAAGCTACAAAATTTCGTCTTTGTGTTTTAAGCCGGGTCCCGACGCTGCGTTTTGCACAACTTTTTGTCTCCGCAGCTCAACACGCTGCAGATAAAACGTAGCGTATAGATTAGAAAAGTGCGCAGTTTTGAGTCCGGTGCGAAGACTGTACAGTTGCAGCGATAGCTGAGCTAGAAAGCATAGATGTCTTTAAACTGTGCAGACAAATCGGCACATGTAGACGGTAGCAACCTTTTCCGATTCATTTTGTTTCTCAGTTTCAATTCGTCAGGTGACGATGGCCGACTTTCGGCAATGTTCTCAGGAGTTTCTCACAAAATTTATTGCATTATGCGAAAGTTTCCCATGCATTTGGCGTGTCAAATCCAAGGAGTATAGTGACAGGGATAAAAAGGGGGACGCTTATGAAAGTTTAGTGGAAAAATTCAAAGAAATTGATGCAACCGCAAACAGAAAAACAGTTGTAAATAATTAATTCTTTGAAAAGTGTTTACCGTAAAGAATTGGCAAAAGTTAATAAATCGATTCGATCTGGGGCTGGAGATGAAATCTACAAGCCATCTCTCTGGTATTTTGATTTGTTACACTTCTTAAATGATCAGGAGACATCAAGGCAGTCCAGGATTACCATGGATGAAAATAAAGAGATTGCAGTTGTCGAACCGCCAGAACAGGCAACAAAAAATATTTATTTTATGTAATCATTTGACCACTTTGAACGCCGGGTACTTCTGAGACGTTCCAGTCTTTTTTTTTTTTAACATGACACCATGCCAAAATTGACCAGAGTAGTATCTCCTTTATGACGATATCGCACGAAACTGAGTGTAATATACAGATATCTCTGCACCATGTAGACGCATAAAAAACTGCAGCGTTTTCATTCAGTATTAAGACTGCATAGACAAAAGGTTGTACAAAACGTAGCTTCTGGACCCGGCTTTAATGTCAATAAATAATAGATAAAAATTAATTATACTAAAAATATATTAATTAAAACTATTATAATGTATTATAATCGTCCTTTTTTGTGTGGGTACTTGAACTAAACAAACAAAATGCGTTTTCTTTCAAATATTTTCTTTTTTGTTTTGTTTCGTTTCTTTCTTTCCTTTTTCCTTTTTTATTGTGCGTGTTATGTAAAAAAAATGCTTAAATGTGTAGGATCTCTGGCTGATTGCCGTGCGCAGCTAATTTTTAATTATGTGGAATGCTATTAATTTTAATAAAATAACATAATTTGCACCTAAAAAAGTTATCTCTATATACACAATGGCAAACCGACTGGTCTTTTCATTTTTTAACACGGGCATAGCCGTGCGGGTACCGCTAGTATTGTAATAAAATAGACTAAAGTCTCAGAAAAGAAAGTTTAACACTTAAGGGGGGAAATACGTGTAAAGGTCTCAAAAAAGTAAAAATATTTTTCTTCATAAATCGATTCTACAATTATTCAATAATATACCCTGAAAATTTCAAAGCGAAGTTCCAAGTCGTTTAGAAGTTATAAGCATTTGAGCGAGCGCCCCTTATGGAGCAGTTGAGCAGGTAGTCCCCCTTATGGAGCAGTTGAGCATGAATGACCTGAAGGGTATTAGAGAACGTTAGCAGACGTCCTTTTATTTTTTTTTAACAAGTCAGACCTCGGATAAAAATTTCTATAAGTATACGTATTTAAAAAAAAATATATCTATACGTATTTAAAAAAAATTATTCATTACTGCCTTAAATTTACCTTCAATACCAATCGTTTTTTTCAAACGCGTTTTTCTCGAAACTACCTTTTCCGAATTTGCGTACACTCTAGCTCGCAGAGTTTTTGATCAATCCTTATCAAAGTTAGCAGACAGTTTCTTTAGTTGATACACGCTTTAGTTGAACTAGAATCATAAACATTTCTTTATTTTTACTTTTTTTTATTGTAAAAAAAGAACAAAAAAAAACGGTTAAAAATCGTACTTAATTTTACCATTGTAAAAAAAATAGAAATTTTCAATTTTTTGTGATGATTTTAGTTCAACTAGAAGAGACACTTATAAGAAAAAGTAGATTTAAAAAAAATTGATTTCAGATAAAAATTGTGACTTCCAGGATGTACGCAAACTACCCACCCGACTTACAGTGTGCAGCAGCCGATATCTCCGGGATTTTTAAAGAAAAATGTTTGAAAATTTCAGTAAATGTTTTTCAATATGTCTATAAAATAAATTCAAAATCTCAATAAAATATATTTATTCTTTATACGTTAAAATAATTCGTGAAAATTTCTCTTAATACGCCGTTTTCCACGTATTTCCCCCCTTAAAAGATTCACCAAAAGGTAAATCGTTAACCAACTTAAGGTTGAGTGGAAGATGAATCATTGTTGCTCAAAAACTTAATTTTTAGTAACTCATTGAACTAAATATTTTCCTTCCTGTAAAATATTTTTCAAAACGAAGTAGCAAAACATGCACAAGCAGAACGCTTAATTGTTCTTATCTTTAAAAAACTGTGCACACAAAAAATGATAAAAATGACACGGATAAAAGCAAACACATTTTAACTTTCTCTAACAAAAACAGATTGAAGCAGCGCTCTCTGTATAATATTTATATTTTTCTTACGCATTTATTTCACACTTTTAAAGTCATAAAATGGGAAACAGAAAAAAGAGAGAGAAGAGTTTTTTCCTTCCTTCTTTTTTTCTTTTTCCTTTTGGAAAATGTAGCAATGGAGTAACACCGAAAAGATACAAGAGGTAAAGCAAGATAACATTTCGTAGCAATACAAACATCCCGAAGGCAGTAGCGAAGAGGCGGACAAAGTGAAAGGCCTCGGGTGGAAAAAGAAACTTTCCACTTTTGAGTTGTCTTTGAATAGTAACACTGCATTACTTTAAAACGTAACTTTCGCATTTGTTAGTTATCTTTGTCTTTTACTGGGAGTGGGCCTTAAAAAAGTTTAATTTCGATTTGTTCAGAATATTGTAATTTAGAGAAACTCGCTGCTTCAATTGAAATGAGTTCAGAAAATTATTGCAGAACATCAATATTTAAAGTAAGTTTTAGTTTAAAAATAATAGGTTTAGAAACTAAAAACATAAATTCAGCATAGTTTAGACTGCAGGCAACGTACCAATCGATCGCTGTTTTGGTAATTTACTTTAGCAATAATTGAAACAATTTCTGAAATATTATGTATTTTATTTATTTATTGTTATTATTAACAATTCAAAGAAACCCAAATAAATCTGAGTTTATGAGTGATAAAAAGGTTTAACATAATAATGATAATCCACGTATATATTTCATTTTACGTGTACCTGTTACGACTAAATTTTGCGGTACGATACGATATATTTTCATTCATAACTCAATTTTTAATTTCCGATTCTTCGGAGTGCCAACACTGTAGTTTGTTTATATTGAGCGATCATTCTCATGTTCATATCTCGCGATCTTTTCTTAAGTCTTTCGAATTTTGAAGAATTTTTGCAATTTTAAAATTTTACTTAACGTGGACCAGTTATGATTTAATTTTACGGTACGATACGATACTGACATCATGCAAAAAACAAACTATGGTAAAACGATATTTAAAAAAATTTTCAATGATTAGCATGAAAAAGAAACATACCATTTGTATTTTTTATCGTAACTTACGGACTTTAAGAAATTTATTTGTATTTCTTAAAAGTATTTCCATTCATAACTCAATTTTTAATTTCCGTTTTTTTTTTTTTTTTTTTTTTTGTAGTGGCAACACCTTGGTTTATTTAAAATCGAGCGATCATTCTCAAGTTGGATTGTTGTACTTATCGCCCGCGGATGTTCTGCGGGAGATCAGCAAGTTTTTTTTTTAATTTATTTATTTTGTTATTATCTCAAATAAAAAAAATCAAATAAATCCGAGTTGTTCAGTAATAGAGGGTTAAACGATTATGTATTTTTATTGCTAAGAACAATATTCGAGTTATTAACGTTTCAATTTGAAGTATTATTTGCTTTTGGAGTGATTTAAATGCATTCCACTTAAAATGTAAAAATTAATAAACCAATAACAAGGTTTTATTTTAAAAAAAATAAAAAATTTCGCCATGATTTGATTATTTTAAAATTCAAAACATCGTTGCATTATCCAAACATTCCAAACAAAGCTATTGTTGCCATTCGACAAATAATAATTTTGATAATTTCCTCTGAGCTAAAATTATTATTTTTTTCCTAATTAACGTTATAAAAAATTATAAAATGGATGGAATATTTTATTGTCATCGAAGATAAGCTTGTGTGCATAGTTTGAAGATGATGTATGCAGTAATAGTAGTCGAAAACGGTGTAAGAAATCAAGTCAAATAAAACCGTGTAAAAAATTGAATACTTCAGCAAAAGAAAGAAAGAAAAAAATGGGAACCATATCCTTTTCATAAAAAAATTGCATTAAATACAAAATATGTTCATTTTTGAGAAAATTTATGTATACATTTTTTTAAGGAAATTTAAATGAAATCTATAATTCTCTCATCCACTTTTTGAAAAATCGAAGCTGTACTAGACGTTAATGCGTAATGGATCTGCGAAGAAAATGCAATTTAGAAAGAAAATAGGACGTTATCTGCATGAATATCCATCAGTATGTGAAAAAAAAGACAAAGAATTATTTTCCTGTCCTGTGCCAGACGATGCGTGAAAACCGTTATGCATATGCATTAATTTTAAAATGAGAAAAATTTCCGACTTATCATGCCCGCTGCTTAAAGTAATCTTAACAGCTTTCCCCTCGCTTTTGTCATTCATAAAACGTTTCAGCAAGCAATTTCGTGCTTTGAACACAGCTGCATCACAAAAGCTTTTTAGTAGTAAAGGCTTTTTCATGAGTTTGTCTTTCATCTGTTTTTTTCTTTGTTGTTTTCCCTTTCAGCATTCAAATTCTATTTTGTCTTCCTTTACCGGTAGAAATATATCTCAGTGATAATAAGTAAGGTATAAAAGGACAAAAGTAAGAAATGAACTTGGGGTTTTTGGGAAAGTCAAAGATAAACTTTATCCTTTGAATCAAAGAGCAAAACTGTTTTAAGAGTTGTTGCATCAGCATGAATAGGGAGAAATAGTATATACTGATTGATGTATTTTATGAAACATTTTTAAGGCACACTTTACATTTATTAATTTGATTTTAAAATTTATTTGCTATTATTATTATTTACTTTTATTTTTTATTTAGTTTAATTAAATTTTTTGTTATTATTTTTTTGTTTTTATTTATTTATTATTATTTTTTTTTTTTGTGTGTATTTATATTTTAACACTTCTAAAAAGATTATTTCTAAGAGGAAGAGTAGTAGTTTTTAAATTTTCGTCCTAATTAAAACAACTATGTCAACTATTTTATTAGTTTAGTTCTATTGGTCCCTTAATTTCTACTATATTGTATAATTTTTTCATTCTGAAATAGAACTGAGTAGTAGGCGGGACTTGAAGGCCGAGAAGTAAAACGATAATAAACCAGTTTTTAAATAAATTTATTTCTACGTACAGTTCCACCGCAGAAAGAAAGGCCTCTGCCGGGCAGAATGCCAAGGAGAAACCATTCATATTCAAGGGGGAGAACCTGCTGGTGTAAGGAATGTGCTGAATTCTGTTATCGCTTTAGTTCGCTTAGCATACTTGATTTCTTCCGAACTGATGCTATATGCCAGTTTATAAATTTGGTTGCTTTTAACAAACAGATAATTAAACGTTCTGCTAAAAAACGCACATGCAAAATAGTGATGGGCATAATCGAGTGGTTTTGATTATCGAATGATCAGCAACCGAGAGATTATCACGAGTTCTCGAGTGATTATCTCGAGTTCCCGAGTGATTACCTCGAGTTCCCGAGCGATCATTTCGAGTTCTCGAGTGATTATCTTGAGTTCTCGAGCGATCATTTCGAGTTATCGAGTGATTATCTCGAGTTTCGAGCGATCATTTCGAGTTATCGAGAAATTCAATCGAGTTATCGAGATCGATTCAATTTCGAGTTCTCGAGAAGTTCAATCGAGTTCTCGAGAAGTTCAGTCGAGTTCTCGAGATGTTCAATCAAGTTCTCGAGATCTTCAATCGAGTTCTCAAGATGTTTAATCGAGTTCTCGAGAAGTTCAATCGACTTATCGAGAAGTTCAATCGACTTATCGAGAAGTTCAATCGACTTATCGAGAAGTTCAATCGAGTTCTCGAGATGTTCAATCGAGTTCTCGAGATGTTCAATGGGGATTTCGAGATGTTCAATCGAGTTCTCAAGATGTTCAATCGAGCACTCAAGATGTTCAATCGAGTTCTCGAGAAGTTCAATCGAATTATCGAGAAGTTCAATCCAGTTATCGAGATGTTTAATAGAGATCTAGAGATGTTCGAGTTCTCGAGATGTTCAATGGAGATCTCGAGATGTTCGAGTTCTCGAGATGTTCAATCGAGATCTTGAGATGGTCGTCAGAATCGAGTTATCGAGTTGTCCTGAATAATCGAGTTCTCGATTATGCCCATCACTAATGCAAAACGAACTTCTCTAAGACTCGAATGGATTCGTCCTTCTCTGCCATGCGCAGAAGCGTCCAATTGTCAGAACTTCGTGGTTGAACTGTAAAAGTACTAACTTAAAAATAAAAAAAAATTTTAGTTATTTTTTACCGTTTCACCGTTTTCTCTGCTGAAAATTTTGTGACGAAACTGGTCCGTCGTAGCATTTAATGAGCATTGTGGCTTCATCACCGATAGATTTTTATTTGAAAATAGTCTGCATTCATAGATGTTATATTATTAGTGGCGGCAGTGGTGGAGGGTGGGCGTTTGCATGTTCCTTCTTCCAAATCCGCAACCAACAAATGGTATAACTTTGGTGTCCGAACCGAATGCCTTTTTTTTCTCCCTTTCAACCATTACTAGCAGGATTTCTTTTGTTATTTATTTATTTCATATTTTTAACATTTGGGGTGGCTATGGTTTTTGAGACAGCTGCGATTGCTATTTCTAGATAACGATATAATTTCGCTGTTCACTAAGATTAAGAAGATTTGGAAGCAGAAAGGAAATAGGCATATCTTTACCACGTTTTTATTTTTTTATTTTTAGTTATACTATACTAGTAGAATAAGACAAAATGTGTTATCGTACCTTATTATAAACAGTATATAGTACTAGTTCAAGCTTCAACTGAAATTCATTTTAACGTCTTAATTTGCTAATGGCTTGGTCTTTTCCTACGGGGGACTTGGTATCTTTCTGTCAAGTTTCATGTAATAGAGCTGAGTTAACCACACAATATTGGCTGAAGGCAATATGGCTTTCCCATGTAATGAACTTATAATTCAGTTTTCTAGTTTAAATTCTTTGAAATGTATGTCATTTAACGTTTTATGATAATATATACATTATCACAACTTACAAATTAATAAAGACACCTAATACACTTTTAAGAAAATACGAATGTGCATACTTAATAGCTTAAAACTGCTGTAGAGCAATTAAGTACAATGGTAACATTAATTTGAATTTAAAACGGAAATATAGTAAGAAAAAACTTTTTTAAAAGTTGAAAAAATACGAAATGAGCTCTGGTTCTTGAATCATTTTGGAATAGAGAGAATCATGTTGTGACGGACATTACAAAATCAGTTGTAATTTCGTAAATATTGATACATAAATTTTGAACAACATAGTTATCCGTCTTTCAGCTTCCACACGCAGTTAAATTTCACCTGTTCATTTGGAATAATTTGTCATGCTTAAATACTTCTGTCTTTTCACTACTTTTATTTTTAAAATTGTTTCACAGATGCAAATTGATGCGTGAAAGGGATTTCTCGCGCTTTCAATTAATTGAATTATTAAAGGGTATAAAGAATTAAAAATGGCGGCAGAACGGTTCCTCTTGTGTACATGAGAAGAGCTATGCGGAACGTTTTCATTAAATCTGACAAACATTACTTTCGACCAGAAATATATTTGGCGGTAATTACAAATAAAAGGCACTTTAGGTGATTTTTATTACGGTCTTATATTTAATGCTAGAGTCCATTTGGCGACATATTCAGGAAATTATCGCCAGCGTACAGATGAAGAAAGCAGTCGTAATTTTGCTTCACGGTGTAGGCTTAAGGTTAAAAGAAATATTACGTAAAAGTAACGATGTCATAAAATCCAAATTCCAGGACCCTCCAATTTATTCGTTGGACAAGATTGCCTTGTGGTAAAACGAAGAAATAATAAGTATGTTTTCTTTCTAGGCATAAAAATATTGCTGAAATATGATACTTATCTTGAGCATTCATTCTTCGTAGCATTCATAAATCTATAGATATAATAGCTGGAAATATTTTTAGGGCCTCGCATTCAAATTTACTAGTTCATATTTTTATTTTATTCGTTATTTTGTTTTCTTTTATTGTGCATGGATATAAGTAAGTGTAAAGATTTATCTGGTCTGGATATCCCTTGCTGCATCTAGATTCTCTACTCAGTTGAAAAAAAAAAAAAAACTAAAGCAAAAATGTAAATTATAATTACGACATTTTTTGCAGGTATCTATAGATTTATATTTATATTATTCATAAAGGATATTACATTGGATATACATATGGATATTACATTGTGTTTAAAGATTTATCTGGTCTGGATATCCCATGCAGAATCTAGATTCTCTACTCAGTTGGGAAAAAAAACTAAAGCAAAAATGTAAATTATAATTACGACATATTTTGCAGGTATCTATAGATTTATATTTATATTACTCATAAAGTTGTATGACTTTCTTTTTATTCTTAGATTAGCTTTATCGAAAATAGAATCCTTGGAACAGTGGGGTACAGATTCGTTTATTAAAAAAAAAAAAGAAGAAAGAAATAGGCTTAATGTAAATAAACTATAAAAGTGGAACTAAATTTTGTTTTTACCAAAGTACACGCCATTAAAGTTTAAACACAAATTTTGAAACTCACAACAAATGCTCTTGTAAGTGATTCTCATAAAGACCTTTATATAACGGGTGTAGTCTGGTAAAATATTTTATCTTCGCCTTGATGAATGTCAGGAAAGAAATTACTGTCAGGAACAGTTCGTTTTAAATAAACTATTCTTTGAATTTTCTTAATTAACCCTCTCTTTCCGCCTCCCCCCCCCCCCCAAAAAAAATCATAGAAGGAGATTTGAAATGTACAAAATGTATTCAACAAATTCGGGTAATTTTACTGACATTAAATCAATTTCCCACTAATTGAGCATTAAAGGTCAATAGGTCATTCATCCACTTGACACTTCAAATAAGAAGAGCATTCGACGCGTCATCAAGCGTAGCCAGATCCCATAATGAATCTCGTACAACTTCCTAATTTTATCTAGAGATACCCTCAATAGATCCTTTGTTCTCTTTCTATCTCCCTTTCTGTTTACTCAGTCCGCATCGAAGATTGTATCTCTCTATTCGTCAACTACCTTCACCGCTGCTCTTCATTGATTTCTACTTCAAAGATTTTTCGTGTGACTTAAAGCATTGGTGCAATGGTTGACGGTCAGTTTTCGTCATGAAGTTCGTAAAAAGAAAGATGAGTTGAGCAATTGAGAATATTTATATGATTTTAGGGATCATTCATAAATGATGTCACTCTTCGAGGGGAGAGGGGGGCTCGTGAAATGTTGACAAAGTGTGACAAGGAGAGGGGAGGGGGTAACAAGAAATGTGACATTAGGCTTATACAGCATAGCGTGACATGTGACAAAGGGGGGAGGGGTTCCGTTGAAGTGTGACATTTTGTGACAAAGGGGGGATTGGGTCAAATATATCGGAAAAACCCGTGATATCATTTATGAACGCTTCCTTACGATTAATTAACCTTTTAACTGTCATGCCCGAGATTATCACGGGCACAGCACTGATCTTCCAGAGTGTCACGCCCGAATATTACTCGGGGTATTTTGTTTTCGAGTGCATCGTATTGTTATACCCGACTATGTATCGGGAGAAGTTTATTTCGGCTTCATCTCTTTGTCAAACCCAAATCCATCTCAGGAAAAGTTAATTTGCGCTGAATTTGGCGAACAAGACTGCAAAGTTTGGTGGTCAAAAACGGATGCAAATGGGAAAAAGATAAGGAAGGAAACACCATTCTGGTTTCACAAAAGATTGCCAACTCGTGTTTCTAGGTTGCAAAGAATGGGAGAGGGGAGGATGCTTGCCGTTTGAAATTTTAAAGCCGATCATTTTGAGTTGAAGAAGACCCTTTATTTTTTTTTTTTTATTTATTTATTTTTTTTTTTACAATTTGAATTTTATACTGAATAATTTCCTGGTAAATTGATAGATTTCGTGCGTCCCTTAGTGATGAGTATTCAAATAAGAAAGAATGTTTTGTTTATTTTTATTCCTGGAACTATACATAATATATTTTTAAACTGTTAACGAAGTATATATTTTTTCTCTTTTACACTCAGCCATCCAACGTGAAACAGGATAACGAAGCACAGCGGAGCTGTGCACAAGTGTTTTTATTATGATTTTCCCTAGGACTATACACATTTTTGTTCTGTTGAAGAAGTATACCTTTTTTTCACCGTTACAGGCAACCATCGAACCTGAAACAGAATAAGCAAACATGAAGGAATTGCGCAAAAGTAGTCGTTGAGGTCCTTCTCATGCTGGGGTTCCATCCCGGTCGGGCGTGGGAAGCGGTCCTAACCTCTAGACCAAGGATGGCGCACCTTTTTGAGATGTGGGTCAAATTTTGTTCATATTTTTTTGTACTAGCTAGAGTGTCACAAATTCCCATTTGTACCGAAGTTAAGTTTAAAATTTTTTAACTGGTTATTTTTAACACTAAATATCCTTAAAAATCAATTGGCTTAACTGGTAAAAACGGGGTGTGATTGGGCAATTTAAAAATTCCAAAGTATTTGGTGCAAATGGCAATAAGTGTTGAATGATGAATGCAATACTTGGAAAAATACAAATAAAATATAACTTATCTACAAATAAGAAAATCTAAACAAACCAGCGTAAACAAAAAAATGGTTGCTTAGCAATCGTGGGTCAGTTTAAATTCTTGCGTTGGTCACTGTCTGACCCACAGGTCACAGGTTCGCCATCACTGCTGTAGACCACATAGAACACTAAAGCCATAGACTAAACTAGTTTCCATAAATTTACATTTGTGAAATAGTGTGGTTGTCTATGTATCACAAAGAAACATTTTCACTTTGATTTTTTCATGTAAAAAATTACTCATTTAGGTAATATAAATTTTCTCTTAATAAATAGTGCACTTATCATTTAATTCAACTAGAATTTTTGTTCTTCAAAGCTATTCTTAAATTGTGAGCATAGACAAAATATATTCATAAATATTTAAGTGTCAGTATTGATTAACTTAAAAGACATGAATGTAAAATGGGATAGAGAAATTTTCGATCAAACAAAATTTTCTATATTTTTCTTAAACTATACTTTATAAGGGCATTAAAGTGCTCATAAATTATGAGTAAGAAGAATGTTAGAATAAAATGGTTGTAAAATGTTTTAAAAAAGGAAGAATTTATTATACATTCTAAAGTAGCACTTTAAAAAGCTGTTTAAATATTGATGCGCAGTAGCTTAAAATGGAGTTCTCAAAAGGAGGATAGAAATTTCGTTTTCTATAAATTTTCGTTTAATGTTTTATGAATAAAGAATCCAACACTAACGGGAAGCACCTGCGTATAATTCTGTAAGTTGCAAATCAAGGAATTATCTTTTCTGTTTAAAATTGTGAGAAGGATTTCACTAACTTTAAAATGAGAAGGAGCGGATATTTATTGCACTATGAAGGGTTTTTTTTCTTACTTTACAGATCAACAAGCATATGTGAATTATTAGCTGTTTTCTATTATATCATTAAATTGTCTAAAAATCTTATAGCTTTAAAAAGTTGCACAATGCAGTTAATTAATAAGCTTGAATTTAATATTCAAAACATTGAATTGATTTTTCGTCTAAGAAAATTTACGTAAAAACACATTCAAAAAGAAAAATGCTGCAAAACATAGGTATAAAATAATTTAAAATGTAAACAATATGAAATAGATCGAGTAACGACTGTCGACCACTGGTCGGTATTAGAAGTTTTACTTTGTTGTAGTCTGCGTAGTTTTTAGTGGTCTTGAACCAGAGATTACTAACAACTTCGAAAGTTAGTTTGTGGTCATAGGTACACGTGATGCATTCTGACATGATACATTACCCCGGAATGGCAAAAGCGACGGTAACAATTTATTTAGTGTCAAGAAATTAGGATACCGATGCTGTTTCTCGCCAAGATTATCGTCTTTCCGATCACGTTAGATAATCCTAGTTTTTGCTAGAAATTTCTGGAATATTCCTGTCACGTGATCCGCGACGCTATGTAAGGAGCTCCGGCGAAAAGTAGAGGAGTTTAGTTCAGCTTTAGGCTTAGGCTAATGCTTGACAGTATGAGCAACTGTGCTGTAAGCTTCGTGATTGATTCTATTCGTATTTGGGAATTAAATACGAGATTACTGTTGGTTTTACGATGATGTGTGAACTTCGTAAGATATTTTTGTGCGCTTAAATGTGCTAATAGTGTAAATAACCTGTAAATAAATTGCCCTCTCTCTTTGCATAAGGATTAAGTCATTGGTGTAAGGAACGACAAACCTGTAACTATGGGCATTTTCCTAAGTCCAATGCCGTGCCTCACGTGTGTCATGTCAAAATACGTGTCTCTCTGATTTATTCGTCAAAAACGACAGGAAATTGACGCATGTGTGTTACCACACTTAAGGCAGCCGGAATAACATCCCAGCAAACTCCTTAAATTTAAGTGTTTATAATAAACAAGTTTGACATATAGTTTTAGTTTATACCTTTTTAAGGTGCTTGCTCATAAGGGAAACCCCACAAGAGGGAAATATACCTTTCACTTAAAAAATCATTTTTTCATAAATCATCTGTTGAGCAAAAAATGTGGGTGGTGGCTAAAAACTCAATTATTTTCTTATAAAACCTAAATCAATTTATTTTCTTAAAATAAATCTTGAACCACGAACTGTTTTTATATGTCAGTAAAAATGTTAAAGGATAAAAACGACCTAACGGAAATGGTCAACATATTTGAAGATTACTACTTCAAAAAAGTTTTACTTTTCTAATTAATTTTGCTTTAGTGTTTATTCGGTCCTGATTTAAATTTAGCTTAGTACAAATCTTTAATCATAACTGAAGAAATACGCCATAATTGTGCGTTTTTTCCTTCTTAATAAAACTGTTTTTAAGCACTTTCATAACGCCTACGAGTTCACTTAATGAGACCGTTTTGAGGGTAACTATTAATTTTATTCTATTTGTTTTGACTCGTGCATAATTTACGTTGACCTACTTTCAATGTATTTGCTAAGCAGTTTTTATATTTTTTTTTGTGTGCAGTTTCATATAGTAGACAAATATTTGCAACATGAATCTTTTATATGCCATTTTAAAAATGTCAGTGCTACGGGCCAGCAAAAGTAGATAGAAATATAAGTAATGCATTTCAAAGACCTAAAGCAATTTTTCCCCAAAAGCATCTCGACTACATCCATCTTCAATGAGGAAGGATTTTTTTACTTTATTCTTTCCTGCATTTCGAATCAAAAAAACTCCGCAAATGCATTTTAGGAAGAGGACATCTACACCTACACCAGCAGCATCACATATGGTATTCTCTGTATATAACTTTACAAAAAGGAGCAACAACTACTGCATATGAAATAAGAAGTGGAGTGCGAGGGCTTCATTCTTTTTCTGCCAGAATTTTTTCTATGTATGTCCTCACTTTACCACTAGTTGAAGTTTTTAAAATATGGTAACCAAAAGGCAATGTTTTAATTCAACGTTTAATTTTTATAAAAATTGTGCGATCGAAACTGTTTTGTGTGTTGTACGACGATTGAAAACAGGTGCGGGGGGTGTAGCGTAATAGAACTGTAGAAATAATATACAGAATTGTCCTTTTTGCTTTATTTCCAGAAACACACAATACATCCACACATGACCCGAATATGTAATTTAAAATGTGGTAAAACCCGCTAAAAACATCTACGGAGTATAAAACTCGCTTTGAATGAAAAGATTTTGAGTACGGTGCTCTATGCCCGCTGCGACTGTTCGCGATTGGAGCTCGAGTCAAACTGACGGAAGCTCGCAGGGTTCGACGTGCACAGAGCTAGTCCGAACAACGATTTCATTTTTTTTTTTTTTTTTGAGTTTTCTATTAATTTAATTACATTGCCAAGAAGGGGAAAGAAAGATCCTAGACTTTGGTGCCTATAACGTTGGCGCAAATAAAAAAAGATCGCAAATTTTCCCAATTATCAAAATAGTCCCGTTCAAGCAATTTTATAGTATTACTAACGTGCTTTACATAAATTTAAAGAACTAGGGGGCGCCCGGCTCGTACTCGCTATCGCTCGTCAATCCCTGGAACTGGATAAAAAATTTGCAGACCTTTGTGCTACACAATAAAGAGTAAATTGAAATGCAACAATAAATTACGCGCAAATTGTAAGAAATGTGTGCCTAATTTACGTTGCATTTCTATTTACTTTTTTTCCTGAAGCTGCTTATACGCACTTCCTTTGTATTACTTCTGAGGGACCAAAATAAAAGGTCATGTCATATTTAGAGCCTAATATACAGAGGAGTTCAAAAAAATGTATACGCTAGTTGACAGTGAATATCTTTTTTTTTAACATAATTTTTAAATTCCAATGTTCTGTAACAGGAATTTTAATTAATATTGTAAAATACACTTACAATAAAATGTGTTCAAAGTGACCCCATCGTGGCCCAGATCCCTTCCTACACACATTCTGAACAGTTCCAACGTTTATAGAATTTACAGCGAATATGAGCGATTGTTAGGCGTGTAGGGGGATTAGGTCCGTTCACATTACGCCACTGCCTTTGCACTTCTGCCATGTTCTCGTACCCAGTGCCACTTCAATACCGCCTTGCGTTGCTCGAACGACAATCTCACTGCCGCCATGATTAGTAACGAACTGGCAACTACTAATGTTGGAATGCAGGCCACAAAGGTTACAAAGTGGTTTTCAACCTCTTCAGACCCCATAACTAAGCACAAACAATTTTGACGCAATTTTTTGGTTCTCTGGTTCTCTCAATTTTTTGGTTAAAAAAATGATTACAAAACAACATCACTAAAAAAAATTTTTTTAATTAATAATTAGTATAAACATTTATTAATGCCCAATTTCCCTATTTTCCATGTTTAAAATGAAGTAAACTATCTATTGATTAATTTGAAAATTAATTGGGTGTTTTAGCTTTCAAATTTGCACAAACAGTATTTTAAAATGTACTTACTCAATTGGGTGCACATGGAATGAAGAGGATAAAGAAGGAAAACCACAAAACAAAACTTTCAATCTGTAGTTGATCTTATGCGCATCTTACTTACGGAAATGTTCTTGTATTTATTATTAATTATTTGAATAATTTCTTACGTAAAAAATAAAATTTTACCTATGCGCAAAATTTTAAAGAATCTCAAACAATGTCGCATGCACACCTATCAATAGCACATTGCAGGCATTTGTTTCGGCGTTACGTGAAAACCCATCATTCATTGCAAACTAGTAAGCTTGTGAAGGCATCTGTTTAGTTGTGCACTTCACATTACGTTTGGGACCGTTCATAAATGATGTCACGCTTTTTTCTCACATATTCGACCCCTCCCCCTTTGTCACAAAATGTCACACTTCAACAGACCCTCTTCCCCCCTTTGTCACGCGTCACGCTATGTTGCATAAGCAGGGATGTCACACATCTTGTTACCCCCTCCCCTCCAGTTGTCTCACTTTGTCACAATTTCACGAACCCCTCTCCCCCCTCGAAGCGTGACATCATTTATGAATGATCCCTTTGACTTTTTAACCGACTTCACAAAGGAAGGAGGTTATACATTCATATTGAATGTATGTCGTTTTTTTTTGTTTGTTTGTCCACTCATAACTTCTCACCGGATGAACCGATTTTCATGATTCTTTTTTTAATCGATCGCGGGTGGTTTCCCATAGGTCCCATACTTTCGTTTGACCATATCCGATAATTAGAAAAAAACGTTATGGACAGAAATGTAGTTTCTTGTTGTTTTTTCATCCATAACTTTTGACCAAATGTACCGGTTTTGATGATTTTTTCTTTAATCGATAGAGGGTCGTCTAACTCAAATATTGCACATCAATTTGACTACATTTTTTTTTAGAAAAACGTTACGGGTGAAAAATAAGTATTTTTTATTTTAATTGGAAAGGCTTGGCTTGATTTTTCTTTGTTGGGAAATCTATGAATAAATATAAAAGTCATTGTTAAAAACATGTTTGTTGTCATGGGCTATAATATTAAAAGAAATTACAGGCAAGAGTTTGACTGAAGGCTTCTCTGGCAAAAATTAATCCAGTCAGTTTGTTTGCTAAAATCAACTTCAAAATCGGAATTTATCATACAAATGACTAGTTTTTAGTGCTATTCATCCAAAGAAGTTTTGCCCTTTGATATGGATTTTTTAAAAATAGAGTATTTATATACAAAATGCATTTACACTAAAATGAATGAAATAAAATATTTTTTATAAAAAAGCAGAACCGACTTCAAATTATAAATTGCGCTAAAAAGTGAAAAATAAATTCAATCTTTGAACAACATCGATGTGACTTTTAAACATAATTTTAGACGTCGGTGCAAAATTATGAGTCTAATTACCATTATACCATTTGCTACTTCATATTGGAACTGTTGCTAATTCTGCAAATATATATATATTTGTAACTGATTCATAATTACAAAAGATTTTATCTATCCTAATTTATTTTATTACATTACTAGTCGACCCTTGCGGAAATCTGCAATTATTTGGGAGAAAAGACATTATGAAGAAGAATAGAAAAATCTAAACGAGTGTTGGTACAAAAGAAGGCATGTCATTGAACACATCAGTACAAATAGCTGTTGCAAGTTTTTCCATACTATTATTGAGATATTCAAAAGAATAAAATAATCAAAATAATGATGATAATTATTTGTATTATTAGTATACATATCAAAATACAATAACGAAACATGGTTGGTTAGTCTCTACACATTCATAATATAAATAAACGTTTAGAGCCTAACGTTTGAATGAGCGCAACACACAGACGCAGCTAAAACTGTTAAATTTTCTACACGATAAAAACAGAAGAGCGTTGTTTGTTTGTTTACTTGATAACAGATGGCACCAGCATACACAACACCTATTTGGCATCCATTAAAGCACCTCTTCCTAGATGATTTTAAATCTCAAATTTAAGAGAAGCGGTCCATTTTTAGACCGTGGGTTTATTTTTCGTCATTAGCCGGCACGATAAGCTTTACAATGAGGGGTAAATCATGGAATTTGATAAAAGAATAAGGAAGATATCGCAGAGCGACAAAAAACTGACTAGAGAAATACTATATATAGACACATACTTAATAGCAACTGCACAGACATCAATCGATAAAGAATGTTATTTTCCTTCAGACAATGTTCCCAAATTTCAGAGACTATTTTAAACTTCATATAAAATATTTACGTATTATGGACGATGTTTTCAAATTTTAGAAACTATTTTTTTTCTAAATGACTGTGAATAGTGTTGCATTATAAAGATTATTTCGAGATGTCTACCTGTATTTTCCTTTCAAAGAATTATCTCGGATTCAAAGTTTTTGATTTTACAATACTGTTGCAAACGGCAGATAATAATTTCAACTTCAAAGAGTATTTTAGCATACGTTACCTTCCCTTTTTTTTTTTTTTTTTCTTTTGCCATTTTGACATTTTCAGACACATGTTTCAGAAGGAATTTTCAAGCATCGAACAATGTTTTTGATTTTCTGAGAAAGGTTTCATGCGTCTGGAAAAGAGTTTTAAAATTCAGAGAGTATTTCCAAGCCATAGCATACTATTTTTATATTTCTTTCTTTTTCTGTAGACAATAGACTTTCTTTTTTATACATAACAATGGACTTTGAAAAAAATGGGACAAAATTGGTTTGAAACTTCATAAACCTTTGAAAATTCTTTTGTATCATTATAAAAAAATATCGACAGTAAAATTAATAAATGAAACCATACTGTGAAATGTAGGGCAAATGGAGCTCAAAAATGATAAGTGTGCAAAAAGGACCGATTTCCCCTGTTGAACCTCAGGTTGACTGAAAAAATCATGTCTAATGGAAGCAATTCAAGCAACGACATTGGTCACGTGGCAGAGATGAAAGCAATGTAAACAAAGGAAGCCGTACCATCGCTTTAATTCGAGTTCGACAAATCTGATTAAAAACTAGGCCTAAATGAAGTTCTTCTACATTACATAAAAATAACACTAAATAAAACACTATAACTGTTATAATAATTAATATTTTTCTTAAATAATGATTAAAATAAATGTAAATATTGGGTTATAATAAGAAAAACTGTGAAAATAGTCTAATTAATTTAGAGATAACTAATATTGTCTTGTGAACTCCACGTAGAACACCATTGAAAATCTTAGTAAACAAAGAGCGGTTATCAAGTGACAACGGTGATCGTTCATAAGTCCCTCTAGCGGTGAATTGCCTCCTTTTAAAAGTTGGGACTCTAACAATGAAATACATGATAAATATGCACATATTTCCTTTTAAACAAATCTTACTCACATTTAATAGCGTTTAATAATTTTGAGCGTTTCTGAATTTGCTATTGCTCAGTGATTATTGAGTAAAATATAATAAAACAAACAACTATTCTCGTAGAAACTCAAGTGAATAAGGAGAATTCAGTTCGCTTGCTATTTTCTATTCCGGAAAATACTGTTAAAGGCATTATTTCATTATTACTATGACAAGTCTAAATATTAACCTTTCATAAAGATTTATAATGTGTAAAAGAAATATCAGTAATGTTTGTGCAAATAAAAATTTAACAAAGACATACACTCGAAAAAAAAAAAATTCTGTTTCATTTATATTTTGTTGCTATGACAACTCTGTCATGGACGAGTAAATACAGTTATCAAAAAGAAAATTGGAAACAAAATGATGAAGAAAATTAGATCACGTTCGTATCTAATGGCTAACGTGCTCTGATTGTTACTTACCTCAGAAAGTTATGTTTGAGTGAAATAATAACAAAATCCCATTCTTTTATAAACTTTTTCTCCCTCATTAATAGATAATAAAAATTGGATACGGTTTCATTCTTAGAATTGATTATAAGAAGGAATAATTTTTTTTCGTTGTCTTTTTGATGTACTTAATTACTAATTGGAATAATTTAAGTGGTTGTAGGAAATTAGTTGAAAAACTTTTGAGGGAAGGAAATAACAAATAAAAATAATAATGTCATTAGTTGTCATGTCACTTATTGTTCATGGAGAAAAATAACAAATAATCACCAGTTCTTTTTTTCCCCTTGAAAGTATTTATTTCAATGTTGCTTTGAAAACGAGGTTTGAAGTATATTTAAACTCTACTTTTAAAATTTTGAAGCATGTAAATAATCAGAAATAAAAATAATATGCAAGATAAAATAATCAGTTTAATTTACTACTTTTCGCAGCCATTCTCTTTTTCTTTCTTTCTCTCTCTCTCGCTCTCTATCTCTCTCTCTCTCTCTCTCTCTCTCTCTCTCTCTCTCTCTATCTATCTCTCTCTCTCTCTATCTATCTCTCTCGCTCTCTATCTCTCTCTCTCGATCTCGCTCTCTATCTCTCTCGCTCTCTATCTCTCTCTCTCTCTCGCTCTCTCTCTCTCTCTTTTCTATATATATATATATATATATATATATCTGCATGCAATCAAAAAGAATACTTCGTTTAAATTTGGAATTTGGTTCGCAAATTCACAAAAAAAGAATATTCGTCAACTAAGTAAATTTATGCCAGGTTGATCTTTGACGTACCGGGAGTTAAAATGAGTACTATTATCTAAAATGATTTTTCTGAAATTAAAAATAAACAGTTATGAATGTTGGAAATATCAAACTTAATTGTTTTATATTTCAACTTCAGGTTTAAGAATCGATAATATTTTACACATAATGAAAGATACAGACTAGTTTAAGGATTATATAGATACATTTCTTCAAAATTTTCATAGTAAAATTTTACAGAACTTTTAAAAAGCGTCCTATTGGGGTTTTTTATGAAAAAGTAGCAGATTTTTTGAAAATGACACAGTGCGGTAAAATTACCCACAAATACTCTTTTTTTCGGCACGAAATTTGACATATTTAACGCAATGAAAAATAAAGTTGTTTGCACTCCCGCGAAATGACATACACTGAATTTCAAGCATGCTTATAGTACCTTTAAATAGATGTGTCACTATCGTAAACTGTCGCAACCAGTTCCGATGACACCATTTGTTGGAAAACAGCGAGAACTTATTCAACGACCCAATATATAAAACTTAGTAATCGTTTAAAACATTTAATTTTAAAGTTCACGCAAATGATCTTATGTAGAATACTTTTCACAAAAAAAATCACAAAATAAACTTCGTCTGGAGCAGTATATTTAGTTAGTCGCTGAATCACTAAAAAAGATTACAAATCAACGTGATTTCAATATCATACGTCGCAGGATAAAAATAAAATTTATTGAATACATTTCTAGACATTGCGATAGAAATGAAAGTTTCAAATTTAGATCACGTAGTTGGATTTGTACATACTCGAATGTCGGACTGAAGTGATTTTAATATCAGTCTTTCAAAGCAAATATACATGTTTCAGAGATAGATTCATCTATTTTTTAATCATGCACATATAACATTTCTAAATAATAATATGCCTGGAAACGTATAATGTTTACTTTAAAATATTTGATGAAGTTTTGAAAAGAAGATTTACTTGATTGAATGTTAGGGTAAATAAAAGAATGTTGAGATTGATTTGTGAATAGGGAATGAGGAGGTAAATTGAAAGAGTCTGGAACACTTTTTTAAAATTATTTTTAGAAATGGGTTTACGTTTATTACAATTTTTGTATCGCGATAAAACTATACTCTGATTTTTATAATTTAGAATATGATTTAATCGTTATCCATGAAACGAATTTTCGAAACTTGAAATGGGTCGTAGAAGACATCGGAAGTGATGATCAGAATTTTAAACTATAAGAACCTTATTTATGAAAATTTTGTATCGCATTAAAGAAACTCCTTTAATTCAAATAGTTGGAATGTAATTTAATCGAGCCCAATGAAATGAATAAATTCGGAAAGTTGGACATCGAAGTGATGATCAGAATTTTAAACTATAAGCACCGCATTTATGAAAATGTTGAATGGGATCATTCATAAATGATGTCACGCTTCGAGGGGGAGGAGGTTCGTGAAATGGTGACAAAGTGTGACAAGGGGATGGGAGGGGGTAACAAGAAGTGTGGCATCATGCAACATAGCGTGACATGTGACAAATGGGGGAGGGGGGTCCGCTGAAGTGTGACACATTGGGACAAGGGGGAGGGTTGGTCCGCTGAAGTGTGACATATTGTGACAAAAGGGGGGAGGAGGGTCAAACAAAAGGGGGAAAAGCGTGACATCATTTATGGACCGCCCTTATTGTAGTAAAGAATCTCCTTATTTGAAATAGTTGGAACGTAATTTAAGCGTTCCAATTGAAAACAATAAGTTTGAAAACATGGAAATCGAAGTGATGATCATAATTTTAAACTATAAGAGCTATTTTTATGAAAATTTTGTATCGCATTGAAGAAACACCGAAATTGAAATAATTGGAATGTAATTTAATCATTCCCCATTATAAGGATAATTTTGGACACTTTAACATGGTCATATAGTTCAGCAAAGTGATGAACAAATCTCTGTTTGGTTGACAGCGCAAAAATCATCGCAGCACAATGTCCGATATTTTCTGGCTTCAAGAATAATAATTGAAAAAAAAAAGACTTTCAATCAATGGCCAAAGACATTTTGCCATAAAAACCCTTGCTTAGGCCAAGTATGTCGATTTCAGACCTGTTCTTAAATAAATTTAAAGCTATTTATTTTTGGATTTAACTGTATAACATGAACAGTAAGGTGGAGTAAAAAATTGAATTTTGCCAAATTATTAAGTCATATTCACAAAAATGTGACGCAACCATTCAAAACGTATGTGCTAAATATTTTTCATTTTTATTGAGTCTATATACCCGCCCATTTTATTTGAATTTCTGAACGTTCGGTTAAATTTTCTTCTAAATAAAATTAGACACGTGATCTAGACCGCTGTGTTTTGTTTCTGAACTACACATGCTTTTGTAATATATCGTGACAAAGAAGGGTAAAGGGTTTGATGGAGTGTGACTTTTGTGACAAAGGAGGGAGGGGTCAAATGTATTGAAAAAAGTGTGACATCATTTATGAACGGTCCCTTATTGCTTTCTCAATTCATTTCAACAAATATTTTTAAAAACATAATATTTTTGTAAAACCCTTTCAGCTCGATTTGAAAGGACTTCATCTATTCAAAGTAACTAAAACGCATATTTCAAGAAATGAAATATCATTGCATGAAACAACTAACCAGTAATTATTTACGCGGCTGAAACTACTAGACACACTTGTTAGCTGTTCTGTTTGAGGCGGATAACTCCCTCCCTTTGTTAATGATACGTACTAGAGAAAAGTCCTTCATGCATTTCAAACTCATCTGCAGCGCATCAGGAAACCTTTGTGTTTCCCGCTCTTCAGCCATTCTCTCATCTCAGCTTGTCAAACAAATCCTTTCATCCTAAAATGACATTCCGCCAGAAATATCTCAAACAACCGGCTTTTACGTAAGACTTAACGCGTCTTTATGTCACATAATTATGAAACATAACGAAGCGTTATTTACTTTGTAAGTTGTACGTGCGTAATTATTTGTGCGTGAAAAATACATAAAAGTAGTAAATTAAGATTTTTGAATGAATATTGTATATAGTACTGTGAAACCTGTGTA
This sequence comes from Octonoba sinensis, assembly GCA_038502835.1. Classification (NCBI taxonomy): domain Eukaryota; kingdom Metazoa; phylum Arthropoda; class Arachnida; order Araneae; family Uloboridae; genus Octonoba; species Octonoba sinensis. The sequence goes on from CM076603.1 coordinate 25,323,973, forward strand.
AGTTGACCACTTGCGGAGCAGCAATTTAATGGCCAAGTTGGACAGGTGGTCAACTTATAGTAGAGGGTGGAGGAGTTTTTTTTTTTTTTTTGAAGTGAAACTTCTTTATCGGGGTTGGAAAAAAATTTAGTGTAACATTTTTCCGTTACGCGCCATCTTTTTCTTATCCCTACCACGCGTGATTCCCGTTTTGAGTAGTTACATTTTTGAAATCCAGGTGGCGATTGCATCGACTTCCATAAAAGCCCAGGACCCGCTTTGAGTAGTGATGACTTTGACCACTAGGTGGTGTCGTGCAATTGCCATTTACCAATAGCATATCGTTTTAACGGACTTACTCCTACCACTATACTTGACCGTTTTTCTATTGCACGCTTATTTATTCCCAACGCTCTATAGTGACGTGATAAATATATATATATAAGTTATATTGAAGTGATCAGCAAAATCAAAGGGTTTATTTTAATTCTAATTCCAGTGAATTTCTAAAAAAAGTAAGTAATTACATCTCTTTTTCTAATACTTAGGTGTAATTATGGTATTTATTTTTCCACGTTATTTAAAATTAACCTCAGTTTTTGATTGTATTTTTCAATACACTAACACGTGGGTGTAATTATGGTATCAATTTTTTCTAATACTTGAATGTTGATTGTGGTATTTATTTTTCTAAAATATTCAAAGTGCCTCTTTACTCGGCAACAATAATGATAAAATACCGATGATATTAAGTGGAGATTTTAATATCAATTTTGCATCAGAAAAATCTTTGAAACTAATTGAATTTTTGAAAGATAAACTTAATTTATCCATGAAAAACAATCCTCAAACGTCGACAACGAGATCCGGCACTACAATTGATGGAGTTTTCGCTCGGTTACTAAATTTTGTGGAATGTAAACAATATATTTCGTATTTCCGTTACCATAAGCCATTAATAACACAAATATATAATAACAACATCAATGATAGTAATAATTCTATTACAATTAATGAAATTCAATAATAATCTTTGTAGTAATAAGCTAAAATGAAATAATTGTAGAATTTGTATTTATGCCTATGATAATAAAAGCCTTTTATTAAACTTTATCTAATTTAACTTTATTTAACCAATTTCTGTAAAGTTGCATATAGTAAATTATTTTTTGAAAAATAACGTCATAAAGAAGTTTCACTTCTTACGAGTGTACGCTAGTACACGCACACATTTTTTTTTTTTTTTTTTGTCATTTCTTACATTATGCATTTATTTATTTGTAACTAACTAAAATATAGTTTCAAGTATTAACGTTACTTTGAAATAATAATTACATTTTTTTAATTTATCCGAAATTTAAACTGAATCACTTACAATGTGTCCTATCCAACTTTAAAAGGAAAGTACTTAGTTAAAATAACGATAAATATCTTATTAATTATGTAAGTTACTTAAAAAATAGTAAAGATTTCCTAAAAATACATACTTTTTCAAAGTGTCTACATCAGGTAGAAAAAAAAAAAAGCTCATTTAAAGAATAAAAGAGTCTCATAGTCGTTTTCCCATATCTTTAACTTACAAAGAAGTTTAGGCAGACTTTATATTGGTGATCCATCCATCCATACAAATACAGATCTAACATTATAGCATAAAAAATATCCTGGAGAAGTTATTTTAGATTTATTTTAATTTTTGCAAAAATAGGTAAACAAATAAATAATAGATAAACAAAATCGATAAAGAAATAGTAATAGTTAGGCGGTCAACTTACAAAGGGTTTTTTATAATACTCCCACCCAAATCTGGCGTACATAAGCGGTCAATATAGTCAGGTGGCCAAGTCTCAAAGGTTTCCCTACATTATATAATATAGGACTAATTCCGTTCCTGACAAAAGTGGTCAACATAGACAGGTGGTCACCTTATAGAGAAGGACATTTCTTACATAGAGGTTTAAACAAACTTTATTTTGATGTTTCATCCATCCAGACAAATACTAGCATTATAGCATAAAAGCGTCGTAGAGAAGTTATTTTAGATTTTTTTTTTTGTCTTTACAAAAATAGATTAAAAATAAATCTAGTAATAAATAGGCGGTCAACATACAAAGGGTTTTTTATAATACTGCCACCCAAATTTGGCGTACATAAGTGGTCAATTTAGGCAGGTGGTCAACTTAGGTGGTCAAGTTACAAAGGTTTTCCTACATTAAAATAACATAGGGCAAATTCCGTTCCTGACAAAAGTGGTCTGCTTAGACATGTGGCCTACTTACAAAGGGTTTTTAGACAGGTGGTCAACTTAGGTGGTCAAGTTACAAAGGTTTCCTTACATTAAATAACATACGGTGAATTCCGTTCCTAACAAGAGTGGTCAACTTACACAGGTGGCTAACTTACAAAGGGTTTTTAGACAGGTGGTCAACTTAGGTGGTCAAGTTACAAAGGTTTCCTTACATTAAATAACATACGGTGAATTCCGTTCCTAACAAGAGTGGTCAACTTACACAGGTGGCTAACTTACAAAGGGTTTTTAGACAGGTGGTCAACTTAGGTGGTCAAGTTACAAAGGTTTCCTTACATTAAATAATATACGGCGAATTCCGTTCCTAACAAGAGTGGTCAACTTACACAGGTGGCTAACTTACAAAGGGTTTTTAGACAGGTGGTCAACTTAGGTGGTCAAGTTACAAAGGTTTCCTTACATTAAATAACATACGGCGAATTCCGTTCCTAACAAGAGTGGTCAACTTACACAGGTGGCTAACTTACAAAGGGTTTTTAGGCAGGTGGTCAACTTAGGTGGTCAAGTTACAAAGGTTTTCCTACATTAAAGTAACATAGGGCAAATTCCGTTCCTGACAAAAGTGGTCTGCTTAGACATGTGGCCTACTTACAAAGGCGGTCAGAACAGGTTTCACTGTGCAGTTAAATTTCAGCAGCAGATTTTGTTATAGGAAGCCGGAATCAGAATTATTTTTATGAAGTCACGAAACACAAGGTTAATGAATTAAAAAAGTGAGAAAGTAGTACATTCTGATTGGTGTTGTGGTTGGAATCGCTTTGAAAAATAACCACTGGATGTAAAAGCAATATACGTAACAAAATACGTTAGTTTGAAGTTGTTAATAATGCTTAAAAGCTAAAATATAACTTGGAGATTGTGACTAATTTCAACGTATCAAGACAAGTTTTGCAATACTTAGTAAAAGCAGTAAATAATTCAAATAAATAAATAATAAAATATTCAGGGAAAAAGGTGCATAATACCTTCTTTATTTATTTATTCAGACTGAAAATAATACCTAAAACTTAAAACAAAAAATGATGAGAATAACATCATGAGCTAATGCTTTGTTTCCCGTAATATTTTTACGAGAAACTAAACATTAAATGCAAATAAAAACAGAAATCAATTAATTTAAACTAATAATAGTAACAAAATAATCAACGCTTTATTTTTCATGAAACAGAAATAACAGAAAAAGATTTCATTTCGATGCAAATAACAGGTGTAAAACCTTTATTTTATTCTATTTTTTAAAAAATTTTAAATTTAGTCTGCTATTAAAAAAAAATTGTAGTTATGTTAACGTAAAAGCAAATTAGGCTCTTTAGTTGCCAGCGGACGTTTTTTTTAATATCTCATTAATATCTCAAAAAGTAAAAAAAAATAAATTTTACCCCCGAGGCTAATTCAGTCTTGTGTAATTCCTAACCGAAAAAGTGCATTTTCTGCAAACGAACTATGTCAGAAAAAACTGTTGACCAAAAAACTACAGACAAATGGATTTTTTGTATCATCAACATTTTAAGGCTGTTTTGAACATTTAACAAGAAGTTCCGTCTAGAACTATACGAGCCTACTTTCCCGTATACACCAAATTCAAATTTTTAATCTAGTTATCTCTTTCTCTCTCTTTCTTATTTATCTTTAGTTCTAATTATTGAAAATATACCTTTTTCAACGGATAATACATATTCATTCACTCACTCATCCATTCTTTCATTTATTCAGCCATGCATTTATTCATTCATTCGTTACCTCATTCAAGTGTTTATTCATTCATTTACGCATTCATGCATTTATTCACTCATTTATTTATATTTTCATTTATTCAATAATTTATTCATTCATTCTTTTCCTCATTCATTTATTCATTGATTTATTCTTTCACTCTTTCATTTATTCATTCATTCTTTATTTCACTCATTGAGTCACTGAGAAATATCCTTGAAAATCCCGATCAAAAAATTTCATAGCAAAATAGGCTCGTAAGTTCTGGATAAACTTTCTATTTCTACATGTTCTACGTTATAAGAGCTTTCCGATAAAGTTTGTTCCAAGCAAATCGGTCCGTTAGATCAGGATTTATATAGGGTTGAAATTTCCCCGTAAGCTCTGTGTTAATTTTTTGAACTGTTCAAAAATGAACAAAAACTGTTCAAATCAATATTTCACGCCGAGAACTCCTTTCAATAAGCTTTCAATAGGAACTTGGCTCTTGTGCCCAGAGTTTACAGAATTTGCTTCAATTTTGTCCATAGGCGCTAATGTTAAAATTTTTTGAACTGTTCAAAATTGAACAAAAAATTGTTTAAATCAAAAAGTAAAATATAGAAATGAGATGTCCTCGCCGAGATCTTTCGAATGCAAAAAGAATTTTTCCGATCGGACAATTCGTTCAAAAGTTATTAGGGGGGGACAGACCGACAGACCGACAGACAGACAGACCGACAGACAGACCGACAGACAGACAGACCGACAGACCGACAGACACACTTTTTCCCCATCTCAATACCCTACTTTCAAATTTTTTATTTTTCAATCTTTTTTTAATTACTTCACTTATTTTTGACTTTTCTTGATTTTTAACGATATTTTCACGATACATTAAGCCTTCTTTCATGCTTTATTATTATTTTTTTTACTTTTACGGGAAAGTAGGCTAAAAAACGGATAAAATAACTAAAATTTTCACACCATGAATTCTAAATCATTTTCAGATATTTTGAAAATTTTGCGTAATTTCCCCCGTAAACCGAAAAAAAAAATCGAAAACTACATGCTATCTCTAGACAATTATTAATAAGGAAAACGAGTTTCAGCTTAATAAATCTTAAATATTTTAAGGCATAAAAAAATAACGATGAGCTTTTTTTTTTATCATTTTATTTTATGAAAGTTTATTAATTTTTTTCATTATTGTTATTAATATTATTATTGTTCTACATTGGTGATGTTTTCTTGTAATTAAAAATGTAACTCCTGATTTTGTTTTCTCTTTCCCTTTGTTACAGTTTAATTTTTATGTGTATGAACCGATCTATCGCACATTCAATCTAAGAAAGCAATAACTGAAGGATGTGAAAATGCTGAATTCGGGTATGTTTTACTGCCTTCTTTGTATCCTTACTTGCATTACTTTTAGGTAAATTCTTGAACCAAAAAGTTAGTTCCTTATTTGCATTACTTTTAAGTAGATTCTTGAACCTAAAAGTTAGTTCCTTATTTGCATTACTTTTAAGTAGATTCTTGAACCTAAAAGTTAGGTTCTTACTTGCATTACTTTTAGGTAAATTCTGCAGCCTAAAAGTTAGGTCCTTACTTGCATTACTTTTAGGCAAATTCTTAAACCTAAAAGTTGGGTCCTTACTTGCAATACTTTTAGGTAAATTCTTGAACCTAAAAGTTAGGTCCGAACTCGCATTACTTTTAGGCAAATTCTTAAACTTAAAAGTTGGGTCCTTACTTGCAATACTTTTAGGTAAATTCTTGAACCTAAAAGTTAGGTCCGAACTCGCATTACTTTTAGGTAAACTCTTGAAACTAAAAGTTAGTTCTTTACTTGCATTACTTTAAGTTATTCGAGGCATATCACATTATAACTGAAACTAAACTATTAGATAATTCTGTAATTATGTTATAATCTATTGACTGAGAACTATAATGAGTTTCGGACATTTTTAGTGCATCAAATGCGCTTCAAAAACGTTTGAGAAACTTCCCATAAAAATATTAAGCCCCAAACGTAATCCCTAATACCAATTTTTTTTTTTTTTGTCTCTAATGGGGCTGCGTACGGTCACTAACCTTTGCAGACCTCGTACGTTCCCCGGTAATCGGCAATCATTTTTTTCAAGTAGCACCACTGTCGGTGGATGCCATTGCCACTGAGAATTTGGGCGCTCAGTTTGGCCTTGATGGCGGCACCTGAGCTCTCATTGATGCAGATCGCACTAGGAATTTAATTTAGCCGAGAGTATCCAAGCTAAACGGGTACTCAAGGGATCTTTAACATGCCGCATAATCATACAACATGGGCGCAGACGATTTTCCGCATGTTGAAGATCCACCGACTTGGGCCAGGTTTAAACCTGCGATCTTGGTCGTACGAGACCTGCGCCTTACCACTACGCCACTCTGTTGACTCCCTAATACCAATAAAAGCTTTCCTAATAATAGGGAAGAGTAGCAAACTTAGTCACAATAAAGAATTTTAATTAAATTGATTTAGAGGGCACTTTATTTTTAATAATAACAATAATTTTGTTATGAATAAAACGGTAACAGATCAGTAAAAAAAGCATAAAGGTCAAAGTTTAAAGCATTATTCGCTATTTATTGCCTTAAGTTCATTTCCTAAATTAAAAATATTAATTGAACCTATTTAAGAACACATGCAAATGTACTATTTGCCTACATCATTTCTACAGTCATTTCTATATTGCATGTAAAAATGACGACTCACCGGAATAAGCCGTTTGAATAATCATTTCTGTTATTTTCTGAAGTGATTGTTAGCGATTAAGTAACGGAAATCAGTATTCAAGAACAGTTTGAAGTTACTAAATGCAACGTGAAGTTACCGTATCACGTAAAATAATTTGCATCATCTATACGATGCACTTCAATAACGCAAAAGCACTAAACCATATGATGAAAATCGTTTGGGTGTAGTACTCTTCTTAGCGACCACGTACATTTATGATGGGTCACGTGAATCTGCTTTTTGTTGCCATAAATAGATTGCAAAGTATTGTGATATTATTATAGCTTTGCTCCACCACTATGCTTAATTTTATAGCTCATTCAGTAGGGTTCGACGCACCGCATCCAGGGTTTAGCCCTTTACCTACTGCATTATAAGCTGCAGAAAATGTTTTTACAGAAATAGTTTGTCTATTTGTTTACACTGAAAATTAAGGTATTTACATAAATAAAATGATCAGTCTATTAGTGTTTATATCGATGCAGCTAATAAGTGCCCAGAGTATTTACTCTGTGAAATTAATTACATACACTTTTTAATCAAAATATTTCGTTAAATAGATTTCTAAGTTCTTAACTAACACAATAAAAAAGTCAGTGACTTGATTCTTGAATTTTATTACTTTTCTGGAGCGAAACTCTAAGGGAGCAATCTGAACAAAACGGAAATTCAAAACACAGCATCGGTTTCAAAACTATCTATGTTCCTTTCCTCGCTAAAATACTCTTTATAGAACTCTTTCTAATATGTATCCTGAAAAAGGGGAATTTAAACACCGTCCCGGCAAGGTACCATCAGAATATTGGTAAAAATGATTGCTGAATGAAATTTATAGAGAATGGTACTTATAAGTACCGTCAGTAGATAAAGGGTTAAAGTGAGAGGAAACGTTTGTTTTTATCTGATGAAGCCAAAAAGCAGAAAAGAAAAGAAAGGAAAAGCAAAAAAGGGGGAAATTTCACGACTTTCTAAAAGCGATGTATTCCTTAGATACAAAATCTTTAGATCTTATTTGATGTATGGGGATGGTTCAGCATTCAAATCATGTATATGGAATGAACCGGTGTTAAAGCTATACCGATTTTACTATTCCAAAGCCAGAGAGAAAAGTACAATTATTTAAAATGATTAACATTGATTTATAAAGAATACCAAACCTATTAAGTACATAAGGGGTCATTCATAAATGATGTCACGCTTCCAGGCGGAGGGGCTTCAAGAAAGTGTGACAGTTTGTGACAAGGGGAGGTGAGTGGGCAACAAGAAGTGTGACATTGTGCATTTTGATTTCTATAAGACCATTTAAAATCAGCAATGGAGGCGATTCAAGCAGCAGTCACGTGGCAGCGATGAAAGCAATGTAAACAAAGGAAGCCGTAGCATCGCTTTACATCGAGTTCGACAAATCTAATTAAAAACTAGGCCTAAATGAAGTTCTTCTGCATTACTTAAAATTAACACTAAGTGCAACACTATAACTATTGTAATAATGCAAAATTTCTTGAAAAATGATTACTTTAAATTTAAATACTGGGTTATAATCATAAAAAGCTGTGAAAATAGTCTAATTAATTTTAAGACGAATAATTTTGCTTAGATTACTCCACGTAGAACTCAATTGTGAAAATCTTAGTAAACAAAGAGCGGATAACACGTGACAACGGTGATCATTCATGAGTCCCTTTAGCGGTGAATTGTCTAAATTGAACTTATTTTATGCTAATGTAATATAGCGTGACATGTGACAACGGGGAGTAGAGTGGTATGTTGAAGTGCGACACTTAGTGACAAAGGGGGGAGGGGAGCCAAATCTGTTGAAAAAAAGTGCGACATCATTTATGAACGGTCCATAATTCGTAATTAATGATTTTTTAAATATATTTTTAAAGAACTGTTTAAATAGCTGTAACACTTGTTCCTGTTCCTCTATATGGAATGAGGTTTCTTTTTTTTACTCAATAAATAATTTTCTTCTGTATTCCCATGGAATCTGAAAGACAAACGATAATGTATTTTTTATTCAAATGGAAATTAGTGGCTAAATTGATGTGTATCTAATATTTTTATTCTTTCCAATTTGAAAGATTCGAATGAATTAAAGTGGTAACAGATTACATTTATGACAAAAGTTGTTATAATAACTTTCTTCATACGATTTCGATAAATGTTTCTCATATGTATGCAAATGAAAAGTATGAAAATTCATTCGACACTTCTAATTTCTTTTAAAGAAAAGGTTTGGAAATTTGCATTTAAATTGTCAGCTAACAGCAGCACGTCTCTTCGAAACTTTTAAACAAGCATTATGCATTCGCTTCCGCATCATTTTTTTTTTTTTTTTTCTGTCTCGTAACATTAAAATAGGGAATACATTAAAACAGAAAAATTGAATAATTGGGTCATAAAAAACCCTTTTTTTCCGTATATCTGTATCCGATATCAAATATAAGATTCATCTGCCTCCATCATTGATTTTTAAAATGAAATAAATGCGTCAATTTTATTGTTTTATTATTATATTTTATCTAGCTGAAATAATGAGAAAAATCCCAATGTAATTTTAATGTTCTAAACTTGAATATAAGAAAATAGATTATTCTTTAAAGTTTCTGTAGTTTTTACTTGATTTTTTATTTCTGATCACTTTCTATTTTTTTCGTAGCAAATAAATAGCAGATTCTTTCCTTTTATTGGTACCTCCTAGTAATAATTAATGCCCACACTGATCTAATTATTATAAACGGCCCTGTTAAGATCTATCATTCCCCTAATATACTGTCGAGCTACTAGAAAAAGTCATCTATAAACGCACTTGTGTTAATTTGATTTGTTCTGCAGTATATATGAAAGGAAAGGTAGATCATAAGTTTTCACTTTCCACAATTTCCACCGAGCTATAAAAAGATCTGAGAAGAACCAGGAAATTAAACGAAAGCGAAGCGATACAAAAAAAAAGGGAAAGAAAATATATTCAACAAACTTAAATGAGTGTATCTACGAAAGCATTGCAAATAACATAAGGCCGTTTTTCACGCATTATACAAGGTATATATATCTTATATATAAGCCGCTTAAGTGTCTGTTTGTCGCCGATAGCTCTTTCCAAATTTCTTACTCTAAGGCAACTGCATCGTGCTTCCGTCTACATAATTGTTTCTATAATGAAAACGACTAATAATCAAACCATTTCTCTAGCATCGCTAGATTTGCAATCTCCGTAAAAATTAATGTAAACGCAAATTTAATCTAATCCTTTTTTCTTTGTTTTAATTTATTTATCGTCTGCGCTTTTCATAAATATTAAAGTGGCAGCGATCTTTTTTCCAGTTTCGTTAAAATTAGTGTTCGGACGATGATTATGTTGGATATAAATAAATATTTTTCACAATCAATTTAATTATATAGTAAATAATATCTTTATTTTACAGATTATTATAACTTAGATTTTTTTTTTCGGCAAGAATATTTTTTTTCCGAAATTATTATACGTTTATTATTTATTCATTAAACTTTACTGTTCTACCCGATAAATATCTCTTTGATTTGATGTGCATTTCTGATTACTGGGAGAATTGTATATTTATAATATCTAGAACAGCGGTCATTTCGTATGACTGCTTGGCTTACTAGTTTGTAAATAATCAAGAATCATCGACATTATTTTTTAAGTGATTTGAAGTAAAGGGAAACAAAACAAACAACGTATATTTAAATGATTCCATCCGACAGCTGAAACTGACATGATAGAGCCTACCGTCCTTATCATTATCCAGGCATTCATCTTCATCTTCGCCTACAATTAACCGCGAGCACATTAACTGAAACCAGAGATTAGCACAACCATATAACTTCTGCCCTCATCGCTCAAACGCGCGCGGAGTTTGTGATTGGTGCTGTCAGTTTCGGCACACGCATGTCACCGCTATTAAGTTCCCTTTCCGAAACTCAGCCACATAGATTCCAACTCAGGAAGGTAATAAATCATGCGGGAAGAGATACTTTCATTTTCATTTGATTTTCTAAAGCGATTGTATTGATTTCCCGGTTCAATAAGAAAAGGAGCGTAGCTTATTTTTAAAGTCAAATGTATAGTGTATTACTGTTATTAATAATATTATCCTTACTATTATTTTACAATATAAAGTTATCAACGGATAAAAGTGTTACACCGTTTTTGAAGGTTTACTTCACCAACTCCTATACAAGTCCGTTAATTTTGCCAAAATAAAATACACATTAAATAACCTTTGAAATTTAGAATCATAGAACTATTTCGATATAAATGATGAAAATAATAATAATAAGCAGAAAAATAATAACAAACATATGTATATATAAACATATATTTGTTTTCCTTCAAAAAACTGAACTTGGTATATTTTATTTCGATGTCTCTCCTTTTTTCAATTTAGATTTTATCATTATATACTTTAAGCCTGAAAGTAAACGTAAGTAATAATATAATTTTTAGCTGTAGATATAATTGGGGAGGGGGTTTTCTATCTAATTATAACTCTCAGAACTGTTTAGAAAAAACATTTTTTACAAAAATATTATTCATAGAACAAATCCTATGTTAAAGCAAGGTATGGAATGCGATCAAGAATGCAATATTCAATGAAGTTTTTAAATGCAAATAACTTTTGAAATAAAAAACGTAATGTATCGATATAATGAATAAGAAATTTTACTTTTCTTACTTTTTTTATCCAATAATCATAAATACAATTAATAAATTAGCTTAATCGGTTTTTAAAAAAATTGGTTGAAAGTGTTATAGAACTCTTAAATTTCTTGAATATTATTCAGTAGAAAAGTAAGTAAGAGACAATACAAGGTAAATACATTATTATGAAAATCAAATTCCAGCTCTGTTTGAACTTCGACAAAATACTTTTTCACGCCCTACTAAGTTCGAACTGTACCAAAGTTTTTTGATATTTTCCTCGCTTTTCTCCCGTATTTTTATATTTTGTTTACCCCAAGGACAACCCTACTCCCCATTGGTTTATTCGATGCACCTCCGTAAGATGATTTCCCTTGAAACAAATTGAAACTTAAGAATCGTAAAGTCTCTTTATAGCATCATTGTTTTGAATTTTCTTTTATTCTTCAACTTCTACGAAGGAGAACATTAAATTCCCAAGCCAGTATCTTGTCTCATAGAAATCCTATTTATACAGCTACTTAAGTGCATAAGAGGTTTCCAAAACTTCTTAATATATAGCTAAAGTGTTTTAATATTTTTCAAACAAAAAGTACAGCCTTTAATTTAAGTTAAGCCTTTAAAGTTCATGGTCTTTTTCTCACTTCATTATCTATACATTAACACGTTGAGCACCGTGTCAACCATCAGTGGCTGACACTGAACTTTCTGTTTAGGTCGCGTCAGCCATTAGTGACTGACACTGAATTTCCGTATAGGCCGCGTCAACCACCGGTGGCAAACCGTGCAAATATGATGCAAAACTAAAAAAATTTCATTGTTTTAAGCAATTTTTGAAATTCTAGTTAAAATGTACTTAATTTTTATTTGTTACGGGATTTTACTGAACACTGAACTTTCCGTTTAAGCCACATCGGTTACCGGTGGCTGGTACTAAAAGCGTAACCTGACTGGAATTTTCTTATAAATTTGCGTGGCACTCAACGTGTCAAGCTGTTTTTAAGTCCATGTTAAGCCTTTTTTAACCACTTTTAAATCAAAATTCTTATTATTAAGTCATAATGGCTTATTTTCAAGCTCGTCGTGTTCTTGTAACAGCTCAAAATCAAAATGACTTAGATTTGAAAATATCAGTTCTTAGTTTCGACGTAAACCTTTCCTCAAAAATAATTCGGTACGATCTCATTTTTGAGAAATCACTATTAAAATAAAAACAGGTGTTTCCTTACATTTGAGGGTACTCTATCTGAAATAACACAACATATATGAAGCAAAAGAATGACGTCGCTGGGAATAGTAAACCACTGTCGGCGCTGGGGTTAGCATGCGGACTGCCCTGACTGTAAGCTAATGCTTTACCACTGTGCCAGAAGGACAACAGATGAACAGGGAAAAATTGGGTTAGATATCTTCCAACCGTAACAGCTGTGGGTGATAACTACTTCTGTGCCAATTTTTTTCATTCCCTAATCTAGAAGAGCGTCATTTGTATCCCGAAAGGACGAGTGGATGCTCGTCCACTGTTTCCTTGTTTTACTGTATCCGGTCCGAATCCGACGAGTTATTCATCTTGTATTCTTTCTCTGAGGAGACGAGCAGACTACTCACTCTATTGAATCGTTCTGACTTCTCGAGTGAAATAGTTTCTTAATTTTGATGCAAATAGTAGATTGTTCCGAAGACGTAATCGTTAAAAAGAAGCCCTGTATTAATTATGAACATAAATTTGCTCCATAAATTTCTAATTTATTTCAGTAAAAATAAAATAATATTTGCCTTACTGTAACTATAATTTATATCGATACTCAAAACTCAGAACAACGCTCACTCACTTTGAAGTACAAATTACTTTTTAAAAAATATTCGCATATTTAACCACATAATTTTTAACAGTGTAATCATAATCAAAACAGAAAAGACTATTTACAAAACGTGTTATTCCTCTTTTGAGTTATTTTCAGTAAGGGAACATCTTTCTTTATATAAAAGCAAGACTCCTATAATATAAGAACCCCTAATGTAAGAACTCCTATATATAAAGGCAAAAGAACTTCCTTCTACTAATAACCCTATTGATCAATCCAAAACCAACTGTACTGTAACTTTAAAATAGTTTACATCTGTAAAACTGCATTACAGTATTACCATTTTATATAGGGGAATGTGTGGAAAGTTGAAATAATTAAGAAATTTTGCAGATTTCACAAAAAAAAAAGGTAGTTTATTATGAAAATTGCAGTACATAACGAGAGAACAATGTATTTTACAGAAGTCATTCAAATATTATTTTTTCTTTTTGTCAGTAATTTTGTGCATTAAAATGAAAGTGGAAAATTATCACTTTCTCGTATATGGGGTTTAAAGTGACATATTGCAATACTTTTCCATTTGATAATTGAATATTTTTCTTTTGAATGAATAAATGAATGAGTTAATAAATGCAAATATGTATGAATGAATAAATTAATTAACCACTTCATTCCAATTGTACCCAATTGGGTACATTTTTAAATACCGTTCATTAACTACTGTTTGTACAATTTGAAAGCTAAAACACCCACTTGTTTTTTAAATGAATCAACAGATAGTTTGCTACGTTTTAAACATGGAAAACATGGTAATTGGGCATTAATTATTATTTAAACCAATTATTAATTAAAATTTTTTAAAAAATTAGTTATTTTGTTTTGTAATCATTTTTTAAATCAGAGAACCAAAAAATTGCTTTAAAATTGTTTTTGCTTAATTCTGGGGTCTGAAGAGATTAATCGAAACATAAAAGACTATTTACAAAACGTATTATCCCGCTTTTGAATTCTTTCCAGTAAGGGAACAGCTTTCTTTAGATATGGAGACCAAAATTGAATACTTAGTCTAACCAAACTCCTATATATAAAGGCAGAAGAACTTCCTTCTACTAATAGCTCTACTGATCAATCAAAAACCAACTGTGCTGCAACCTAAAAATATCTTACATCTGTAAAAATCAGGGCTGCTGGATTTTAGCCGGGCCAAAAAAAGCCGGCCGGCTTTTTTCGGTTTAAACCGCTTAAAAAAGGCCGGCTTTTTTTAATAAAAGCCGGCTTTTATTTAAAAATTTTTAAAAAAATTTTTTACAAAAAAGTATTAAATAAAAAGTAATAGTTTAATTGTATAAATGATATAAATATAAATATATATTTATATCATTTATACAATTAAACTATTACTGCAATTGCAAAATACTTGAAATAAGAATGAAAATTTATTATAACTATTTATTTTCAAAGATTTTTGTTCAGAATTCATTCACTACTAAGTATATGAACTAAATATTACCAATCATTTGCCTTAGTCTTTAAATAATAATCTGTTGTATATTTTAAGGCACCTTTCATTTTTTTTAGTTTTTTCAGAACCTTAACTAGTTCTCTAATAGAGGCCCAGCGGCTGAGTGGTAGGCTGTCGTGCTACCTTTCCACAGGTCCCAGGTTCGATTCCCGGGCTGGGCAGCGTTGACACGGCCTTTCATCTCTTCAGTGGGTTCGAGAAAATGAGGACCGAGCATGCTTGAGAACTAACAGTGGGGATTCCGCGTCAGGTCGACCACTTGAGCGGAATATCTACTTCTGCACCCCAGGGTCCTCGGTCTCGAAAGCTGGGATGGGCACAGTAGGCCAAGGCCTCCAATGGGCTGTCGTGCCACTGAGTTAGTTAACTAGTTCTCTGATCCAAAGCTATTTGTCATATAAATTGCATAAAATAAAAGATGCCCATTTTAAAGCAGATCAGCTGGTCAATGTTAATTGCACTAGAATGATACTGATCTTAAAAAATTTTAATGCTATCATATAAAAAAGAATTTACTTATATAAAAGCGATCTAACTACTCACTACAGATGACTTCTTTCAAATTTTTATCATGAGTAGTGCTATAGGTAAACACTAGTTCAGCTAATTAGGATTATGTAAGTAGTATTCTGTTAAAGGAAAGGGAGATACTTCAAATCAGTTTTCTTACTCTTCTCGGCTTGAGCAAAAGACTTTTTCGTTTGTAGTATAAAATATATGATAGAAAAAGTTTATGAATATAGTTCTTTCTTGCAAGTTTCAGTAGTCTGAATTATTTTAAAGTAATTTAAATTCTTAACATTAAAATATCAATTATAAGTATGTAGTTGAATCTGTAATAGAATAGCTTTTATATGTATTAAGATAAGGTATTGTGCTCGACTATTGAAGAAACCGAATTTGATTTATCTCCCAACCTGGATTTAGTTTCCTTCTCCTTTTGTGTTGAAAAAAAATCGATTCTGTATAGCTATAATATTGGGCAAGAGTTAAATGAGAGGGTCTCACGAAATTAAGCACACAAACACGAAAATGGTAGTCAGTATTGTAAAATGCCTTAAGGTTGTGTAACAAAATGATTCTGAATGTAATTTTAAATTAACTCCATTAAAAGAAAGATTTGAGTTCCATTTTACACAAATTAACAGTAGCAATATAAATGGATATAGTATAGGTACAAATAGTAAATAATATAGTGTCTAATTGAAAAAGGCCAATAAAGACCGGCCTTTTTTTAAAAAGACCGGTCTTTTTTAATAAAAGCCGGCCGGTCTGGATTTTTTTTAAAAAAGCCGGCTTTTTTGCAGCCCTGGTAAAAATGCATTAAAATATTACCATTCTATGTAGGGGAATGTGGGGCAAATTGAAACAATTAAGAGATTTTGCAGATTTCACAAAAAAAAATGCTGGTTTATAATGAAAATTGCAGTACATAACGAGAGAAAAATGTATTTTACACTAGTTATTCAAACGTTATTTTTATTATTAGAAAATTTGCATATTAAAATCAAAGTGGAAAATTATCACTTCCTCGTGTATGGGACAAAGTGAAATATTGAAATATTTTTCTATTTGTAATTAAAAAAATTTCTTTTCAATGAATAAATGAATGAATTAATAAATGAGAATATGAACGATTAAATAAATGAATTAAATAATGACTGTGGATGAGTTAATAAATAAAGTAATTAATAAATATATAAATCGATAAATTTATAAAAGACTGAACAAATAAATGAATTGTTGAGTTATTACATAAATCAATGAATGACTTATATTACATACTAGCTGCGACGCCCGGCGTTGCACGGTCTATCTTAAATTATATTTTACAAAAACAGCGATGCCTCATCAAAATGCTAGAAACGTTGATTATTATTTTTTTTTATTTGTTTAACAATCGCAACTGCATTGATTTTTTTGTTCACGCGGCAACTGTAACAATTGTTGAAACGATGCAATCTCTATCTCTACTAATAACAAGAAGTTCCGTCTAGAACTATACGAGCCTACTTTCCCGTATACACCAGCTTCAAATTTATATTCTAGCTATCTCTCTCTCTCTCTTTCTCGTTTAGCTTAAGTTCTTAATTGCTTCAAACATACCTTTTTCAACGGTTAATACATATTCATTCAATCATTATTTATTAAGTCATTCATGTATTTATTCACTCATTTATTCATTCATTCTTTTGCTCATTCATTTAATCATTCATTAATTAAAAAATATTCTTGAAAATCCCGATCAAAAAATTTCATAGGAAAATAGGCTCGTTAGTTCTGGGTGAATTTTCTATTTGTACATGTTCTACGTCATAAGAGCTTTCCGATAAAGTTTGTTCCAAGCAAATCTGTCCGTTAGATCAGAAATTAAATAGGATTGAAATTTCCCCGTAGGCGGTATGTTAATTTTTTTTGAACTGTTCAAAAAGGAACAAAAATTGTTCAAATCAACATTTCACGCCAAGAACTTCTTCCAGTGAGCTTGTTCATGGGAACTTATATCTTGTACCCAGAGTTTACATAATTTGCTTCATTTTCACCCATAGGCGCTAATGTTAAATTTTTTTGAACTGTTCAAAATTGAACAAAAAATTGTCCAAATCAAAAAGTAAAATATGTAAATGAGATGTCCTCGCCGAGATCTTTCGAATGAAAAAAGAATTTTTCCAATCGGACAATTCGTTCAAAAGTTATATTGGGGGGGGACAGACCGACAGACAGACAGACCGACAGACCGACCGACACACTTTTTCCCCATCTCAAAACCCTACTTTCAAATTTTTTATTTTTCAATCTTTATTTAATTACTTAACATATTTTTGACTTTTCTTGATTTCTAACGATATTTTCACGATACATTAAGCCTTCTTTCATGCTTTATTATTATTATTTTTTACTTTTACGGGAAAGTAGGCTAATAAAGCAGCAAGTATGTGTGTGTGTGAGTCTGTCTGTCTGTCTGTGTCCGGCGTAGGGCCCAGACCGTCCGGCGGATTTTCATGAAATTTGGCACGAAATTAGTTTGGAACATGGGGTTGTGCACCTCGGAGAGTTATTTCTGAAATTCGAATTTGTTCTTTTTTTATTCCAATTTATACCCGAAAGTTTCATAAAATAGTCGTTTTCTATGGGAAGGAAATATCGCATCCGTTGAAGCTTAATACCGTTGAAAAGCGCGTAAAAATCTGTCCCAGAAAGAGTTTTGTTCTTCGTGCTAAAATTCGAAGCCACTAAATTAACCTGAAAATAAGTTATAAGCGTTTTTCTCTGTATTTCGAAATTTTTTTTTCACGGTAATTAACTTTCATTTTAGTTGAATGGTTACCATGGCGACTGGTTTATGATTCTTTTCGTTTTTAACGAATTAATATTTATTTCTTGAGGTTTTTATCATTTTTCGGAGCAGCCGATTTTTAATTAATTAATCAATTTTTTTTATTTTTTGAATTTTGATTATTCTTTTTTAAAACGAATTAAAATACTGCACAAGGGTTTTTTTTTAAAGAAATGTTATCCTTTATAGCGATTTTTGTTACTCCAACTTATTATTACTATTTATATTTTTATTTATTCAATTTTTTTTCTCCAGTGAATTAGCAAACATATTATTTGTCTATTTGGGCTCAGATGAAAGGTTTTTACGCTTTCAAAGCTTTTCTTGCTGCTGTTAGTTTCTGCAAGCTACAAAATTTCGTCTTTCTGTTTTGCTGTCAATGAATAATAGATAAAAACTAATTATAGTAAAAATGTATTAATTAAAACTATTGCAATGGATTATAATCGTCCTTTTTGTGTGGGTACTTGAACTAAACAAACAAAATGCGTTTTCTTTTAAATGTTTTCTTTTTCGTTTCTTTCTTTCGTTTTTCTATTTTTTATTGTTTGTTTTGTAAAAACCAATGCTTAAATGTGTAGGATCGCTGATTAATTGTCATGGGCGGCTAATTTTTATTGATGTGGAATTCATTTTAATGAAATAACATAATTTACACTTTAAAAAGTTATAGCTATATACACAATGGCGAATCGACTGGTCTTTTCATTTTTTAACACGTGCATAGCCGTGCGGGTACCGCTAGTAATGCAAATAAAATAAAACGGTCATCATCTGGGTCAAATAAAAGTAAAGTTAGTTACCGTGAAAAAATAATTTCAAACTACAGAGAAAAACGCTTATAACTTCTTTTCGTTAATTTAGAGGCTTCCAATTTTAGCACGAAGGACAAAACTCTTTCTAGGATAGTTTTTTACGGGCTGTTCAATGGTATCAAGCTCGAAAGGATGCGACAATTTCTTCCGATAGAAAAGGACTATTTTATGCAATTTTCGGAACTCCGCTCCAATTGGTCTTAGCGAGATGATATATAGCCTATAGCCTTCCTCGATGAATGATCTATCTAACACTGAAATAATTTTTCAAATCGGACCAGTAGTTCCTGAGATTAGCGCGTTCAAGCAAACACACTCTACAGCTTTATAATATTAGTATAGATATCAGGAAGAAATGAACAAATGAATGAATGAGTAAGTTAATGAGTACACAAATGAAAAAGTAAATTAAAGAGTAAATGAACAATTAAATTAAGATGTAAATGAAAAAAATGAATAATAAATAAAAGTTCAACGAAATAAACTTGTTGCTCTCCCCTGGGTCTGAGCCCTTAATCCGCCCCAACACTGGGATTGGGAAAAAGTGAAACAAGCTATATTTCACTTTCCCCACATGCACTTTACAAATTATACAAAGCATTTTAAGTCAAAGTAAATCTAATTTCAAAAGAATAAATACTGCAGTGAACATTAGAAGGTCTGATTCAATATTTAGAATGTTAATAACAAGAACTTAAATATTTTCTGATAACAAAAAAAAAAATTGAGTTACCACAAAATATTGTAATATTAGTATCCAATTTTGAAAATGGCTTTTGTATTATCAGATATCTTGATCTGCAGAGGTAAC
Source organism: Octonoba sinensis (assembly GCA_038502835.1). Taxonomy (NCBI): domain Eukaryota; kingdom Metazoa; phylum Arthropoda; class Arachnida; order Araneae; family Uloboridae; genus Octonoba; species Octonoba sinensis. Next base: position 25,343,684 of record CM076603.1, read on the forward strand.
TGTTTTCTCTCTGAAATCAAATACAAACACTAAAGTGACAAGCAGCACCAGGCACAGGGCCCAGCCAGGCTCGACCTAGTCAATTCAACAATCCCCCAATGAGCCTTCTTAAAAGATTTTACCCCACTACAATTAACAGTTGCCTCCGGTAAACTATTCCAACTGTCTACAATCCTATTGAAGTAGTCGTTTTTCTTAATTTCAAGATGAGCCTGAGATTTGAAAAGCTAAAAACAATGACTTCTAGTTCTACCTTCAGCGCTTAACTGCAGCCCATCAACATTTAATGTTTTAATGAATTTAAACATCTGAATCATGTATAACTACATAAACAACAATACATTTAAAATATCTTCAGACAGGTAGTGCTGAAAGTAGAATAGATATTTGACTATTTTACTTTGCCCCAATATTTCATTTTGCCCCGCATTTCTCAACTGTTTTATTTACCTACAAAAGAATCCTTTCCAAACTTTTATTGATGCAATGCACAAAACTAAACTGCCAAAAATTTAAATTTTTGATGCAGTTTTCCAGCACACATATATTAAAAGGTTAAATACTTCAAAAAGTGTTGCTGTTGTTTTCTTAGCGAATATGAGTTAAAATTATTTTTCCTGTACTTAAAATAATTTGTTCTTTATACTTTTGCGAATGCCGGGAGTCATGAATAAACATGGCAGTAAAGAAAATCTGTCGGGATTATCAAATGCATTTGTGTGGGGAAAAACAAACGTTATTGTGGGAGGCAAACTAACATGGGCTCTGGAATTCCCATTTCAAGCCAATCCATTCTCCCCATATGTTAAAGACAAGGGGAATGTGTCACATTCAGGTGTTGTAAATGGCCAGTTATAACGCGGGTCGTTCGTTTTATTGACGTATGTAAACACCGAAATTATTTTTGCAAGTTTTCTTCGCTAAATGTGCCTCGGTACTTGGAAAAGGCGGAGAAATGCCTGTTTTGGATCACTGAAAAATTTCTTCAGGATCAAAATAATTAGTATATTCATTAAGTTTTTTGTGATTTTTCATGTATGTTGGAATGTTCTAAATGAAGTATAATTTAGTTTTTTTTTGAACTTGATGGAAAATATAACATTGGATATGGTAATTGTACAATAGTTTATAGCAAATGTCATGGAAAATAGCATCATGCGTTCTCAGACGCATTAAATTTTTAAAATATATTCACTGCAGTCCGAAAGTTTTTAGGCCCATTTTCAATAATAACTTTTCTGTAGCAAAGTTAACGTTTGAAATTCCATAATATTTCGTAAGGTTAGACTGCTATATAGTCTACGGTAAAATTTTTGAAATAATTTCCATAGTCCTGCAACTACTTTAACTAACTTCAAATTATACCACAATATTTCTAATTTTTGTATGTTGACAAATTTTAATTGCCTTTCTTAAAATTTAGACATATTTTTATCACGTATCACGACTCGAAAAAATTTTTTAGCCACTCGGCCCACTCTAGTGTGCGTGTGTGTATGCACGTGTGTTGCTGTCGTATAATTTTGTTAGATTCAATTTAATGCACCAGAAGAGAAAAAAACTATCAATATCAACTTAAATTAAATAGCATTTTTGACTTTTGGAAATATGTCAGTTAATTTTTAATCATAAATTCTTTATTTCTAGACTACTGACCTTAAATCCCAGTTAGAAGTTTGCGTGCTGTTACGCTGCGATTGTTTATGGTCTAAACAATGCATTAAATTTTAACAGCTAAGGAATTTCTCCTGGTTTTTCTCGCAATTGCGAAAAACCGAAAAATGTTATGTATATGCATGTCAAAAATGATTTATTATTTTTAACAAAGCTCCCTCCCTGTTTATCAAAAGACGTGTAGAACGGAGAAAAAGCATTACGAGTCACTGGATTAGAGGGAAAATCTGATAATAAAAAGTAAAAATAAGGTGTTGAATTATTTATTCCTACCTGATAAATAGACTTCGAAATTTCCATGCCCAAAGTATGTGGTTCAATTGATAAGAGAGCTATACTACCTAAAAAATTGATTCAGTTTTTTTGAAAACGGAGTTGAAGATTGGCGTTTAGAGTGCTTCCCTGATAATTTTTATCGGCCTACACCGAGCCACACCCTGTAGAGCTGTCGCAGAAACGTCTTATTTGGATGAGGAATGGATGTAACTGCAATTTTTCAATGGATATGAATTATCTGGTGTTTGTTCTCTTTGCATAATTGCTTTTAGGTGCATCTATTAATATAAAGTGGAAATTCAATCATGCTCTTTTGAGTTTTAGTTGACCATTATTCGTGTTATTAGGTGCTTGATGTATAGGTTTCGCCACACTGGTCGTAAACGTTATGTGTGCGTGTGTGGTGTATGTACATATATATATATATATACATATATATATATATATATGCAGAGGCGTTCCCAGCTGGGGTGTCACCCGGTGCGATAATCTGTGGTTACCCTCCCCCACTACCACACACACACACAAGAGAAAAAGAAGGAAGCACGGAGGACTTAGTATAAACTTGAAGTTTAAAATATTTTTAGCAATGCAAAAAAATGAAAAAATAAATTTTATTTATTTTGCGCAACTTCTATTAAACTACATTCACATTTACTTATAAAGCGTTGAAATGGCGCCAGTAAAATTATGTAATTCCAGTATATTGATTTTTTAAAAAACTAATTCATTTTTGGTGTCACCCCCACCCCCATCGGATACCAGATATCCGATGCCTTCTGCAGGGGAACCGGTCCCGTTAGTCTCTCGTATTAACTTTACAGTATTCATTTTGAAGGAATGTAAAAAAAATATATATTTTTGAATGTACCTATTATGATGAGAATTTTATTTAGAAGAATTTGCTCCGAACTATGTAAATAGTATTAGTAAGATAAGTAAATCCTACCCCTAAAATTAATATTAAAAAAAAATTTAAAGCTTCAAACATGACAGATAGATGCAAATTTGACTAAAAAACTTTCTTTTTTTAATTCTTAAGAACATATCGATGCATCTTTATGAAAATGTTAGAGCTTCTTCAACTAGATTGCATCCTTTTGAATGTTTTACATGTTTATTTTCACAAAATTTGAAATAAGATAGTATTTTCCCCATCTTTCAATTCTAAAAAGAACTGCTTCTGTACTTCACACTTTAAATAACTTCTGTATGTTTCCACTAAAAACTTCGGTTCAATATCAGGTCATTCTTGAACACCTTGAATGCAACGTGATCAAAGTTTTTTTAAGTATTGCCTGTAGGGGGAAAGTTCTATCTGAAAACTTTTATTTACTATTCTGACGTCATCATTTTAGTTGTTACATACTGAAAAAACTATGAACTTTTTTAGTAGCCACGAAATTCGAAACGTCTCATCTTGCAAAGCTGCGGATAGTAAACCCGCAGTATTAATACGCATTCGAGCTTCAAAACTTAGAAGAAATCCCCAACATACTTAAATGAGCAGCTCACCTGAACTCAAATGAATCATTATGATGTAAAATCTTTAGTGTAAAATTCAACTCTTTATTTTATTCACGTTAAATGTCATCTCGAATATCAAGTAATGATGATGAGTTTTAAATGTGCTCTGATCTTAGTAAGTTCCAAAATTAGAATCAGGAATGTAAAACTTAAAAATGTACTCATTAGTAAATATGCTAGACCAGGATGTAACTCATCAGCCATAATCGATAATTAAAGAATTGTTGGGATTTGATTAAATTGAATTCAATATCCATTCTCGTTTTTAAACGGATTCTTTTTTTTTTTTTTTTTTTTGTAATAGTGAAGAACAAGCTTTTAATAATCAAAAACATTTTCAGTAATAATAACAGTTATTACTATTGTCATTGTTATTATGAATGAACAACTGAACCTTTATATCTTCTAAATACAGGTATTTCCTTAAAAAGTTTTTAAGACGGAAGAAAAACCGACGACACACATTTTTCATTTCAAATATTAATTTTAAAAAAATAGGCTGAATTGAATTATTTGTTACCATTTTTAGTGCATTTACTTATTTTTGTTATTTTTTTAATTATTATAATATATTTTATTTATTTCAAGAAGTGGGCTTAAAATGAAAGTACGCAAAATCCTAGCTAACATTTTCCAGAAAAATCACCTGAACGTACTATTTCAGTTTCAGTAATCAATTTCCAATTCAAACTCATTTTGCTTGCTTTCAGCTCATTTTATTTTCTCTCTCACTCACTTTGTTTATTTAGGAGTTATCTTTACAGAAGATTAAAGCTTTATTCAAGCTCGAATGATATCAGCTCTAGTTCTATGCTAGTATTTGTTCTGCTTTCACTTTCTCTTATTTCCATCTCTGTTCTTGTTTTTAATTTGCTGTTTTATTAGCCTACTTTAACGTAAAAGTCAAAAAAATAATAATACTGCATGAAAGAAGGCTCAATGTATCGCAGAAATATCGTTAAAAAAAAGAAAAGTAAAAACAAGTGAAGTAATTAAATGAAGATTGAAGAATAAAAAATTTGAAATTAGGGTTTTGAGATGGAGAAAATGTGTCTGTCGATCTGTCTATCCCCCCCCCCCCCCGTAATAACTTTCAAACGAGTTGTCCGGTTCGAAAAATTCGAAGTGGACATCTGGTTTATATATTCTACTTTTTGATTTGAACAATTTTTCGTTAAATTTTGAACAGTTCAACAAATTTTAACATCAGCGCCTATGATGATAAAATGAAGACCATTATGTAAACCCTGGGCACACGATGATAAATAAATGAGTGAATGAATGAAAAAATCAGTACATGAATTAATAAATACATGAATTAATAAATACATGAATGAATAAATGCATGAATGAATAAATACATGAATAAATAAATACATGAATGAATAAATACGTGAATAAATAAGTACATGAATGAATGAATGAATGATTGAATATGTATTATCCGTTGAAAAAGGTATATTTGAAGTAATTAAGAATTAAAGCGAAATGAGAGAGAGAGAGAGAGACATGGGTTAGATTATAAATTTGAATTTGGGTGTATCCGGGAAAGTAGGCTCGTATAGTTCTAGACGGAACTTCTTGCTTACGGGAAATTATAGACTTAAAAAAATCATTAACGCTTACCGACAGAAATCTGTAAATGTAAGACATATGAATGTAAAATATTTTGTTTTTTCGACAAAATCCTTAAAATATTGAGATAATAGACGCTGGATACTTATCGGTTATACGCTCTACCTTGGCAGCAGTATTTAGAAATGTCGCCAACATGCTATTTTAATATAAGGAAATATCGTGATATTTATATCCAATAACATTGCTTTGTTTATATTTCATTTGGCGATGTTTGGCGAGCTAAATAAGTAGGGCGTAAAAAACGTATAAAAATATCTCGTTTTTTCGACAAAATCACTGAAATATTTAGATCAGGGGTCCCCAACCTTTTTGTACTTAAGAGCACATACCAGAATATCAGTTGAATGGCGGGCACCATTTATTTTTGAAAGATAAATTTAGAGTTGCTGGAAATAAGTTAATAATACACGCTACATATCATGCACAAAAAATTTAAATTTAAAAATTAATTTGACATATGAATATAATTAATATTAATATTCTTGTGTAAAATAAATGATTACGAAATATAAAAATGAAAAAGAAATATAAAAATGTTTTTATAAAATATATAAAATGCAGTCAATGTGATCTTTGGCATTGCAATTCACTGGCCAGTGCTTCAAAACTGAGAGAATGTGATGAAATTACTGCTTGCAAGCAATCGCCAAGGTGTTAATTTGCAAGTCGTAATCTAAATTTAGATTTTATGATATTCATTGTCATTTATCAATATGGGTTTATTTATAGTTATATAGCCCTTTATTCATATACTCTAGATTCTAAATGTTCTCTTGTTTAACATTGAAAACTGAAATATTTTATCGTTGGGCACAAGCAGCGGCCGTAGGGTTGGGGACCCCTGATTTAAATAATCGACGCTGGATACTTATCGGTTATACGTCCTTCCTTAGAAACAGTTTTTAGAAATGTCGCCAACATGCTGTCTAAATAATATAATAACATATCGTGCTATTTATACCTACTAACATTGCTTTGTTTATATTTCATTTGGCGATGTTTGGCGAGCTAAAAATATAAGGCGTATAACCGATAAGTACCCGATGCTTTTCTTGACTATAAAACTAAAGTTCTTGCACTGCATTAAGAAGAACATGTTTGAAAAAAATTTAAGAAAACGGTGTGGTGTAGTAAAGTTGGTGTTGGGCCCACAAATCCTGTGCATTTTTAGATAGGAATTTCACGTCTGCGCGCTATACGAAAGCTATAAATAAAATCAAATAAGAAAGGGATAATGTGATAAGTGGCTTTAAAAGCAGTATTAATGACGAATCCCGTCTTATCCCGCATACAGGACAACATGGGGAAAATGTACTTTTCTTTTCAACTTGTTATTTGTATGATTAAATGTAGCAAATGCTCAAATTTTTCTGCCTGTTATTGTAGTTTAATGGTTGAAGAAAACAAAATGGAATAAAAAGAGGTTTGATTCGTTTATTTTTACTTATTTTGTAAGGGGTTAAAGTTAGTGTCTTTATCTTGCCACTCCTTCTCCTACTACTGAAAAAAATTGTAGTTGAATCAGTCATGCAAAAAAGCCAATATAGCATAAAAAATAGTTTCGGGATAAAGCTACAAATAAAATTAGGAATACAAATTTTCCAATAGAATCCTTTTGTTGTTTGTTTCGTTGTTTGAACAATAATTATCTCCATTTATTAAAGAGAAAATTATCGATGCGTGATAGTATTTCTAAGTAAAGAGAACTTATTTTCCTTGTTCAGATTTATTAGTTCACCTTCTTTTGTTTTAATATCTCAACTTCCTTCTTGAGCTTTAAACCCTATATGATATTTTCTAACAGTTTTTATAAAACTTTCCTACTGATCATTAACAAATGAGTTTTAAAAGTATAATTTTTTTTTCAACAAAAATGAGTAAGGAAAATCATGTTTGTTAAAAGCTAATATTAATAATGAATTTTCACATTAGAAAATGCAGCAATATTTGCATAATAATAGACATATTTCCGGTTACTTGACCACATCACATCAAAGTAAATGTTGAATTTAAGCATTTTCCCTGGATAAAGCTTTAAAAATTTCAAGTATGGCGTGAATTTTCGTTTAAAAAACGGAATCTCATAGATCTTTCTCTCTTTTTTTTTTATTCTTCGTAAGTAAAGATAAAATGATAACTTTTTTTTGGAGAGAGTATTGAATTACGGCTAAAAAAATAAAATACAAAAACTCAAATGTATGTGATAAACGATTTTCGCATAAAAAGGCGACATTTATTATGCAGATTATATTCATTTTTTACACGTTATTTTAGCTAAAACTGCATGTACATCATTCACTTCGTAAAGTGCAAGTGTGAAGATGACACTTTAAGATTTTTCAGGGAAAAAACGCAAGAAAAAAATCAGTATTTACTGCTTAAAGGCTTCTGAGTATTGATTTTACGTACTGTGTGCTTCAGGGAAAACGCTTTCTTTGCTTGATAGTATTATTTAAGATCTTATCATAGTCTTGAAATATTTAGTGCATACAGTAATCAAGTACATACAGTAAAACCCGGTTAAAACGCGGGTACACTGTAAAAAAAAATTAATGTATGCTGCACCAAAAAAAGATGCAAATTTGCTGGCTGCAAATGATGGCGCTTAATTTTACTACATTTTGGTGCTAACTTGCGTATGTTGCACCAAAATATAGTAAAATTAAGCACCATCCTTTGGAGTAAACAAAACTTTGCACAGTTTTGTGGTGCATTTGGTATCAATTTGCACTATTTTTTGGTGCAACATGCAGTTATATTTTTTACAGTGTACCAAGGGGCATGTTTGTCATCCGCGTTATAACATAACCGCGGTATAGTGAAACTATACCGCGGAACCATATTCATGAAATAATACTCACTTTTGTTGCATCATTTTTAACTTTGTCAATTACTCGTAACTTTTCTTCCCCCTATAGTATAATTGTTTCTTTTCTTCTTTGCTGCCACTTTATTTACTGTAATGTGACTGTTGAGAGAAACAAGTCGGGGCGATTGTACCCGATTTTGAAGTCAAGCTATATGTTCTAAGTTGAAGGACAGAAAAAGCATGAAAAAGGTGTACATCACGCCTATCACAATAGGCCTGTATCTGTTAGTATATCTGGTGGGGGGGCGGGATGGGTGCTCTTTGGCTAGAGTATTTGTGCTCGGGCTGGTTTTATTTACAATGGTAAATAAGGAATCACCTTCAAATGTCAATGACAAAGGGTGGTTTAAACATGATGTCAGTATCGTATCGTACCGCAAAATTTAGTAGTAACTGGTCCACATTAAGGGAAATATATACAGGGATGTTCGAATAGTTCTGCTTATTATTGTAGTTTAATGGTTGAAAAAAAAAATGTCATAAAAAGAGGTTTGATTTGTTCATGGGGGGACATGATAGTCACCGCGGTATATCCGATTCCACGGTATACTGAGGCGCGGTATAACGGGCTTTTACTGTATAAGTTTAATGAAGTGAGATTTCAAATTGTGCTTAAGCGCTCAAGGACTTAGTGCTGAAAGGGCTTAGTAGTTCTGAGTGGTGAATTAATATATTTTTACATCCATTGTTCTAACTCAAACCAACGTAATAAAAATTATATCATAGTTCAAACACTGATACTTATAAGTGCAGCTTCTGATTTGGAGTGAAATATTACGGTTTAATACGGAAGGAAGTCTCAATAAGAAGCTAACATTACATTCATCAGCACATTTAAAACGATGATCTCTATCTCACTCTCAGAAGTAGAGCTCTCATTTTTGACGACTCTAAGGAAGGACGTCTCAATAAGAAGCTAACATTACATTCATCAGCACGTTTAAAACGATGATCTCTCTCACTCTCAGAAGTAGAGCTCTCATTTTTGACGACTCTAATCGTCAAGAAAATTTTGTCATCTAAAACGACTCTTTCCTCGCTTGATCACGTGACTTAAAAAAGTAACTGCACAAATTTCGCCAATTTGGCGAGAGGGTTACTCGGAGCATTTTTCACGAAGCCATTTCGACAAATACGACGAACGTGTCGTAAAATTTGAGCATGCGTTTCTGCGAGTGCTCTTTCTTTTGGGGAAAATAAAAGTTGTAGTGTAGAGTCTTTTTTTTTTTTTTTTTTTTTTTTTTTTTTTTTGTAAAATGAAGTACAGTTAATGATTTTTAACCGACTTCACAAAGGAAGGAGGAAAAGCATTCATATTGTATGTATGTCGTTTTTTTTTAGCCTACTTTCCCGTAAAAGTAAAAAAAATAATAATAAAGCATGAAAGAAGGCTTAATGGTATCGTGAAAATATCATTAAAAATCAAGAAAAGTCAAAAATAAGTTAAGTAATTAAATAAAGATTGAAAAATAAAAAAATTGAAAGTAGGGTATTGAGATGGGGAAAAAGTGTGTCTGTCGGTCTGTCGGTCTGTCTGTCGGTCTGTCTGTCTGTCGGTCTGTCGGTCTGTCCCCCCCTAATAACTTTTAAACGAATTGTCCGATTCGAAAAATTCTTTTTGCATTCGAAAGATCTCGGCGAGGACATCTCATTTCCATATTTTACTGATTTGGACAATTTTTTGTTCAATTTTGAACAGTTCAAAAAAATTTAACATTATCGCCTATGGGTGAAAATGAAGCAAATTATGTAAACTTTGGGTACAAGATCCAAGTTCCCATGAACAAGCTCACTGGAAGAAGTTCTTGGCGTGAAATATTGATTTGAACAATTTTTGTTCATTTTTGAACAGTTCAAAAAAAAATTAACGTACGCCTACGGGGAAATTTCAATCCTATATTATTCCTGATCTAACGGACCGATTTGCTTGTAACAAACTTTATCGGAAAGCTCTTATGACGTAGTATATGTACAAATAGAAAGTACATCCAGAACTAAGGAGCCTATTTTCCTACAAAAATTTTTTGATCGGGATTTTCAAGAATATATTTGAATCAATGAATGATTAAATGAATAAGCAAAAGAATGAATGAATAAATGATTGACTAAATACATGAATGACTTAATAAATGAATGATTGAATGAATAGCTATTAACCGTCGAAAAAGGTATATTTGAAGCAATTAAGAACTAAAACTAAACGAGAAAGACAGCGAGAGATAGCTATATTATAAATTTGAATTCGGTGTATACGGGAAAGTAGGCTCGTATAGTTCTAGACGGAACTTCTTGTTTTGTTTTTTTTTTTGTTTGTTTGTCCACTCATAACTTCTCACTGGATGAACCGATTTTCATGATTTTTTTTAATCGATCGAGGGTGGTTTCCCATAGGTCCCGTACCTTTGTTTGACCATATTCGATAATTAGAAAAAAAGTTATAGGTGGAAATACGGTCATTTTTTTAGTTTTTCATCCATAACTTTTGACTAAATGAACCGATTTTGATGACTTTTCCTTTAATAGATCGAGGGCTGTCTAACTCGAATATCGCGCATCAATTTGACTACATTTGTTTTTTAGAAAAAAACGTTGCGGGTGAAAAATAATTATTTTTTATTTTAATTGGAAACGCTTGACTTGATTTTCCTTTGTTGGGAAAACTATTAATAAATATAAACTCATTGTTGAAAAAGTTTTTTTGCCATTGTGCTATAATAATAAATGCAACTACAGCAAGATTTTGACTGAAGGCTTCTCTGAGACAAAAATTAAATCCAGTCAGTTTGTTTGATAAAATCGACTTCAAAACGGACATTTTCATACAGATCATTAGTTTTTAGTGTCATTCATTCAAAGAAGGCTTATCCCATTGATATGGATTTTTTAGAAATGGAGTATTTATATAAAAAATGTATTTACACTGAAAAGAATAAAATAAAATAATTTTTGGAAAAAATAGAACAGACTTCAAATTATAAATTGCGCTGAAAAGTGAAAAATAAATTAATTCTTTAAACAACATCGATGTGACTTTTAAGCATAATTTTAGAATTCGGTGCAAATTATGAGCCTACTTACTATTACATCATGTGCTGCTTCATACTGGAACTGTTGCTAATTCTGGGCCATTTATATTTGTAATTGATTCATGATTACAAAAGATTTTATCAATCCTAATTTTGCACCGACTTCTAAAACTATGTTTAAAAGTCACATCGATGTTGTTTAAAGAATTAATTTATTTTTCACTTTTCAGTGCAACTAATAATTTGAAGTCGGTTCTATTTTTTCCAAAAAATATTTTATTTTTTATTTTAATGCTTAATTAATGAAAGAAAAATAAATATAGACAACGTACAGCACATTTGAATGAGTTCAAAAATATGTCCCAAATGTGCCATAAAATTGCATATCGAGTATGCAATTGCAATTCCACAGTATCCGAATTAATGTGGATACTAGCTCACATTTAATAAGCAAAAGCACTTGAGTAACTAGTGCTTACCGTTAGGTGCACTTCCAGCGATTGTATAAAAATGGGAAATTATATTTACTCTGTTAACTCTGTTAAACAATTAACTCTGTTAAACAATCCGCTGATAGTCTTTTGATGTTGGAGTGATTAAACATTCATTTGCTGCAGTTTGTTAGATAAGTTTGTTAATGCCAGCAGAATGAAGGAGCACATTCTTCTTGATGTTTACTGTTCTCCAATTAGGCAGATAAGTGGAAAATAAAAAAGACGTAAAAGTTTCCTTCAAGAACTTGATTTGCTAGATTTTCTTGTTAGAACTGGCAAAATTTTTTTTTCTCTTTTTTTTCCAACTCTCCCACGATTGAAACGGTATTTCAGTCACAGCGAACGCTTTCCTCTGACACTGTGATTGACAAACATGATTTAAATAAAATGAAAAGAAAATCTTTTGAAAGAAAAAGAACAATCTTGAATCAGATTCTTTCAGTAAAACCTGTCACAAATATGAAAATACGAATACAGTCATGTTTGTTGTAGTCAAAACTGTATCAACTGCTCGTATGCCTTGATTCGTTCGCTAATAACAGGATTAATGAAACAGGAACACCGATTTGCCATGAAAAATCTGTATCGTTGTGATGGGAATACTCTTCGTGCACATTTTAATTAAATAAAATAAAATGCGTTGTTTTTATTTATATTTATGATATTTTATTCTTATTTGTTTATTTATTTATTTGCTCTGATGACTTTATATTTAGCTGTAAGAGGTCGCCACGAACGACTTTTTACACGGTTTTATTTAACTTGATTTGTCACAGAAGTTTGTTACGCGGTCACCGACCATTACTACTGCATAAATTATCTTCAAACTTAGTACACAAGCTTATCTTCAATGACAATACGATATTCCATCCATTTTGTAATTTATTATAACGTTAATTTTTTTAAATAAAATAATTAAAAAAAAAAAAAAACAGAACCGACTTCAAATTATAAATTGCGCTAAAAAGTGAAAAATAAATTCATTCTTTAAACAACATCAATGGGACTTTTAAACATAGTTTTAGAAGTCGGTACAAAATTAGGAAAGATAAAATCTTTTGTAATCATAAATCCCCCCAATTACAAATATATATATATTCGCAGAATTAGCAACAGTTCCAATATGAAGTAGCAAATGGTATAATGATAATTATACTCATAATTTTGCACCGACTTCTAAAACTATGTTTAAAAGTCCCATCGATGTTGTTTAAAGAATGAATTTATTTTTCACTTGTTAGCGCAATTTATAATTTGAAGTCTGTTGTGTTTTTTTTTATAAAAATTATTTTATTTTATTCTTTTTAGTGTAAATGCATTTTTTATATAAATACTCTATTTTTTAAAAAAATCCATATCAAAGGGCAAAACTTCTTTGAATTAATGGCACTAAAAACTATTGCATGATAAATTCCCTTTTGAAGTTGATTTTAGCAAACAAATTGATTGGATTAATTTTTGCCACAGAGAAGACTTCAGTCAAACTCTTGCTGTAATTTCTTTTAATATTATTGCCCATGACAACAAATATGTTTTTAACAATGACTTTTATATTTATTAATAGATTTCCCAACAAAGAAAAATCAAGCCAAGCCTTTCCAATTATAATAAAAAATAGTTATTTTTCACCCGTAAACGTGTTTTCTAAAAAACAAATGTCGTCAAATTGATTTGCAATATTTCAGTTAGACGACCCTCTATCGATTAAAGAAAAAATCATCAAAATCTGTTCACTTAGTCAAAAGTTATGGATGAAAAAACGAAAAAAATACTACATTTCTGCCCACAACTTTTTTTCTAATTATCGAATATGGTCAAGCAAAAGTACATGACCTATGGGAAACCACCCTCGATCGAATAAAAAAAGAATCATGAAAATCGGTTCATCCGGTGAGAAGTTATGAGTGGACAAACAAACAAAAAAAAAACGACATACATACAATATGAATGTATAACCTCCTGCCTTTGTGAAGTCGGTTAAAAATAATCATTTTGGCTCTGAGAAAATTATCAGAATTATTATTTGTCGAATGGCAACGATAGCTTTATTTTAATAATGCAACGATGTTATTTGACTTGATTTGTCACGGAAGTTTGTTACGCGGTTTTCGACCACTATCACTGCATTTTTAGTTTTTTTAAATAAAACCGTGCAACTTAAAACATTTTTTGGAGATTTAATATTGGATTGTTCACAACAAGCAACGTACTTATCTCCACTCCACCTCTTGCCTGCTAGCCGAAGTTTTAGAATTGCCTGATCGCGGGGCTGGTGGCCACAAGCAACTTACTGGCAGGACACCGATTGAACTAAGCATATTAGCAAAACAAAACGGGCAATCCAGCTTTTTGCCGTAGTCGGGTAGTATAAATTCACTTTATTTTTGGTAACACAGCTATGTTAACAACCCTATCAGTTGAACAGTTTTAGACATAATTTAGTTCGAAAATTTGAATACATCTGTAATTAACGATTTAATATCCGTAATTATATTGTTAACCTACACAACCACTGATAACTACCCATTTTGCAAGCTTTCTCTTTTGTGAACACAAACTGAAGTTTGAAAAATACTCAAAATTAAAAATAATTAATAGTAGTTCATTTCATTAAATTTTTAAATAAATTACATCCTTTTTATTATTGAAACGCTCTTCATTTTTATTTTCTCATCAAAATCTCCAAGTATTAGTTTCCTGTTTCATGCCAATTTATAAGTGAAACTTGCAGTAAGTTTAATCCTTTGAATTTCACAACGGAGCCCTCAAAATTTTGCTGAACTTCTATTGAATAAGGTTATCTCCGAGCGGCAGACACTGCTTAAACTTAGCTTGTTACAGTCTTTGGGCATCTTAAAGGATTAAGCTTGCTAATCCAATTTTCAATAGACAGATATGACGAGAAAACGACACTTGAAAGTTAGACACAAGATCATGTGCAAATGTTGTATGCTCGAGGTTCTAAAGTTTCCTTATTTTTCCCCGCTTTAAGTTACTTTACATCTTAAGCAAGCCATAGCCTTTTTCTCTTATTAGATTTTTCTTTTCCTGTCGCTAATAAACATTGAGTACTATATAATATCTGGAGTGACGTCTGGCCGCAGAGTTGATATAGAGAGATGAGGTCTGAGCGAAGGGATACAATACCATCTTCACCCCAAACTAAATACAGAGAGACGGTGGAAACAAACTAAAGTCTTGTCTAGGATATAATGGTAGTAAGAAAGTCAATATCAAATTGTTTTTCTCTAAGCCAAGCATAGTGAAATCATTTTCAGCATCCGGTTTCAAAAACCGAATGAAAAATCAAAGTTGAAGTTCCCCCAGTAAGATATTCTACATTATTTATTTTATAATATTTTCTTACTACAAGACTAGGTGTGTTGACATGAATAAAAGAACTTATTTCCCTATACTACTACTCGTCAAATGTAAAACAGATCTTTTTTTTTTTTTTTTCAATTTTATGGTTTGCTTTTATTTAATGCAGGAGAGGAGTATTTTTAGCTCTCAAAATAAAGCATAAAAGAAGTGGGAATTCTATAATGTTAGCGTAGTTAACTTTTATCTCCCCACTGCAGAAGAGTTGTCCATTCCTATTACATGACGCTTAAAAACGAACTACGCAATTGTCGCTCCGTTTTTAACCTACTTCCCGGCAAAAGTAAAAAAAAAAACAACAATAAAGAATGAAAGAAGACAATGTATCGTAAAAATATCGTTAAAAATAAAGAAAGTGAAAAAAAATAAGTAATTAAATAAAGACTGAAAGATAAAAAATTTGAAACTAGGGTTTTGAGATGGGAAAAATGAGTAGCTGTCGGTCTGTCCCCCCCCCCCCCCCCAACTACTTTTGAACGAATTGTCCGATACGAAAGATTTCGGCGAAGGCATCCTATTTCCATATTTTACTTTTTGATTTGAACGAGTTTTTGTTCAATTTTGAACAGTTCAAAAAAATTTTACATTGTCATCTGTGGGCAAATTAGGGAAACTCCTTGGCGTAAGGTCCAAGTTCCTATGAACAAGCTTATTGGAAGAAACTGTCGGCGTAAATACTTTTTGATTGGAACAATTTTTGTTCATTTCTGAAAAGTTTGTTCATTTTTGAAAAAAATAACATAGCGCCTGCAGGGAAATTTCAATCCTATATAAATCATGATCTAACAGACCGATTTGTTTGGAACACAATTTATCGGAAAGATGTTATGACGTAGAATATGTACAGATACGTAAAACTTTAGTTCACCAGAACTAAAAGAGCCTATTTTCTTATGAAATTTTTTGATCGGAATTTTTAAGGATGTTTTCGAATGGATGAGTGAAGGAATGAATGAATAAATGAGTGAATAAATAAGTGAATAAATAATAAAATAAATTACGAGTGAATAATTTTTTGAGTGGATAAATGCAAAAATAAATAAATGAGAAAATAAATACACGAATGAATGAATAAATGAAAGACTGAATAAGTGAAAGAATGATTGAGTGAGGGAATTAATATATATTAACCGTTGAAAAAGGTATATTTAAAGTAATTGAGAACTAAAGCTACATAAGAAAGAGAGAAGCAGAGAGACATGAGCTACATTATAAATTTGAAGTTACGGTGCGTATGGGAAAGTAGGCTCGTATAGTTCTAAACGGAACTTCTTGTTATTACAGAAATCATTGTTAACACATTATGATTTATTCGCGTAGATAAAACAGTATTATCTATTATCCGTCTAAGCGCTGGTATTGCAGCCTAGTCTGAAAGAGTCCCATCGATAAACTCATTTCTCTTAGAGTTTTACATGATATTCCTCTAGTTTAGAAGTTCTTTGCAGATCTTTCCAGAAGAACTTCTAAACATGATCGCACTTGCAATGAGTTAGGAAAATCAGGAAACAAATTTTTGCCAAATAACGCAATGAAAGTTATAACGTATCACAACAACCAATTTATGTTGTCGTGTCTCAAAAGCAAAGAAAGTGAAACAAAGTTCAAATCGAACAAACCGTGATCTAATACTAAAACTTGTAGCTAATTAGAAATGCTCGTTGATGAACACTTTTTGAAAATCTCTGGTTTTGGGTCAATAGCATATAATCCAACTTTACCCCTGACCATAATACTTCTTTCGGAAAAGTGATAACGCTCTGGATTCGACACGCGATGGTACCATGCTCAAACAAAAACAATTAAAACTAAAATTAAACTCAGTGTGCGCGGCAGCCCTTTTGGGAACCATGGCCTAATGTGTCAATCCCAGTTTTCGAGACCGTGGGCCCTGGGGCGCAGAAGCAGAAGTTCCGGTCAAGTGGTCAGCCTGACGCGGAACCCCCAGGGTTTAGTTCCCAAACATGCTTGGTCCTCATTTTATTGACCCCACTGCAGGAATGAAAGGCTGAGTCGACCCTGACCAGCCCAGGAATCGAACCCCGGACCTGTGTCATGGTAGCACCGAAATCTACCAGTCAGCCACTGGGCTTCTTAACAAAAACAACGGTCGGTTCAAAGACACACAATGCCTAATTAATTGTATCTCAGTTTTATAGATACATTTACAATGTTATATTTTATTATAATTCTAAAATATGATCGTATATATCGTAAAAAAAGGATCTTTTAATTGATTTATTTATTTATCGAAAGATGTCTTATAATTAATATTAAGGTCTGCAGAGTTATACGAGAAGCAAAAAATAAGCTTTTAACTGAAAAGCGAACAAAAAAGTCTTAACTTGTTTTTCATTAAAATATAAGTGATTAAGTAAGCCCTCTACTTTGGGATGTTCACATTTTGCAGGCTATATCAGCGGTTCCCAAACTGTGGTACACGAACCACTAGTGCTACGCGAAGCATCTCCAGGTGGTACGCATGCAGGCAAAAAAAGAAGAGGTGAAAACACAAAAACTCAGGATTGAAGATCAAATTTGCCCGATTAGAGTTGGGAGTGTGCTGGCTCAAAGTTAGAAATGAATTCCCGTAATTGTCAAGAAAAGAATTGCCGTTTTTAACTCGGCTCACAACCACTCATCTTCAAAAATGCTTTTCCAATTTAATATTTATTAAAAATAAATATAGAAGCAAGTTAAATGTCCACCTAAATTTGAGGTTAAAACTAACTTCTACGGAACGAAATATCACTTCGCTTGTATCTGCCATGCAGCAGCAACCTTCTCATTAATTTTGTTTTTCATTTTTTTTACATGATATTTATTTCGTACTTAAAGACATATTTCTAATGCTGTTTGGAAGTACTTATAAAAAATATATTTATATATTTTATTTCATACATAAGCTTTATTTTAATAAATGCTTTTCTCTGCATTAACTATAAAAAATTGTGTGATTGAAATAACCTTATCGTCGTAGGATTTTTCTACAATCTATTAGCGTTCTATTCAATGTAATAAAGTTACATTAGCAGTGGTAAATGGTTTGCAAGAAAAATGGTGGTACACGCAAAAAAAAATATTGGGAACCTCTGGGCTATAGTGCCCTGCTTGTAGTGTCGGTAACTTTCAGATTATCCTATGAATTACTCGATTTTCATGTATTCCTACTTTCTCGCAAAGCCATGTTTACAAAAAACATGAAATGAATATTTCCCAGCGTACATGCGAAAATGTGTTACCCGTGATTCAAATACAATAGTAAAAATGTATCTTTCCGTTGGAACTAAATATTTCATTTCCGAGTTTCTTCCCGTGCTAGCTCTAAAATGAAAGTTGAATCCACCTTGTGTAGGCATCATTAAAATAAATGAAGCGAAGGAAAATTATTTGGTTGAATAGAAAGTTCTTTCTCTTCGTTTCTGCTCTGTTTGTGTTAAAAATGGTTATTTCTTTCTCGCTTTTTAAGGGACATTTTTTACACGAATTAAAACGAGAACCTTGCACATAAAATTGTTAGGTTCGTTCTAGAATGAAACCAAAACAATTTTGTGTACACTGTTTAAAAAAATCAGAATTTTCAGAGTGTTTTTTGGCTGATTTTAACGGAAGATTTCCGTAGTGCTTCAATGCATGGTTTTTCCTTCCAAAAACGGAAAGATCACGTTCTGAAAATACGAGAACGGAACTTTTCCGTTTTGCGGTTGCTGTATGTTCACAACCTGATTTGGATTAACGGAGAAAAAAAGGGTGGAATTTCTGTCAAATCTCGGGAAAATATTATCAAAAACGGAATATTTCCGGCAACTCTGCTGCCATACTTTTTCCGTTATTTTCAGGTGATTTTTTTTACGGTGTACGTCCTTATCCTTTTACAAAAAGGTAGGAAAAACTGTTACAAATTTCATCGTGAAATTACGGTTAAATAACCGGCAGCAGTCTGTCCATCTAATTCACCGTTAAATTTACGGCTTGGAACATTTTTCTATCTATACGGGACCTAAACCATTTCCGATCAGCTTGGTTAAAAAGCCGTAAATACAAACGTTTACGGTTTTGTAACCATTTAAAAATGGTTTCAAAACAAAATGTTAACCATTTTCGGACCATTTCGAGGCGTAAAGGAACCGTGTGGGAATCGAACTCGGGTGTTTGGCATACCAGCCTTGCGTTCTAGTCATTTGGCCATCTACACCATGTAAAGCGACCGTCTATTTATCAATAAATCTTCTTTTTCAGCAGGCAAAGTGCCTTAAAATTGAGATTTGAGTTTTTGATTGGATTCAAAGTCACTTTTGATCTAAATTTACTGTACATTGACGAAAATCATTTTATTTGCTGCAAAAACTAAAATACAAACAAGCTTCAGCAGCTGAAATTATGGGCTCGCTCATTCGCAAACTGTTCGGGAATCCGATGTCTCCAATTTTTTATTTACGTGTGAATGTATTTCTGTTTAGTGACCACTGCTTAAGCCATTTTTTTCTTCTTTTATTATATACACATGCAGATTTGAACTGATAAATCTTTATTCATATTTTAACAATAACGTACGACCGGTAAGGTTTCGCAGCTAAGATGGACGCCCGATTCTTATTGAGTGCTTGAAAATTACGATTAGTTTAACGTTCTTTAGGATAAACAGAGAATAAACGATTTTTTTCACAATCAGCGGTTTGAGTACCATAGTTTTAATGATTATTCAACTGTTGTACTTAAATACGGTAAAATAACAATCAAATAAATAATTGTTTTACTATTTCCTTACGGAAATTTTTAACAGTGAATGTTAGCACTGAAAAATGAAATTTCTGAATTTGAATGTTTCTTTTCTAAAATAATCATAGCTCCTTTTATTGTCCTATTCATTCGTTAAACTTTACAAAATGCCATATTCATTGCTTTGAAATGAAATTTTCTTGAGTAATTTCAAATAACTGATGCAAAAAAAAGTTAGTTGAAGTTTTCAATTATTTAACATTAGGAAAGCTTCAATTACATGTTGAATTTTTTTAAATTTACACCTAATCTTAAAAATTACATTAAAAAAATGAAAAATTATTATTTTTAAAATAAAAATTAATTAGTTGACGTCTGTAATACAAACAATAATTTGCAATAAAATTTGAAATTTAACTTTTTTTTTTATGTTATTTTACTGTGCAATTATTTTGACTATCTTCTTGTAAAATTTTATAACCCTTTTAATACATATTATACAAATGAAATATGAAGCAATTAGCAGTTAAAACACAAGAAAGTACTGCAATGAATTGTTTGGGATTTTTTTTCTTTTAATATTATAACTCCATTGCATTTTTCTTCTATTATTTATTTTTTAACCAATTTACTTTCAAATATTATATTGCATTATATTTTTCCCGTAGTTCTTGCATAGACACACACAATTTTACATTTATGTTCCTTATTTTTACGAGCGCTATCCTTGAATATTCAAAACTTCCTTTAACCTCTTGATTATCAGAACTGATTAAAACATAAACACTTAATGATTTTAGTGGAAGAAATTTGAAACGTTTTTACATTGCGTGTTTGTTTTTTATTGGTTTAAAAAATTTTCGCGTTGTTTTGAAATAATACTATGAGTGGCTGATGAAAAGAAGGTGAAAAGAATTGTTTAGAATAATTTGCAGACGAAGCTTATAAAAAAGAAAGAAAGTAACGTTCACAAAACTTTATAAAAAAAGGAGAAACGTTCACAAAACTTTTAAAAAGGAAAGAAACGTTCACAAAACTTTAAAAGAAGAGCGAAACGTTCACGAAATTTTCTTAAACGAAAGAATCGTTCACAAAACTTTAAAAAAATAAAGAAGCGTTTACAAAATTTTTTAAAAAGAAAGAAATGTTCACAAAACTTTTTAAAAAGGAAGAAACGTTCACAAAACTTTTTAAAAAGACGAAACTTAAAAAAAAGCAAGAAATGTTCACATTTCATTTCGAATGTTTTAAAATATTTTCTGTTAATACTCGTATAAGGTAATGCTTTCATTCATTCGAGACCAAAAAACCTTTAATAATACGTTTTCCTATTTCTTGATGTGCAGCACAAGCTAAATTACAAATTATAAAAACATTTATGTCCATTAAATATGAACAGAATATGTGCATGGAAATTTCTCAAGTACAACGTTTCATTATTCAGTTTTGCTAATTTATTTTGCTATTAAAACTACATGTGAATAACATTAAATGTAATAGTTTGTCATTTAATTTGCATGTGTTTCTGGAAAGCTTCACAAGTGCCATAAATGTATGCAAATGGCGATAAAATGCTTTCGTCTGTTTCATTTAAGCGAAACGTTACAACTAAAAGAAAATGTTTTGAGTAAAACAACATATAAATGCCAGCTCCATTCCTTTCCTTATAGCTAGAATAATTATTTTTATGGATTCAAGCCTTTTTAAAATACTTACGCTTTGGATAAAACATTGGCTACCGGCGCCATAAAAAACTTCAATGGATATTTTGAGTATGAAAAGCAATTTAAATCTTTTTCCCATACTTATTCAGAAATATGACAAAGAAAAACGTTTGGAAATCCTTTGCATTTTTGTGCATTTATATTATGTTTAAAAAGAAATGTTTGAACGCAAAAGCATTCACTTTTTTTTCTCTTTTTGCTTCATTTCCTAAAATTAAAGCTATCACATTGTCACTAGAAGTACTAGCGATTTCTTTTCTTTTTCTTTTTTTCAAAGAATCATCTCTAAGTGTTATTACGTTATATTTAGTTTTTACTATAAAATACTCTTTTTTCGCTTCTGAAATCAATTTACACAAAAGTCGTTTATTTGCACACTTTTTTCTGTTAAACTATTTTGTTTTACTTAAATGCATGCTCTCAAAAATCCTTCTTCTTCTTTTTTTTTTTTTTACAGCTAGATATTAAATAAGCATTTCTTCGCTGTACATTTGATTTAGAAAACCGTATGAATTTCTAGTGGATACTTTTCCTGAAAAAATGTTCTTCGTCTCCTTATTAATATTTTTCTCAAAAAGAGCAACTGGATGAATATTTGAATCGGTGAGCGGAAGAACAGTACTAGTCCAAAATTCTTAATTCGAGATAATCAAAGTTTAAGTTTCAAAAAATTCTGCGCGCACCCGACTTATTAAAAAATCTATCTTGGCAGATGCTTTCATACAGCCTGTAAGAATTAAATAATGCAGATAATTAATGAATTTTTGTTTATTTATGCTAACACATTTGGAACAAATGATTGGTACTGTTTTTCATCTCAAGTAAGTTTTGTGGTATTTAGGGGATAATGAGCTTTGCACCTTTTTTAGAAAGACACATTTATTGAACAAAAATACGCAACAGAATGTAGAGGACAACAATAAAAGTATCTTTTAAGTTTAAAATATAAGACAATTTTTAAAAAGTTTAAAATTATTGAAGATACCAATTTAAAATGTAAAAATTTCACTCATTCAATGTAAACTTCTTTCTCGCTAGTGGTGGTCTTCCACGAACATATTTTTTGATAAAAATCTGTTGCCTCTGTAGGTATGTACTTTTCCAGCTTTTTAATACCTTGGATTTTTTCTCATTTATTGCAACGAGTCCTTTATACGCTTTTGCATTACACTGTTAGAAATTTCATCATGAAATTACGGTTAAATAACCGGCAGCAGTCTGTCTATCTAATTCACCGTTAAATTTACGGTTTGGAACATTTTTCTATCTTTACGGGACCTAACCATTTCCAATCAGCTTGGTTAAGAAGCCGTAGTTACAAAAGTTTACGGTTTTATAACCATTTAAAAATGGTTTAAAAATTTTTTTACTGATTTTGAATCATTTCGAGGCGTAGAATCTTCGAGGCGTAGAAACTGGAAACGAAGCTTGCGGAATCGAACCCGGTTGTATGACATACCAACCTTACGCGCTAGCCATTCGGCCATCTACACCACGTGAAGCGGCCGTTTATTTATCAATAAATATTCTTTTCCAACAGGCAAATTGCCTTAAAATTGAGATTTCAGTTTTTGATTGGATCTAAAGTCATTTTTAGTCTAATTTAGTGTATATTGACGAAAATCATTTTATTTGCTGCAAAAATTAAAATACAAACAAGCTTCAGCATCTCAAACTATGGGTTCGCTCATTCGCAAACAGTTCGGCAATCCGATGTCTCCATTTTTTTATTTACGTGTGTATGTGTTTCTATTTAGTAACCACTGCTTAAGCCACTTTTTTTTCTTCTTCTTTTTTTATATACGCATACAGATTTGAACTGATAAATCTTTATTCATATTTTAAAACAACGTACGACCGGTAAGGTTTTGCAACCAAGATGGACGCCCGATTCTTATTGAGCGCTTGAAAATTACGGTCAGTTTAACGTTCTTTAGGATAAACAGAGAATAAACGATTTTTTTCGCAATCAGCGGTTTGAGTACCATCTTTTTCATTTTTATTCAACTGTTGAAATTAAATATGGTAAAATAACAATCAAATAAATGGTTATTTTACTATTTCCTTACGGAAATTTTTAACACTGTTGGTAATATTTGCTCAACCCGATTCTTGACAAGCTTGAAAGTTCTATAAGCTAGTCATCAATGTAGTCATACGTTGCCACATATCCAGGCATTTCACAATCATAAACAAACATTTTATATTCCGACACAGAAAATGCTCGATCTTGTTTGTTGTCCCAGATGGGTTTTGAAATTTTTTTGTAAATAGTAGGCCATCAGTTTTTAAAATTTACTATATCTTCATGAGTAACAGGCTTTACTGTAAAGGGCCTGCATTTTTTCCTGCTGCTAACGATTAAGTTAATATATTCTTCCGGAAGATCGATTCGATCGTGCTTTCTTATGTTCCTCTTGATTGTTCCAAAATCTCTATGACAGGGAAGAAACAAATGTCCCCTTAAAGGAAAACAGTGGTAAATTTTCTTAAATCTTCTTCTAATAAAAATCGAACTACGGTATGATTTCTATTTTGTCCAGGGCAACCATCACTGAATAGATGAAGCTCCTTGACCGAATCAGGAATTTTTGCAGAAATGTAGTCTTGTAAAAACGTGAATACCTCGTTTGGACCTTTTCTGGCTTGCCCTTAGTGGTAAACGTAACAGCGGCCAGTATTTTCTTTTATATTGTGGATTTCAAAAACATTTACCCATAATTGGCGGTAATAAAATACTTCCTGCACGAGTATGTGTGGAAGAGTGAGATTCTGCATGAAATCAAAACTAAGAGCTGCCACATTTGGGTTTTTCTGACACAGACTGGAAATTTCTTTGAGCTTATTAAAAAACCTATTTGCGCGCCTTTAATAAATTACTTACTGCACTGCTGCTACTTTCTTAGAGCAATCATTTAACTAGGCGTTTCTCAACCTTTCAGTATTCACTGCCCAATTTTCTATCATAATTTTCATCGCCCCCCCCCCCCCCCCCACTTACCATAAAATGTATACAACAATAATGTATATTGAGTACAGATTCTGTTTTTGAATTATTTTTAACTACCAAAACAAGAGTAAAAACGACTAATTTAGTAATCAAATTAATTTAGTAATAAATCACTATTCCAATTTTGGGCAGGAGTAGAGGATGATTTTTCTGCACTAAAAACGAGGGCTTTTCGCATTCTATTACCATTTTCAACATCCTACTTTGGTGAAACTGTATTTTCTGCTGTGGCTTCTTCGAAGACAAACTGTAGATCTCGGGTAAATATGGAAACAACTGATAGTGGCTATTTCTAATATTAAGCCTTCCTTCGTAAAACTTTGCTTTGAAAGACAGGCCCAAGGAAGTCACTAATAATTAACAAATTTGTTTTTAATTTAGTATGTTTTGGTTGAGAAAGTTTTGATTTAGTAATTTGTTTTACTTTAATAAGTTATTAAATATGTCGAAATGTATTTTGTTTTCTTTGTGTATGTGTGCTTTCCTTTCAGTCAGTTAATCAATTTTTTAAAGTAATATTTTCTCTCGGATATTCTCGCGCCTCCTTGGGGGGCGCGCCTCACAGGTTAAGAATCGCTGATTTAACTGTTTGTCCCGGATTCTTGATCCTAAGTGCTCACATTCAGAGAATACATCCACCTAAGGACGTCCGAATCTATGATTATAGTTGCCATGAAAAAACTTGAGGTAGTATTCATATTTAATTTTATTTTTTTAATCAGGGTGCTGCTTGATAAACAGGCTATGCATCGCTTTGGCACCACTGTGCATTATTTGAATAATGCACAGTTTTAGATGATAATGAGACGTCTTCACTGGAAATGATTCAATGTGTTCCTTCATCTTAACAATGAACTCATCTTTAATCTTACACGGACGATAATTGTGGGTCCCCCTTTGGTCTTTAGGTGACACACCTTACAAGATAATGCTATTCAACCTCTGAATCTGAATGTGTGATACTGCATGCAAACTCATAAATGCTTGTTTGCAAACAAGGGTACGATAGCCTTTCTTAATAGCAAAGTAAGCAAAATTGCTTGCCCTTGGCGAGCCTACTTCTGATCTTTGACGGCTTCTTATCACAGGCTTTTTATCGATCAGACCGAGTAAAAAAATATCTGTTTCTGTTTTCGTTTTCCCATCATATAGATTCTGTATAATATTTTTTTTTATCGTCATTAAAAAATGTATCCATGCATCGACGTTTACACGTGCAATCTGGTCCAGTAGTTTTTGGAATAACTACCTTACCTGACGAGTTAGTGTACGAAGCTCCTTCTCGACAAGCTTTTTTTATTTTCTGTCTTTTCCATGTCGATGGGGTCAGCTTTGCGTTTCTTTCCCTTTGGCTGAATTTCATTTCTTTCACTAGATTCACATTCTAAATCACTCATGTCGTCAAACAAAATAACACAGAACAGCAACAACGCAAACACAAGGTAGTTTATTAATAAAAAAATAATATACTCAAAAGTAATAACGATAAACTTTCTGAACAGTTCTTGATATTAACAAAAATGAACTATAAACAACAAAAAGCAACTCAGTTAATATCAGAACCTTAAGCGCCCCCAAGCGGTTGAGCGGAAAAACATTACTATAGCTGGACAAGTACTGTTTTTTCATTCATTCAAATTTAAAGAAGGTCTAAAACAGATGAAAGAAGGTGGTTATAATTCTGTTCTTACGCTCAATGTTTAGATCTACGTTTATCAAACCGATTCGAACAAAAACGATAAAATTTGGACTAGTACTGCTCTTCCACTCACCGATTCATTTGTTATTCGACACAACAATATAATTTTCAAGCTTGAGAAATACCACTAGTGAATTGTGAAAAAGATCTTTGGAAAGCTATACTTACTTTTACAATAGTTATACAATATTCCAAAGTATATTTTTTATAAAACTATAACTATTGCAACGAAGTTATAAAACTTAGCACAGTTGCATTAACTTTTATAGCTATATTACCTTTGTAATACACTAATTACTCTAGTAAGCAGCACTCTGTTAAGATGCACTAGCTCTACTAAAAACTGCACAATCTTGCGAGAAATTAATTAGTTCGTATGTGTAGCTACGAGGCTCTCGCCCCCTGCTCGCTGTCGCTCGCCAACCCCCGGGACTGCTTACACAGCGCTTGCGGATCGCTTCGAGAGTTCGAGCTCGTTCCGCTCGCTCGTTTCAAAGTAAACTATTTTAGAGTAGCTTTAGGGAAATAATCCGTTCTCTGTCAGAAATAGCGTTCCATATTGCACAGAACTCTGGCATATTTTTTATGCCAGAGTTAAATATATATCTTGTAACATTATGTACGAGGCTGTTAGTATTAGAAGCTTCATGAGGTTCCGAATGTCGCTGTTAATACCCACAATGGAAATTGTATTTAAAGTTACAAAGTAATGTGCTCACTCGGAAATTTAAGGTAAAGCGAACCGTATCCTAAGGACAAAATATACAATTCTAACAGCAATATTCGTATTGTTACGTCCAGGTGCTATTTAGTATTAATAAAACTCTTGGCGATGAGAGGAAGAATTTAAGTACTCAAGCCTTTATTGCATAATTTAAGATTTGTGCAAAGACGTTTTCATGTTTGGTGACAAAGATACCAGGTGTATGCATATCAAATGAGATGATTGCTAACAGATGTCGCCACGCATATATGCAAACATCACGAAACCGTGACACGTGATTTTTTTATAGTTTGACCTTTGATACTCGCGTTTAGTTTACATTTGGACGAGTTTCAGCGTGCATTGTGTTTTTTTTTACTGTGTTAAAAATGTCGAATCTTATGCCTTCCGACCTCGATTCGCGGACAGCATTAATTTTTTGTTACCACCTGAAGAAAAATGCTTCCGAATCGCATCAAATGCTTGTAGAAGCATACAGGGGCAATGCTCTGAGCAGTGCGTAGTGCTACATGTAGTTTGAAAAATTTCAAAATGGTGATTTCGATGTGAGAAACGAGGAGCGTGGCAGACCAGCAAAAAATTTTGAAAACGCTGAATAGCTTCTCAAACCCGGCAAAACCGTTAATACTGATTGCTACAAGCAACAATTACTTGATTTGAACGATGCTATACTCGAAAAACGCGATCAATAAAAGAAATGGCAGCACAAAGTGATTTTCCTTGATGACAACGAACCTAGCCACCGTGCTAAACCGACCAAGGACATCGTTAAGGCGTTTGGCTGGGAGCCCTTAGCTCTTGCGGCTTACTCGCTAGACTTGGCTCCTTCCGATTACCACTTATTTGTATCATTGGGACACGTATTAGCAGACCAGCGCTTCACTTCTGACGAAAACGTCAAATCTTGGCCTGATGACTGGCTGGCCTCAAAAGACCGATCATTTTTTTTGGCGTGGTATTCACAAATTGCCCGAAAGATGGGGAAAATGTGTAGCTGTCGATGGATGTTATTTCGAATAAAGAAATATGAACAGTTTTCGCAAATTTATTGTGTTTTTTTAAAAAACAATCGTCTCATTTCATTTGCATACACCTGGTATGTTAAAGAAACATGCTATCACTAATGAAATCTGCCGCTTTTAAGCTCAAACAAATGTAATGTTTTCCCTGGCGATTTTTTTTTTTTTTTGAATTAGAATGCATGAGAAAGAAAAAGGGCAAGAATCTCAGTTATTGAAATATCTCCAAAAGCGTTGCCGCTCTAGATATTTAACTGTATTTATTATTTAAAGAACTGAAGTAAAGGAACGACGTAACAATCGTGTTGCGACTCAAGGTTTGAGTTGAGTTGCAATGAGAAAAAACACATCTAAATCAAAGAAACTTATGCCCTTCGTTGAACTTTAAACGCTGATGCGATCTCAAGCTTCTGATTGGCTACTGTTATTAGCCATTAAGATTTCATTGGTTCCTGCGATACCATCATAAAAAATTTTATGTATAAACACAATAGAACTCCTTTTCAAAATTAATTTTTATTAATTTCCATTTTATTTCATATTGCGTTTTCTGCAAATATTTCAGAATTTTTGACGTTTCAACAATATCTCAATTAATCAGTAAAGTGGAAAATCCTCTATAGTTCGTCACCAAATCATGGCGAGGGATCAAGTAAATGATGGCTTATCACGTATGTTCGATTGGTGAAAGATAAAAACTTTCTAATAAAATGCATCAGAGAAATATCCGGAAGTACTGTGCAATTTTTCCAAATATACATTTTTTTTTTAATGTAGCACAATTTTTTTTTGTTTAAATTTTCCCTTATGACTATTTTCTACTAATCTAAGCTTTCTAATACTATTACGTTTTACCATTTCGTAAGAGTAAATACATAAGCAAAAAAGAAATCCATTTGTTATTTAGAATGGCAATTCAATGTAAAGCAACTTGAATTAAAAGTAATGCATCTGGCTTATCAATTTTTATTGAATATGTTCTTGAAATAGACGCTTTTTCATTGAGAAAAATTTTACTTCAAATGTGTGAAAATATTTGGTTTAACATCTAAACAAAACCTTATTATCTTTCTTTTGAGTAAAAAAAGTTCTTTCGGTATTTTAAATAATTTTTATAAAAAAATTTAGATAGCCTTAAAATATATTTTAAGAAAAACGCATTTCCAAAAATACTTTTATTCTTTGTGAAAAAATTAAAAATAGAAAAATATTGTATCGTATCAAAAATACACATCAACGAGCTTTGATTTCTTTTTCAAGCTGTATATTAATTTATTCCTTTCCCGAATATTCTTAACATATTTGTCAAAAATTTCCGTTTAAAACCAATGCATCAATCCATCTCGGCCACTGTAGAATGCAAGAATATTCAAGAAAATATTACCCCTTGTAAAAAAAAAAATTGAAAATATAAAAAAAAGAACGAAAACACAATTTTTCAACATCACTTTCTCTGCTTTTGGATTGCTTACATAGCATCATTTACTCAAGAGAAACCGTAAAACATTATAGTTTGCTCTTCGCTGATGTATTTTAAATTGCCTTTTGATCCATCTACACCTGAGACAATATTTTGCAAGATATGCTATTCAAAAATATAATTACTCGATAATATATGTGGTATCTGCATAGACGCATTACTGCATTTACTCTCAAACGATTATTACCGCTATGTGAAATTTTAATTTTATTTTTATACCTGTTTATGGACAGCTTTTGGCACATTTACTTAATTATTAGTGTTTAAACATTCATAGTTTTCGTATTACGCAAAATAATGATAATCAGTTTCTAATATTAATTGTCAGGATAATCCACCCTCTTTCAAAACCGATTTTAATGCTTCGAAGAATGAAACATTTTGTTGTAAGCGATTAAACAGCAAGTTTTATTTTTATTTTAAAGAACATTTAGTTTCGTTGTTTTTTGGGTTTTAACTCACATAGTCTATTTATTAACACCCCCCCCCCCTATTTATGACATTGTATTTACAGAAAGGTACAAGTCTTTAGATATTACAACGTATATTAACGATTAAACGTATGTAAAAAAACATTCTGAACTTTTTTTTAATTGTTTAAAATCCCTATTATCACTTAGTTTCTACACAATAAGGAAAAATTCCTAAAATTCCAAAACCCATGTATTACCATACACGAAATCTAAATGCAAAAACCAGAATAATTTATTTTCCCTGCCTTCATAAATGATGAAGCAAAGTTCATCGAATCAATGTTAATTAGTTTTAATAAAAGACA
The DNA here is from genome assembly GCA_038502835.1 of Octonoba sinensis. Taxonomy (NCBI): domain Eukaryota; kingdom Metazoa; phylum Arthropoda; class Arachnida; order Araneae; family Uloboridae; genus Octonoba; species Octonoba sinensis. The sequence goes on from CM076603.1 coordinate 25,373,722, forward strand.
TAAATATAAATTTAATATAAATTACTTTAAATTTTAAATTTAATATAATTTAATATAAATTTATTATTAATTTTATAATAAAAGATTTAATATAAATTGAAATATTTCTAGTGATACGTTTTATCTAGGGTACGTAATTTTTGAATAAAAAATCATTAGGCAGTACTTGGAGAAGCTTAGTTGTTATTAATAAAATTCGGACAGAGAGTTCGACCAAAGTTTAAACTTTATTGGGTTTTTTTTCTCTTTCAGGCATGATACCGTGGCACGCTTGATAATAAACAAAACAAAAATGATAAATAGAACATGATGATAAATAGCAAATGATATATCAATCCCACGCATGTTTTAGGTTGGAAGAATCTAAAATCGATACTCTACGTAGTTTTCTTTTCAAATAAATGGCTGCATGTTTAACATTCTATTGACATTTCCTCTGAAGACATTTTCTTTTTTAAAGATTAATGAATGATTAACACAGATTACCGATAAAGAACTGTTTAGAATTTTTCGTCGATGCTACCCAATGAACTTTACATCCATGAATCTTTCTCGATACGAAACTATAAAAGGAGTTTACATTTTTTTTTCTTATTATGCGTGATTTATCATACCTGATCTTGAACTGAAAGTTTATTTAAACGTGACATAAAAGAAGCATATCATACAAAATATATAACGAAATATTGTTATAAATTGTAAAAGTATTAGTACTTACACATAGGTTGGAAAATGATTTTTTAGTAAGCGGTAATAGATACGAAACAAAATTGATGCAAATTTTATACGAACAATCATTATTAATGCATTGCAAACATCGCGAAACTGAATGCTTTTTGCACCAACTTTGTAGTATGCAGGGGCGCACCGATAGGGGTGGGACCAACAGAATCGGACCTCCCCCAGAAGGCATCGGATACCCGGTACATTCGACCGATTGTTTTTTTAATATCCGGAACTCGATCTGGTCACTGCAGGAAATATCTGGTTATCCGGCATGTGTTTCAAACACCAGAGCCGGATATCCAGTACGGAAAAGCCACATGAGACGCATCGGATATCTGGAACTCAATCTACTCACTGCAAGAAAAATCTGGTAATGCTGCATGTGTTTCAAACACCAAAGCCTGAGGATATCCGGTACGGAAAAGTCACATGAGACGCGTCGGATATCCGGCTATACGGGAAATCAATATATGGTTTGTAACTAATTTTGACCTTGTCCTCTCCATCCAAAAGCAAAATCCCGGGTGCCGCCACTGGTGTTCACAATAGAAAATATTTACTTTAATTTATTTTATCTATTATTTAGAAACGACTTGTTTTAACCTCTAAAAGTGCTTTCGACATAAACTAGTGGCTAAAAACAGACTAATCACATTTGATATGATTTAATCATCGATTTAATTAAATTAAATTAAGCTATTCAGCCGTGGATTATCGTGCGCCTTGGATTAACCTCGCTTTCGTTTTTGATTGGAAAATGGAATGGGATTTCGTCGTGTGACTGATCAAAAACAATATCTCAGCTAATCCGATACGGAGGAGAATCAGGCTGGTTGCCACCTTCCTTTATTTATTTATTTATTTATTTATTTATTTTGTGCCTTTCAAAAAGTAACTGATTTTATGTGTGATAAACTACCGAATAGGTGATGTTAATTCAACATAATGAGATCACAGTTAAAATCAATGAACTAATCAATAATGAAGCAACATTCCAGACATATAGCTTTACAAAGCTTTTACCGGACAGTAAACGGATACACATAATTAAATAAGAAGTTTGTTTGTTGTTTGTGCTGCCAGTCCCCGGTATCAAGTTAAGAACATAGGACGATGGAATTTTCCATGTATAGTTTTTGCAAAGGTTTTACATCCCGACTTTAGATAAATTAATTCTTAAAAGGTAGTTTCATATTTTTTCTGATTATTTGCAAGCACAACTAATTGCTTCGGCAGGACTTTTTTCTTTTCTTTTAACCAGATTATTGAGAACTAATTTTTAAACTTGAGGAGAATGATTTTTTTTTTTTTTTTGCAAATAGATCATGTTTTTAGTTTTTTTTTTTTCCCCGTGAATTTTCAAAAAAAAAAAAAAAAACGTTTTAAAACACGATTTAACGAAATCCCATTTTTACTAGGCTATTCAGTATTTTTTTTAAATAAGCATTTATATATATATATATATATTGCTATTACAAAGTCCAAATATCTCGTTTTCTTCAGCAAGAAGATTTTTTTTTTAATATACAGTAGCTTTTTTCTCCTTTTTTCTACATTTTTTTAAATAGTACCGAAAAAATAATATTTTCGCTACTTTTCTAATTAGCGAGTTTCTTTTTCCCCTCTCTCCTCTTGCAACAAAATGTCTCACAAAAATGTTTGGTTTTCACGAAATTGTTTTTTTTTTTTCGCTAATAACAATGAGTTTTGAACTCTATTTTCTGGAAAGTATTTAGACTGCTTGAACATTAATTCAGTATCAGTGTATACGTATTCGTGCACATTGGATTTCTATTAATTTCCGATAAATTAATTTGAAAGGCAATTTATTTTGTAACGTTTTATTTGATATTGAGCATTTTTGTAAATAAGTCCAGAGTTATGCATTTTAAAAATGTCTCACTCCTGAATGTAATAAGATATAGAAAAATGATAAATGCACAAAACTTTTTTAGGGTGTGTAATCCTTTTTTCGAATTACTTTTGCATTTTAAATTAATTAAACATGAAATTGATATAATAAAAAGGTGAATCAGCTAATAGTATAAAACAGAAATATTATTAATTATGTGTATAGATAAAATATGTTTTATACCTCAACCTAATTTATTAAGCAGCCTTCTTCGGCGGCTTCTTATCAGCTTCTCATAAAAAAACAAATGGCCTACAAAGTGGATTGAAAGCGGTGACTGCGGGCCGGCTTTTTTTTTATTAGCAGCAAATGTGGCCAGTGTTGAATATTTTAATGTTGCTATATTTTAATGCCTTGAACATCTTAATGCTGTTAAATATATGTGAGAATAAAGGCTTTCAATGTGCAGAAACATATTGCACAAAAAACATTTTATTCATTATAAATTAACTAGCGCTTTATCAATGAAGTAATTTCAAAATATAAAACAAAGACAGCGAACATCAACAATGCTCAAATCACAAAATAAGGACTGCTGAATAAACATTAAAATGAAGTAAATATGTTACTGAAAACTATCTAAATAAAAAAATGACTTATTGAATCTAACGGCAAAATAATAACAGGATAAGCATCAGTAATGGAAATATTTCAGCCAATAAAGAACAAACAAAACATGCTAGAAAAGTAATACATACAGCTATTTTTCTCCCATGGTACGATACGAATAAAATAGTTATATTTTCTAGTTTTCTGGTTAAGCTCCATATACTTCCACTGGCATTTTTTTCTCTGGAACATATGCGTTGAAAATGTTTGCCTTACTTGCTATTTTTTCTTTGTTTAAATCTTTTCTTTCCCAAGTGACCTGCAGGGGAAATGGTAAATATTTGCATTTTAAGTAGCATAGAGCAGATTTTAGAAATGAAGTTATTTCTTTACTTCTTTTTCTGTATGGCACATTAATTTTTCAGCGAATAATGAAGCAATGCTCGTCTTTCTAGATTAAAGTGAGATGTTTTTCGTAATTGTAAAATATGTATTTGTTACAATTCAAAAAGCCGAAAAACAGAAGCAGATCTTTTATATGTTAAATAAAATATATAGTGAAATCTGTGCAGGTCGGCCTTTTGCGGCGCAGCGCTTTAGTGGTCAACTTAGACAGGTGATCAACTTATGGGGGGGGGGGGGATTTTTTTTTTTGTCACTTCTTACACTATGCATTTATTCATTTGTAACTAATTACAATATAGCTTCATGTACTAACGTTACTTTAATATAGTAATTAGCTTTTTCTGTTCACAATGATGATTAGAGAAATTTAACATACAGGACTTACAAGGTATCCTACAGAACTTTAAAACTAAAATACTTAATTAAAATAAAGATAAATATTTTATTAGTTATGTAAGTTACTTATTTAATGGTAAAGATTTCCTAAATATACATAATTTAAATAGCTATATCAGAATATCTAATAGCTAATATCAGATCTAAATAGCTATATCAGAAAGAAGAAAAAGGAAGAAACGTTAAGAAAATGAAAGAGTACTCATAGTGGTTTTCCCATAATGAGGCGGTGAGAAGCAAAGGGATGTAAGTGACTGAGGTATCATTTTGAGTAAAACTCGTTTAAAGTTTAATTCCTATACTAAATTCTAGAGGTTCTTCGTGTAAATATTTTTTCATTTTCGAGTCCTATATGTATGTGTTAGTTTAAGTATGAAGTTTGAAGTGTTTCTGATGATTAGATTTGGCGTAGGATTTTTTTAAAAAATAGCTTATTTTCACTTACACCCCTTTGCTTCCAACCAGTTAAGTTACACCCCTTTGCCACTAAATGAAAAACGTGTCTTGTTCATTTTGCTAATTTATCTATACTATTAAAACCTGTCCGCGTCTGTCTGTCACCTCATCTCCTCGAGAACGGGCGGCGGTACGACGTCGCGGCGGGTACCGTCGGATGCGGAATTTTCCGGGGAAGACATATCGCCCGGTCTCATCCGTGTCTGGCTTTAATTAGCGGAGATATTAATTAAAACCGCAATTTTTTGCTAGTTTCATTTTATGTTTGAATTGTGCTTGCATCGTTCCAACAATGTATAATACAGCAGTTGCCGTTTGAATTAAAATCAATGCAGTTGTTGCCATTTTTGTACAAAATCAACAACACTAATAATCAGCATTTCTAGCATTTTGAGTGAGGCTTCGCTGAATTTAATAAATAAAATAATGTACGCAAATTTAATCCTTCTTTTTTTTTTCATTTATTTATCGTCTGCACTTTTTATTATATTTCTTAGAGTGACCGCTCTCTTTTTTTTCAGTTTCGTTAGAACTATTGCTTTGAAAAGCATTAAAATTTTCAAAGTTCTTCCGATTTGATTATCTTGGATATAATTTGATTACATAGTAAATAATATTTTTATTTTACAGATTATAACTTTGTTTCACAGATTCGTAAGAATATATTTTCCGAAATTATTATATGTTTATTTATTCAGTTTATTTATTCAGTCAAATATTTAAATCAAATATTCAGTCATATTATTTAATTTTGATTGAGCATTTATTTAGATTTTATTTACTATCTCTTTGAGTTGATATAACTTACTTTTAAATGTGAATTTATTAGTTCTTTTTCTCAAAGTTCTTCCGATTTGATTATCTTGGATATAATTTGATTACATAGTAAAACCTGTCCGCGTCTGTCTGTGTTTGTCTATGTGTGTGTCTGTCACCTCATCTCCTCGAGAACGGGCGGCGGTGCGACGTCGCGGCAGGTACCGTCGGATTTGGAATTTTCCAGGGAAGCTGTATCGCCCGGTCTCATCCGTGTCTGGCTTTAATTAGCGGAGATATTAATTAAAAACGCAATTTTTTGCTAGTTTCATTTTATGTTTGAATTGTGCTTGCATCGTTCCAACAATGTATAATACAGCAGTTGCCGTTTGAATTAAAATCAATGCAGTTGTTGCCATTTTTGTACAAAATCAACAACACTAATAATCAGCATTTCTAGCATTTTGAGTGAGGCTTCGCTGAATTTAATAAATAAAATAATGTACGCAAATTTAATCCTTCTTTTTTTTTTCATTTATTTATCGTCTGCGCTTTTTATTATATTTCTTAGAGTGACCGCTCTCTTTTTTTTCAGTTTCGTTAGAACTATTGCTTTGAAAAGCATTAAAATTTTCAAAGTTCTTCCGATTTCATTATCTTGGATATAATTTGATTACATAGTAAATAATATTTTTATTTTACAGATTATAACTTTGTTTCACAGATTCGTAAGAATATATTTTCCGAAATTATTATATGTTTATTTATTCAGTTTATTTATTCAGTCAAATATTTAAATCAAATATTCAGTCATATTATTTAATTTTGATTGAGCATTTATTTAGATTTTATTTACTATCTCTTTGAGTTGATATAACTTACTTTTAAATGTGAATTTATTAGTTCTTTTTCTCAAAGTTCTTCCGATTTGATTATCATGGATATAATTTGATTACATAGTAAAACCTGTCCGCGTCTGTCTGTGTTTGTCTGTGTGTGTGTCTGTCACCTCATCTCCTCGAGAACGGGCGGCGGTGCGACGTCGCGGCAGGTACCGTCGGATTTGGAATTTTCCAGGGAAGCTGTATCGCCCGGTCTCATCCGCGTTCGGCTTTAATTAGCGGAGATATCAATTAAAAACGCAATTTTTTGCTAGTTTCATTTTATGTTTGAATTGTGCTTGCATCGTTCCAACAATGTATAATACAGCAGTTGCCCCTTTGAATTAAAATCAATGCAGTTGTTGCCATTTTTGTACAAAATCAACAACACTAATAATCAGCATTTCTAGCATTTTGAGTGAGGCTTCGCTGAATTAATAAATAAAATAATGTACGCAAATTTAATCCTTCTTTTTTTTTCATTTATTTATCGTCTGCGCTTTTTATTATATTTCTTAGAGTGACCCCTCTCTTTTTTTTTCAGTTTCGTTAGAACTATTGCTTTGAAAAGCATTAAAATTTTCAAAGTTTTTGTCGGATTTGGAATTTTCCAGGGAAGCTGTATCGCCCGATCTCATCCGCGTTCGGCTTTAATTAGCGGAGATATCAATTAAAAACGCAATTTTTTGCTAGTTTCATTTTATGTTTGAATTGTGCTTGCATCGTTCCAACAATGTATAATACAGCAGTTGCCGTTTGAATTAAAATCAATGCAGTTGTTGCCATTTTTGTACAAAATCAACAACACTAATAATCAGCATTTCTAGCATTTTGAGTGAGGCTTCGCTGAATTTAATAAATAAAATAATGTACGCAAATTTAATCCTTCTTTTTTTTTTCATTTATTTATCGTCTGCGCTTTTTATTATATTTCTTAGAGTGACCGCTCTCTTTTTTTTCAGTTTCGTTAGAACTATTGCTTTGAAAAGCATTAAAATTTTCAAAGTTCTTCCGATTTGATTATCTTGGATATAATTTGATTACATAGTAAATAATATTTTTATTTTACAGATTATAACTTTGTTTCACAGATTCGTAAGAATATATTTTCCGAAATTATTATATGTTTATTTATTCAGTTTATTTATTCAGTCAAATCTTTAAATCAAATATTCAGTCATATTATTTAATTTTGATTGAGCATTGATTTAGATTTTATTTACTATCTCTTTGAGTTGATATAACTTACTTTTAAATGTGAATTTATTAGTTATTTTTCTCAAAGTTCTTCCGATTTGATTATCTTGGATATAATTTGATTACATAGTAAAACCTGTCCGCGTCTGTCTGTGTTTGTCTGTGTGTGTGTCTGTCACCTCATCTCCTCGAGAACGGGCGGCGGTGCGACGTCGCGGCAGGTACCGTCGGATTTGGAATTTTCCAGGGAAGCTGTATCGCCCGGTCTCATCCGCGTTCGGCTTTAATTAGCGGAGATATCAATTAAAAACGCAATTTTTTGCTAGTTTCATTTTATGTTTGAATTGTGCTTGCATCGTTCCAACAATGTATAATACAGCAGTTGCCGTTTGAATTAAAATCAATGCAGTTGTTGCCATTTTTGTACAAAATCAACAACACTAATAATCAGCATTTCTAGCATTTTGAGTGAGGCTTCGCTGAATTTAATAAATAAAATAATGTACGCAAATTTAATCCTTCTTTTTTTTTCATTTATTTATCTGTCTGCACTTTTTATTATATTTCTTAGAGTGACCGCTCTCTTTTTTTTCAGTTTCGTTAGAACTATTGCTTTGAAAAGCATTAAAATTTTCAAAGTTCTTCCGATTTGATTATCTTGGATATAATTTGATTACATAGTAAATAATATTTTTATTTTACAGATTATAACTTTGTTTCACAGATTCGTAAGAATATATTTTCCGAAATTATTATATGTTTATTTATTCAGTTTATTTATTCAGTCAAATATTTAAATCAAATATTCAGTCATATTATTTAATTTTGATTGAGCATTGATTTAGATTTTATTTACTATCTCTTTGAGTTGATATAACTTACTTTTAAATGTGAATTTATTAGTTATTTTTCTCAAAGTTCTTCCGATTTGATTATCTTGGATATAATTTGATTACATAGTAAAACCTGTCCGCGTCTGTCTGTGTTTGTCTGTGTGTGTGTCTGTCACCTCATCTCCTCGAGAACGGGCGGCGGTGCGACGTCGCGGCAGGTACCGTCGGATTTGGAATTTTCCAGGGAAGCTGTATCGCCCGGTCTCATCCGTGTCTGGCTTTAATTAGCGGAGATATTAATTAAAAACGCAATTTTTTGCTAGTTTCATTTTATGTTTGAATTGTGCTTGCATCGTTCCAACAATGTATAATACAGCAGTTGCCGTTTGAATTAAAATCAATGCAGTTGTTGCCATTTTTGTACAAAATCAACAACACTAATAATCAGCATTTCTAGCATTTTGAGTGAGGCTTCGCTGAATTTAATAAATAAAATAATGTACGCAAATTTAATCCTTCTTTTTTTTTTCATTTATTTATCGTCTGCGCTTTTTATTATATTTCTTAGAGTGACCGCTCTCTTTTTTTTCAGTTTCGTTAGAACTATTGCTTTGAAAAGCATTAAAATTTTCAAAGTTCTTCCGATTTCATTATCTTGGATATAATTTGATTACATAGTAAATAATATTTTTATTTTACAGATTATAACTTTGTTTCACAGATTCGTAAGAATATATTTTCCGAAATTATTATATGTTTATTTATTCAGTTTATTTATTCAGTCAAATATTTAAATCAAATATTCAGTCATATTATTTAATTTTGATTGAGCATTGATTTAGATTTTATTTACTATCTCTTTGAGTTGATATAACTTACTTTTAAATGTGAATTTATTAGTTATTTTTCTCAAAGTTCTTCCGATTTGATTATCTTGGATATAATTTGATTACATAGTAAAACCTGTCCGCGTCTGTCTGTGTTTGTCTGTGTGTGTGTCTGTCACCTCATCTCCTCGAGAACGGGCGGCGGTGCGACGTCGCGGCAGGTACCGTCGGATTTGGAATTTTCCAGGGAAGCTGTATCGCCCGGTCTCATCCGTGTCTGGCTTTAATTAGCGGAGATATTAATTAAAAACGCAATTTTTTGCTAGTTTCATTTTATGTTTGAATTGTGCTTGCATCGTTCCAACAATGTATAATACAGCAGTTGCCGTTTGAATTAAAATCAATGCAGTTGTTGCCATTTTTGTACAAAATCAACAACACTAATAATCAGCATTTCTAGCATTTTGAGTGAGGCTTCGCTGAATTTAATAAATAAAATAATGTACGCAAATTTAATCCTTCTTTTTTTTTTCATTTATTTATCGTCTGCGCTTTTTATTATATTTCTTAGAGTGACCGCTCTCTTTTTTTTCAGTTTCGTTAGAACTATTGCTTTGAAAAGCATTAAAATTTTCAAAGTTCTTCCGATTTCATTATCTTGGATATAATTTGATTACATAGTAAATAATATTTTTATTTTACAGATTATAACTTTGTTTCACAGATTCGTAAGAATATATTTTCCGAAATTATTATATGTTTATTTATTCAGTTTATTTATTCATTCAAATATTTAAATCAAATATTCAGTCATATTATTTAATTTTGATTGAGCATTTATTTAGATTTTATTTACTATCTCTTTGAGTTGATACAACTTACTTTTAAATGTGAATTTATTAGTTATTTTTCTCAAAGTTCTTCCGATTTGATTATCTTGGATATAATTTGATTACATAGTAAAACCTGTCCGCGTCTGTCTGTGTTTGTCTGTGTGTGTGTCTGTCACCTCATCTCCTCGAGAACGGGCGGCGGTGCGACGTCGCGGCAGGTACCGTCGGATTTGGAATTTTCCAGGGAAGCTGTATCGCCCGGTCTCATCCGCGTTCGGCTTTAATTAGCGGAGATATCAATTAAAAACGCCATTTTTTGCAAGTTTTATTTTATTTTTGCATTGTTGCATCCTTCCAACAATGTATAAAATACAGTTGCCCTTTGAATTAAAATCAATGCCATTGCCATTGTTGTAAGGAATCAACAATAATAACAATTAATGTTTCTCTAGCATTTTGCGTGAGGCTTCGCTGTATTTGCAATAACAAATTTAATCTTGCTTTCTTTTTAGTTTATTTATCGTCTGCTGTCTGATAAAAACTTATTTGTATTTTAACGGGGACTTTTAAATTAATTATCCTTATTCTAATGCGAATTTTTTGAATTTCTCTACTGAGTATGGATAGATAATAAAGAGTTTCAATGCCGTGTTGTGTTCAAGCTCGCGCAGAGGAGGGCGTATAACAGTTTCTTAACAAAAATCTAACGCAAGGAAAAAAAAAACTACGTTTTGGGAGCATTGTGCTCAATTAATCTATGACTTTTATGGTCTGTTGCTCTTATTTAGGCTCGCGCAAGGCCATTGCTTATTAATATCGGTCCGGGTCTGTATGTCTGTGTATAGATGGATAATAAAGAATTTCAATGCCATGTTGTATTTAAGCTCGCGAAGCGCCGGGCGTAGCCCGTCGCCCTCAATCTATTATTTTAGCCCGTGCAACGCCGGGCGGCACGCCTAGTCTATACTATTAAAACCTGCCCGCGTCTGTGTGTGTGTGTGTGTCTGTCACCTCATTCTCCTCGAGAACGGCAGGTTGCCCGACATCGCGGCGGGTACCGTCGGATTCGGAATTTTCTGGGGAAGCCATATCGCCCGGTCTCATCCGTGTCCGGCTTTAATTAGCGGAGATATTAATTAAAAACGTAACTTTTTGCAAGTTTCATTTTATTTTTGCATTGTTGGCATCGTTCCAACAATATATAATACAGTTGCCGTGTGAATTAAAATCAATGCAGTTGTTGCCATTTTTGTAACAAATCAACAATACAATAAATCAATGTTTCTCTAGCATTTTGAGTGAGGCTTCGCTGAATTTAATAAATAAAATAATGTACGCGAATTTAATCCTTCAAATTTTTTTCATTTATTTATCGTCTGCGCTTTTTATTAGCTTACTTTCCCGTAAAAGTAAAAAAAAAATAATAATAAAGCATGAAAGAAGGCTTAATGTATCGTGAAAATATCGTTAAAAATCAAGAAAAGTCAAAAATAAGTGAAGTAATTAAATAAAGATTGAAAAATAAAAAATTTGAAAGTAGGGTATTGAGATGGGGAAAAAGTGTGTCTGTCGGTCTGTCCCCCCCCCCCCCCTAATAACTTTTGAACGAATTGTCCGATTGGAAAAATTCTTTTTGCATTCGAAAGATCTCGGCGAGGACATCTCATTTCTATATTTTACTTTTTGATTTGAACAATTTTTTGTTCAATTTTGAACAGTTCAAAAAATTTTAACATTAGCGCCTATGGACAAAATTGAAGCAAATTCTGTAAACTCTGGGCACAAGAGCCAAATTCCTATTTCAAGCTTATTGAAAGGAGTTCTCGGTGTGAAATATTGATTTGAACAGTTTTTGTTCATTTTTGAACAGTTCAAAACATTAACACAGAGCTTACGGGGAAATTTCAACCCTATATAAATCCTGATGTAACGGACCGATTTGCTTGGAACAAACTTTATCGGAAAGATCTTATAACGTAGAACATGTAGAAATAGAAAGTTTATCCAGAACTTACGAGCCTATTTTGCTATGAAATTTTTTGATCGGGATTTTCAAGGATATTTCTCAATGACTCAATGAGTGAAATAATGAATGAATGAATAAATGAAAGAGTGAAATAATGAATGAATGAATAAATGAAAGAGTGAAAGAATAAATCAATGAATAAATGAATGAGGAAAAGAATGAATGAATAAATTATTGAATAAATGAAAATATAAATAAATGAGTGAATAAATACATGAATGCGTAAATGAATGAATAAACACTTGAATGAGGTAACGAATGAATGAATAAATGCATGGCTGAATAAATGAAAGAATGAATGAGTGAGTGAATGAATACGTATTATCCGTTGAAAAAGGTATATTTTCAATAATTAGAACTAAAGATAAATAAGAAAGAGAGAGAAAGAGATAGCTAGATTATAAATTTGAATTTGGTGTATACGGGAAAGTAGGCTCGTATAGTTCTAGACGGAACTTCTTGTTATATTTCTTATAGTGGAGCCTCTCTTTTTTTTTCAATTTCGTTAGAACTGTTGTTTTGAAAAGCAATAAAATTTTCAAAGTTCTTCCGATTTGATTATCTTGGATATAATTTGATTACCTAGTAAATAATATTTTCATTTTACAAATTATAACTTTGTTTTACAGCTTCGTAAGAATTCGAAATTATTATTTGTTTATTTATTCAGTTTATTTATTCAGTCAAGTATTTAAATAAAATATTCAGTCATATTATTAAATTTGGTTGAGCGTTTATTTATATTTTATTTAATATCTCTTTGAGTTGATATAACTTGTTTTAAAAATGTGAATTTATTACAGTTATTTTTCTCAAAGTTCTTCCGATTTGATTATCTTGGATATAATTTGATTACATAGTAAATGATATTTTTATTTTACAGATTATTATAACTTTGTTTTACACATTGGTAAGACTATTTTTCCCGAAATTATTTATATGTTTAGTTTTGAAATTTCGTTAGAACTTTTTCTTTGAAAAGCGTAATATTTTGAAAGTTCTTATCTTGAATATTGATATATATTTTGATGATATAGTAAATAATATTTTTATTTTACAGATTATTATAAGATTATTTTACAGATTATTTACAGTAAACTTTATTTTACTACCTGTTAAATATCTTTTTGACTTTATGTGCATTTAGTTTTTCGACATTTATTTATATCCTGAATCTCATAAATATCAATTTAGTATTTGATATATATATAGTATACTGATTCAATTTAGTATTTGCAATAATAAATTTAACCCTTGTTTCTTTTTAATTTATTTATCAACCCTGCTATATAACAAAAACTATTTTTCGTATTTTAACGGGGACTTTTAAATTAATTGTCCTTATTCTAATGCAACTCTTTTGCATTTCTCTATTATTAATATCGGTCCGGGTCTGCATAGCTGTGTATGGATGGATAATAAAGTTTTTCAATGGCCGTGTTGTATTTAAGCTCGCGCAGCGCCGGGCGCACAACGGTTTCTTAACAAAAATCGAACGCCAAAAAAAAAAAAAAACTACTTTTTACGAGCGTTGTACTTAATTAATCTATGGTTTTTGGGGACTGTTGCTCCTATTTAGGATCGCGCGAAGGCCATTGCTCATTAATATCGGTCCGGATCTGTATGTCTGTGTATGGATAGTAGATAATAAAGAATTTCAATGCCGTGTTGTATTTAAGCTCGCGCAGCGCTGGGCGTTGCCCGCCGCCCTCAATCTATTATTTTAGCCCGTGCAACGCCGGGCGGCACGCCTAGTACAGTAATAAATATCGTTTGTTAGTGATATAAACTCCATTTAAAACTGCATAATATAAATTTCGAATAATTATATTTATTAACAAACTAAAAATCATTGCCATTAGACAAATTGCCAATTGCTGAAAACAAAACATGACAAAAAGTAAAATCTGCAGACGATTTAACCCTTGTTATTTTAATTATTATTCAACAATTCGGAATTCTTTTCTTATTTTTTTCTTCTTCTCCGCTTTAAGTTTCGTAAATAGATCACCTGCATCGCGTATTTAAACTAACTGTAAAATCAAATAATTTTATTTAGAGGCAAACGGATTGACGCTTTTATTTAGTAATTTTTTTAAACTACGCTTTTTTGCAGTATCTGTCAAAGCTACCACTAAAATCTCCTTCCCACAAAACAGAAGGGTGTTTTTTTATCATTTGCACTAGCTATCTCAAAATTTTCATTTTGGTCACTTTCACCCCTTTGCTTCTAAGTGCCTGATATATTAACTTACAAAGAGGTTTAGGCAAGCTTTATATTGATGTTTCATTCATCCAGAAAAATACTGGTCAAACATTATGGCATAAAAATACCCCGGAGAAGTTATTTTAGTTTTTTTTATCTGTTCAAAAAGAGATATACAAATTAATATAGTATTGATTAGGCGGTCAACTTACCAAACGTTTTTTTATAATATTCCCACATAAATTTAGCGCACATAAGTGGTCAATTTAGACAGGCGTTCAATTTACAAAGGTTTCCCTACATCATATAATACAAGGCTAGTTCCGTTTCTGTCATATGTGGTCAGCTTAGATAGGTGGTCAGCTTACAAAAGGTGGTCAACTTTACAGGTTTTACTGCAATTCATAGGCAAAGTAAGCGCAATCTCATAGGGTGTCGTATCGTCCATAATGGGGTAAACGTTCCCGAAATTCGGATTCTTAGTCTTGGGAGCTCAATATTACGTTTCTTTCATACATCGTCATCACAAAAAATGTATGCAATAGGAAAAATTATTCTAAATTGGATTCAAATGCTACCTGCATATTTTCTTTTTGTTCCATGAGTATTCGTGCGAAGAATTTATTATTGAACTCGAAGTTGTGACATTTCGAATTTCGCACTTAATATTTATCTTCATACATATTTCATTTTTAGTCAACACTCAATTTTAACAGTTCATTACAAAATACTTAACTTATAGATGAGATAATGAAATGCAGTTCGCCAATGACATTTTTAACCAAAAAAATTTTAACCAAAAATTTTTAACCAAAAAAATGACATTTTTAACCAAAAATCAAACTTTAAGTGCTCACAGCGAAGCTATGTTCATCAGAACACATAAATACACATTCTTTATCTCATTGTTAATAACAATAAATAGCAAAGTACTAAACGTTTTAGATTTTTTTCAAAAGTTGCTTTGTGCGTTTTCGGATTTATGATAGAATAACATTTCTGTGCCTTTCCCCGTTACAAATCTTCCAAATGAAGAATTTATATAATAATAATATATTTAGAAATCCTTATTTCAGTGTTTTGTCATCTTTGAACTGTTAACAATGAGATGCAAATATAATGTGTGTTTTGATGAGCACAGCGCCAATGAAAGCTCTTAAATGTGCTTCTTTCATCAAAAATCATTCCGACCGGTATAGAATTGCAGTTTTCATATTTACAGTTCCTCAATTTTATTGCTCGTATGATGAAAAAGAATTTGTTCCCCAAAACGTTTTCATGAAATAACAAAGCATTTTAAAGCTCCAAATCTTTCACGAATACCTAATAATAAAAAATAAGCTTAAAAGTCTTTCCTTCACACTAATCTCTTCATTCATCGGTCTTAAGCTTTAGAGCAACTTTAGAGGTTGCGTCTTATTGACAGACGCTATTCAACTCCGCAAATAGGCGATTGTCATCTGCGCCACTTTTTTTTTCTGCTTGAAACTTTCTTTGCCACTGTTTGGCAATACATTTGGTGTAGTAAAGATAAAAGTGCAAAAGAAAAAAGTAACGTGCTACATCTTATCAAACACCTACTTGTAGGAAACGTGCTACATTTTAGGTTACTATGGTGCGTCACAAAAAATTTGCCCCTTAGCAACATTACAGTGCTGCTACAAGATTTCAATTAGTATGGCCATTAACAGGCCATGTAGCATTATTTATTAAAAAACAGATTGTTGTACATTTATTCATTCATTCGTTCAATACTTAAATCATTTTTTTTGTTCAGTTATTAAGTAGGTTTTCATTCGTTCATTTAATTAATCATTTATTTTATTACATTCATTTACTCCTTTATTCATTCGTTGTTTTATGAATCATTCATTCATTTAATTATTCTTCTGTAATTAAAAGCACATTTTTAACCCTCTGTACTTGCAAGTATGAATCATTACATGTTATTTGGACTACCATAAGGCAACATACGAATGAAAAGCTTTAATTACCTCATAGAAAACTATTTCATTACAGAAAATACTTCAATTTTTCACGTTGCTCAAGGATTTGCGGCACGGTGATAATTTTCTACTTTTGTTGTAACGTACAAATTTACTGCCAGAAAAGAAAAATAATATTTCAATGAAAGTTATATTAGAAAATTCATAGTTCTTGCTTTATGTACTGTTATTTTCAAAATAAATTTTACATGTGTTTATTTTGAAAAAAAAATTATCTTAACTGTTTCACTTTGCCCCACATTACCCTATACTTTAAAAGTGTACATTTTGCCTTACAAATGCTGTACTTGATAAAAGTATTTTAAAAACAATTCCTATTTTAGAGAAAATTATCTCCGATTTTAAATTTTTATAGTGAAAACATTACTTGAAATTCAATTTCTTTTCAATTGTTTCAACTTAAGTTATTTTAATTTCTAAATACAGCTGGCATTATTCTTTTGATCACCTAGTTTTACATCTTATTGAAATTTTAAAAATAAATATAGATTTTGCTTTAATCACTCTTAATAAAGGATTTTTAAAATCATTTCCGATTTTAAAGAAACTAATTTTTGATTTTAATCTATATGATAGACCGTTTTAGGTATTCATTTCAAAACTTTTCTCGTTTCGGTGTTTCTCGAGAGTGATGAAAGTTCAAATCAAGCCGACTGCGGCAGAAAATTGAGCATTTAACAGTTAGTTCGCATTTCATATATATATTTGCAGGCAAGATTTTTTTTACATGAAATGACATTAATTTTTTATTTGTTTTATTCTATCCAAATTTAATTATCCTTCTACGCAACCAGTTAATTTTTCTCTCTCTTTCTTATATTTATTTATTTATTTATTTATTTATTTATTTACTTGAAGGCAACTTTATTTCTTGTGACAGAAATACGAAGAAAAGCGAGGTGTGGTCCCAAAGAAATTTTAAATCATGTAGCATTTTTAAATATCACATAGAAAACTGTTTCTTAACGGGAAATATTTCAGGCTTTCACTGTCCCTAATAAATGGGGCGAAGTGATAATTTTTCACTTTTATTGTAACGTACAAATTTAAGGCAGACACTCATACATACACACTTTCTGTGTTATTAATAGCAAATACAAACACAACTCACAATTTTAAAACGTTTGGATTCTTAATTTCAAAAATCACGTCTTTATTTTTCAAAGAATGTTTCTCATTCATTTTACACATTGTATCAAATCATACAAATCCAAATCACATTGTATCAAATCATACAAATCCAAATCACATTATATCAAATCATACAAATCAAAATCATTAGTACATCAAACCATCCATTATTCCAGCCTAAAGTTGAAATATTACCTTCAACATGCATCAAAAATTCTCAAACAGTTTTCCGACATATACACTTGAAAGCAACCTTATTCCTAAGACGAGCTCCTCTTTATTTAAAATCCTTTAGTAAAAATTTATTCCCGTTTCTGCCTTTAATTAGTGAATAAATTAACATGAAACTGCATAATCAATGAAGTTTAAAAGGTGTCATTACAAGATGCAATTATGCATTTCTGAACAAAGCTTGTTACAATGATGAGTCAAAGTAATCAACGTAATCTTGCCTTGAAATCTTTAGAAATGACTGTCAGGGAGTCTTTAAAACTGAAACTTGTGATAAAATAAGCAAAAATATGAATAAAATTTTGTGGCGAAATATTTAAAACAGTAAAACGTAGTTGAATAGGAACACAGCCCAAATGAAAGGACGAAGCAAATAATAATTTCTTTTTAAAGCTTTCAATTGTTTTAGTAAAATGCTGATGTTTGAGGTTCAATTAGTTTTAACTGCAAATGTCATGTTATTTATTATTGTACTTTTACTTACAAGGTGTCTTTTAAGTAACCTACAACTTTAAAGTGAAATAGCACAATAATCGTTTCAGATAGCACGGCATTTTTTTTTATTGAAAAGAACTTCGAAATGGTAATCAATGCACAAGGTCTTCAAATTGAGAGCCGTCAGAGGCGATACAGCAGTGCAAGCTAGTCACAAAGTTATCAGTTACTTGTTCAAGACGTTCTCTTTTAATGCTTGCAAATGCGACAGTAATGGATTTCTTGAGGCTATTGAGGTCTGTCGGCTTCTTCTTGTAGACCAAGTCTTTCATGTGAGCCAAAAATTTGAAAGCGCATGGATTCAAATCCGGTGAATAAGGTGGCCAATGCTATGCACCAAGATGGTTGTTTGTGTATTGATAAGCAATAACCCGGGTTCCAAACACACTGTTAATGGTGTCAAACACTCTGCCTGTTTGATGCGGAGAGGCACCATACTGCATGAACCAATATCCCACCGGTGTTCATACCCAATTTAAAGTTGTAGAGTAATTAAAAGACGTATGTACTCATAGTTTCGTTTTTGTGCATTCTTCAATTTAAAACAAAACGTTCTACAAAGTTTAAAATATCTTAAGCCAACGATAGAAATATTCATATAAATTTTAACAAACATGTCTTTTGCTTTCATAAATATGAAGCCGAATATCAGTTCATTTGTTAATTTGTACTTTAATTTTCTTGTATGTTAATCTTTCTGTCAGTCTGTCTACGATGCCAGGCGAACCAATAAGCATTCAAGACCCTTGAAAAGGAAGTATTTTTTCAAACTTTTTTTCTAGAAGTGATATTTAGCAAATAGTCTCAGAGGGTGAAATAATTCAAAAATATTAAATTTTAAAGTAACAGAAAACGCTGAATCAAATTGCAGGTAAATCTGAGTTTGTTACAGTATTTATAAGGGTTTTTATTGTGTCTTCTATTTTTTAAAAAAATCTTGTTTAAAATTTCTATCAGCTACTCAAAAAAAAAAATCAGAAGAAGAAGCTGAAAAATAATTTTAAGAATTAGAGTTCTTTCACACAAACGCGCTGAAAAGAAGAAAAACTTTAAAATTTAAATTATAATAAAAGCAAAACGGGGGGGGAGTATTATTATTATTTTGGGGGACTTCTGCCAAAAGTCTCCATTTTTTTTTTTTTTCTTTTTTTTTTCATGATAACGACTTAGAAAATAAAACGTTTTGTTTGTTATACATTTCCCCATTCAATATTTTATGATTCTTACCATGAAAAAAGTCGTCTGGCATTTACGAAAGTGTTTCTCAAATCCAAAAAAAAAACCCAAAATTTTCAAAATCTTTTATGGACCCGTACAGCGGAATGGAAACTTAAAAAATATCTTCTTCCACTGGTTGAGCCAGTTTAATCTCTTCATTCATCAACCCTAAGCTTATACTGAAATTTTAGAAGTTCCGCCTTATTGACAGACGTTGGTCAAATCCACAAATAGGCAGTTTTCATCACTCACAGTTGCTCTTTCTTTTCTCGCTGGAGCTTTTCTGATCCTCTAAGCCGAGCGAATTTTATTTAGGAAAGATAAAAGATTGAAGTAAGAAGTAACTTGTTAGATAAATGCTTTAAAATCGAAAAAGTGAATTGTTCTAATGCCATTCCTTCTCTTAGCTGCCTAATAATTTATCTTCAGATTGTAAATAAAAAGGTTTCGTGTAAAGTGTTCTGATATTCTATTAAATTATTCTAGTTAAATAAAATATTGTACTTAATGCAAGAAAAGTGCATTGAAGAGAAAAATGGGTGCTCGTACTCGCGTACGCCATGTTACAGATGTTAGGACCGTTCATAAATGTTTCTTTTCCATACATTTGTCCCCCTCCCCCCTTTGTCACAAAATGTCACATTTCAACATATCTCCCCCTTTTGTTAAGTGTCACGCTATGTTGCATAAGCATGATGTCACACTTCTTCTTACCCCCTCCCCCCCCCTTTTTACAAAATTTCACACTTCAACATATCTCCCCCTTTTGTTACGTGTCACGCTATGTTGCATAAACATGATGTCACACTTCTTCTTACCCCCTCCGCCCTTTGTCACACTTCAACATACCCCTCCCCCCTTGGTTACGTGTCACGCTATGTTGCATAAGCATGATTTCACACTTCATACCCCCTCCCCTTGTCACACTTTGTCACAATTTCACGAACCCCCACCCCCCTAGAAGCGTGACATCATTTATGAATGATACCCTATACTTGCAACCACAATTTTTTTTAATTAGTTTTTAGTATTTGTATGAATTTTTAGGCACTTTCTTTCATTTATACTCTGAGTGGCCAAAAAAAAAAGTCGCAGGCACTAATATTTAGTAGGACCACCTTTGGCACGAATGACAGCTTGCACTCGCTTTGGCATTGATTGTACCAAATCGTGCAACTTCTGGACACTTATTTTTGGCCACAATAACATCAATTTTTCGGCGAGATCGTCCAGTGAAGAAGGGAGAGTCGAGTTACTCCTCAATGACCTCTCGATGACATCCCACAGATTCTCAATGGGATTGAGGTCAGCACTTTGGGGAGGCCAGTTCAAGCGCTCGAATGAATCATCATGCTCTTGGAAATAGTTATTGACAATGCGAGATCGATGAATCCGAGCATTGTCATCCTGAAAAACGCCATCACCTTCTGGAAAAAAAGTAATGCATTGAAGGGATAAGATGGTCACTCAGTAAGCTCAGATAATATGTAGACTTCATTTTGTTACTGCACAATGTTTCTGAACCTAGCCCAGAATAGCAGAAGCATCCCCAGATCATAACACTTCCCCCAGAGGCTTGAACAGTGGGTACGGTACATGATGGGTCCAATGCTTCATGCGCTTCCTTTCTAACTCTGATGCGACCATCACGTTGGAATAGAGTAAATCGGCTTTCGTCGGTCCACATAATCTTCCGCCATTGCTCAGGAGTCCAATTTTTATGCTCCCTTGCAAATTGGAGTCTCTTTTTCCGATTAGTCTCAGTAACTAAAAGGCTTTCTTGTTGCAACACAACTGTTTAGGCCCATTCCTCGGAGTTCTCGTCTCATTGTACGGGTGGGAATGGTTTTGCTTGCCGTATTGAAGCTTTTTGTAAGTTGTAGGGTTGTTTTTTTACGATTACCTTTCACTAATCGTTTTAGTGATCTTCGGTCACGATTGTTGAGGATCGTTTTTCGACCACACATTTTCCGCGAGGATGTTTCTTCACCCTGCTCTTTCCACGTTTTATTAATACGCTGGACAGTTCGCAATCCGACGCCGGTAATTTCAGCAATCTCCTTGCAGGATTTCAGCCCTTGGCGCAGCCCAATGATTTGGCCCTTCTTGAACTCCGATACGTCTTTTCTGCGACCGCATGTAACTTCTCTAGACATGATTGCTTTCAAATGATTCTTTGCACACGGCTTCTTCAATATTTAAAGGTAGTAGTTAGCGCTAACATATGCACATTTTCTGAATACGTCATCTTTCTTTCCTCTTTCACAATTTGAATATGTTAATTGACGTCGCGACTTTTTTTTTGGCCACTAAGTGTATATTGCAAATAAATATAAAAAATGGCACTTTCAAATTCTAAGAATTTCATTGCATTTGTTGGGTCTAAAATCTGCAGTATCAATAGCGATAACCAAATGGTATACGTGAAAAGAACAAAAACAGATTTTAAAACTGCCCTAGAGTGAGAAGAAAAACATTCGATGTAAAAAATTGTTTGCTAATAATCATTTTTCATACTGCAGTCATTTTTCCCTTAATATCCCGCTCTAAAAAATGACAAATAGTTGCTTTTGGTTATAATTATTACGGCATTTCACTAAATAAAAATTGTTCTTTTTGTTTGAAGTTTCACTTCCAAACTTCAAAATTTAAGTACTTCAAGTACTCTAATAAAAATTCGTCGGCGAATTATTAGAATTTTTAAAGTTCTAACTGTTTAAAATGTCAGTTTCATGGTTGGAAAATATAATACTATCTATCTATCTATATATATATATATATTTCACTTAGCGTGGACCAGTTACGATTAAATTTTGCGGTACGATACGATACTGACGTCATGCAAAAAACAAACTGCGGTAAAACGATATGCAAAAAATTGTTTAATGATTAGCATAGAAAAGTAACGGACTATTTGTATTTATTATCGTAAATTAAGGACTTGAACAAATTTATTTTTGCTTTTCAAAAAGCATTTCCATTCATAACTCAATTTTTAATTTCCGATTCTTTGGAGTGGGAACACCTCAGTTCGTTTGCATCGAGACATCATTCTCAAGTTTGATTGTTAAACTTATAGCCCGCAGTTGTTCTGCGGGAGATCAATTAGTATGACATTAATATAAGTTAAATAATAAGTTAACTAAGTAAACAAATGTAAAGTTAACAAAATTATTGTAAAAAGTATATATACAAATGAAAAGAGTATACAATTGAATAATTTTTCTTATCCTTCCGTTGATCACCGTACATCTCAGATATGAAACGCTTGTTTAAATGACATTATTCAATTACGTTCAATGAACCTTTCTCTCATTTAAGCATTCAATTAAGAATCTAGGACAAAAATTAAAGTTTTCTCCCAAAGTTAAAACAAAATATCTTGCAGAGTTTTGACTCCTCGTAAATATATTCTCGAACATAAAATTTCGAGCACACATGAGTGATTACCAAATCATCAACCCGAAGTAACATGTGCACTTAAAAGAAGGCCTTTTGTTCTTCTGGGAACACTCATTCATTGAAAACTTTTGCAAGTTATTCTTGCTTTTCAGCATTAATTATTGAATAAATGAAAGTGAAAATGCCTCTTCGATTAAGTTTAAAAGTTGACATTTCTTGTTGTAGTTTTACTCTAACATGGAATAATATTAGATATTATTTTGCTGTCCGGTGTCATGAGCATTGGAGATAGAAATACTCAAGTACAGTGGTACCTCCTTTAAGCGACACCTGCGAAAAAGGGACACCTCTAATTAAGGGACACTTTTTCTGGTCCCAGTCAGTTTGAATAGCGACCGCAATGTATTTACCTATAAATAAGGGACGCTTTATTTAAGGGACATTCTTGGAGAAAAATGTCCTGGAAGCTGAAGTTCATTTTTTTTTTTTTTTTCAAAAAATTAACCTCTGAAGCTGGCTTGAGTCCTAGAAGCAAGAACAAAGAAACACGTACATTTTAAAGCGCTTGCCAAAAGCTACTTGTAAAGGCTTTTCCCTCTTTTGCACTATGGAATATATGTGGTTCAGCATTGACAGTACCCGGCCACCAACAAGTTTTTTATGCAAGGATTGGAAAAAGTACAATAAACGTAATTACTGCAAGAGATGAAGTTTTTTTAATGAGAACTGAATTCATGCAATCGTGGGGAAAAACCAAAATAAAAATCCAGAAAAGGATGAACCAAGACACGACAACGATGCAACGTCGAACTTTTAACCGCTATAATCAAGCAAACATATTCAAAGTATAAATTCTCCTTAAAATCCAAGTAAACCTAACTGCAATATTTGCATGAAATATTGAATATTAATATTTCAATGATGATGTTAACTTGAAGAAATTCATTTATGGTATTGATTTTCGCCTTATAATTCACTTATATTTTCTTTTGCATGAAAAATCTTCATTGATCATTTAATAACAGCTACTGTTTACAATTTCTTCATTTTCTTTGCAGTACAAGCCTTTTTCTAATGCATATAAATCATAAGACACTGATGGAGCTTTACGCTCCAACATTTTTAGCAGTATTGGATCGTTTATTGAAATATTACTTAGTTAAACTTATAACTTTAGTCAATAAAACAAGCAAGCACAGATTCATTAGTGGAGAAAAAACGAGGCTCTTTCTCCATAAAGCGTTTAACTTTATGGATTTCCGATTCACTAAACATTAAGCATATCTTTGGTAACGAAAAAGGCTGCCATTTCTAAAATGCTGATAAAAACTGTAGTTTTGTTTTTAAAGAACAATTATCAGCTTTTGAAAACTAGATTTTTTTTTCATTAAAGTTCGGTTGTTATAATTTGTTTTGAATTTAGTAACAGAAAATATTATGCTGCCAGAATCGTAAAAATGTTGAAAAAGACAATAATTGCGCTCGAAATTCTTTTTTCCGCTTATTTATTTACTATGCTGTCTTAGCTTTCCACTTTTAGTTGCGGAACCTAATCTACTTTAGTATGTATTATCATTTTGCTTAAAAATCGTGCATATAAAAAAAGGCATACAAATGTTTTTAAATGGAAAAGAAAATTGATTTAAAAAAACGCATGCAAAAAGGGCATTTGCATAGAATGCAAAGCAGCATATAATTTAAAGTAGAAAAAAGAAAAGGAAACCAATTTTGCTTCCTCTATAACAGCGGTTCCCAATCTTTTTTTTTTTTCTTTTTTCGCGTACCACCATTTTCTTGCAACCATTTGCGTACCACTGCTAATGTAACTTTATTATATAGAACATAACACTAATGGATTATAGAAAAATACTTATTAAAATAAATCTGTATGTATGAAATTGAATATATGAAATATATAAAATATATTTTTAATACGTACTTCCAAAACAGCATTAGAAATACGTCTTTAAATACATAATACCTGTCATATAAAATAATGAAAAAGCAAAATTAATGAGAAGGTTCTGCATGGCAGATACAAGCGAGGTGATATCTCGCTTCGTATAAGTAAGTTTTAACCTCAAATTTGAGCCGATGTTTAATTTGCTTCTATATTTAATTTTAATAAATATCATATAGGAAAAAGCAGTTTCATAAAGATGAGTGGTTGTGAACTGAATTAAAAACAGCAATGCTTTTCTTGACAATAACGGGCATTCATTTTTTACTTTGAGCCAAAGTTATCTACACTCTAATCGGGCAAATTCGA
This sequence comes from Octonoba sinensis, assembly GCA_038502835.1. Lineage (NCBI taxonomy): Eukaryota > Metazoa > Arthropoda > Arachnida > Araneae > Uloboridae > Octonoba > Octonoba sinensis. The sequence continues at coordinate 25,398,477 of CM076603.1, forward strand.
TCTTAAATCCTGAGTTTTTGTGTTTTAACCTCTTTTTTTGCCTGCACGCGTAACACCTGGAAAGAATTCGTGTACCACAGTTTGGAAACCGCTGCTCTATAACGTCTTCTTTTATACTTGCTCATTAGCAAGTATAAAAGTAGATTCATAGTTGTGGGGAACTGATGATTCTCGAAGCTACGATTCATGAAAGTGAGGCGATGACATGGGAAATGCAGTATGTACAAAGAGGTGAAAAATGTATTTTCAAGTTTATAAAACTTGAAATTTTCAGACTGATTCAGAAAATTTAATTCTGTTGTTTTTGTTGTTGTTGCTAATCCCCTGGCATAGGAAAGCCTTCGACCAGGTCCAGAAGGTCAATAATCCACTTAGTCCTGGATCTGACAGGGGCTCTGTAGGAAAGTTCGCGTACGGAGAATTTTTTTTTTTTCAAAAATGCTTAGTAGGTGCCCTAGAAAGTATTTTGAACTCGGGTGGACATTTCGCCAATTGGTACATTTTTTTGCTATGACGTCATCAAAGATGGCGGCCGCTATATCAGAAATGGCTCATATCCATGTTAATCTCGTCCGATTTGCATGTAACTTGCACTTTTTTACTAATATATCCATTGTTAAGCTAATAGAAAGGGTTTTAAGTCCGTTTTGGACTTTGGTGGACATTTTTCACGTGGTACATTTCCCAGCTATGACGTCATCAAAGATGGCGGATGCTCGATCCCTTAAATCAGGGGTCTCCAAACTACGGCCCGAGGGCCACATCCGGCCCGCGGACAGATTTTGTCCGGCCCGCGGAGAGCTAGCATACTTGAAAGAAAACTCCTTCTAGAGAACATATTTATTTTTTATAGCAAATTAAATTAAGTTTACTGAAGTAATCTATTTTTATGTTGAATAATTATTAATATGACATCTACATTGATATGGTCATGGGCTAACTACTCATAACATTGTTGTAGGTTATTATTTACTAACTAACAAATTATTGAAATGAATCCAACTAACATTTTATACATTTTAAATGAAAAGATAACTTATAACAAGCATAACGACATATGAAATACTAATGAGATTTATGTAATTGAGATTTTCCACTGACAATAGTTTGTAGTTGTGGACTAATTTTACTTGTACCAATTATTAAAAGAGATTTAAGATGCTCATCAGTTAATTTAGATCTGTAAACATTTTTTGTGTACTTCATTTTGGAAAAGGTCTTCTCACACAAATAAGTAGTACCAAAAACAGAAAACAGCCCACGAGCAAATTTATGCAAATTATCAAATTGTGTCAGTGGAAGACACTTATAAAATTCCAACAAAGATAAGTTTTGATATTTGTTCTTAATTATATCACTGCACTGTAGATCAATCATTTCCATTTGAAGTTCCGGGGCTAGGGTTTCAATGTCAGTATCAAAAGGATTCTGAAAAATCTTAATTTGATTCGCAATGGCATCAAAGTCCGAGAAACGAGTATCAAAATTTATTTTCAAAGCACTCAAAGTTTCGATTGCAAAATCGATAGGAAACTCGGTCTCAGTGGTGTGGCTAAATATTTCACATGTTTTAAAATGTGAAAAACATTTACTTCGTAGTTGTGATTGAAACAGTATAAATTTCTTCCGGAATGATTTGATATTATTGTATAAATCAGGAAGATGCTGGTTTTCTCCTTGCAATCTCAAATTCAGTTCGTTCACATGTTTTGTCAAATCAACATAGAATGCTAACTTCCACAGCCATGCGTTGTTTTGCAATTCAGTAAGAGGGCGATGCTTTACATTCAAAAAAAATTCGATCACTGCTCGAAGTTCAAAAAAGCGCTGAAGGACTTTCCCACAACTAAGCCAACGTACGGCAGTATGATAAGGTAAGTCATTTTCTCCAATCTCTTTAATAAATTGTACGAATTGTCGGTGATTCAGCCCAAAAGATCTGATAAAATTAACAGTTGATATGACTGGTTTCAGAACTTCAGACATATCCAAACATTTTCCGCACAAAGACTGTTGATGAATGATACAATGTAAGACTATTGGTTTTGAACCACCGTCATTTTCTACAGCCTTTGACACAAGAGCGACCACTCCTTTATCTTTCCCACTCATGTTTTTGCCTCCATCAGTTGTAATACATTTCAAGTTTTTCCATCGAAGGTTCTTTTGCTTAATGGCCATTTCAACTCCTTTAAAAATATCTGAACCAGTAGTTGTGCCATGAATACTATACATATCAAGAAGTTCTTCATGCACTTCATAGCTTTTATCTACTCCTCGAATATAAATCAACAATTGAGCAGTATCTGACACATCCGTTGACTCATCCAAGGCCAAAGAAAACCACTCAACATGTCCATTTTTGTTGAACAGTTGAGAGGATATATTTTCAGCGATGTCTTCTACCCTTCGAGCCACAGTGTTTGCTGACATACTGACAGTTTTTAATAAATTTAAATTTTCAGGGCACATTTCTTCGGCTACTGCGATTATGCATTCTTTGACCATTTCTCCATCGGTGAATGGTTTTCCACGTTTTGCAATTTCAAGAGCCACACGAAAGCTGGCACGAGTTGCAGCCTCTTGTTCAGTTTTGAGTTTTGTAAATAAAGATTTCTGCGATTTCAATCCGCGCTTCATAGCTTCGAATTTTTCTGTCCGCAAACTTCCTGTATATTTTGAGTAATTTTGAAAATGTTTTGCTTCATAATGACGTTTAATGTTATATTCTTTGAGAACGGCTATGCTTTCATTGCAAATCAAACATAGCGCCTTGTTACTGGACTCAATTACGAAATACTGAATGTTCCACTGATCTTTGAATTTTCTGCATTCACTATCAATTTTTCGCTTCTTTTCCATTCTACTAAATCACACACAAAAGCAACAATTCAAATAAAAATATTGTTACAAAGATGTCTTAAACTTAAACACGCACAAACACGTTTTAAGGAGGTATGCACTATTTTATTTCACAGCAGTGTCATAGGAACTGACTTGTGGTTGCGCCACTAGCCTTCTTATATATTTCACTTACTGCCATCTAGAAGTGAGTGGAAGACACCAGAACTTTATCGAACCAACGAGATTATTCTGTAAGTGCTATTAGCGCCATCTGTTAGGGATAGAAGGTACTACCTATTTCTGCTTGTGTCCACCAGATGTCCTGTCACGTTACTCCTCATGGCTCGCTCGTACTCTACGACTAATCTAGAAATTACAGATAATGACAGGAAAATTAATAATATGCAGTGTTGCCGTTTTGCGGACTTTAGTTCGATTTGCAGCCTTTTTTAAACGTGGCGTACTTTTTCGGACTTTTTTTTTCATGTAAAAAAATACTCATTCGTTACTTGAGTACTCGTTAGGAACCGAAGTAACGATTACTGAAGAAAAAAGTAATCAATGATTACTTGTGTATTTCATTACTTTTGTAATCAATGATTACTATGGCGATACGATGCGGGTACCCCATTATAACTGATACCCATACGATACAGAAAATACATCAGCTTCTCCGTCGCTAATGGCATCTGGCAAAAAAGTAATCATATTTTACACCACTAGTGGACTGATTCAACTTTTTACCACCGGCAACAATTAATGATAATATGGTTTTGGCCCTTGGAATTTACTGGAGTAATCAATATGGCCCTAAGGCTGGAAAGTTTGGAGACCCCTGCCTTAAATGGTCATATCTGTGTTAATACTTGACCTGTTTGCATGCAACTTGCGCCTTTTTGCTATTATTAATAACATGAACCTAATAGGAGGGGTTTTGGCTCATTGTTGCATTTTTTATTTATGACGTCATCAAAGATGGCGGCCCTTGATCACCGAAATTCTCATATCAATGCTAATATTTGACGCATTTGCATAAAAAATTCGTCTAAAGGTTATAATTAGTATTTACAAGGTGATTACAATGTATTTTAGCAGTTACTGCGAATCAGTAAATTTTAGTATTTTTTGCATTTTCTATCACTTTATAAATACATATCAAAAATGCAAGCAGTGATTGCATTGAACAATGCTCAAATTCTCTAAAAAGGATTGCTACAATTTGAATTTAAACCCTTACTACCACATTTGCTGAAGGAGCAACAGGTTACTTCGTTTGCCTTACAACAAGATATAGTACATTTTAGACAATTGCATGCTCCAATAAAATCAGTTGGAAATTTCTGTAACTTCTTTTCTGGCAACAAACCATCTTCTACCGCGGCAAAACCTTATTCACATGGATTCAAGTCAACAACCAAATCAACAATCCAATGTTGCAGAGGGTATCTATAAAAATATGACCTCGATAAATGACCCTCAGCACTTGTGCTTATAGGTGGGCTATTTTCGATGTCAATATGTTTGCATGATGACACAGTCACAATCTAAGTTCATCAAAAGCTTGGCAATGAGGTTGGTATTGGCAATGAAAATATGTAATATCAATTTGTTCCTTGATAAACCCCAGAAACTGCTGAGTTGCATAGACAATGGATCGTCTTGAGAGGTTTCAGCGATATCTATAACTATGCAGCTACCATGTTTCTGCATTCTTTCAGGCTTTTTCGGTGAAAATTTGTGATAACTATCGGAAACATAATCGACTCTTCCACAATGCCTTGTGATGCTTCCAATATATGACGAAAAAGCAGAAACTGCTTCGCCAAAGGTTTTTTTTTTCGCTTGTTATAATTTTTCGCCCGGAATTCATGATATCCACTATATAACAGGTTTTTCAATCAGTCTTGAACGAGGTGTCATTGCTTGTACCACCATACGAAGTTTCGAGAGCGTTTACCAATGTACTTTTTGTGGCTTTGACATTAAACCCAGTTCATGAAACCAGTGTGCAATTTTCCGATAGTTCATACCAAAAGATTTTTTACGTGTCAAATGGACGAGCTTGAGCTATTTGTATCTTGCGGTGAAAAGAACTGCTTGACCTCCTTTTGGTACCTTTCCCTGTAGCAAATACACTTAGTGTTGTGTTGCTATGAAATCCTGGCAGCATGATTTTATGGATGGTACTTGAGATTCTCACTGTTTTCTCCACGTTTCTTGTTTTGCGCAGTGAAAAATGCAAATTTTCTCCGAATTTAAAGACATTTAGTATATTTTCCTTTGTATCTTGTGAAAGTAGTTCTTTAGTTTGTAAATTGTGTAAAGGATTGTTAAGCAAATCAAAAGAATGACCTTTTTGCAATATATATATATAAACATTGAGGAAAACTTTTCGTCTCAGTTCTAAGTTTGCCTTTTAGAAAACTTATGGTGAATATTCAAACTTTTGACAAAAGCAATCGAGAACGTTACCTCCCAAAATACATTTGATATCATACTACTTTTTCATAAAAAAAACTCGTGCTTTAAGGGATTAAAGAACTAGGTGAAAACGGTAAATAGTACCAAATCTTCCTGTATTTGTCGGGCAAATGAAGTATCCTGTTGCTCCTTCTGCAAATGTGGTAAAAAGCATTTAAATTCAACTTGTAGCAATCCTTTCTAGAGAATCTGAGCATGTTTCAATGCAATCTCTGCTTGCATTTTTGATATTATGTATTTTGAAGTGATAGAAAATGTAAGAAAATAAGAAAATTATTTACTGATTTGCAGTAACTGCTAAAATACATTATAATCACCTTGTAAGTACTAATCCTAACCTTTTCACGAATTTTTTATGCAAATGCTTCAAATATTAGCATGGATATGAGAATTTCGGTGATTAAGGGCCGCCATCTTTGATGGCGGCCCATAAATAAAAAATGTACCAATAAGCCCAAACCCCCCCTATTAGGTTCATGTTGGTAATAATAGCAAAAAGGCGCAAGTTGCATGCAAATAGGTCAAGTATTAACACAAATATGACTATTTAAGGGATCGAGCATCCGCCATCTTTGATGACGTCATAGCTGGGAAATGTACCAGGTGAAAATTGTCCATCAAAGTCTAAAACGGACTCAAAACCCTTTTTATTAGCTTAACAATGGATATATTACTAAAAAAGTGCAAGTTACATGCAAATCGGGCAAATATTAACATAGATATGAGCCATTTCTGATAGTGCGGCCGCCATCTTTGATGACGTCATAACAAAAAAATGTACCAGGTGGCGGATGTCCACCCGAGTCCAAAATACTTTCTAGGGCACCTACTAAGCATTTTTGAAAATAAATTCTCCGTACGCGAACTTTCCTACAGAACCCTAGCCAGATCCCGGACTAACTGGCTTCGGGTGATATTCAGCTTCATTTTATAGCGGGGAACCACGAGCACTGAAGACTGACTTGACCTCAAATTTTGTGGTCTTTTAATTTTGAACCAGATCCCAGATAAGAGGCCGTTAGATGGTTTGGCACACCCAGAGGTATCGTTTCACTTGGAGCCACGACCTATTTAACGTGCACCAGCTCCCTTTAGCGTACACGGCCCACAGGAACCAGCCGCAAGAGGTTGTCACCCTCCCAAACACAGACCGAAGTCGATTCACTTTCAGCGTTTTGCGGGAACCGAGCTTCTACCTACTGGTCCACTGCGGGACAAAATTGATTCTACTGAATGGTGTAAAAAGCTAAACAAGAAGTTCCGTCTAGCACTATACGAGCCTACTTTCCCGTATACACCAAATTCAAATTTATAATCTAGCTATCTCTTTCTCTCTCTTTCTTATTTATCTTTAGTTCTAATTATTGAAAATATACCTTTTTCAACGGATAATACATATTCATTCACTCACTCATTCATTCTTTCATTTATTCAGCCATGCATTTATTCATTCATTCGTTACCTCATTCAAGTGTTTATTCATTCATTTACGCATTCATGTATTTATTCACTCATTTATTTATATTTTCATTTATTCAATAATTTATTCATTCATTCTTTTCCTCATTCATTTATTCATTGATTTATTCTTTCACGCTTTCATTTATTCATTCATTCATTATTTCACTTATTGAGTCACTGAGAAATATCCTTGAAAATCCCGATCAAAAAATTTCATAGCAAAATAGGCTCGTAAGTTCTGGATAAACTTTCTATGTCTACATGTTCTACGTTATAAGAGCTTTCCGATAAAGTTTGTTCCAAGCAAATCGGTCCGTTAGATCAGGATTTATATAGGGTTGAAATTTCCCCGTAAGCTCTGTGTTAATTTTTTGAACTGTTCAAAAATGAACAAAAACTGTTCAAATCAATATTTCACGCCGAGAACTCCTTTCAATAAGCTTGCAATAGGAACTTGGCTCTTGTGCCCAGAGTTTACAGAATTTGCTTCAATTTTGTCCGTAGGCGCTATGTTAATTTTTTTTGAATTGTTCAAAAATGAACAAAAAATGTTCAAATCAATATTTCATGCCAAGAACTTCTTCCAGTGAGCTTGTTCATTGGAACTTGGATCTTGTACCTAGAGTTTACATTATTTGCTTCATTTTTGCCCATAGACGCTAATGTTAAAAATTTTTGAACTGTTCAAAACAAGAATTAAAATATAGAAATGAGATGTCCTCGCCGAGATCTTTCGAATGCAAAAAGAATTTTTCCAATCGGACAATTCGTTCAAAAGTTATTAGGGGGGGGGACAGACCGACAGACACACTTTTTCCCGATCTCAATACCATACTTTCAAATTTTTTATTTTTCAATCTTTATTTAATTACTTCACTTATTTTTGACTTTTCTTGATTTTTAACGATATTTTCACGATACATTAAGCCTTCTTTCATGCTTTATTATTATTTTTTTTTACTTTTACGGGAAAGTAGGCTAAAAACAGAATAAATTCTTCCGTCTCCTATTAGAAAGTTCAGATAATTGCTTTAGAATTTAAATAAATCGATATATATTTTTTAATCTATAAAGTGCTCACTCACATGGGGCGATTTTTTCTTTCCTATTGACTCTTTTTTACTGCCCCCCCCCCCCCCCCCGATGCATTGAGCTACTAAATGAGGCAGATTTTTTAAGCAGAACTTCGGAGTATCTTTTCCAAAAGGAAGATCTTAATGCATGATCACTGCATTAGGTTGATCATTTTTGCTTCTTACGTTAAAGGAAATCAGGAAATGGTAGTTCTAGTTATTTTCTTAACAATTCGCTTAGGGATCATTCATAAATGACGTCACGCTTCGAGGGGGGAGGGGGTTCCTGAAATTGTGACAAAGTGGGACAAGGGGATTGGGTAACAAGAAGTGTGACATCAGGCTTATACGACATAGCGTGACATGTGACAGAGGGGGAAGGGGATCCGTTGAAGTGTGGCAGTTTGTGACAAAGGGGACGAGGGGGGTCAAATGTATCCTAAAATAGCGTGATATAATTTATGAACGGTCTCTTATATTACGCACTTTAGATTTCATGTTTGGCTTCCACAAAAATGTTCTTATTAATTTTTAAAAACCTTTGTCTATGAAACAGATAATTTTCGAGAGCTTAGCATTTCTTTGAGATTCTTCAGTAATTATTAATTTGGAATATTATAGAGATATTAGGATAGTTATTCTTAGAAGACAAAGCAAAAATAAGATTTATTCATTGCGAAAGGTTTGAGAAATGCTTTTTTTCGTAAACTATTAAAGAATTGTTCAATATGGGAACATTCATAAATGATTTCACTCTTCCAGCGGGGGAGGGGGTTCATGAAATTGTGACAAAGTGTGACAAGGGGAGGGGGTAACAGGAAGTGTGACATCATGCATTGTGCAACATGGCGTGACATGTGACACAGGGGGGGAGGGGTCCGCTGAAGTGTGACATACTGTGACAAAGGGGGAGGGGGGTGAAATATATGGGAAAAAAGCGTGACATCATTTATGAACGGCCCCTATACAGGGTGGGGGCAAAAGTAATTACCCGGTTTTGAAGGGTTATAAAAAATAAACTAATACAGTTTGAGACTTAAAACTTTTTTTATTTTCATTTGCATTTAATACCATTTTTTAGTTTTGAATACCATTTCAGCAGCAATACACTGATGCAATCAATTTCTGAAGTTTTGGGAAACGTTTCTCCACATTTCAAGGGGTATGGCGGATATTTATTTCCTCGATAATTCGGTCCTTCAGCTCTTCTAAAGTAAGGGGAACTTTCTCCTTCAAATAACCCGACAAAAAAAAAAGCTTAGGGACAGCAGCATTTCGCGGGATATTGAAATGCACAAAGATGCAGTCTATTCTCTCTACGTGAAAAAATAGACTGCATCAGTTTATTGCTGCTGCTGGCCGCCATATTGCTGAAGTGGTATTCAAAACTTAATGTAAAAGAATGGTATTAAATATAGATCAAAATATAAAAAGTTTTAAGCCTCAAACTGTATTAGATTTTTTTATATAACCCTTCAAAACCGGGTCATTACTTTTGCCCCACCCTGTATTCTAGGCATTTAATAGCCGTGAAAATTCAAACGACAAATTAAAATTATATCAAACAGGTTTTTTCTCTTTTCAGAAAAGCAGAAAAATTTCCATATTTTTTTTTTCTCAAAACTTGATGAAGCACACATCTACCACAGCTGCAGAAAAATATTTTTAAAATAAAAGCTAGAAAGACGTTTGATTACTTTTCTTCCTAATCTAAAGAATCCTTCATCTCCATACCTGAAGAAAAATGTGAAGACGTATATTTAGATGAAATAAAAAAAGGGTGAAAAAGTGTCCGTTTCGTAAAATATGTGATACGATTTTTTTCGTATTACAAATTGTTTTTCACTCTTATTTTTGCATAATCGTTTTCATATCCCCAATAATGTTCTGTACTAAAGAAGTTTCTGTAGACAAAGCATTGTTAGAGAAACATCTTGAAATTTTCATTTCTTCACAGCATCATTATATTTATTAAAAACGAATGTTGAGAGAGGAATTAAAAATCACAAGAAAATTAGGATCTCAATTTTGAAAGTTTTTTTTAATCATCCATTTAATCAATATTAGCACTAACACTGCAGCAACAAAAAGAGTTCATGTGCATTCTGCCATTTATAAACAGCCATATATATATCAATGGCACAGAGTGAATCTTCAATTAAAAGGTTCTAAAATTAATAAACAATGTTTGAAAAATATATATACATATTTAATTCTTTGTTGAACAACGAGTAAGATTTTTTATGTAATTTTTACCCAAAACTAGTCTCATCTCCTTCATCAAAAACAGCTACTTGCTATATTTTTTTCCGTTCTCCGGTTCAGAATAGATTTTCGAAAATCCTAGCCTTTTAACAAGTGATTTTGTTAAAATACGTTTGTGCAAAAAAATTCTTGTTTGGGTATTAACACTAACCTGCCCTCATATAAACCCTAATAGAAGCTTTTCGCAATGACGATAATGTGTAACGTATGAATAAAACTACACTTAATTATTAAATAAGTGTCGAATGTACAGTAAGCATACTGCAAAGTGAACTTCTTATTTTATGTCTGATTAATTTTTCTTTGGCAATTAAGAAAAGTAAACAAATAAAAAGAAATTGTTCTAAAATTTAAAAAAAAGTTTAATTAATTTTTTTAAATTGTGATCTTAAATTTGAATTGAAATACTAATAAAGGCTTCATATAATAAGGCTTCATAATATGTCAAACATAAGCAGAATTCCTTTCATACACTCTTATTAATCTAAAAACCAACAAAAAACATTTAATTTTTCTCAACATACTCTCTTCAATGCTATAGATTTCTCTCTGCGTTTTAGAAGCTCAAATATCCCTTTTCATAGATATTTCAAAGTTGAGTTGTTAACTAACTGCCCAAGCAATTATCGATTGACTGATTGTTCTCAGTTCGTCCTTCTATAACTCTTCTTTCAAGGGTTTAAACAAAGTATAGTGACTGAAAGGAGTAAGTATGGTTTGTAAGGTGGAGTTTTCAAAGGTTTCTGAAGGTATTTTTTCCTGTAAAATTATTTGATTCAAAACAAAAAACTTTTAATTTTTCTCAACAGACTCTCTTCAATGCTATAGATTTCTCTCTGCGTTTTAGAAGCTCAAATATCCCTTTTCATAGATATTTCAAAGTTGAATTGTTAACTAACTGCCCAAGCGATTATCGATTGACTGATTGTTCTCCAGTTCGTCCTTCTATAACTCTTCTTTCAAGGTTCTAAACAAAGTATAATGACTGAAGGGAGTAAATGTGGTCTGTATGGGGGAGTTTCCAAGGGTTTCTGAATGTATTTTTTTTTTTTTTTTTTTTGTAAAATTATTTGATTCAAAACAAAAAAACTTAATTTTTCTCAACAGACTCTCTTTAATGCTATAGATTTCCCTCTGCGTTTTAAAAGCTCAAATTTCCCTCTTTCATAGATATTTCTAAGTTGAGTTGTTAACTAACTACCCAAACGATTATCGATTCCCTGATCGTTCTCAATTTGTTTATTTACTCCCCTCAGTCATTATACTTTGTTCAGATCCTTGAAAGAAGAGTTGGAGAAGAACGAATTGAGAACATTCAGGCAATAGATAATCGCTAGGGCAGTTAGTTAGCAACTGAACTTAGAAATATCTATGAAAGAGGGATATTTGAGCTTCTAAAACGCAGAGGGAAATCTATAGCACTGAAGACAGGCTGTTGAGAAAAATGAAACTTACTCCCCTCAATACCCCTCCAAATAATTTTCCTCAACATATTCTTATCAATACTATGTACATTTCTCTCTGCGTTTAGAAGTTTGGATGTTCCTCTTTCAAAGAGACTTTGAAGTTGAGTTGTTATCCTCAAGCGATTCTCGATGGGCTAATTGTTCTCAATTTGTTCTTTTCCAACTCATCTTTCAACACAACATAAGATGTCAATCTGAGATGAGTAACTACCGTTTGAAGGGGGAAGTTTTTACAAAGGTTTCTCAATGTATTTCCTCCTATAAATTCATTTTAATTCATTTCCGGTAAGTGTGAAATATTTGGAAAGTCTTTTCTGAAGCCCAGCCTCTCAGTGAGGCAGAGATATTGGAACTCCTATGATCCTTAACCGCTTTTAACATTTTCACTAGTTTCACTGGTGTTGTAGAATGTAGTTAAATGTATTTCCAAAACAACTTCTGTTTAGAGTAAAAGTTATTAGGCTTACTCATGCTAAAAATCATATGCTTTAAAACAAAGATTTCTCTTGCATTTTCTAATTTATTTTAAGTCCCCACCATTTTACTGCTTTACTTACTGACAGCATCAATACTTTCACTTAATCTGAAACAAAATTTTTTCTTTCCTTGAAAGCTTCTTTGAAGAAGTTATTATTTAAAAGTTTCATTTAAGTTTATAAGTTATCCTGCGCGCTAAAGAATTAAATTGGGAAAATATTTTTTTTTTGTTTTTAATTACACACATAGTTAAAAATTGCGTAGTACATATTAATTATCTGTTATTATTTAGAACTCAGAACTTTGGTTTATTCTAGTTATCTTTCATTTTTAGCGAAGCACATAGTTATTTCCCTAAATGCAATTAAAAATATATCATTTATTCTACTCCTTACCAAAGTTTACTTAAAAGTATCTAGATATAAAATAAATAAGAGTTCTACTTATTTAGAATTTATAAAAGCATTTTTCAATTTCTATATCAGCATTTTTATGTTGTAGATTTGTGTCTAAACAAATATTTATCAGTAATTATATTTAAGAAATAATTAAATGTATACATCAGCCAGCTGGCCTTTCTCATATCTCACAGTAAATTTTGAAGTTTATTTTGGCTAGCATGAATTTATTAAAATTAAAAAAGGAGTTCATTATTAAAGTTGCAAATTTAAAAACATGTTTCTGAAAAGTAAATCTATATTTATTGGATTATATTTTAAAACTAAATTTCTGATTAAAGCTGAGAGACAATTTCAATTTAATTCAGCATATGCTCAAAACTTATAACAAATCCAGTTTGAGTTACACCATTTTACGCACATGCAACGTTATTTTTTCGCTCTTCGTTCCATGAACTTCCTTTAGGTAACGCAAAGGATGTGCAAATAAAGGTTGCCAAGAAAAGATTACAAAGTCAATAAATTTTTCACCCAATTCATATTTAACTTGCAGATGAAAAAAATGTATAGCAAGACGTCATTAAATCTTGGGATTAAATTCTGTATTATTTGTAAACTACTATTCGTTTGCGAAAGCCGAGACTATTCGTCGGGAAGAATCTATTCGGCAATGGGGGGATACGCTGAGATGGGCACTTAATTTTTATGCTGACATTTTTTTTTTTCTTTTGGTTTCTCTCAATGATGATACAGTAGAACCTCGCTATTCGCACACAATTCTTCTAGAAGGCAGTTCGAATGGCGATTTGTACGAATGGCGAATTACTTTTTCACATAAGATACTATTGTATAATTTGGTTTAGGTAACTTTTATGATGCACAGCTTTCGAAAAATATAGTGTTTGAAAATAAACGTCTTTTTGTTTAGATTTATCTAGCATTTAAACTATATTATGAACCAACTCTGTTTTACAAAAGACTATACATGGCAAGCAGCCATTCCGTTAGGTTATGCGCAATATGCATTTACCATTTTTTGCATTATTAAAACGCTGGTACAACCCCAGGGAGGGGGAGAGAGGGTAAAAATTCCCAGAACCCTTGGTTTCAAACAGTATTGCCGATCCTAATATGGCAATATCTATAAATATATATTTATACAGTGAAACCTGTGAAAGTTGACCAATTGCGGTGCAGCACTTTAGTGCTCAACTTAGACAGGTGGCTAACTTATAGAGGGAGGAGTTTTTTTGTTTTTTTTTTTTTTGCCATTTCTTACACTATGAGTTTATTCATTTGCAACTAATTACAATTTAACTTCATGTAATAACAAAATTAAAAAAAAGGAATTAGCTTAATTAAAGTGCAATTCCTAAGAATTAGGAATTACATGTTAATGCTTATTTGTGCTTTCCTAACGTGAAATTAGTTTTTTATTAGTTTAATTGGCACAAAGTCAAATTATTATTTTAGAAATTACCTATTTTTTTTAGCAATTTTCCAAAATAGCATTAGATAAATTTAGCCTGAATGACTCACAATGTATCCTACACAATTTTAAAATTAAAGCACTTAGGTAAAATAAAGGTAAATATCTTATTAATTATGGTAAGTTACTTGTTTGATGGTAAAGATTTCCTAAAAATAAATAGTTTGCAAAATACCCAGATCAATTAGAAGAAAAAAGAAGAAACTTAGTTAAAGAATAAAAGAATGCTCATAGTAGTTTTCCCATATGGTTAACTTATTAAGAGGTTAAGGCAAACTTTATTTTGATGTTTCATCCATCCAGATTTCCTAAAAATACATAGTTTGCAAAATATCCAGATCAATTAGAAGAAAAAAGAAGAAACTTAGTTAAAGAATAAAAGAATGCTCATAGTAGTTTTCCCATATGGTTAACTTACTAAGAGGTTAAGGCAAACTTTATTTTGATGTTTCATCCATCCAGATTTTCTTAAAATACATAGCTTGCAAAATACCCAGATCAATTAGAAGAAAAAAGAAGAAACTTAGTTAAAGAATAAAAGAATGCTCATAGTAGTTTTCCCATATGGTTAACTTATTAAGAGGTTAAGGCAAACTTTATTTTGATGTTTCATCCATCCAGATTTCCTAAAAATACATAGTTTGCAAAATATCCAGATCAATTATAAGAAAAAAGAAGAAACTTAGTTAAAGAATAAAAGAATGCTCACAGTAGTTTTCCCATATGGTTAACTTACTAAGAGGTTAAGGCAAACTTTATTTTGATGATTCATCCATCCAGATTTCCTGAAAATACATAGTTTGCAAAATATCCAGATCAATTAGAAGAAAAAAGAAGAAACTTAGTTAAAGAATAAAAAAATGCTCATAGTAGTTTTCCCATATGGTTAACTTACTAAGAGGTTAAGGCAAACTTTATTTTGATGTTTCCTTTCATCCAAATACTTGGTTTAACATTGTATAAGCATATTAAATATCCTGAAGAAGTTATTTAAGTTTTTTTATCTTTGCAAAAATAGCTAAACAAATAAATGTAGTAATATTTAGGCGGTCAACTTACGGAGGGTTTTTTATTATAATCCCGCTCAAATTTGGCATACATAGGTAGTCAACCTACAAAGTTTTCCCTACATTATATAATACTAGCTGCGACGTCCGACGTTGCACGTTCTATCTTAAATTATATTTTGCAAATACAGCGATGCCTCATACAAATGCTAGAAACGTTGATTTTTTTTTATTTGTTTAACAATGGCAACTGCATTGATTTGTTTGTTCACACGGCATCTGTAACAATTGTTGACACGGTGCAACAATGCAAATAAAATAAAACGGTCATCATCTAGGTCAAATAAAATTAAAGTTAATTACCGTTAAAAAAATAATTTCAAACTACAGAGAAAAACGTTTATAACTTCTTTTCTAGTTAATTTAGAGACTTCCAATTTTAGCACGACGGACAAAACTCTTTCTAGGATAGTTTTTTGCGGGCTTTTCAATGGTATCAAGCTCGAAAGGATGCAATAATTTCTTCCGATAGAAAAGGACTATTTTATGCAATTTTCGGGACTCCGCTCCAATTGGTCTTAGCGTGATGATATACAGCCTATAGCCTTCCTCCATAAATGAGCTATCTAACAGTGAAAGAATTTTTCAAATCGGACCAGTAGTTCCTGAGATTAGCGCGTTCAAGCAAACAAACTCTACAGCTTTATAATATTAGTATAGATACGGCTAATTCCTTTCCTGACAAATGTGGTCAACTTAGACAGGTGGCCAACTGACAAAGGTTATTTAGGCCATTAAAATTGCTACACCAGGAAGAAATGTAGATAAGAAAAAAATATTTATTGGACGCATATATTATGTTAGAAATAACAACTGATTCAATTTCCAAGAAATTTGGGTGAATAGATACTGAAAAATTCATTTACATATCACAGCATCTTCTTCCTGTCGTTTAAATTTCATGTCTGTAACATGCCGGCTTCTTGGAGTAGCAATTTTAATGGCCAGTAGTGTATATATATACGTATTTAAGAACCGAATTTCCCCTGCCCCTACCTTCTTACAGAAGAAAATTATAAATTTCTCCACGGATTAGTGACATTATAAACATATACTTTTAGTTTTTACTGCATATTATAGAAAGAAGATTGCTTTTTGAAAAGTTTGCAGTTCACTTTTTCTGCTTTACATTTCACTTTTCACTCAGCGGCGGAACAGTGAAATAACTTAAAGCGAGTTTTCATGTGCCATTTAAAATATGTTTAAGTGCTCTTATTTCCGACTTCCGAATAGTCGGATGTATCGTTTTAATATGGCAATAAATTATTTCATCGCTCAATTAACGAATTGTCTTTCACAATAAAACAATATTTCCTGTAACATGATACCCAGCCCCTGCAAAATTGGAATGGAGGCAATTCACCGCTAGAGGGACTCATAAGCGATCATCGTTGTCACGTGATATCCGCTCTTTGTTTACTAAGATTTTCAATTGAGTTCTACGTGGAGTTCGCTAGGCAACATTAGTCATCTTAAAATTATTAGACTATTTTCACAGCCTTTTCTGATTATAACCCAGTATTTACATTTAATTTAATCATTATAAAGGAAATTTATTAATTCTTACAATAGTTATAGTGTTTTATTAAGTGTTAATTTTATGTAATATGGAAGTACTTTATTTAGACCTAGTTTTTAATTAGATTTCTCGAACTCGAAGTAAAGCGGTGCTACGTCTTCCTTTGTTTACATTGCTTTCATCGCTACCACGTGACCAATGACGTTGCTTGAATTGCCTCTATTATCTCCTTAAAGGTTGTTTGAATTTTTTTAAAAAGGCACACACTCACACACACACGTTTGTAACGCCAAAATTTTCTCTAATATCTTAACTGTGACAAGATAACAGTTCTACCATCCACCAAATGGAATTCCACGCCGATGTTTAAAGCCTGGCAGAGTGCCAAGAAGAATCCAGTCATGTTCGAGCGAAGAACTGCTGCAGTGGGGAATGTGCTTCGTTCTAGTTCATTTAGCATACTTGCTTTCTTCCGAACTGATGCTAAACGCCAGTTCGTAAATTTAGTTGCGTTCAATGAACATTACCATTTAATCATTCACCGCTAGAGGGACTCATGAGCGATCATCGTTGTCACGTGATA
Organism: Octonoba sinensis; assembly: GCA_038502835.1. Classification (NCBI taxonomy): domain Eukaryota; kingdom Metazoa; phylum Arthropoda; class Arachnida; order Araneae; family Uloboridae; genus Octonoba; species Octonoba sinensis. Next base: position 25,415,600 of record CM076603.1, read on the forward strand.
TCCGTTCTTTGTTTACTAAGATTTTCAATTGAGTTCTACGTGGAGTTCGCTAGGCAACATTAGTCATCTTAAAATTATTAGACTATTTTCACAGCATTTTCTGATTATAACCCAGTATTTACAAAAATTGTTTTTAAAGGGACAATTTCAAAATGCTGATATTGATACTAAAAGACACCGAAAATTGTTGTACTAATAAATTATATAATATTTTGAGAGCTGAGAAGAATTAATTGTTGAATTTAATTATTATTTCTTGATCTACTGGAAAAGTATTCTTAATCTCTTTGAAAAAAGATTGATATAGTAAACTAAATAGGTTCAGTCAATTTTCTGTGTTCTGTATTGTTTATTTATGGTTTCAGCAAATGAGTTTTGAAAAATAATAATAACATTTCACTTAAAAGCATACTTGAATCCCTATACTAAGCTCTTTTGACTAGAAGGTTAATTTTTAAAACAACTGTGTTGTATATCTGCGAATTCCACGCCAATGTTTAAAGCTGTGATGTGCTCAAATTCTTTCGGAATGGAATTTCCAAATTCTACACAGAAAACGAAAATCAATTTCCTTATCGCATTCCCAATCTTACAGGATTAAAAAGATTTGGCTCTCTTTCAACAAGCGTTGCTCCCTCAAAGAAGACTGGGAATCAAATCCAATGAGCGAACAGCGTTACAGAATTAAATCGAAGACGAGGTTCCACAGGCGATGCATTGAATCTTGGCTTTCCTTTTGGGGCCGTGTGACAAGACATACATACGGTCAATTGAAAAAATTTCTTTACTTCTTATTAAGTTTATTGCTTTTCTTCTCTAAGAAGTGTGGCAGATAAATTGATTGAGGTTATAACACTAAGACTTGAAATTTCCATTTTGCGTTGGTTGAACTAGTTTAGAAAAAGCCTTTTCATAAGAATTAGTTCTACATGAAACGGTAAATGCAATAATTTCAAAAATATTAGATTTTCAATTAAAAGAATATATCGCTAACTAGGGTTTAACCCTTTTTAAGATTGTGGGAAGGATACTTCCCAATAGGGATGTACCGAGTAGCACTTTAGCCGAGTAGCCGAGTACCGAGTACTCGGCCATTTACTACTCGGTCGAGTAGCCGAGTACTCAGCAATTTACTACTCGGGCGGGTACCGAGTACCAAATACCGAGTAATTGTGACTAAGAAAAGATATTAAAAGATAAAAAAATAACAAAAAAATAAATCGGCTGTCCCAGAAAATGTATAAAAATTTGTGTTTTACACCATTATTTATAGCTGCATATTATTGTACTAATCAGTTATAAAGTTATCTACTATTAGTACTCTTTTTAAAACTATTCGGTAATGGGCGAGTATTCGGTATACCGAGCATATACCGAGTACCCGGTACATCCCTACTTCCCACCAAATTAATCAACTTGTTTATAGTAAGCTATTTTTTAAACCTCTGCACTCTCAGAAACGCATACTCAAATCTCGCGAAACTTTCGTCGTATTCGACGAAATTACTTCGTGAAAAATACTCCGAGTAAACCTTTCGTCAAATTGGCGAAGTTTGCGTAATAACTTTTTTAAGTCACGTGATAGCGCGAGGAAAGGATCGTTGTAAATGACGAAATTTTCTTGACGATTGAAGAATCATCAAAGTGAGAGTTGTATTTCTGAGAGTGTGATCGGATGAAACATGTAAAGACTGTAGGAAATATATTTACCAACAAGTGGGAAATTTTAAACGGCGAGAGGCATGTTCTTTCCCTCCCCTCCGAAAAAGAGGAAGACAGGGGTTAAAAATCAAATTATCTTTTAAAATTATCTTTATGGGTTTCATTTTTGAAACCAATCTAAATCCAAAAGAACTATTTTAATGTCCAGCTACTAGCAAAATATAGCCACGCCCCACGTCTGAGGATCGAGCCTGGTAGTGTCGGTGAATTTTTAAGATGCAGAAAATCGTCTGCGCGAATGTCGTATGAATGTGCGGACTGTAAAAGATCCCTTAAGTAGACATTGGCCTTGGATGCTCGTGGCGAAATTAAATTTCTAGTGCAATTTCGCATTAACAGAGTCCGAGTGCTCGCCCTTTCAGGTGGAGAAACCGGACGTCAAAATTCTCATGCGGCATTGGTACTACACTCAGTGTGGTGCCAAAGAGATGGTACTAAGAAAAATATATTTTATCTAAAAAAAACGTTCTTTAAAACGAATTATTTGATGCATTTATTGGATTTAGGATTCAGTTATAGCTATAATGTTCTAAGAACTAAAAAATATTTACATTGCATAAACGTGCTGAATTATTCTACTTATAAAAATAAAGGGATAAACTTTGTGAATTACGAAAAGTGCATATAACCCTTTAAAATAAAATAAATCGTATGAATAATTATTAAATCATTTAATAACATTTATTAATGTTAAATAAAAGATATGAATAATTATTAAATTATTTAATAACATTTATTAATATCAAATAAAACATTTGAATAATTATTAAATTATTTAATAACATTTATTAATATCAAATAAAACATTTGAATAATTATTAAATTATTTAATAACATTTATTAACCGTACACTGAGCTTTTTTGCAGTTGTTGTTTTAATACAACAAGTAAAAAAGCCGCCCTGATATATATTTTTCACGAAATGTTTCGGACAACTTATATTTATTTTATTTCAAAACTATTTCAGCAGCTAAAAACTATTTTTAAAATAGAATTGTAGCTTGCAATTTGTTAAAAAAAATAAGAACTTATTGTTTTTTTTTTTAAATTAACATGTCTTACGATTTTGTGAAGCCCAGCCTTGAGCCCAGTTTACAATATCTAGTTGAAATTATACTAACTAATATGATCTTACATTCAAAATAAAATGAAAGAATGTGCCGCTTGATAAAAATAATACAAAACAAGAGCTTAGTGAAAGAAAAATAGAGCTGCTGCTTAAAAACAACACTGCGCAGTGTTGGGTTAATATCAAATACTTATTAATAAAATAAAATGATTGAATAATTTAAATTATTTTAAAAATATACTGATCAATCAATGCTTAAAAAATGATATAAAACAAAGCTTTCCATTACTAAGGGTTTAATAAAAAGAATTGTATTGATTAGTTTTGAGTAATATTTTCATTAAAAAAATGATTCATTACTGTCCGTAGAAAAAAAAATATGTATGCTTAATCGTCATATATATGTTGCATTTTTCTCTACTAAGATGTGATTGAGGTTGCAAAATAAATTTAACAATTTATTTCGTTTAACAAAATTGATTCGTATTGCATCCCTTTCAAATAATATCCATTTCTCTTCTATTTACGTAATAAGCATTTTCTCAGTGACCAGAAAAAACGTAATTAAATTTAATGCATCTCCCTTCGAAATTGAGGTGTTCTTAAATTTTGCTCGCAACTTTCTTCTCGAACATAAAAGGAAGTTCCAGCATAAATTTAAGAATATGAAAATGAAGTGCTTATCATCCTCCATTTGACGTTTTCGCATGAGGGAATTGATATTTAAGATAATGGCGGAATAAATTCCAGGCACTAATAAAGATTGAAACGCAAAAGTTGGAACAAAAGTTACAAAAAAATTAAATGACAAAAGCCTTCTTGAAAATTGAGAAACATTTTAACTTTCCTGCAAGTACTTAAATTTCCTTTAAAAAAATATCTTTTGTGTTTTGCATCTAGTCATACGATATGTGCCTAAAACCTTTTAAGAATTTATTTCTGCGCTTTGTTAATTTCAGAGCTTTTTGCCTCGAGAAAAAGTATGGAGATAAAGTTCTATTGATTGCCTATTTAAACTTTATTGCTGAGTAACATAAAACGGATGCTTTTCTCAGATGTTTATCGAGAGTAAGTGTTCATTAAGGGCCACTCAGGAAAATGCGGAAAACTATGTTAAAACATCAAAAACATCAGATGAAATATCCTTGTGAAGTGTTTTACCTAAAAGAAAAAATTTTAAACTAGGTAAAAAGTAAAAATTGATATAATGTTGCTCTCTCTTTATCTTTCCCTCTCTCTCTCTCCTCTCTTTATTTTTATCTCTCTTTCTCTCTCTCCTCTCTTTATTTTTATCTCTCCCTCCCTCTCTCTCTATCTTTTCTATCTCTCTTTTTCCGTCTCTCCCTCCCTCTCTCTTTCTCTTTTCTCTTTCCGTCTCTCCCTCCCTCTCTCTTTCTTTTTTCTATCTTTATCTTTCCGTCTATCCCTCCCTCGCTCTTTCTCTATTTCTTTCAATCTCTCCAATATCTCCCACCTTCTCCCTCTGTTTTCTATCTCTCTCTTTCCGTCTCTCCCTCCCTGTCTCTTTCTCTTTTCTATCTTTCACTTTCCCTCTATCCCTCCCTCTCTTTCTCTATCTCTTTCAATCTCTCCAATATCTCCCACCTTCTCACTTTCTCTTTTCTATCTTTCTCTTTCCCTCTATCCCTCCCTCACTCTTTCTCTATCCCTTTCAATCTCTCCAATATCTCCCGCCTTCTCCCTTTCTCTTTTCTATCTCTCTCTTTCCCTCTCTCCCTCCCTCTCTCTTTCTCTTTTCTATCTCTCGCTTTCCGTCTCTCCCTCCCTCACTCTCTCTCTCTCTCTCTCTGAGTCTCTTCTTCCCTCTCTTTTTATCTCTCTCTCTCTCTTGCAAAAATTTCAATTAACAGCTACCATAGCTTGGTATTTTAATAGTGTATTAATATGAATGTAATATGTATTGTACAATTTATTTCATTGCAGGCAATCTATCACCAATACCACTTATTGGAAAGATTATATTCAATATTATTATAATTACTGTGATCGGTTTGCTGAAAACAAATAATCGTTATGATTCGACGCTTTGAAGCAAACAAATAAAGAGATCAAGAAAAAAAATTTCTCACCTTTAACACACAAAAACATGCACGCGTCAAACAGGTCCGGATTTTTTAACGTTATGCTATTAACCACATAACGCTTTGCCCGAGTCTGACACGGACGAAATTTACCGGCAAATTCGCACATGCCCGTCTGAAATGGAAGAAAGTTACCGGCAACTTTTCACATGCCCGTGTTTCACACGGGCGATCTTATATCTCGCGTTATTTTATTTCTAATATCCCTCTGAGATCCTTTGCCCTTTGTTTGTATGATAATCTTTTATAAAACTTTTCCCCCACCCCCACTCTCTAGTCACCCCCTACAGCTATCTATACTATACTATAACAATTTATACTACTTAAAACAATTTATACAATACCAATACCTATATATTCATTGTCAAAAAAAAAAAAACTCGATCATTTGTTGCCAGTTTTTCTTAAAAAACTCGTTCTTTAAGGGGTTAATGCGCCATTACTGGAATGAAACAATTAAATGTATATACGGAACTTCACACCAAACTGTATTTAACTTGTAATAGCAGCAGATGCCGCTTTATGTGATCCCGGTTAATGCTATAAATCGTTTAACGTGCTATAAATCGTTTTAAGACTTGCCCGCTTGTATAAAAATACATTTAAAAGAATCAGATTTTTTTGTGATCAAAACTTCTTTCATTTACAGCATTTATTTTCCGAACAACTTAAGAAAAAGTATTTTTTTTAAATTATTTTCCAAAACTTTTAGGGAAAGGTATTCAAGTATGCTCGTATGAGGGAGGGACTTCGAATTTCGCTTCGATGTGTGCATTAAAAAAAGCCGACGCCGAGTATATTCATAAACGTTGTAAAAATTGCAGGAAAATAAAAATAGATGTATTTTTGAAATAATTATTTTGATAGATATTTTTTTATTATTTTTTTTTTTTTTCATTAAATAGTACATTCACTTCAACAACACACAAATTGACATTTTCTGCGGAAACCAACACTGTATTAATTTGTTAATGTGCGAATGCATGTATTTTTCCAACATTAAAAAAAATATCGTTTATTAAAACCCATCGGTTATTGTTATCAAATCATTTTCACCCATATGGCATCACCTTAAACAGAGTCCACTGTGTAAGACGTCCATAGTGCGCCTAATGATTTATACCATTTAATAAATACATATTGTGGCGTTACATATTTTGTCAAACCGTATCATTCATTTCGAAAAGCAGAATTTAGATGCATCCTTTCAACAGCATACTATTTTTCACCGATACCTTTTTATCCTACTTTCCCGTAAAAAATTTTTAAAGAAAAAGTATGGAAGAAGGCTTAAAATGCAGCGTAAAAATATCGTTAAAAATTAAGAAAAGGTTGTCGGTCTGTCTCCTCCTAATAATTTGGGAATTGTTGATAAATAAAGGCAGTTCAAAAATTTTTAACATTTGCGCTTATGTGGAAATACAAACGAATTTAAAAAAAACTTTGGACATAATATCCAAGTTTCTCTGAACGAGCTTATTCAAAGGAGCTCTCGCCGTGAAGTATTTTTTTTTTTTATTTGAACAATTTTAGTTCAATTTTTAACAATTTAAAAAAAAATTTACTTACCGATTGCGAGAAAATTTCAATCCTGTATAAATCCTGATCTAACAGACGGATTTGCTTGGAACAATTTTATCGGAAAGATCTTATGACGTAGAACATGTACAGATACAAAGTTCATCTATAACTAAACAAGCCTATTTTCCAATGACATTTTTGGATTTGTAGCTTTAAGAATATTTCTGAATATATGGATGAGTCAAAGAATAAATGAGTGAATGAATCAATAAATAAATAAATGAATGAATGAATGAGCGAATTGATGAATCAGTTAATGAATATGTGTTTACCGTTGAAAAATATATATTTGATGTCATTAAGAACTAAAGCGAGAAAAAAAGAGAGAGAAAGCTAGATTATAAATTTGATGCTGGTGTATAAGGAAAAGCAGACTCGTATTGTTCTAGATGGAACTTCTTGTTAAATTTAGATTTAGTGTACACCGAAGCAGGCATATTATACATGGCGAAAGAACTTATTAATATGCAATTTAGTAAAGATTAGAGTACGAATGAATTGAGCAGAGTATTTCCTAAAACCGTAGTTAGAGTTTAAGCACGTAATCTAAATCAAATGAAAGCATGAAACGAAATTTTCAGTCTCTTGTTACATTAGCCATTTTTCTTCACAGGCGGTGTAGGAAAGAATGCTGAAAATTGATTGAATTTTCCGAAAACTTACTTCGTGTTTCCGTTTATCTATTATTGATTGGTTTATGGATTTTGAAGTTCAACATCAACGTAAGTGGGAAATTATACTCTTTAAAATATAGTTTTGGGAGCATATTTTCCTTTAAGTTTCTTTGAATTTAAAGCTAATTTGACTTTTACTGGAGGAAATCGTTGTAAACTTACAATCGTGAGAAGAACTTTTCTTTACTTATTTTCAAAATAATTCTTTCGTTTAACGAGAGCTAAAATAGCAATGTCATTTGCATTTCTTAAAATAGCCTTGTTTACCTTCCAACCCAAGATATATTCAGCATTGACTTCATTCTCTAAAACTTTTCATGCTCATGATATACTATGTTTAATACTATATATTTGGTTGATGCATAAACTCGCGCGTTTTTTTTATTTATTTATTTTTTTTTTTTTATAACTTTTGAGATACATAATACACGATGCTTGGGTTATCAATAAAGCTTTTTCCAACGAGTCCTGGGAACTTATATTGCCATTATACAGAAATTTTAATAAAAATAACTATTCGTAAATTCTAATTCAATGCATTATTTTTCTTTTTTTTTATTGTGGATTTGGTTTTTTATTTTTATTAGAACGCAGACCGCAAATCATAAACGACACAAATCTCTCTAGCAGCTTCTGTGGCTTTGGCACCTCGATTAAACGCAAAAAGCAGGTGGTGTCGGAAATGCTCGTTTTTGTCGACTTGACACTCCATTTAAATACTCTAAAAGGTACCAAAAATTAAAGTCAACAAAAAAGTAAAATACACTATTTTATAGAGCGAAAAATTATCTTTCGAATAACACAAAAGATTATGCCAAAAAATTTAATTTTTAACGCAATTTTTTTTAATTAACAAAAAACGCGGGAACTTATGTATCAACCCAATACAACGATTAACTCAATTGCTAAAAAATAATGTTTTAAAGGACAGTATTACACAAACAGAGGAATGTGTATGTATTTAAAAAGAAAAGCGAATATGATCCGGTTTCGCAGCTTAAAGACGTGCTTTATAATTTGTTTTTACTTTTATTTTTTAAGGGGGGACAGTACCACTTTTCAAATTTTCTTTCGTTTGAGAATTAGATGAAAAATAATACATGCATTTAATTCTAATTATGATCAGAAAAGAAATTTTAAAGTAGAACCTCAATATGAGCAACCATTAATTTAAAATTTAAAAAAAATCTCAACTTTTCATTTTTTAAAATTGCTTATAACTTTCTCAAATATATCTTTTTCCAAAAGTTTTTTCTTTATAATTCTTCCGAAACATTCCAGAATAAAAGTTAGCATGGGATTAACTATCTGAAACTTAGTTGAATTTCAGTATTTTTTTTCGTTACAATCTCGGAAAAAAGGACCAAAAATTCATATTCAACAATTAAATAAAAATAAACTTCAAATTTAGAGTCAAACCCATACTAATATTTGTTAAACATTATCCGTGAAATGCACGTAGAAAGTTTCAAAGCTGTATCTTTCCCCGAAAAAAAAACCTTAGGGATTTTGCCACAAGTAATAGGTCAGAAATACAAAGCAGAGAAAAATGCGTTAAAAGTTTTTAACTGAAAACAGATAAAATCATTTACAAATTTTTTTAAAAGTTTTGCTCACATGGGTTTGAAATTTTGCAGGAAGCTTTAAAACAGTTTTATCTATTGAAATAGGTAATAAAATGTTTTTCGACATTTTGCACACTTTTGAGGAACTGTGCCCCCTTAAATTAAAATTTCTTTTTTATATTAAATGCCGCAAATTATATGAGTATCGGACTTTACTTTGATACTATAATTTGGCCTCTTAGCCTTTTTAAAGCACTTTTTGACTGTACGTTCTATAATGTAGTTCTAGTTTTTATAAATGTATCTTATATATAAGCCGCTTAAGTGTCTGTTTGTCGCTGATAACTTATTCCGAATTTCTTATTTGGAGAAAAATGCCCGTGCTGCCATCTACGCAATTGTTTCTATAATAAAAACGACAAATAATCGAAGCATTTCTCTAGCATTTTGAGTGAGGTATCGCTAGACTTGCAATCTCCGTTAAAAATTAATGTAACGCGAATTTAATTTAATCCTTCTTTGTTTGTTTTAATTTATTTATCGTCTGCGCTTTTTATATATATTAAAGTGGCAGCACTCTTTTTTCCAGTTTCGTTAAAACTGATGTTTTGACGATGATTATGTTGGATATAAATAAATATATTTCACAAACAATTTGATTATATCCTAAATAATACTTTTATTTTACAGATTATTATAACTTAGATATTTTGTTCGGTAAGAATATTTTTTCCTGAAATTTATTATTTATTCATTAAACTTTACTGTTCTACCTGATAAATATCTTTTTGATTTGATGTGCGTTTCCAATGACTGGTAGAATTGTATATTTATAATATCTAGAACAGCGGTCATTTCGTATGACCGCCGGGCTTACTAGTACAATTATAGTCCCGAAGAGAATTGCACGAAACACACAGCCTATGTCAATCTTCTTGATCCAACTTTGAAGATCTACGATAATTTATTTCCGAAATACAAATAACACTTGATTTCATGGTTAGAAACAGAAGTAGCATAATGTTGTACTTTTTTCAAATGACCGTGTCAGTCCAAAAAGCAGTGCAGGAATATTTCATTTTTGCCCATAAGCGTTGTTAATTTTTTTTTTTTTTTTTTTGTTAACTGTTCAAAATTGAACGAAAAATTGTTCAAATCAAAATGTAAAAAGTCAAATGGAAATTAGATGTCCTTGCTGAGATCTTTCGGATGCAAAAAGAATTTTTCGAATCTGACAATTCGTTCAAAAGTTACTAGGCGGGACAGACAGACCGATAGACACACATTTTTAGACACAAACCCTACTTTCAAATTTTTTATTTTTCAATCTTTATTAGATTACTTCCTTTTATTTCACTTTTCTTTATTTTTAACGATATTTTTACGTTACATTAAGCCTTCTTTCATGCTTTATTATTATTTTTACGGTAAAGTAGGCTAAAAAGAAAAATAATAAATACAAACTCGGAAACTGTGGTGTAAAAGAATTCTCACTAAAACATAGTATACTGCAAATCTGTATGATAAACTAGGTTAATTCTGATACACATGCGTTTATCACTGTGCCCTAAAGCATTTTATATTAACACTTTACCTTTTAATTATATTACCCTTGTTAAAGCAATATGTCAATGATATAATATTTGTATGCCTCAAATAAACTTTTGCTAAATTTGAGCTGAGGTTTTTTTTTTTTTTTTTCTTCGTGCCTTAATGTCAGAACGTAGTTTCAAACGTATTGAAATCAAAAGCCATAATTTGAACACCGCAGATTAATTATTTAAAGTACTATTTTAATTTAAGCATAAACTTAACTTTGGTGCATAGCATCCCTTCGCCCAATGAATATCTATAACTTTTAAGGGGTGATGAAATTCTGAAATCTAGCAGTGAAACATTTTGTACAAATTTATTACACGATTTCTGATCAAAACAAAATATGCGTAACTTGTACATATAAATATATATTATAATCTGGATTTATATATAGAAGGCGTAAGTAATTTGTTTAAGTAATTAGTGTCACACACACATGCACTTCTTTGAAGGAAAAAGAATGCATAAACTCTTTAACATTTTGATTCATAAATTTCGCCTAAGGTTTGAACAAAAGTTTCAGAAATTTTTGTGAATTATCTAATGCATTAATAACATATGCACTCAAAAGGTATTAAGTTCCTTAAGAACCTAATTATTTGAAGCACTAATTGGCGTTTTATTCAAGTTGTCCTTAAATGTAGGATTAAGGAATCAAATTAAGCAGAGTTCAATAATTTGATGAAGTTTAGGAGCCGACGATTTCAAAATATGCATTAACGAAATGCAAATACGTATATTTTAAGTGTATAGTTCATGGAAATGAAGAATTTAAGTTTTTTTTTATTTATACATCTATTTATTCATCAAATTTAAGCGTGGAAGAAAAACTGACAGCTCTCTTATCTTGAATAATTCATCTCATTCATTTGTAAAAGGAGTTAATTTGTTGAAACTATTTTGAAAATTATATGTTTTGAAAAAAACAAAATCATGGGATAAAATTTTAAGCCATTTATTTGTCATATAAGACCATCAAATAATGAGATAAATTTATTGTCACATTCATTACTACTGGAATAATTAGTACATTTCACTCCAAAGCGCATTTTTGCTTTAAGTTGTATATTACTAAGATTCTTTATTTTTCACAATGTGAAAGAATTTAAATAAAAGTTGTTACATTTTACACCCAAAAATTGTTTTATTATTTCAACGCATATGATTCTATAGGCTCCAATTCATTTTCATAAAATATTATTAATGGCGTCTAAACTTTTGAAAAACTCAAGGTATAATGAAAAATAGGCAGTCTAAAAGTTAATAAATCAGTTCTATCAGTCTGTCTAGCTATGTATTTTTCTGTTCTGTTTAAAAATAGATATAAATTAATTGACGTTCAAATATTCATATTATTAACCAGCGTTACAGTTTAAAATGCTAATTATGAGCTTGGTGGATTTCAGATAGTATTACAATAATCAAAATTGGGGAATACATGAATACAAATTGATTAAATACTGCAATTAATATTAAGTTACAATGTAACATTGATTAGGTTTTTTTCTTTGAAAATCATCTCAGTGTTTAGCATATGGTCGCATTTTTCTCAGAATCGAAATTGCAAGAATAAAACAAGACGTTCATGCTTTTTTCATAAAGCATTTAGCGAAATATTTTTAAAGAAAACAATCGTAAAGTAGTCGAGACGAAAATCTCAAAAACAGATCATTGAGTATGAGTTGCGTAAAAAATCTTAAACGATCGAGGGCTGAAGAAAGCATGTTGACGTAAAATTTTCGACTTCCCCATGAAGAGCAAAGGGGAGGGAAATGAGACTAGACAAATACAAAAGTGACGACCAGCATCAGGCTCAACTAGAGTGCCTTGAATGTCAGAGTGACGACCAATCATGATGATTTTCCTCTTTTCACAAGCACGGCTGATCACTCTTATGTTCCAGACACTCTAGGCCCACCTAGGCTGCTCCTAGTCAATTTAGTGATCCCAAAAAAAGTTCAAAACCGCTCTTAAAATAGATCAATAGCCTTTTGATGCTATTGTATCTCAGATAAAGTATGGTTTAAGCTAAATAGCTTGATACAAAACTTTTCCATATACAGTAGAACCTAGATTATCCGAGGTAATGTGGACCGAGGGTACCTCGGATAATCGAAAACTCGGGTAACACGGACTCTGTCAAAATCGAGAGGGAAACAGGGGTTGAAATGAATGAAAATGTCGTCAAATATGTAAAAAAAAAAGGCATTTACGTATTATGAAATGAAAAAAATGACGTTACATACATACAAATATCTACATGTAGATATGTATCCATATATATTGCATGTATACATCAGTAGAGTACATGTTCCAGTTACAGCTATTTCTTGAAGAAGTCCATATTGTATATAATTGGTTTCTGTTTAACGGAACTCGCGCGCTTTTTTGCTGCCGTTTTACCCAATGGCTGTAGTCGTAAAAGGGTCTGTTGAAGTTGTCTCTGACTTGTTCTATTTCTTTATATCACCAGAAAATAAAATAAAGATGAAACGTACGCCACTGGTTGACTGACGTCACTCAGTAACGCTGCCATCGGCCGTTAAAAAAAAAATTGTCGCTTTTTTCAAGGACTAATGTACCTCGGTTAACCCGGAACTCGGTTAGTCGGAGCTCGGAAAACCGAGTCTCTACTGTACTAATTATATTTCCAGAAATGGATGTAAATGAATGCTAATGTGCTCAAAGCAGCATAAAGTTTAACAATATTCAGTACTAATGAAAATGGAACCAGTTTAAGAAAGTTACATTGGGTTTCTACTGTCTCAGAATTAATCTTGAATCCTCTCAATTCCAAGCAATTAATTGGCCTACCATTTCAAACTTCAAAATGCGTTTTCACGTCTGTCAAATAATAACTCTTTGCATTAAGGACTCTTTAAAGATGCCACACCGGTAACTTTAAAACTAATTTTTAAATGAAAAGGAAAAATACTGGAGAATGCACAAAAGTATGTTTACCCATATTTTTGGGACTTTCAATTTTGCATTTTGCTAAACTTTTTTTCTTCTTCTAATTTTAGCTTTTTTGCTAAAGAACTTTTAGACGCAAGCCAAACCTTGAACCATCTTGATTGTTTGGTAAAATAAATTCAAGTTTGTTCAAAATTATTTCCAAGTAACTGTAAGAAAAAATGCTTTTCACCTATTCTGCTCTTTAACAAACTGATTTCTCTTAAATTATTCTAAATTATCCTTATATACCACTTCTTGTTTCCAGTTCTTCGTGGATTTTTGCGAATCTTATTCCACTCCGTAGGAGGGTGCAGCTAGAATTTGTCCTGGCATTTTCTAGGCCAATAGATAATATAAAGTTACCTCAACCCCTTGATTTTATTTAAAACGCAAAAATCTAGACCATAATTTTAGTAATATTAGTGAAGCATAAACATATAGAAATAAACAACAAACGCTTTAAACGGGAGTACTAAGTATTATTTTACAGCAAAGTACCAATTTTGTTAAAAAATTAATTTGAAAACAAATGAAGCACTGAATTGTTAATGTAAGTAATAAATATTCTGCGAAATCTTTGTCAGAGCGCAAGTTCAAATAACTTTTACGATGAAAAGCAAGATCCAAAGCGTTGTTCAAAACTTTCTTAACGACATGCACATAAATTAGAATCTTTTATATTAAATTCAATGCAAATTTGACAAAGAATTTCTCTGATGTGCCAATATGTGAGTCAGAACTAATTTCTGAACCAATTTGACGCATCAGTTGATAAAATTATGATTAATTTATTAACGAATGCAATTACTTTCGTCTCATATTTCGTGAATAAATTGAGCAACTGTCTGTGAAATAAATTGTGTTTTGGTAATTAGCTTAATAGGGAATATTTTGTTAGTACATGACATTTCAAAATTGCTTGTTTGTAGCACTGATGCTTGTGTTCTTCTTAAACATTGCCAACCCGAAAGGTTACACGTTAAAGCACCGTTTCTCAAAATACTTCAGTGTTGCACCAACCAAAAGTCAACAAACACATCAAAAGCATTGTGACTCCCTTGCTACCATATTTTGCATGTATATTATTAAATTTTTTAACACTTGATAATAATTTGGAAAGTTTTATCTAATAAAAGGGTGTTTCGGATACGCGTCTTGCTTTTTTAAACAGGTTGCGGTATCCCTTAAACCGGAAACCGACCCATAGGGGTCACGACCGTGACCTTCAGAAAGCCCAAGTCTTAAAATTTCATTTGTGATAAAAAGAAAAATATATTTTTTAATTATCTAATGTTCGTTTTATTAGGAGGAATTGCAGAATTCAAATTAATTTTCTTTTTGTTTTCCTTTAAGTAAATTATATAAAATCTATTTAAAATTTGGGTAAAATTTATGAAAAACAAAGTTGAAAATAATACTTGTAACCTAGGTATGGAGAAAAGAGTTTAAGAAAATTTGATTGAAAAAAAAAACACGCCTGAGTTAGTGGACATGTTTCTCCTTATTTTATATTGTTATTTAATAGTTTTTGTTATATTTTAAATTATTAGCAACACAAAAAGTCTTCCAAATATTATGCAAGGGGTTCCTTTAACGAGAAGTCTGAACCTGTTCATATATGTGCTCCGTAATAAAAGTGAACTTGTTTCAAGACCTCAATAAGATTTCTTCATCGAGAAGAAACATTAACTCGACTGGTATCTTTTCGCTGAAAATTTGCAACGAAAAAGTTTCAACATAGCCGGGGAAAAATCATACAGTTCCACGAAGATCTTTCATTAGTCAACAAGAACTAGAAATCGGATCGAAGATTTTATTCTTCGAAATTCTCACTAATAAAACTTACTCGTAAATTAGGAATATAAATTAGCACATTTAAAACTAAATTACAAAATTACTGAATAATTATCCAATATCTTATAGATATGTCTTATCGTATATAAAAATCCAAACAAAGCATTAATTATTAGTTACTGGACGAGGTAAGACATTAATATGTTTACTATTTAATGACAAAAAGTTGAAAATTTGGCCACATTCGAATTGAATATGAACTGAGTATTTAACATTTAACCAAATGACTGTTAGTTATGTCTCTTTCATATGGTATTTACTTTGATTCCTTGGCATATTTTGAAATGGTGACACTGTTGGAGCAAAATGCTTCATTTATTTCATAAACTTTTCGCTGCCAGTTTTAGAAGAAGACTGTCGTTCAGTTGCTCACATGCGTGCCTTGGTAAGTAGGAATGTTAGAAAATTTCGGATGATTTTTCTGGTTCCGGATTCCTTCTAAATGCAGCTATTGTAAATTTTCTGCAGAAAGCAAAATAAGATACGATGTTAAAAGAATTGCCACGATAATGTTATATTATTTTTCATTGTGTATTTATTTTATTTTCTAGCGTGTTTCCGTTATTTTAGACGTTACTTTTAAAAAAATAATGAAAGAAACGTAAGTTATTAGCAGGGATTTAAACATATAAGAGAAATATCATACCTATAAATTGTTGTTTCAAAGAACTCAAATTTTTCTCTGTAATTTTTTTCAAGAAGCTTGGCAATCATTTATGATTTCCATTAAAAACAAATAAATCAAATGAAAGGTATTGTTTCTTAGTCATCTGAAGTAATCAAAACAATTCTTCAAATAAATGTATAAATATTACGAAATTAAGAACATCTGCTCGTGACAACCCATCCTCTTTCTCAACACGACATCACATTTAATTATGAAATTGAATTTAATTAAATCAGAAGATGTCACGCAGTTACTTGAATATTTATTCAAGTGACTTATAATGTCTAAAGAATAACTTTAATGAAGCATTGAGCATTTCAATTTCTTCATAATTTGGAGTTCTGCAGCGGAATTAATAAAAAAGCTCTGAATAAAATGAAAATTAACATAGCAAAATTAATGAACCTTCATAAATCGCGAAAGAATTTTATCGTCGTGCATGTTTTGCAATTTTTTCCTCTGTTAATGTTTAAAAATCGTGGATGTATCAATTTTCCAATGTTTGCCGAAAGTAGTGACGGTATCACTTTTGAAACTAGATCTCTGTGTTCCGAAATTTAAAAAATTTACTGAAAAGAGCTTCCGAAAGGTATAGTACAATAAACTATTAGTACAATATATACAGTAAAACTCATCTATAACGGACATCAGCGGGACAAAAATATTTGTCCGTAATAGAGAGGAGTCCGCAAAAGAGATTTTTTAAATTAAAAAATAAATTTGCTATTGGTACAATATATACAGTAAAACTCATCTATAACGGACACCAACGGAACAAAAATATTTGTCCACAATAGAGAGGTGTCCGAAAAGGAGGGGTTTCTTTAAAATTAAAAAATGAATTTGCTATTATAGTACAATATGTACAGTAAAACTCATCTATAACGGATACCAGCGGGACAAAAATATTTGTCCGCAATAGAGAGGTGTCCGAAAAAAAGAGCATGTTTTTTTAATTAAAAAATAAATTTGCTATTGGTGCAATATATGCTGTAAAACTCATCTATAACGGACACCAGTGAGATTAAAATATTTGTTCGCAATAGAGAAGTGTCCGCAAAAGAGGGGGTTTTTTTTGAATTAAAAAATAAATTTGCCATTTGTGCAATATATACAGTAAATACAAATAAATACAAATTTATTTGTTTATTTATTCATTTATTTATTAAAATTTAAAAATATTTTGCTATTAGTACAACATATACAGTAAAACTCATCTATAACGGACACAGCGGGACAAAATATTCGTCCATATCAGAGAGGTGTCCGGGAAAAAGGGTTTTTTAGACTCAACGCTTTGCTGTCGGTAAATTAAAAACTATGTGTCTAAAAGGCGTGTCCGCATTTGAGGGGTGTAATTTACGAAGAGTTTTACTGTACATACATATGATTTTCAATAACAAATAGTTTTAGGAAAGGAAAGGGGAAAATAAAGGAAAGAAAAGAGTAAATAAAGCAAGATCCAAAAAAAGGAAAACCGACTGGGTGATTAAATTGAAGATTTCACTGAAAAATTTCGAATTCAAAAGCAAACATTCGGTGAGTATTTCTCCTGTAGCTTATACTCCGCGCAAGGTATTCACTGATGTTTTTCATTCCTTTCTTGTAAAGCGTGAGCTGAAAGGAGATCGAAGCTTTTTAATCTCCCGAGAGAAATATGCAAGAAAATCGATGAAGTTCCAATTTTTTGGACAATGAATTAAGATGAAGAAATTTAAAATTATGTTTCTTCTCAATTTTAAAAGGTATATCAAGTAAGCAGAAACGTTGCTGGTGATTTAGTCGGCTACGGTGACTAAAACCTACGGCGCATTCGGTATAATCTATATATGTAAAAATGAATGTATGTCTGTCTGTTCTTTATGCATTACTACACCATTCATCCGATCGCCATGAAACTTTGGGATGTGGTTGAGTACACTCCTGCGAAGGTTTCTGAAAAAAATCCTACAGGTAGTTCTTTTTTTATTTCAATTTTACGCAATTGTCCACATAAATTCCCCATTATGGGGGTGAAAAAAGCCTTGCATATATTAATGTAATATATCGATCGAAAGCGCTAATTTTTCTGCACAACTTGACATTTGTTCTAAGTTTCTAAGTCAACAATAACGCTAGTTATAAGCTTTTTAGTGCGATTTCTGAAGGCTTACCTTGATCCAAAATTATTAATTATCAGTGTCCTCAACTCCGGGTGAATAGTGTTAGCTTAATCTATATATATAAAATGAAAGTTTGATGAACTTTCGAGTTGGCAACGTCCATGTTTATATACGCGCTGCAGCAAAATCTACACCACGTACGATTACGAAAAGTGGCACAAAATTCTATCATATCTTGGTGGTTTGCACTTCGAAGCTGTTTTTTTTAAATTCGTTCAATATTCTTTAAATTCAACAATTAAAATATTAATCCTTCAGCATTTTCTTTACTTCACACGAGTTCTTGAAAGTGAATTAAAGTGAAGTGAGTTTTAGAAATTCCGCGGATGAATGTAAACAATAATGGCGCCGGCCTTGCATGTATCGAAAATCAGTGTGTTTTAGAAACTCTTTTCAGATTTGATTGATTATTTCAATGAAATTTATTTTTTAAAAGATGCAATCCATTAAAAATTGCAGTTACAATTACATCAGTAACAAATAATGTTTTCTGCATGAGTGATTCTGATACATTTCCGAAAATCTTCGAGCACCTGTTCCGAAAGTTCGGAAAAAAAATCCGAAATTTTTAAAATTTACTTATTTTACGATTTCTTTGACAATTAATATCTGTGTTTTTCTTTCTACCTATTTTGTACTGCTTTAAAATACTTTCAATACAATAATTCTTTTCAGAAAAAAAAAAAGACTTCTGGTATGCAAGACCTTTCATTTAATTTCTTGAAGGATTATCTTTGAGCTTATATATATATATATATATATATATATATATTTGCGTATGTACTGTGTGTTGAGGAGGGGGGGGGGGTTGTTAACCTATATAGTTTTTTATTTTAAATTGATGGTGCATACTTTTTCTGAAAATTTTGTGTGAAGTTCGGAATTTTTTTTTCCGCATTGAATAACCCATGGTTATTGGAGAGGTGGAAAATTTGATTTTCTTTTTTAGAATGTTGTTGGGCATGCTTGAACAATATATATCGATTTCAAGCATTATTATTCAATTAAGCGGCTCGCCCAACCAGTTTAATTCAACTAGGATGAAAATTTTAATATGTTAATAGATTATTAAACTTATTAGTAACATAGTATAAAAATAATGTTCATTAATTACCAAAAACAAGTAGCGAACTACTAATAGACTTAATTTTTTAATTTTTGTATCACAATTTACCCTTTTTATTGGTTGAAATAAACATTTATGAAATAATATTTATATTTTTGAATTCAGACTCAGAAAGAATGTACTGCTATCTATCGAGTCAGAATAAAAAAAAAGCTATGTAAAAGTTTTGATGATGTAATAAAGATAAATATGCCACATGATCCAAATATAGATCAATAAATATAGGTTATTAGTCATAGATTGAAATAATTTTATACCTAAATCAAAGTACATATGCATTTGTGGAAAAAGACTGGCTGAAATAAGTTTTTTATCGGCTCAGAAGTGACTTAAGAAGTCGCTTTCGGTGTCTTGCTTCTGGAAAAAAACAAGTTGCGACGTAGGCGCCGCTATTTAAACTTTGCCCGGGCAACGCCGTTGCGGGTACCGCTAGTTTCAACATAAAACTAATTTTTCAAAATAGAGAGACATCAGTTTAGTTACCAACGGAAAAACAATCATAAAGCATACCTTCGATTTAACGTTTTTCTCAAATTTGCAATAGGTTTTTAATTCGAGATTGTACTTGATTAAAGTATTGTCTCCCCGATTTAACGATTTCCTTGAATAAGCAATAGCATTTAATTAAATATCATCGGAAAAGGAATACGTATGGTTTATACTAGATTTCAAATAACGTGGGGCGAATATGACACGCTACAATTTGACTTTTTTAATTAGTCATTGGCGATAAATCGGAACACACTAATGAAATTGTACTTACGTTTTTTAGGTACGGTTAAAATTCAGCACGAGCAGCGCCGTGCGGGTACCGCCAGTATACATATAAAATGTCAGTTACTTTTGTTGAGTGAATCATTTCTGTCAAACAGCAGCAAAGTACCGCTCAACTTGAACGACTGATTTTTTTTTTTTTTTTTTGGAAAAGGGTCAATCCATGTGAAATCATCCAGAAAAAGCGAAAAATGTTGCTCGATGTTTTTGATTGTTTTTATATTTTGGCAGTCAATTTATTGTTATCTTGAGACCCCAAAACAAGTGTTAAAAAGTTTTTTAATTCTTGAAATTTTTTATTACAGCCGTTTCCAAGACACATCTTTAGTGATTTTTCATGAAAATACTGCTTTACATAAATCTTTGTAACATTTTTATTTCTGAATATTTCAAAATGATTTAAAAACCATTATATTCTGTAAGAAATGAGAAAAATTTTGCTTTCGGTTTCTTTTTTGATATATTTTTTTAAAAATACGGAAATGGAGTTGTAAAATACCATTTTCAAAACGAAAACTTGCGTTTTTCAGGTTAAAATTTTTAATGGAAGAAACTAAGACTCGCCTTTACACTTTTTTCCCTGAATAGATACCTTTTGGTAGTTTCATCAGAAGCAGTATGGAACATTTGGAGGGTTTCCTTTATTTTATATAATTAGCCAAACTTGGCATTTTGGTGTAGAAATGCCAACTTTGAGACTCAATATCTAAAAAGGGACTGAATGAAATTTTATGAAATTTTAGGGGAATAATATTTTTATAGATATAAATATGTAGTAAAGTTTTTATAAGTGATATCGAAGCTGTTTTAGAAATAGAGCACCTAGAAGTCAGGCAAAAAAATCACGTGTCTTTCCGCCTTTTTTCACATCTAAATGTCATCATACTGCCTTATTTATTTGGCTATATAAAGTTTGGCTAATTACTCAATGCTTCAAAACGTTTATAAGATCTTCCAAGGCTTATAAATTTACTTACAGCGACACATAAGCAACAAAATCAACGATCAATGTTAAATTTCAAAATCCATGTTTGTTTTGTTGTAGTGAGCCAGCACAAAAGTATATCATTTCTTAACTAGTAACCTTTTATTGCTAAACTTTCTACATGATTTGACGAAGAACAATTAGTCACGTAGTCTTATGTTTATATTTTTCGATGATTCAAATTTTGCGTTGAAACTGCAACTTTAACTAATGCAGTTTAGCGTGAAAACATTTTTCCCCCTCTACCTTGTTTAAACACAAGCAAAACAATTTAAAAAGGAAACAATAGTAATACATAAATTACCATTGGATTCTCTTTAAAATACTCGTTTTTTCTTTTCTTCGTTTGACAAAGAGTGACTTAGTGCTTTTAATAAAAAGATAAATTACTTGTTGTAGTAATTAAATTAAAACACGATATATTAGTTCATTTCATCGCAAGTAAACCAAAATAGAAAAAAAGCAAAGTTTTTGCGTTAACTCTGCATTAGTTAAAGTTGAGTCTCAGACACAAAATTTGAATATTCGACTAATATAAAAATTAGACTACATGACTAATTGTTCTTCGTCAAATCATTTAGAAAGTTTAGCAATAAAAGGTTACTAGTTAAGAAATGATATACTTTTGTGCTGGCTCACTACAACAAAACAAACATGGATTTTGAAATTTAACATTGATCGTTGATTTTGTTGCTTATGTGTCGCTGTAAGTAAATTTATAGGCCTTGGAAGATCTTATAAACGTTTTGAAGCATTGAGTAAAATAAATAAGGCAGTATGATGACATTTCGATGTGAAAAAAGGCGGAAAGACACGTGATTTTTTTGCCTGACTTCGAGGTACTGTATTTCTAAAACAACTTCGATATCACTTATAAAAACTTTACTACATATTTATATCTATAAAAATATTATTCCCATAAAATTTCATAAAATTTCATTCAGTCCCTTTTTAGAAATTGAGTCTCAAAGTTAGCATTTTTACACCGAAATGCCAAGTTTGGCTAATTATATAAAACAAAGGAAACCCTCCAAATGTTCCAAACTGCTTCTGATGAAACTACCAAAAGGTATCTATTCAGGGAAAAAAATGTAAAGGCGAGTCTTAGTTTCTTCCATTAAAAATTTTAACCTGAAAAACGCAAGTTTTCGCTTTGAAAATGGTATTTTCAAACTCCATTTCCGTATTTTTAAAAAAAATATCAAAAAAGGAACCGAAAGCAAAATTTTTCTCATTTCTTACAGAATATAATGGTTTTTAAATCATTTTGAAATATTCAGAAATGAAAAAGTTACAAGGGTTTATGTAAAGCAGTATTTTCATGAAAAACCACTAAAGATGTGACTTGGAAACGGCTGTAATAAAAAATTTCAAGAATTAAGAAACTTTTTAACACTTGTTTTGGGGTCTCAAGATAACAATAAATTGAGTGCCCAAATTTAAAAAAAATCAAAATCATCGAGCAACATGGCCTGGATGATTTAACATGGATTGACCCAAAAGAAAAACGCAGATAAATTTAAACCGAATTGAGATCGCCGCTGTTGTTAAAAGCTCTTCTATTTGAAAGCAGTATCATGTAAATAATTATTGTATATAGTGTTACTTTCTTGCTTGATTTTATGTGAAATAAATGTTTAGTTTTGAGGTCACTGGAAGAAATTGATTGTCACACGTAATTCAGTGATGATATTTATATTGTTAATAATCCATTTAGTTAAAGACTTGTGCTTTACTTAACAACATATTAATTATTTACTCAAAATTATATTTAATACTGTAATGATTTATATGTAATACTAACGGAATAAATGGTGTATGGGAAAACTATGCGTCAAAAACTGCGACGATGGTACCACACTCATTCATGCCGCTGAAAGAGTTGGTACCAATCTCTGGGAACGCACTAGGTCTGCAATGGTTAAAAACCAATACAACGCAGAAAATTAGAAAAAAAAAAGCGTTTGTTTAAGTGATAGTGACCCAAATAAACTCGCCGTTATAATCGCTAAATTGGATGAACAATCTTATATATAAGCGGCTTAAGTGTCTGTCGCCGATAGCTTATTGGTTGCTTGCGTAACTGTAATGCAGTTGACATTGTTGTAACACACATGTGAAATATACTAATAATCAAAACATTTCTCATGTTGAGTGAGGTATCGCTAGATTTGCAATCTCTGTTAAAAATTAATGTAAACGCGAATTTAATTTAATCCTTCTTTTTTGTTTTAATTTATTCATCTTCTGCGCTTTTTGTATATATTAAAGTGGCAGCGCTCTTTTTTTCAGGTTTCGTTAAAACTATTGTTTTGACGATGATTATGTTGGATATAAATAAATATTTTCACAAACAATTTGAGTATATAGTAAATAATATTTTTATTTTTCAGATTATTATAATTTAGATATTTTTTTCAGTAAGAATAATTTTTTCCGAAATTATTATATGTTTATTATTTATTCATTAAACTTTACTGTTCTACCTGAAAAATATCTCTTTGATTTGATGTGCATTTCCGGTTACTGGGAGAATTGTATATTTATAATATCTAGAACATAGGTCATTTCGTATGACCGCCGGGGTTACTAGTATATAAATATACAAGTAGCATAACGTCTTAATGCTAAATTTAATTATTACGGGCAATTTTCGACTGTTGGGCTAGTTATCATTATTATGCAGACCGTTTAATATTACTGTTAACCTTTTAAAGCAAAATGGCCCTGAAACATTAAATGTTTTGCACGTCTTGAATGGATTAAAAACGTTTTAAAACATACATAAAGAATGAAAAAGCAGTGATACTGGATAATTATCACTACATTAGCATCCAACGAAACGCTTTATTATTTTTTTCCTTTCATGTTCATTACAAACTTCTTTTTTCTCTCTGTGGTAACAAATTCAGTGCGTGATGATTAAATGAATCAATAAAACGTATTACTTCTGTTCATAACTATTTACTCAATCATAAAAATATTTGAGTGATCACGCATTTAGATAGCAATGTTATTACTTCATCTTTTCTCTTTAGGATTTTTTCCCAATCTTTTCAGAATTAGATATTAACATTAGTGAATGTTTTATGTGAGAAACTGTTATGAACTTGATTAATTTTTTGTGTTGTTTTGTTTTGCACTAAATATCAATTTATATAAACGATACTTTGGAAAGGTCATTAGAACCAATTTCTTTGGGAACGTAATAAAAAACGAAATTATGATGAAATTATATTTTTTTTATGTAACATTATTAAGCTCTCGCGCCATTTTCTCATTAATTGGTAATGAGAGAATTTATATCTTTCATAAATGGAAGCTAAGTGCGCGAAATTTTTCGATCACGTAGTATTTGAATGAGAAGTGTTTGGGAAAAGTTTTTATAGGATATAAATGTCGGAATTTTTAAAAGTATAGTTTGATTTTGTAAAATACTTCTATTTAAGGGATCATTCATAAATGATGTCACAAAGGGGGAGGGGATTCGTGAAATTGTGACAAAGTGTGACAAGGGGAGGGGAGGAGGTAACAAAAAGTGTCACATCAATGCTTATGCAACATAGCGTGACACGTGACAAAGGGGGCAGGGGGGTCCGTTGAAGTGTGACATTTTGTAACAAAGGGGGTAGGGGGTCAAATACGTGGGGGAAAAGCGTCACATCATTTATGAACGGTCCCTAATCCCGATTTTTGATGTCACCTCTGTGCATTTCAGTAACAACAAAAACATTTTAAATCTGAGTGTTTGCGTTGCTTCTTTTTATTAACAACATACAACTATTTTTAGCTGGTTTTTTTACGGATAATTTCGAACTTCAAATTATGTTTTCTCATATTAAGGGTGTTCTTGAAGTGCAAGTTGTTCTCATGTCATTTATTTGCGCAAAACGGGGACATATTTTGCCAATCTTTTTTCCTGCTTGGATAACGACATACAGGGAAACTATTTGTATTTGACATTCTCATAGAAACCTTTCAGTTCTTATCGGCTTTGAAGTAATGCTAATGTTTTCAATGCTCTTTTGCTGGTCATTTTTAATTTATCTTATTTAAGGGGACATTTTTTTTCTCTATGCTGTGTAAATTTACAATTTTTGTCTCATTTCATGTTACATCACTTCATGAGAAATTTAATATTAAGAAAAACTGAATTTTAAGAATATAATTTGAAAATTTTAATTTTTAAAACAAAATTAGCAATATTTAAAAATGCATCTTCCTTTTTAAAAATTAGCGTAAAGTCTCAAATATTTTTCTATTGATTCATTACTCAAAAAGCAAAACTTTTATGATTTTATATTTTTATAAGTCAAATACTTTTTGAGAGAAAAAAATAAAAACGGAAGTAACGCAAAAAAAAAAAAAAAAAAAAAAAAAAAAACAGCGAAAAATTCAAAAAATCTTCAAAAAGAATTTTTAAAAAAGTACTTAAGTTATCATAAAAGTGCAGCATAAATTTGTTATACATAGTTTCAGAAACATGGTGGGAAAAAATAAACATTATAGATACAACTTTTAAAAAGCCAGTGCATTTTTATTCAGATGAAATGCACAAAAAACAAAGTGAGAGAAAACAGCATTTTAAGTTTTCGGCTTGCAAAAACTTAAATCCTTTTTTTATCAAACTTTCAAGTAAGGATTTTTTTTCAGTTGCAGTCACGATGAAATTGCTTCTTCTCGCTTATTTTATTTTAAAAAATAAACATGTGGCTTATTTTCAGCACAGTTACGGTTTCGGAAGGAAAAGGTGGCACATCACACAGCAATAAAATCAATGATAAATCAATAAATATTGCATCAATTTTTTTGAAACTTTCAGGGAACATTTTTAAAAATTTATTTTACTACTTAAGCCAATAAAAAAAACTCGGTGGTTTTCGACATTTTTGGGTGCTGGCATTATTTAAATCTTAATACGGATTCATTTTCTCATATTAAACCGCAAAACAAATCTTTACATCTTCTTAGGTGTGTTGTGTTTACCTCTTAGTATGCTGCCATGCATACTAAGAGTTATGGATGGACAATGGTTATCCTAAGATAACCATTGCGCAGATGCACATACTCGTATAACCATTGTAAGCTTATTTCTAATTTGTACCTTCTTGATACCTTACTAGCTTTATTCTATGGATAACAGCTCTATGCAAACATAAGCATGCGCAGAGCTTTATAAATGGGGGCACCGCCGTTTTGGGAGCTACACCGTTTTGATGGGTACCAACATGCCAGGAGCTCAGATTGTTGTTGTTATTGTTACTAATCCCCCTAGCATAGAAAAGCCTACTACCAGATCCGGAAGATCAATAATCCGTTGGGATTTGCAGCTTCATTTTAGAGCGAGGAACCACGAGGGCGGAAAACTGACTTGACCTCAAATTTTGTGGACTCTTAATTTTGAACCAGATCCCAGATGAGAGACCGTCACCTGCGATTGGCACCCCCAGCGCTATCGTTTCACTTGGAGAACGTTGGAGCCACGACCTACTTAACGTGCACCAGCTCCCTTTAGTGGTCACGGCACACAGGAACCAGCAGCGAGAGGTTGTCCCCCTCCCAAACACTGACCTTAGTCGATGTTGCTTCACTTTCGGTGTTCTTCGGGAACCGAGCTTCTACCGACTGGTCCACTGCGGGACAGATTACTGAGGAGCTCAGATTACATCCATTAAATGGGGGTCCCAAGTAAGCTTTCATGAAAACACTAGACGACTTAAGCGAGAAGAAGCATTTCAAACGCATTTGAGGTATAGAATTGACGAAGATAAAACGCAATAAGTTCTTCGCGTTCATTTTTATGTACCAATTGAAGGTATCCCGGTTGCCTATAGAGCACCCTAGAGTATGTATACAGATCCACTAGGTACGCTCTTGATTTCACTGGTTCAAACAAGAATTTCCGTCTAGAACTATACGAGCCTACTTTCCCGTATGCACCAACTTCAAAATTTTAATCTAGCTTTCTTTCTCTCTCTTTCTCATTTAGTTTTAGTTCTTAGTTATTTCAAATGTACCTTTTTCAACGGTTAATACATATTCATTTACTCATTCCTTTGATCGTTTCTTATTTATTACTTTACTTATATATGTATTTATTCACTCATTTATTTATTTTTTCATTTATTCACTCATTTATTCATTCATTATTTCACTCATTAATTTTTCTTTCATTCATTCGGAAATATCCTTAAAAATCCAGATTAAAACGTTTTGTGGGGAAATAGGCTCGGAATGAACTTCTGGATGAACTTCGTATCTTTACATGCGCTACGTCATAAGAGCTCTACGATGCAGTTCGTTCCAAGCAAATCCGTCGGTTAGATCAGGATTTATATGGGGTTGAAATTTCCCCCTAGGCGCTAATGTTATTTTTTTTTAACTGTTCAAAAATGACCAAATATTGTTCAAATCAATATTTCACGCCGAGAGTTTCTTCCAATAAGCTTGCTCATAGGAACTTTGATCTTGTGCCCAGAGTTTACATAATTTACTTCATCTTCGCCCATAGGCGCTAATGTTAAAACTTTTCGAACTCTTCAAAATTGAACGAGAAATTGTTCCTCACCGAGATCTTTCGAAGGAAAAAAAGAATTTTTGAATCGGACGGTTCCCTCAAAAGTTATTGGGGGGACATACAGGCAGACCGACCGACAGACCTAACATTTTCCCGATCTCAAAAAACTACTTTCAAATTTTTTATTTTTCTATCTTTATGTAATTACTTCACTTATTTTTGACCTTTCTATGTTTTTAACAATATTTTCACGATACATTAAGCCTTCTTTCATGCTTTATAATTATTTGTCCTTTTATTTTTGCGGGAAAGTAGGCCAAAAAGTTTTGAAAAATAGAGAATATCTAATGAACGTCTTTAATTGTGAAATAACCAACAGATCAAGCTGTGAAATGTGTCGTTGACTGCGTACCTGTAGTAATTAGAATCAAGTCTCTCTCCCTCTATTTCTTTCCCCCCCCCCCCCCAATGTTGTCTCGAATGGCCGAATTGAGGAAATGCAAATAAAGAAAGAAAAAACAGTATTTAAAAGACGTGGATACGAATAATGTACATTAAAATTACGTACCCGTCCTCTGTGTGCATTATCATCAACTAGCCAATTCCCTATGAATATTTCATCGAACAACTAAAATTAATCAGTAATAGAAATATAATTTCACGTTAAGTCAAAGCACAAATGAGCATTAAAACGCAGACATGTGTTTCGGGATTGCTTAGAATCTTTTTTTAAATTTCGACAGGGAGCTTCTAGATGCAAAGCATCCAAATGAAGCAGACAAAACAGCAAAAACAAAGCTTATATGGCCTAAGAATTAACTGTAAACCAATGAGAATAACGGCAGTGTGAAGTGGAAGTACAAGTAGCAGGGAAGGCACCAATAAGAGAGCAACAAACGAATCAGTTGAAAATACAGGAAGTAAAAACGAATATCAATAAAAACAAAGCAAAAAAAGCGACAGCATGCATAAAAAAGTGAAAATACATGAAAATTGCAAAAATAATAAAATGAAATACAAAGAATAAAATGGAAATAAAATAAGTACAGAAAATACCAAAACAAAAAGCAAAACAAAGTACACATGTAAAGGAGGGGGAGGAGGGAGGAAAAAATAGACACAAAAAAGGAAAACTAACAAGAAAACCAAGAAAGAACAACAAATTAAAGGAACTTATGCCAGACCTGTGAAAAATAAGGAGTTGAGGAAGAATCATTAACCAAATTAGAACTCTCTATTCCTGTTAATATGATAAGCTTCCCAAAAGTCAAGCTCTAAATTCTCACAAATTTTTCTAGAAAGAGCTCTACAGGCTGTGTCTAAAATTTAAAATGAAGAGTCCACTGGAAAAACGACCTAAGTCACATACTACTAACTACTTTACTACCATACCTACTTTGAAATTTGCTTTAAGTTTTACTCAATTATTTTATAACATTAATGTTAATTTTAACTATACGAGCCTACTTTTCCGTAACAAACCAAATTCAAACATAAAGCAAAGTTCAAAAAGTAGCATGTGACTTTGGTCGTTTTTCCAGTGGGCCCTTCAAATGTTACAGCGTAATTGTTTCCAACATATGTGATTATTAAATTCACAAAACCTGCGAAAAATTTTATGTATCAAACGTAAAAGTTGACATTTTGTTTGAAACTGCCTTGATTGTCTTGGCATCATAAGTATGATTTTGAATTTCAATTTAACGTTTCTTAACTCTTAATTAAACTATGACAACATTCAAGATAAACGACTTCTTTAAAATTGAAATGACCAAAAAAAAAAAGATATAAAAGCAATGTATAACTTTAAAAGAAAGCGAAATGAAATGAAAGGAAAACTTTTTAACTAAATATGCGCGAAAGATTAATAACAACCATGTGTTTAGGAAGGTAATTAATTAATAACAAAAGCAATCCATTTTCCAATTAAAGCTCCCGAATCTCACAATAATTTACGGGATGCATGTTCATAACTTATGCTTACTTTAAGAAAACCTTTCTTTTTCAGGATCTAATTTAAAATTTTAATTTCACGCCATGTAAAAACAATAATTATCTTTTGTTTGCCGAGAACAATGAGATGGCAATTTCCAACTGTAATTAACAGGGAATATTATGATGAATATTTCTGTGTTTTTAAATTATTCATATGATGTAATTACAACAATTATATTAAGGTCAGTTGGGGTAATTGTAAAAGCTTTTTCAATGTTTTAACTTTTGATCCTTCCCTACCTCTTGAATAAATTAAGGGATAAAATTGTGAGCATTGTACCCAATACTGTACTTCTTGTGAGTAAGTCTGTACAAAAATTTTGACTTTATGACTATTTGTTAGCGAATGAGCTCATGTTTACAATTACTCCAGAGAGTTTTCATTTACCCCAGACCCTCTGGGGTAAATGTAAACTGATTTCTTTTCGAATGAGGTTGATGCAAATAAAGAATTGCTTCATCATACACAATCTTCTTGGAAGCTTAAAAAGTTCCGGACCAATGGTTTTCAATCTGCGGCCAACGAGCCGCATGTGGTCTTCTGAGTTATGTTATGTCCCCTGCGATCATTTAACGAAAAATAGCTTGCAAAAAATCAAGTAATACGATAAAGTTATGTAAAATGTGTCCCGCAGTGGATCAGTCGTTTAAGCTTGGATCCCACAGAACACCGAAAGTGAAACACAACTGGCCGTGGTGAATGCTTGGGAAGGTGACCACATCCCGCAACTGATTAATCTGAGACCGAGTGCGCTAAAGGGAGCCAGCCGTTCACGTAAAATACATCGTCGCTACAAATGTCCACCAAGTTAGAAATAATTTCTGCTGAGGTAACTATCTCTCATCTGGCAGCTGGTTCAAAATCATTAGGCCCCTCTGATCTAAGTGTATTTCATTTTATCGGAGCTCATTAATAATCAGTAGGAGCTTCCTTAATTCCTGGTCGCCCTGCAAGGGGAGCTTGGATTTCCAAGTGGCATTAGCGACAACAACAACAATTGTGTGAAATTGACACAAAAGTGTAATTTACTTCCAAATATAATACTTATTATCTCTCCAAAATATTGGAAATGGGATGAATTTAAGTATTTACAATCACCCCAGAGTAAGAAATATATGGGATAATTGTAAACACCTAATTTGAACATGAAAGATAATAGGGTGGATGAAATTCATATCTAAATGTTTTTAGCAACATTCCATATGACAAATAAAAATGCTTGACACCGCTTTCATCGCCGTTGTACATGAGCTACAGAAGAAAATGTAAGATCCCTAAATTTTGTTAAACAACCGTTTTCAATGTGCCATTTTCAAACAATGGTGACGCCTGCACAGCCGTTTCGAAACTTGCGAAACTCCTTCAATGTCTTCTCTATGTTACCAGTTTATCACTCACAAGCAGTTAAGTTTTCAAAACCTCCACAGGTGTAGTTAGGAAGCTTGTTTACAATTACCCCATGTTTACGATTTCCCCGACTGACCCTACGTCAAATAAGTAATAACATTGTTGGACAAAGAAAAACCCGCTGCAGCATACTCCAAGAGATTGGGAATATATTTTGTTGCAACGGAATATTTTTCATAACGGAATATACGTTATTCAAATGCTGCTTATAACGGAACGTAACATTTGGCTAGACTTTAGTAAGGGTCCCGTCGACTACCGTTGGCGACAAACAGTGGTCCCGCTTGGCTCCTTCTTGTTTTCAGGGCTGTTTACAATTATTTTACTATGCCAAAGATAACAGCCAATTGTAGAGGCACTGCTACGTCATCGGGGTCCGTATCCTTGCTAAATGTACGATGGCTGTTAGTGAAGGGCGCATATATGTATTTAGATTGTATATTTAAGTTACGTCATCGGGGTCCGTATCCTTGCTAAATGTACGATGGCTGTTAGTGAAGGGCGCATATATGTATTTAGATTGTATATTTAAGTTACGTCATCGGGGTCCGTATCCTTGCTAAATGTACGATGGCTGTTAGTGAAGGGCGCATATATGTATTTAGATTGTATATTTAAGTTACGTCATCGGGGTCATTTTAACGAATGTGCGTCGACATTTGCTATGGAGGTTTGCTGCTTAATTTTTAATCTAAGAAAAAACGGTTGTTCATAAACTGTTTTAACTTTTTAACTAGTTAATCTTTGTGAAATAACACCTTACCTTTCGTGCAAAAAATAAAGTCTACGTTAAAACCAAAAAATAGCAATACAAATTACTACACGTTTCCGGGTTAACAAAGAACCCCCTAAAAAGTAAAATAACAACGTATATTTCGCAGAACTTTTGCAAAAGATTACAGACATGTGCTTTGAAGTTGCAAGAAATCCCTTTTTCTATCCAGAGAAAGTGAGCTTTGTGAAAAACGTTCGAATGAAATCAAAAAAAAAAAAGTCGTTTTTCACCTAAAAATTTACTTTCCGTGCATTAAAAAAGGGATTTCGTGCCATGTGAAAACACGTGTCTGCGATATTTTGAAACAAAAAATTTCTGAGTATGTTATACGTTGTTATTTTAATTATTATTCTGTAACACAAAGGTTTACAACTTATTTCCATTTAAGGAACCACTTTTCCAACGCAAAAATTTGAACTTTTAGATGCAAAAACATTTGCTAGACTTTCACTTTTATTGGAAGTTCTTAGCTCACATCAGGCTTGGAGTAATCGCGATTACGTAATCGTAATCGGCTGTAATCGATTACATTTTGACAAAATCGTAATCGTAATCGTAATCTGACGATGGCATATTCTCATAATCATAACCGAAATTGTGTAATCCCGTAATCCTTTTTCTCCCGTAATTTTAATCGTAATCTTAAGGAAAAAATCCGTAATCTGCTGGTCCTGCAATCGTGTAATCTTGACCTGCTGAAAGCTGAAATTTTTAGCTCTACCATTGGATAGAAGAGATAAAATTACAAGAAAAAGGATTCAAACTGTGTACTGAAGGTCCTATCCTAACTGTAAATAACCTATGGGCGATCATAATATAAAAGGTTCTGTGTGGCGGTAGCAGAGCCTTGATGGCAGGACCATATAATAGTTAATAGTCTGCTAGAGACGCTTGTTGTCCTACTTGTTGCGGTCTCTCAGAATTCTTAATTGCGGCTCCACTCTCTACGGGGAATGGCTGGAGAGCCCGAGAAGAAAGAGGTCTGGATATGTCACTCGCATCGCCTTGGGGCTATCAGGGGGGGGGGGGGGTCTCCGCTCCTCGCGTCGGCCAGTTTCGGTAAAAGAGCGGTAATCTGTCCGCAAGTCAAAGATTTCGGGGTAGATAAGAAAAGGGAAGGTGTCTGACCAAATGCCTCGGTCATTTTGCTTCCTTAATTACCCCTTCAAAACATATTCAAACGGTTGGGCTATAGGCGAGAGTCTGGCGACGGCATAATAAGAATGGACCATTTTCCCTTTCAATAATCGAAGCAGACTGCCCCCCGAAAATCTAGTGGAAAGAGTACTATCACCTACACACATAAAGAGACGCACACACACAAAAAAAAAAAAAAAAAAAAGAGAAATGCCTTTTGGCGTTTTTTTTTTCCTCCTCTCTTTAACGGCAGAAGTGAAGAATTTTTCTAAAAAATAGCACATTTACACTTCAGCAATTTAGGAGCAAGCGTTACATGATGCTCTATGCTTAAGATATATGAAATCTTAACCCTGGTACGTGTGATTATTATTACTTCTTTTCAATATGTTCTTCGAATATTTTAAAAAATACATACATTTAAATCTTAAATATATTTATATTTTAATGCTAATATTCTTTTTAATTAATAGGTATGTAAAAGAAAAAAGTGATTTATGTTCAGACATTCTCCCAATTGTTTTTTACATGCATGAATTAATATTTAGGAATTATTTTTAAAAATTAATTATCTTTTTCTTCTTAGAATTACCTCAACAGAATTTTGTATTTCAGTTGTATCTTGTACGTTAAATTTGTGTTGTAAAATTACTTGCACTTTTTTTTTTTATTAAAACAGTCAATACATGGAAAAAAATTATATGCTCGTGCATGTTAAAAAAAAAAAAAAAACACACACACACACACAAAAATCATATTAAAATATTGTAGTCATTCGTATTATAATTATTCTTCATATTACTTTTTAACGATTACTAATTTTGCTAAGAGTTATTTGAATGTTCATGTTCAAATTTTTTGAAATTATTCTAAAATGCAGCATTTATTTTCAAAAGATTATTTCTCTCTTACACTATCTGAATATTTTGTTATCCCGTGCAATTCATGCACATCTGGTAATTGGGGTTATGTAAATATTTCCACAATTTAAACTAGAAAATAAATACAATGGAGAAATATACTACATTTTCAGAAATTGCAGCCAACTAAATTTTGATTGTATGCACACAAAATAACAATGAACCAGGTAAATCACTTATGCATTATATATACATTTAGTGCATCGTCTTTGCTTATATACAAAATACGATCACTGTAGTTATCCCTCACATGAGTTTTAAATATTCAAAAAATACTGAATGTGCCTTTCCTGATTATATATATACATATATATATATATATATTACAAATTTTTCATTTCTGCAACGACGTCATAATTCCATAACTGTGATGTTGAAATTATTTCATTATAATTGCATTCATCATCATTTCAGTTATCTCTTATTAAATCAAAAATTTAATTAAAAATCATAACTTTTTGATTTATGACACTATTGTGAAAATGAGAGTTGTATGCATATTATCGGATAATTTTATGCTAATCTAATCGTAATCAAAATCGTAATCGGATGTCATAATCGTAATCGATTACATTTTTCAACGACTGTAATCGCTGCCGTAATCGTAATTACTTTTTGGCAAAAGGATTACAATCGTAATCGTAATCATAATCTCTCAATTTCTCCCTTTGTAATCGTAATCGTAATCGATTACGTTTCTTTGTAATCGACTCCAAGCCTGGCTCACATATTTTTGCATTAAAAAGAGGATTCCTACTAAGCCCGAAACGCGTGCCACCAACTTTCATTCACTTTGGATATGCTAATAAGTATCGTACTATTTTCGTAAAAATTCTTTCTTCAGGGAAACTTCAATCCTGTATAACCTGATCTAACGGACCGATTTGCTTGGAACAATCTTTATCGAAAAGCTCTTATAACGTAGAACATGTACAAATGGAAGTTTCAACCAGAACTAACAAACCTACTTTCCAATGTAATTTTTTGATCGGGATTTTCAAGAATATTTCTGAATTAATGAATGATTACAAATACAAATACAAAAAGTACACCAACAACAAGGCGCTAGGCCCAACAACAGGCGCTAGATCAAATGAATAAGTGAAAGAATGGATGAACAAATGAGTGAATAATTGATAAAAAAAAGAAATAAACGAGTGAATAAATGAGCTGATGAATGAAAAAATAAGTAAATTAGTGAATAAATACATGAAAGAGTGAAATAATGACTGACTGAATGTATGAATGAATGAATGAATATGTATTAACCGTTGAAAATGGTATATTTAAAGCAATTAAGAACTAAAGCTAAACGAGAAAGCGAGAGATATAGCTATATTATAAATTTGTAGGTCGTGCATACGGGAAAGTAGGCTCGTATAGTTCTACATGAAACTTCCTGTTTAATATGATTACTTGAAAGAACTTGCATCAGTCTTACTTTGAACGTTTTGTTGAAGTTGTTCTACTTTTGAGACATCAATTTCAATCGGTATCTTTTTCAGTTCTAGTTAATCTTCTTACATGATAGTGATTAACGTTCCAATCAGTGTCAATTTTACTGATCCATATGCAACGTCGTATTTAAATGATTTCTAAAACAAATTAAATTTTGTATTTTCTGTAATTTCCAAAAATATTTTCCCTTCGATGTTTGTATTTTTTAGATTCTTAAAAGAAGAAAATTATCACTTTAGTTTGATCGTGTATCAGAGTTACACTGCAATTATACTGTTAATTACTCTATCTAATACGCCAATCCAGGCCATCCAAAAGCTGCAGCGATCTAAGCATGCTAATAACGTTTGGTTGACAGTGAAACCATCTGTTTGAACTCCAATATAACTCCTTTGTGACAGGAATTAAACATTTCATGTTGTCCGATCGGGAATGCTATCAAAATTTAAATGGCTCGAAGGCATTAAACAATCGATAATCATATGAAAGCAAATTAAACACTTGAGCTCTGTGAAACTAATTTCTTGACAGCTGTTTCCTCTCTTTGTTCAAACTTGTGCTAACCAAATGAAGATTTCTAGTGAAAGATTATATTTTTATAACAACCGGTTCCGGCTCATCAAGTGTTTTTTTTTTTCCTTTCTAATGGCGCTGCGTATGGTCAACCTTTGCAGACCTATTGCGTATCCCGGTAATCGGCATCCATTTTCTCAAGTAGCACCACTGTCGATGGATGCCATTGCCACTGCGAATTTGAATGCTCAGTTTCCCCTAGATTTCGGCACCTGAGCTCCCATTTGATGCGAATTGCACTAGGTATTTAATTTAGCCGAGAGAATCCAACTCAAACGGATACTCAAGGGATCTCTAACATGCCGCACAATCATGCGACATGGGCGCAGACGATTTTCTGCATCTTGAAAATCCACCGACTCGGGCCAGGTTGCTCATCAAATGTACATTTCGCTTTTTTGCATGTATCGGTGAATTATATTTTTTAAAAAATCGATAGATATCATCAGGATATCGCGCTTCTAATGCAAGAGAGCCACAACTCGAAACCGGCTTTCTCGAGACAGAAATTCGAAAATTTTATCCCAAATTTTGAAATCCAGGTTTTTTTTAATTCACATTTCCCTGGGGTTGAATGTTGTTATTAACCCTGTGACTGATTATCTCGCGATTTTCCACGTGTAACGTAAATGTAGCGAAAATGTCTCATCCCGCGATTTCAACGGGCATGGGCTATTTAAGTGCATTTAAAATATTATCCCGCTGTTTCATCGTTAAAACGTCAGTAATGCAATTTTTTAAGTATTTGGACATTAACCCCTTGCCATACTTTAACGAGTCTGACTCGTGATGAAGATTTTAACACAAACATGACGAGTCAGACACGTGAAGGGATAATCGGGTCAATTATGAATATCACGAGTCAGACTTGTGAAGTGATAATCGGGGGGGGGGGGGGGAATCAGACGACTACCGATTACGCCCGAGTTTGGTCGAGCTAAATCATACGGCAAGGGGTTAATTAAGGTTTTATTCTAGAGATGGGCGTTAGTTGCATAATGTAGACCAATTTTTAACGGATCAAATTCGCTACAAAAATGAGCAGTCAGAGGGTTAAACATGTGTACAGTTTTATGCAATTATTAAGTAATTATTTAACATTTCAGTTATTATAAACATTATAAAAGATTTTTTTTCTTTTTTTGCGAAATCGTTCCTCTATAAGAGTATAAACTACTTTTTATGCGATGGAAAATGAAGCCTATGTACCAGCGGCCGGCAAGTAAATTTAGGTGGGATCCGGATACTTTGAAAACTTTTAGGTTAGGTATAGTAAAAAAATACCATTTTCTTTATTAATTTTAACTCTCAAAATAAAATGAAAATTCAATCGATAGGCATTTTTATATGCAAATATCGATGGGGTAAATTACGTTTACGGTCTTGCATAAGATTTTTTAAGTTATGTGCGCGCGGTGAGCAGCTTTGCGAAGAGTGTTTTCAAGGTGGGCGGGGGCCATTAATCTTGAGCGATATTCGTCTTAACGAAAATTAAATTTTTGGAAATGAACTTTCACAAACCTATATGGAACCAACACATAGTCTCCAAACAAATAGCGGTTTTCTTTTTTTTTTCCAATTTCTATACCTATTTGGGTTATGTTTACTGCAAATTTCTTCGGCGGATGCAGTTGTATACGTTTGCAAGGAAATGTTTCCTTGCAATCCTATCATGTCCACTTGGAGTAAAGGTTTTGAAAGGCGGAACACCTTTGCAGTCATATCTATTCAATCTGCGGCATGGAGAAATTTCGAAAGGCGGTTTTAATCCATTAATGCCTACCGTCCCTTTTTATGGACGGTCTAAAAAGTACGTATGAAGCTCCCAAAAATAAACATTTCTACAAAATATTGTTTTAATGTATTCCTAACCTTAAAATAACTGGTTAGGAATACATTTAAAAAAAAATTTGTGAAGTGCTTATTTTTGGGTGCTTCAGGCGTACTTTTCAGACTGTCCCTAAACAAAGGTCAGGCATTAATGGGTTAAGAATCGTCTTTATACTTTCAAAAAATTTTTGAAGTTCACTTCTCTGGACCTTCTTGGTCCGGATCTGCATCGCAGTCCGCCAGTTGCCGACCGTTGCTATATACGATCGTACAATCCTGCTTAAACATACAAGTAAAAATTAATAAAGATTGCATCAAATTTATTTTTACAAAAATGAACTTCTACCATATGATTTAAATCATCTCTAATTTAATAATGCTCATCAGTTTAACTTATCTCCTTC
Source organism: Octonoba sinensis (assembly GCA_038502835.1). Taxonomy (NCBI): domain Eukaryota; kingdom Metazoa; phylum Arthropoda; class Arachnida; order Araneae; family Uloboridae; genus Octonoba; species Octonoba sinensis. Next base: position 25,453,449 of record CM076603.1, read on the forward strand.
TTATCTGTTTCAGTCGTATCATCATTATAGTACTTCAAGTAAAAGTTTTATTAGAAGACATTCTTGTAACAATGATCAAATATGGCAGATTACTAATTATTAAATAAATTGGATTAGCATTATAGTTTTACTAATTGAGAAGAATGACCATAACTGGTTTCTCTTTTTTACGGTAAATTAAATTCCTTATCAGACACAAGTGAATGTATCAATTATTATCAAAGCTTAATTAAGAATACTTTTAGTAAAGGTCGCTTTTCACTTCTTTTATCTTTATGATAGAGAGCTTATTATGACGGTTGCTAGATAATTAAAAACCTTTGTATGTATTAATTATGTTACAACTGCAACGCTCGGGAAGAATTTGTTAAAAATCTCGAAGATATATGATCAAAAACTTATTGGAATATGTTAACATTGTTTCATTCTTACGCCTATAATTTTTTGCGTCTACCAAGTGTTTTTATAGCATAAAAAATGTAGTGTTTTTACATTCTATCACTTTTTAATTAATGCGCATCTCAAAGCATCAAGTCCAAAAATATAATCAAAAAATATACAATTCTGACGTAAACATTTATTATGTAAGTTTTTTTTTTTTTTTTTTAGTTTTTAAGGTAAAGCCGGTAGAGTTGGCGCACAGTTGAATAACATGATAAAAAAGAATGAAAACGCTAATTTTTTGGCAAACTTTTGGTGAGTATTATTGACTACATTCTTTCTGTATGTATTTTTATCACCTTTTCCTTGTTATGCTATAATTTAAACGACAGCAGGACTAAAACTGAGACACCTATTTTTAGCTTATCTCTTTATAGGGCGGGTCAGACTGCGCACATAGGTTGTTTTCACGCATGGAAATGGGTTGTTGCAATAGTAAATAGGTTATATTAATAAAAACTTCAAGTAAATTGTCAAAGTAGCTGAAAAAGGGTATGCTTAAAAAGTCTTTCAGTACTCTCATCACAACTAAAATCAAAGGAACAGTAATTAAATTGCAAGCTCTTACATTTGGAAAGTAAACAATAAAAACGACTTTGAGTCATACATTTCAGAGAAAAATCTTTCGAATTCAACTAGCCACTGTGCTGTTGTGACTGTACAACTACCTGAAATCGCGGTAAACTCACCACCAAAAATTCAAGTGCTCCATCTCTCCGACCGCGCAATCTCTTCAGATTTTAGATTAATAAACTGCATAACTATATAATAAACTGTAAATTTTGGCTGCATAAATTTTCATTTTTCCCCCTAATATTTACAATTAGCAAAAAAAATTACTGTTCTTTGTGAGGCGATAAAAAATATATTTTTAAGAAATATATAAGTTTTTTGTTTCTAACTGTTCCTTGTTCTTCATACGCCCCCTTGTCACCTGCTGGTAAAAAATTGATCTGGTATTTCCTTATTGACGATTTCTTTTGCACATTGTCCATATAATATGTATACTATATTTCTATCACGGGGCTGCCCATACCAATGAGACAGACAAGGGGTAGAATAAAACAGTAATTTATTTAACTAAAATTACATTTATAATTTTTAAAAAACTTAAAATTGTAAAAATAAAAGCGATAGAGAGACACACGTCTTTGTTATTTCTCTATGGCCATAGGGAACTCCACAATTCACTAGTTCGTATGATGTTCTCTATAACACTAATGTCCATCTAAATTTGTCCTCTTCGAGGGTGCACAAGTATTTATAAATCCCGTGGTCTGACCTCTGGAGTCAACTGATTACACTCCCAAAGGTCATGGCAGTCGTATCACGAAGTATTTTAAAATGAGATAATTGCGTGAGTCAAACGGGTGGTGTTCAAAACTTTACAAACAAGTTCACACTTTAATCTAAGAGCTTGTGATATTTGTTTTTCAGTGGGACAGAAGTGCAACTGAAAGTCAAGATTTCGTACATGATCCGATAAAGTCAAGCATTGTATCAGAGGCTTGTTTCCAGTTATCTCTAATGGAATTCAGCTATTTAGATTTTACTAAGTTAAGAATTTTGTGACGAGAACTGCGTCACATTTAAATGACATGCATCTATTAAAAAGAATTCTACTTAGGTCTAAGGAGGATAACTTTAGTTATAACCACCGTGCCGTAAACTCGAACGCTTACATCAGTAACAAAACAGAGTCGTATGATAAAATAAAAATGCACGAAAGAGAGAGGGGGAGATAGAGAGCTAAAAATAAAATGATATAACTATCTCACTGCGCCTAAAAACAAAAGGGATTATTTCCTTCAAATGCGGCTTTTTTAGCAGTTGATTATGTACGAATTCAGAGAAAGGAAGGAGTTCCCAGAAAAATAACTTTCCCTTTGAATAATTAGCTATTTAAAACTGCCTTTCAAGAACAAGAACGTGCCTTGATGTGACGTCGTTTGATGTATAGCTCAGTACCAATAGAAACTTAAACCCAATTTTTCAACTCTCGTTTTCATATAAAAATGATTTTCCGAAAAAAAACCACCCGTTTCCAACTTTTTATGTAAGTTCTAATACCTATTGAAAAATACCTTTCTAATATCTATTGGAACATGTCTTTAATGTTAAGTAAATATTTAGTAGTTTATTCATTTATATACTATAATTTATGTTTTTTACTATAAATAATACAGCAAATCAATTTTAATAGATAATTTCTTGTTGAATTATTTGTTTCAAAAAAAAACCAAATATCTTTGTCTTAAACTTTACCATTTATAAGCAATTATGGGCAAGCTCTAAAGTCGAATCGCTTCAAGCTCGAGGAAAATTTGAATTGCTAATTTTAACTCAATTTCCGGATTCCTTTCTGAGGGCACTTCCGTTCTAAAGCTGGATTAGTGGACTCAACTCCTCTGAGTCAAACAGACAATGTTGCTTAGGAACAGATAAGGCAACTTGAATGCGTATGAAAATTCAATAAAGTTCATTAAAATGAATAGATTTACAATGAAATGCATCTTAAGCATGTTCTACCTAACAAATGGAGTCACAAAAGCTAATGCATACACACATCTCTTTTACAATTTAAAATTACTCTATTAAAATATGATAATCATCTCCCTCGTCAGCTTCTCTAGTATTAGTTTAATTTTCTTTGGTGTTCATAAGACCATAAACTTCGCTGGTACCAAAGTTAAAATTACCTGAATGCTTGCAAGAACCTGTTAAGCTTGTTCGCACTCAAATTATATAACACTCTCAAAAATAGAATCCTCATTTTCGACGATTCTTCAATCGTCAAGAAAATTTCGTCATTTATAACGATTCTTTCCTCGCGCAATCACGTGACTTAAAAAAGTTACCACACAAATTTCGCCAATTTGACGAAAGGTTTAATCGGAGCATTTTTCACGAAGCCATTTCGTCAAATAAGACGAAAGTTTCGTGAAATTTGAGCAAGCGTTCTCAGAGTGAACCTATAAAAAGGGAAACTTTTACGTTTGTGATGAAATATTAAAGGATAAAATCAACGTTAGACGCAAAAAATTGTAATTTATTATCACGACTATTATTACAGTGTCACCTGTGTAAGTTGACCGCCTTTAGTGGTTAACTTAGACAGGTGGTCAACTTATAGAGGATGGAGATTATTTTTTAGTTTTCCCATTTAATACACTAAGCATTTATTCATTTATATCTAATTAAAATACAGCTTCGTGTAAGGACGTGACCCTTTTAAAAAAGTGATTAGCCTTTTTTTTCACAATATTCTAAAATATCATTAAAGAAATTTAACTAGAATGACTTACAATGTATCCTATACAACTTCAAAGATAAAGTACTTCTTATTTAGAGTGCTCATAGTAGTTTTCTCATTTGGTTAACTTACAAAGAGGTTTGGCAACTTTATATTGATGTTCCATCCATCCAGACAAATACTGGTATAACATCATAGCATAAAAAATATTCCGAAGAAGCTATTTTAGTTTTTTTTTTTTTTAATCTTTCCAAAAATTGATAAACAAATAAATATAGTAATAATTAGGCGTTCAACTTACAAAGGGTTTTATATAATATTCCCACCCATATTTGGCTTACATAAGTGGTCAACGTAGACAGGTGGTCAACTTAGGTGGTCAAGTTACAAAGGTTTCTCTACACTATCTAATATAGGGCTAATTCCGTTCCTGACAAAAGTAGTCAACTTAGACAGGTGGTCAGCTTACAAAGGTGGTCAACTTTACAGGTTTTACTGTATTATTTTTTTAATTTCATGCTTCAAACGCTGATTTTGGTTTTTAATATATAACCTATACAGTGAAGCCGATGTAAAGTGTATGCTGATGATGTGCAGTGCAGCATTGTACGCTGTAAAAAATTATAGTTCAACCTTTCACCAAAAAAAAATGGAGAAAATGGTGAAATTTAGCTGCAACCAACATTTAGTACTAAATTTGAACCATTATAATGGTTCCTAGTTACACATTTATATTGAAACTAAGTGAAACAACACCATTATAATCGTTCAGCATGTTACCAAATGTTGGTTGCCAGCTTAAAGTTCCCCCCTTTTTCCGTTCTTTATTTCGTGAAAGGTTTAACCAGAATTTTTTGCAGTGTAGTGGTAAACTGAGGCCGTGGTAGCCTAGTGGTTAGAACGTCGGATTTCCACCTGGAAGGTCGCGCGTTCGATACCCGCTGAAGACCCACAATGTACACTTGACGATCTGTGCATGTAAAATCAGTGGACACCACTACCTCACTCCGTGCGAAAGCAATCCTAAGGCCTCGGCTAACAGGTAGGGGTCTGGTGCAGAAAAGTGTAGTGGTAAACTTGGGAAGGTGATCAACTTATAGGAGATCGTGAAATAAGTCACCAGAGGTACCGTGGGATCCTTGTTACTCTCCAACCCCAAAGAAAACAATAACTAATGTCTATAAAAAATGAAATTTGGCCGCAACCAACATTTGGTACTAAACGTGGACCATTATATTGGTTCCTAGTTACACATTCATATTGAAACTAGGTGAACCTACACCATTATAATCGTTCCGCATAGTACCAAATGCTGGTTGCAGCTTAAAGTTCCCATTTTTTATATGGTTGAAGGTTCAACCAGAATTTTTTACAGTGTAGTGGTAAAGTTGGGCAGGTGATCAACATATAGGAGATCGTGAAATAAGTCACCAGAGGTACCGTGGGATCCTTGTTACTCTCCAACCCCAAAGAAAACAATAACTAATGTCTATAAAAAATGAAATTTGGCCGAAACCCAAGCATTTGGTACTAAACTTGGTCCATTATATTGGTTCCTAGTTACACATTCATATTGAAACTAGGTGAACCTACACCATTATAATCGTTCCGCATAGTACCAAATGCTGGTTGCAGCTTAAAGTTCCCATTTTTTATATGGTGAAAGGTTCAACCAGAATTTTTTACAGTGTAGTGGTAAAGTTGGGCAGGTGATCAACATATAGGAGATCGTGAAATAAGTCACCAGAGGTACCGTGGGATCCTTGTTAGTCTCCAACCCCAAAGAAAACAATAACTAATGTCTATAAAAAATGAAATTTGGCCGCAACCAACATTTGGTACTAAACGTGCGGCCATTATATTGGTTCCTAGTTACACATTCATATTGAAACTAGGTGAACCTACACCATTATAATCGTTCAGCATAGTACCAAATGCTGGTTGCAGCTTAAAGTTCCCATTTTTTATATGGTGAAAGGTTCAACCAGAATTTTTTACAGTGTAGTGGTAAAGTTGGGCAGGTGATCAACTTATAGGAGATCGTGAAATAAGTCACCAGAGGTACCGTGGGATCCTTGTTACTCTCCAACCCCAAAGAAAACAATAACTAATGTCTATAAAAAATGAAATTTGGCCGCAACCAACATTTGGTACTAAACTTGGACCATTATATTGGTTCCTAGTTACACATTCATATTGAAACTAGGTGAACCTACACCATTATAATCGTTCCGCATAGTACCAAATGCTGGTTGCAGCTTAAAGTTCCCATTTTTTATATGGTGAAAGGTTTAACCAGAATTTTTTACAGTGTAGTGGTAAAGTTGGGCAGGGGATCAACTTATAGGATATCGGTGAAATAAGTCACCAGGGGTACCGTGGGATCCCCGTTAGTCTTCAATCCCTAAGAAACAATAGATAATACAGTAAAAACTTTAAGTTCAAACTTTCACCAAAAAATGGAAAAATTGGTGAGATTCAGCTGCAACCAACATTTGATACTAAGTTGAACCATTGAATGGTGTAGTTTCACCATTAATGTGAAACTAGGAACGATTATAATGATTGAACTTTTTTACCAAATGTTAGTTGCAGCTAAATTTCACCTTTTGTGTGTGTTTTTTTTTTTTTTTTTTTTGTGAAAAGTTGAACTAGAAATTTTTCGTGTATGAAACTGGCAGTATGTTTCTATATTAGATTTAGTTTTTCATATCTCATATGGCTTGAATCTGCTTTTTTACTCATAGATCTTCAAAATTTTCCTTGAAAGCAACAGAACTCTTTCTGACGATTTTCCTAAGCCTCTGGCACAGTGGTACGCCCATTGTGTAAGTTTTGCGCACACTTGCTAAATACGGTAATAGGCAGCTATGTCCGAGTGTAAACGTTTGTATTTTAATCCCAATGTGTGTTGCAACTCTTTTTCTTCTTCTTCTTTCTATTTCTATGCTCGGGAAAAGATTGTTCCCAAAATCTCTCTGCACTAATTTTAACGACAGATTTGTTTCTTGCATTGTAAAAAAAATCTCCTGAAAATAACGGAAAAAGTACGGCAGCAGAGTTGCCGGAAATATTCCGTTTCTGATAATATTTTCCCGAGATTTGACAGAAGTTCCATTTCTTTTTTTTTTTTTTCGTTAATCCAAATCAGGTTATGAAAATACAGCAACCGTAAAACGGAAAAGTTCCGTTCTCGTATTTTCTGGACGTCATATTTCCGTTTTTGGAAGTAAAAACCATGTATTGAAGCACTACGGAAATCTTCCCCTAAAATCAGTCAAAAAACACTCTGACAATTCAGGTTTTTTTTTAACAATGTGCATACTTTGTTTTTTTTTTTTTTTTTTTCAAACTTAACAGTTTAAGACAACTGAGTGCTACTTTGAAACTAATGCAAAAATAAGTTTATGTAAAAATTTGTTATAAATTCAATTTGGCAAAAGATAAGATCTTATTGAAATAACTGTTTTGAAGAAACCTTGTTTAAAATGATTAATTTATGTTTAGTAGCATTACAAAATTATTCTGCATTTAATGCGAAAAGAGAGAACCAAAGGAAGCAAACTAATCTAATAAGTTTCTTAATTATCTGTTACACAATTAACTGCTCTAAGTTCTATGAAAAGGCTAAAATTCCATAATAATGGTATATGTAAACATTAAAAATATTCTTAATGCACAAAAACTTGCAAAAGAATAAATTAATTAAGGTAAAACATTAATTAATTTCTTATTATTATGGATTTTATATGTTTATCCCTCGTCCAGTGTTCGGTATTTCCTTCATTTTTAAGTTTTGAACCGCATAAAAAAAATTCACTGCTTGCATAAAATATTCGCATTTTAATCACGACTAAATTTTAAGAAAAGAGCTTTATTTGCAGCCACGTATAAATAGAAAGACGTTCATTAGAACGCGGATGCATATTTTTAAAACTTCTTTGAAAGTAATAATAAATGACAATGAATATAAACCGTCTGTTAAATTAATTTTGAAACCAGGGGAATATTTTTTATAAATTAAGTTTTTCGAAGTAAGGGAAAAAAATTTCGTCTAGCTCTACCTGCTTAATTAAAGTTTTTTATTCATTAATCTTCGAAAAAATAATACTTTGTGTGAATTACTAAAAAGATAGTGCTCTGTACCTACCAATTTAGTGAATTTTTGTTATTATTGGAAATTTCAGGCAAAGAAAAATGTTGGCAGAAATCTTAGTTTTTGAGCTTGAATCCAATGAAATAAATTACATTTTATGTCATTCAATTCATAATTCCTGCGAGCTTTGTTTTTCTTTTTCTTCTCTCTTATTCAATACTGAAATTTTATTTTGCTTAAAACATGTTTCAGATAGTTGTTTTATTTATTTATTTAATTTCTTTCAAGGAGAATTTTTGCTCTTTTGCATTATTTGAAGTATGTTTTGATCTGTTTCATTCTTTTATGGACTTTTCAATCGTCAAGAAAATTTCGTCATTTGCAACGAATCATTCCTCGTGACTTAAAAAAGTTACTACACAAATTTCGCCAATTTGACGAAAGCTTTACTCGGAGTATTTTTCGCGAAGTCATTTCGTCAAATACGACGATAGTTTCGTGAGATTTGAGCATGCGTTTCTGAGAGTGCAAACATGAGCGAAATCAGTAATGGAGCTTCAAAATATTAACAAAAAGGAATTTCTTCAGTTAAGGAAAATTCTTTGTAATTTGGTTTAATATTTCCTTTCTCATGCATTTATGAGATTTATGAAGTGATTATAAACAAAATTTTTTGATTAAAAATCTTGATAGTTGGGATTACTAAAACATGAGTCTTGACAGTGGAACTAACATCGTTATCACGCATTCTGTTTTTTTTCCTGCATACGTTCATTCGCTTTAATCGATCAAAAAAGCATATTCGAAATGAAATAGAGAGGAAGAGGCTCAATAACTAATCTTAAAGATTGATGTTGTCATACGAGATAGTACGCTCTATCTAATATTAAACCAAATTACAAAGAATTTTCCTTAACTGAAGAAATTCTTTTTTGCTAATATTTTGAAGCTCCATTACTGATTTCGCTCATGTTTGCACTCTCAGAAACGCATGCTCAAATCTCACGAAACTATCGTCGTATTTGACGAAATGACTTCGCGAAAAATACTCCGAGTAAAGCTTTCGTCAAATTTCCGAAATTTGTGTTGTAACTTTTTCAAGTCAGGTGAACGTGCGAGGAAAGAATCGTTATAAATGACGAAATTTTCTTGACGATTGAAGAATCGTCAAAAATGAGGACTCTATTTCTGAGAGTGTAGGATTGTTTAATTCTCAATGAACTTCTAGTTGATTGAACAGTTGTCACTAAGATGCATTATCAATGATCTTCTTTAAGATAGTCAAATAAAACATACTTTTTGGTATGTCAACTATTTAATTCGCCTTTCGGTAATATAATTTCAAAACTGTAGCCATCTTGGATGAGTCAGCTCGTTAAAATCAAAGTTTTTTTGGAAAGCAGTACTAGAGAAACTAAGCTTGATACGGGACGCATTTTCTACCGCCTGAAAATGAGGCAGAAAAAGCCAATCATGGCACATAATTCCAGCTTATTGAGCAGCGGAAGAATCATGGCTGTCAATCATTTCCATGTGTTGAAAAGCAGTTATGACTAACAATCCTCTCATAAATTCCCAATTCACCCAAGGCTCTGCGACATGCCGCAAGTTATGATGCAATAAAACACAGCTGAAGCGAGGAAAATATTTTTTCACGGTATTGGTAATGAGGAAAAGCTGCAGCATGACTGAAAATCACTGCGGAGAAAGCAATAAATATTGCTGATGTCTTTTCCGATGATTTTTGTTAAGGAAGAACTTTATGGTGGCACTTTATTCTCGAAGAAGTTCAAAAACTCGTTATCCAACTGCTCATTCAATTGAATGTTAAATTTTTAAAAAGGGGAGAGACACTGTTATGGCTTACCATGTATGTATAATTGTGCTTAAAAATGCTTTTTTAAAAACAAATATATCTGAAGTAAATATCAAACAACTGTTTTTAGCATTGTTCCAACAAAGAACGCATTTTTGCCGCTGGATCACTGTTAAAATAATTCACTGTTAGAAATTTCATCATGAAATTACGGTTAAATAGCCGGCAGCAGTCTGTCCAACTAATTGACCACTAAACTGACGGTTTGGAGCATTTTTGTATCTTTACGGGCTCTAAACCATTTCCAATCAGTTTGGTTAAAAAGCCGTAAATACAAAAGTTTACTGTTTCATAACCATTTAGTAGCACTTATGCTAACATACTTCAGGTTATGGTTGTTAACTATATGCGTAATATCTTCGAGGCGCAGAAACCATTCACAGCTATTATATTGTGGCGGACGACGAGGTGCGAGGACACGGTGGAGCAGGTGGTCTGCCCGAGACGGGGATAGAACCCCGGACCTCCACGGTGGAAAGCCAGTGCTTCCATGATTGGCTAAGAGGGGATCTACCTACTGGATGTCAGAGATTTTGAGAAGTTTTTTTTATTCTGAGAAAGATCAAAATGCAATTTAAAAATATAATTAAATGGGACATATATGTTTCAACAACCAATTTTTATGACTGGGTTAGTTTTAAATTTAGTTAGTTAGTAATAGTCTTTAAACAACCAGTTTATAGACTATTACTAACTTTACCTTCTCTTGATTTCCCCCTTCAGATAAAAAAAGAACTACACAATATTATGCGATGGAATTCTAATCTTCACACTTCTTCGATCCACAACGAAGCGGGTTGCCCGATTTTTCAGACGACTTTTAGCCAGTTGGGATAATAATTAGCCACTATTAGCCAGAATTGTTTGAGGCTAGTGATTGAAAATACTTTTAGCCAGTAGCATCTTAAACTAGCCATAATGGCTAATTCGAGCCACATCTGGCAACCCTGCAACCAGGATGGACTCGCGATTCTTATTGACTACGAGACCTAGGTGGCGCTTAAATTACGATTAATTAAACGTTCTTTAGGAGAAACAGAGAATAAGCGATTTTTTTTTTCACAATCAGCGGTTTGAGTACCATCTTTTTAATGGTTATTCGACTGTTGTTATTAAATGTGGTAAAATAACAATTAAATAAATTGTTATATTACTATTTTTTGTAGGAAAATTTTTAACAGTGTTGTGTTGGCGCACTTGCACCGAATGTTTCTCTCTTTTGTTGCAAATTTTAAGCATTAGAAAAAGCGGTTTAGATACTTTGATAATACGCGATGTGAAATTGTTGCCAATGAAGCGAATTCTCTGAGAGATAAGAAGAGTAAATGTTATTTAATGCTGAACTCAGATGCTGTTTCAGCGAATGCTGACGGAGAAATTTTTTGAGTAAGCAACTACGATAGAAATTCAGTAAAGAAATAAACATGTATTCTGGCATTATCCAGATGCTATTATTTGAGGAATCAATAGTATAGGAATTGTTTTATTCCAATTATTCCGATGGCAATTCAGAAAATGTCATGACTGAAAAACAACAGTAAATAATGTATCTCCATTTTTGAAAGCATTTTTTATCTTTAATCAGAGGTATATTCAAAATATTTTGTTTAAAAAGTTATATTAAACTGAAGAAGAATGTAGAATATCTAATATTAAAAAAGGTATCATTTCATAATTTCATTTTAAAATATCGCATTCTAAATTATACCTCATTAAGTAAACGATTGTATTAATTTAAAAAAAATAACTGCTTAGGCTTCTTTTTTCTTGGAGAAATTAAGAAAAAAAATTGAATTATTGTCAGTTATTTTGTAAGAATTTTTCGAAAGCCAGTTCTTATTGTAATTGCAACTGCTAATAAGTATTTTTTTAAAAACCACTTAGTAATAGGTTAGTTATTCGTGGAATGTTGAATGTAAAACAAATTGAGTTTCACATGGAATGGTGAAACTTTCATAGAAGTTAGGCAATAATTAAGAATGAATGAGTCTTTGATTTACTGTTTTTTAAAACTAAAAAGTTGAGAAATGTTTTTATGGTGTAGTTGATGAAAATGATGCTGTACCGAGCCCCAAAATGTACTGTACTGTGTAGCATGTGTAAATTTATTTCAGGGGGGCCCACGAAGATGGAGCAGGCATCATGACATAGGCTGCGCAAATGAAATTTTTAGGTGCGGTTTTGAGGGATTTTTAGTTTTTCTGGTGGCTATTTTTCTTGAGGGATGGGCACCCCTCTTTGCTCTTTTAATACAGCAAAGCATACCTTAGTCTTTGAAAATAATAAATTTATTTAATGCTATTATTTGAACCTTACTGTCGCAAAAAGAATTTGTTTGGTCATATATGGAAATAAGCGAAACGAAAATAGAAATAAATCTCCTTTGTGGCGATTTGCCTTTTGCCTTATTAAACGTGTCTAATAAATATCCTGTTACAAGTTTAACCTCATAAGGGAAAAAGAAAGGGGTTTTCGAAAGCTCAAAAATAGGATTTTTAACTTTATAAATGTACTTATCAATCTACCCCCTGTATTACATTTTTAGGTGGGAGTTAGAGGTATTTCATTTTTTTTTTTTTTTTTTTTTTAAAGGTTGAAAAAAAAAGATTATGGAATACAAAATATGTTTAGCATTGCCAGAAAAAATTACTGATATATTAATAAGATATATTTAATTTTCAAAAAAGACATTTTCAATACATATTAAATGAATGATTACATTTGAGCCATATATACGTCAACGGAAAATTAAATAAAATTTTCTTCTAAAATGCAACGTAAAGATTTTTCGGCGAAACCTTTTCTTCGTTTAGAATAAACAAAATGTTCCATCTTAAAAGGCTCAACTTTTGTCAATGCATCATTCCATAAGCTAGTTATGTTCATTTACATTCTCTTCGAAGAATTACGCTCAAGATGGAACTTTTATAACATATTGCGGTAGCTAAACTTCTGCGTGTTTTCCAGAAATTATAAAAGAATGAATAATGTCTTCTCAAGGGGGCTTCTGAGGCTTAGAAAGAATTGGAGGATTAAGAATTCTGAGGAACTTTGATTCGGCTAGCTAATTACTTTAGAGGTTTGCCTTTAGGGATATTTTTCTTCCTAATCATTCTAAAGTTTGCACAGAATGAAATATTCATCTTGATTTAATATGCTTAACAACATTTTTTTCGAAATTTTCTTTCTATATTCATTTTTTGCGAAATAATTAAATACTGTGATATGTTGTTGTTGTTACATAAGGCTTAGTTCTGAAATACCAATCCATACAAATCAGGAAGTCCAAACATCGAACAAACACAGTAAAGAAATAAACTACAAACATTTAAGTAAGAAGGGGCGGTATTAAAACCTACTTTCAAAAAGTACACAATTATGACGAGGTACTTAATATTTTACTCGCTAATGTGTTTAATCATGCCATCGTAAAAATTTATATATATATTTCATTTAACGTGAACCAGTTACGATTAAATTTTGTGACACGATACGATACTAACATCATTCAAAAAAGGAAGAAGAAAAAACTACGGTAAAACGATATTTAAAAATTCGTTTAATGGTTAGCCCAGAAAAGTAACGTAATTTTTTGTACTGATTATTGTAACTAACGGACTTTAACAAATTTATTTCTATTTCTGAAAAAATATTTCCGTTCATAATTAAATTTTTAATTACAATTATTTGGAGTGGCAACACATTTTGGGCACATGTTTATATCGAGTGATCATTGTCATTTTTATGTATATCGATCTTTTCTTAAGATTGTCGAATTTAAAACGTTTTCTATACTTTTAAAATGGTTAATTTCCGATTCTTTGGAGCGGCAACAACTTTGTTTGTTTTTATGGAGCAATCATTTTCATGTTTATATCTAGCAGTTTTTTCTTAAGCTGTAAGAATTTTAAAGCGTTTTCTTATGATTTTAATATGGTTAATTTCCTATTCGTTGGAGTGGCAACACCTTAGTTTGTTTGTATCGAGCTACCATTCTCATGTTCAGTTTTATTGTTGAACTTATAGCCCGCAGATGTTCCGCGAGGGATCAGCTACTGTTTTAAATTCCTCGACTCAAAAAATACAAACATAAAGTCGGACAGATTTTTTCTTTATTTTGTTTCATTTATTTATTTACTTACTGTTAATGCAAATGGCTATGGATATCAAATTTCTTGCATTATTTAAAGTAAGACTAAGACACATGTAAAAGCAGGACTAACAAAGGATGATACTGCAAATACGATATATTTTCATGATAGCAGTTACCTTATGGTGTCGAATTATTTATTTCATGATTACTTATCTAATAAAATGAGGACTAAATAAATGATACAGCAAACCTGCGAAAAATATATTCACTGGAACATGAGTTTTCTAAATAAGAACAGATCAAGAAAAAGAAAATGTTTTTTGCTTTAAAAAAAATCTCAAAATCTTGATACAATACGTAATTGCATATACTATTAAAAATAAAAAGTAAAATGTCATATCAAATAAAGAAAATGACTGTTTTTAGAAAATATTAATTGACTACAAAACAAGATGCTGTGACGTTCTTGGCATGGGTGTCACACGCGGCGGTAATCCCCCCCCCCCCCCCCCCGCAAAAAAAAAAACCGTCGTTATCCATATATATATTTCACTTTGCGTGGACCAATTACGATTAAATTTTGAGGTGGGGAAGTAACATAACATTTCTATTTATTATCATAACTTATGGGCTTTAACACATCTATTTCTATTTCTTAAAACGTATTTCTATTCATAACTCAATTTTTCATTTCCAATTCTTTGGAGTGGCAACACCTTTGTTTATATCTAGCGATCTTTTCTTAAGCTGTATTAATTTTAAAGCGTTTTTTTTTTTTTTTTTTTTACGGTTTTAAATTTTCACTTAACGTGGACCAGTTACGATTAAGTTTTGCGGTACGATATGATACTGACATCATGCAAAAAACAAACTAAAGTACAACGATATTTAAAAATTTGTTTAATGATTATCACGAAACAGTAAAATAATATTTGTATTTATTATCTTAACTTACGATCTTTAACAAATCTTTTCCTATTTATTAAAAAGTATTTTCATTCACAACTCAATTTTTGATTTTCGATTTTTTGGAATGGCAACACCTTATTTTGTTAATGTCGAGCGATCATTCTCAAGTTTGATTGTTGAACTTATAGCCCGCAGATGTTCTGCTGGGCACCAGCTAGTGTTGTATAAACTTGTAGTTCCGTTAGGTTATATTATTTTCTATTAATTTTCAGTAGTGCAAAGATCTTAAGAAATGCTGGCTTATTTATTTGGTGTAACCTTTCCGTAGACTACATTTATTTTCAGTTATGATACGCTGAAATAGCATCAATAAAATGGTGTAATTTAAGTAAGGTGTAGGTGACCCAAAGGTGGCCGGTGTTCTTAAGGTAGATCATATCCCCCCCCCCCCCCAAAAAAAAAAAAAAAGAATTAATATCGTTTTTAATCGCCAGATTTTTCTATTGCATTTTAAATAATCCATATGCAGAGCAAGTCGCTGAATTTGAATCGTTTAGCTATTGTATCTCTAGTAAGTAACACATTAAAAAATAAATTGAAATACAACGTAAATTATGCACAAATTTTGCGAAATACAGTAGCCTTTCGGTAATCCGGCAGATATCGGACCAGGGTACTGCCGAATTACCGAAAACGCCGGATTACTGGAATGTACTAAAAATACGCATATAAATACCTGGACAAATTATTTATTTTGATATACATAGTGTTGTTTACATTATTTCTTTGAAGTTGAAGGCATAAAATAGTTGTCTATTTTTAATTGTTTTTTCACTTTTTATGACATTTTCAATGCGTTTTCTTGAAGACGTTTCAACACTAGACACACGAGGTAAAGACATGTTTCACTCACAGCACTACGACCACACACAACTACACTGACGAAGGACAGCACGTAGCAGACTGGCGCTAGACTGAGAGACGCGCGCACACAGAGCACAAAAGCCACTCACAATAGCAGGGACTCACAGGAACAGGTTTTCAACTGTACTACCACGCATTTACTAGCTTCTTATGAAACGCCGGATTACTGGCAGGGCCGGACCAGTGAAGTGCCGCATTACCGAGAGACTACTGTACTATAGACAAGCGTTTCTAGGTTGCAAGGAAGCCCTTTTTCAATGAAAAAGCAATGTGAAAGTCACTAAAAATAGCAAAGCACGCAATTGCTTATGTTGACTTTTATTTGATCATAGCTTATTTGGCTACAACATATATGAACAAAATGCAAATAAGAAAAAGTATAATTAAAGATACGTAGCAAAATATAATTAAAGATACGTTTATATTACGAAAAATATAATTCAATATACAGGCTAGAGAAATAATATATATAAATTATGGATTCTTTTTACACGACAAATACGTTCCTGAAGGATACGTGCAAAAAAACCGCCAAAAAATTGAAAAAAAAAACGTTATACTATCTACGGAAGAAGTAGTGATTGTTTCTGGATAAAAAAAAAACTGAAAAACAATTTTTTGCTGTTGCATCCTTGCGAAACGCGAAAGAGAGGGTGATATTATTTAAAAAATTCCATTTACTGCACATAATTTTATTATTATCAAGCAATTGAACTGGAGCAATATTGTTTTACAAGTAATAGAAAAAAAAAGGAAATGTTTGAAAGCTCAAAGATTAGTTTTATAATGCTTCGCGTAGTTGTTTTTTCATTGGGGGGTGGAAGATGGCAACGGAACGTAAATTTTAAACCGTCTCAACATGATTGTATGTAAAAAATTACCTTTGTAATGCATACCCTTTTTTTGTAATTATCACGCTAATAAAATCTAATTAAATCTGATTTCATGAAATGTAACAAAATTACAAAAATTATGAATATTAATTATATTTTTATGTAAACAATGAAAGCGGAAAAAATACTTAATTGTACATTTCAAAAAAAATGAACAACGTGTACCTAGTTGAAGCAAGTACTTTCATAAAAAAAACAGTCCTTATTTTTTTCTCCATAAAATGCAACCGATATTGGTTACAATATTTTTTTTTCGAAACAATGGCAATAAATGTTAATGACTAATTAAAAGTGAATAAAATGAATCTTCTACTAATTAAGGTTTGGAATCATTTGCTTTTTTTTCTTTAACGCTAATTAACTAATTTTTAAAGTTTTCAAAATTATTTTTAAAATATTACTTTTTGAAAGAAAATGAGTTTGTGCGTAGTTTATTTTTGAACGAAATATTTTGAGACGTTTCACATCTACTTTTGCTAAAATATGAAAAAAATGATATTCCTTTTGTTGGCCCAAAAAAGATTTTCTATGTACCACATAGACTCATCCAAAAACAGCCCATCTCTAGATAAAAGATTTTAAATGATAAATAGCATCGAAAAACGCTTTCATAGCAGCCTTTGAAATAAATATTCATTTGTGCTCCTTAGCTTTTGAATAAACATATTATCAATCATCATGTTTTATTTATAATTTTTACCCACTAAGTTGAGCGACGTTAATTAATGCGCTATTTAATTACGAACTATTCCATAGAGCTTAAAACTATTCCTAAAAATGAATTGATAAATGATTCCATTATTTTATTATTATGCAAATTATGATTTAGTTTATATTTTTATTTCAAAATCCCATGGTTGAATTTATAAGCGCATATCTGCGAGGGAATTTACTCTTTTCAAAAAGTTTTCTAAAAAAGAAAGACCATAATTCACTTTGTTAAAAATGGCTTTGTTCTAACGCTACGCACTCAAGTTATTAAAAAGTATTTTTGCATTGGAAGGTAACATTTATCATGAGGAGGTTTGGGAAATTAGGATCTAGACTAACGTACTTTTTTGCGAGGAAAGTATTTTTGTTCAAAAATTGTATACTTAGTTTTTATTTATTTATTTGCTTTAAAAAAACTAATATGTATTGTCTTGCTCAATATGTATAGTCTTGAGCAAAGCAGAGTTAGAGGGGACATGATTCAGTTGTTTAAGTTCATTAAAATGGGAAATGTTGATGGACTACACCTATGTGCTGAAAGTAGAACCAGAGGTCATTATATTAAGCTTTTCAAATCTCAGGCTAATCTTGAAATTTGGTAAAATTACTACTTCATTAGGATTATAGGCAGTTGGAATGGTTTACCAAAAGCAATTGTTAATTGCAGTGGTGTAAAAACTTTTAAGAAAGCTCTTGATGTTCATTGGGTACTGCTAAATTGACAAGGACCAGCCTAACCGAACCCTGAGCCTGTTACTGGTCGTCACTTTTGTATTTGTATTTTATTTTGTATTTTTCAAAGCAAGAGCAATAATGCATGAACACGTTGTTGTCACAGATCGTTCAAAGATTATTCTAGAACATGAACAATACTTTTAAAATAGTAGACGACCCGTGTGAAATTCTGCACTAATTTGGGAGAAAGGGCATTATGCCAAAAAAATAGTAAGAGAAAAATGTAAACAAGTGTTGGTACAAAAGAAGACATGTAACTGAACACATTAGTATAAATATCTGTTACAAATTTTTTCCCACTATTATTTATATAATCAAAACAATAAAGTAGTCACAATAATAATGATGATTATTTTTATTAGTAGTATGCATATCATTAAAATACAATAACGAAACAGTTGCATTACTTAAAATATAGTTATTGTTGGTTGGTTAGGCTCTGCACATTCATAATATAAATGAATGTGTAAAGTCTAACGATTGAATAAGTTTAACACACAGACGCAGCTAAAACTGTCCAATTTTCTACTCAATAAAAACAGAAGAGTTTGTTTACTTGATTATAGATGTCGCCAGCCTACACAGCACCCATTTGGCGTACATTAAAGGATCTCCTCTTAGATTATTTTAAATCTCAAATTTAAGAAAAACGGTGCATTTTTAGACTGTGGGTCTAATTTTCGTCATCAGCCGGCACGATAATCTTTAAAATGTGGGGCAAATCATGAAATTTGATAAAGGAATAAGGAGGATTTTAAATCTCAAATTTAAGAAAAGCGGTACATTTTTAGACTGTGGGTCTAATTTTCGTCATCAGCCGGCACGATAATCTTTAAAATGTGGGGCAAATCATGGAATTTGATAAAGGAATAAGGAGGATTTTAAATCTCAAATTTAAAAAAAGCGGTACATTTTTAGACTGTGGGTCTAATTTTCGTCATCAGCCGGCACGATAATCTTTAAAATGTGGGGCAAATCATGAAATTTGATAAAGGAATAAGGAGGATTTTAAATCTCAAATTTAAGAAAAGCGGTACATTTTTAGACTGTGGGTCTAATTTTCGTCATCAGCCGGCACGATAATCTTTAAAATGTGGGGCAAATCATGGAATTTGATAAAGGAATAAGGAGGATTTTAAATCTCAAATTTAAGAAAAGCGGTACATTTTTAGACTGTGGGTCTAATTTTCGTCATCAGCCGGCACGATAATCTTTAAAATGTGGGGCAAATCATGGAATTTGATAAAGGAATAAGGAGGATTTTAAATCTCAAATTTAAGAAAAGCGGTACATTTTTAGACTGTGGGTCTAATTTTCGTCATCAGCCGGCACGATAATCTTTAAAATGAGGGGCAAATCATGGAATTTGATAAACTAATAAGGAGGATCTCGCGGAGCGACAAAAAACAGGCTAGAGAATACATATATTACTGATTCTTTTTACACAATAAATACGTTCCTAAAGGATACGTGTAAAAAAATTGGCAAAAAATTTCTAAAAAAACGTTGTATCTCGGGAAGAAGTAGTGATTGTTTCAGGATAAAAAAAAACTAAAAATAATTTGTTGCTGTTGCATCCTTGCGAAACGAGAAAGAGACGGTGCGCTACTAAAGGATAATGGGCCCTTACAGGAGTTCGACTGCCGCCCGGGGATAATGCATGGCAGTACCATCCCCCTCCACAATTTTGCCATGGTACTGTAGGGGAGGGAATCTTTCGCCAACACCCATGGCTGCTGCTATCCACCGACCACCGGACTTTCGGTTCCACGAATTTATCGAGCACGTATTCCATATGTATATAGTTAGTATATGGGGGCAGCGAAGGTTGCACCCAGAGCTGCGGAATCGGAGTCTGGCTGATTTTGGGTCAAGAAAGTCGCTTGAAAACGTGTCAACTAACTTTTTTTACTGACACTTCTTATAAAATGTCGGTTTGCGTTTTGCATTATACTTGTGTCGCCTTCGCATCATTTTAAAGGCTCATTCTTTAATATTATTATTATTTGCATTTTATTTCTTCATAATTCGGTGTTTTCTTGGTTTTATTGAGTTATTACTTAAATAATGAATTTTTCAACATGTTGTACTTACTTAATTTTTATATAGAAAATATAAATTTGATATAAATGGTTTTTTTTTTGCCGCATCTATTGCTTATTTTGTATTAGGCAGAGAAAAAAAATCACTTTAATGGGAGTAGGTAATTCTAAGAAAATATATTTTCAATGAAGAAAACAGAATATTAGGTTGCATACCACTGCCACCTAATAATAATAAAATTAAAACACACACAAACACAAATGAATTGAAATTGGTTATTCTTTTCTTTGGCTTAATCTTATTCTTGCTGCTCCTCTCTGAGGAAGTGGTTTTGGCATTCAGATCTGCCCATGCCCAATTCATCAAACTCTAGAGTTTCATGAAAATAAACATGAGAATGATCGCTCGATATATACAAAGGTGTTGCCAATCCAAAGAATCGGAAATTAACCATTTTAAAATCATAAAAAGAAAACGCTTTAAAATTCTAAAAGCTTAAAAAAAGATAGCTAGAAATTTGTTAAAGTTCTTACGTTACGATCGTATAACTGCGATTAATTTATTGAGTCATTGTCAAATATTCATATATATTTTTCACTTACCGTGGACCAGTTACGATTAAATTTTTCGGTACGGCACGATACTGCCATCATGCGAAATACAAACTATGGTAAAACGATACTTAAAATTTTGTTTAATGATTAGCACGTGAAAGTATCATAATATTTGTATTTATTAACAATTTTTTAAATGTAGTTTTACCATAGTTTGTCTTTCGCATGATGCCAGTATTGCATCGTACCGAAAAATTTAATCGTAACTGGTCCGCGCTGAGTGAAATATATATATGGATATTTGACAATGACTCAATAAATCAATCGCAGTTATACGATAGTTTAAAAACAATTTTCTGTCATACGTAGAATACCAAACAAATAATAGAAGCAACAATATCACCACACCGTTTTCTCTTTCAAATGAAAACAGCTCATATATATGGAGATGACAAGGTGTATACTTCGCTCCATGCTCGAAATAAAAATGAGGCATCAGAGAAGGATACGCCATTTGCATTTAAATTGATAAATGCATCATAAAGCAAGGTCTAAAAACTCTGAAAGAACCATTAAGAATTTCTTCGGAGTTTTAGAAAATGGCGTTTGAAGTTTTAATAAGTTTAGCAAGTTTGATCAAGTTTTGAAATGTTAGCATTGTTTAGCAGTTTATTACTGGCATTGTATATTAAATTACTTTTTCTTGAGACTCGAAAGTCTTTATTGAGTTTTGCTCTTGAAAGGTTTCGTGGTACGTGCCTGGAAACCTTAGAAAATTACTGTTTCAACAAAATTTAGGATGGTCTCAGTAAATGATAAATAACGAACACTCAAAAAAGAAAAAGATCTGTAACAATTCTAATAGTTTTTTGAAAAATATGCACTTGAGAGTTTTTTTGTAGCTTACGTAAATATGTTCCATTTAAATGCACAAAATCTATTTTAGAAACATTTTAAAACTGCTGTAAGTACGTTGATACTCAAAAAGAAATTTGACAAAATTATTCAAAAAGAACTGAAAAAAAGCTCAAGTTTATTTTTATTTTGTTCTATTTATTTATGTGTATTGTTTCATCTTACATATAAGCGGCTTTAGTGTCTGTTTGTCACCGATAGCTTATTGGTTGCTTGCGTAACTGTAATGCAGTTGCCATTGTTGTAAGACATGTCAAATATACTAATAATCAAAACATTTCTCTAGCATTTTGAGTAAGGCATCGCTAGATTTGCAATCTCCGTTAAAAGTTAATGTAAACGCGAATTTAATTTAAGCCTTCTTTCTTTGTTTTAATTTATTTATCGTCAGCGCTTTTTATGTATATTAAAGTGGCAGCGCTCTTCCTTCCAGTTTCGTTAAAACAATAGTTTTAACGATGATTATGTTGGATATAAATAAATATTTTTCACAAACGATTTGATTATATAGTAAATAATATTTTTATTCTACAGATCATTATAGCTTATATGTTTTTTTTTTTTCGGTAAGTATATTTTTTTCGAAATTATCGATCGAGGTTTATTATTTATTCATTAAACTTTACTGTTCTACCTGATAAATATCTCTTTGATTTGATGTGCATTTCCGATTACTGGGAGAATTGCATATTTATAATATCTGGAACAGCGGTCATTTCGTATGACCGCCGGGCTTACTAGTTACATATATATTCAACAAAGTAATTGCTGCAACATACTATTCTACTCCACTGAATCAACTTGTAAATTTTACTGAAAATTTTACTGAAATTAACAATAATAAGATAAATTAACATAGTACAGGTGCTAATTGTAAATACTATTGTGTCATTGAAAAAGGCCAGTATAAATACTGTATTTCTCTAAGAAGGCCGGTCATTTTTAATAAAACCCGGCTGTCCTGATCTTTGCTATTAAAAAAAAGTCGATTTTTTTTCAGCCCTGTTTAAAAGTAATACTCCTAACTTGCTGATAAAAATAACTACATACACCCACTGAAAGTTTTTATGACGTTTTCAGAATACTATCGATAGAAAATAAACGAATTAAGAAATTTCGTCTTTAATTCAAATCTAAGAAAATAAATCTTTTTTTTTTTTTTTTTTTTTTACTTCCATTTTAAAAAACATTTTTACTTTCTATCGACGTTGAAAACTCCACAACGCCAACTGAACGTAACCCTCGATTAATCAAGACAATTCTAACCGCATTCCATATTCATTCCTTGGAATATTTACCCAATGTCAAACGTGAATTATACCTTCGATTGCGTTCTCAGCTCTACCAACAAACTATGAATGAAGTACTTGTGTTTGCATAAGCCATCTTCCACTCAACCAGATATAGATACAATTCTCATCTGCGCCACAGCTTAACCCGTAATTCTTGTCTGGCTTTCAGACATGGCCGAACAGTTTTAATTAAAAGATATCCAAACACACCTTCCTTAACAATCCGACTGATTGTTGATCATTGATGAATGCCATACGTGCTTTTGCCATGCTTGAATAAAATATTGTAGAGTCTTATTGAAATAGCAAGGACAGTCTTGGTAAACTTTTGGTAGAATTATTCTGAAAATGTTATAAGTGGTGTTGAAAGATGATTGAAATAAACGATTTTTCCTTCCGTTCAGAATATTTTTTTTCTGATGCATTTTATTCTTATTTTATATTCTTAATCAAACACAAAATTTTTTGTTTGAAATTTGCAGTAAATTTTACAAGTTGATTCAGTGGAGTAGAGAATGTTGCAGAAATTACTTTCACTCTCAGAAATGAAGCTCTCATTTTTGACGATTCATCAGTCGCCAAGAAAATTTCGTCATTTATAATGATTTTTTTCCTTGCGCGATCACGTGACTGAAAAACGTTCCTACCCAAATTTCGGCAATTTGACGAAAGGTATACTCGGAGCATTTTTAACGAAGTCATTTCGTCAAATACGACGAAAGTTTCGTGAGATTTGAGCTTGCGTTTCTGAGAGTGTTGTTGAATATACATGTAATGTTTTTTGAAACTTTCATGCGGAAATATGTAAAAAAATTAAATCTATATTAAAAAAAACAGAAAGAAAACAATTTTTTAAAAACTATTTATACATACATATACATTCGGCTAAAAATATAGAAATTTTCCATTTTTCCATTTAAAGGGGGAGTGAACGTTGACCTCTTTGAAAAATCTCTCATGTTTGCAAACTTGTATCTTTTGATTGCATGCAGTGGTTCCATAATGGGTTACACCATTGAAAAGAACACCCTTTTCTCTTTCAAAATATCTGTTTCAATGTATTTTTTAATTGCAACTGCACCCCTTTGAGTACAGATAAACATAACCTCAAAAAAACAGCACCTTTCATAGTGCGCAACCCTTTTCTCAAAAAGTATCCATCACACAGATTTGAAATTTTTTGTGCTTACATGCTATGGTATGGTCAACAAAAATACGAACCAAAATTTTTTTTACGCGAACAGAAAAAAAAGTAAGTTTTACTCAATTTTTTTTCACCGAAAAAGTTGACTTTATCTTAAAATAAAACAAAAACGGGAAGGAATACACAAAAATCAATTCCTATTATTAAAGATTACTTATCTACAAACATTTTTTTAAAAGTGAAGAAAATCCATAAACAAATACTGAAAACTTTAACATCAATTTTCTCAAAACGCTGTTTTTTCACCTTGCGCAACCAGTTATTTGAGTACTTGTGAATGGATTTTCTTCTTTTTTTTTTTAAATGTTTGTAGATAAGTAATCTTTAATAATTGGAATTAATTTTTGTGTATTCCTCCCCCTGTTTTTGTTTTATTTTAAGATAAAGTCAACTTTTTTGGTTAAAAAAAATTGAGTAAAGCTTAAAAATTTATATATTTTTTTTTCTCTTTGAGTAAAAAAGAATTCTGGTTCGTATTTTTTTTTCGTATCTGGTTCGTACCATAGAATGTAAGCACAAAAAATTTCAAAGCTGTGTGATGGATGCTTTTTGAGAAAAAGGTTGCGCACTATGAAAAGTGCTTTTTTTTTTTTTTTTTTTTTGAGGTAATGTTTATCTGTACTCAAAGGGGTGCAGTTGAAATTAAATAAAATATTTTTTATAAAAAAACAGAACCGACTTCAAATTATAAATTGCGCTAAAAAGTGAAAAATAAATTCATTTTTTAAACAACATCGATGTGACTTTTAAACATAGTTTTAGAAGTCGATGCAAAATTAGGATAGATAAAATCTTCTGTAATCATGAATCAATTACAAATATATATACTTTCGCAGAATTAGCTACAGTTCCAATATAAAGTAGCAAATGGTATCATGGTAAGTAGACTCATAATTTTGCACGACTTCTAAAACTATGTTTAAATGTCACATCGACGTTGTTTAAAAAATGAATTTATTTTTCACTTTTTAGCGCAATTTATAATTTGAAGTCGGTTCTGTTTTTTTATAAAAAATATTTTGTTTTATTCTTTTTAGTGTAAATACATTTTGTATATAAATACTCTATTTTTTAAAAAAGTCATACCAAAGGGAAAAACTTCTTCGAATTAATGCCACTAAAAACTAATCATCTGTATGATAAATTCCCTTTTGAAGTCGATTTGAGCAAACAAACTGATTAGATTAATTTTTTCCACAGGGAAGCCTTCAGTCAAATTCTTGCTGTAATTTCTTTCAATGTTATAATTATAACTCATGACAACAAACATGTTTTTAACAATGACTTTTGTATTTATTAATAGATTTCCCAACAAAGAAAAATCAAGCCAAGCCTTTCCAATTAAAATTAAAAAAATACTTATTTTTCACCCATAACGTTTCTTCTAAAAAACAAATGTTGTCAAATTGATTTGCAATATTTGAGTTAGACGACCCTCTATCGATTAAAGAAAAAATCATCAAAATCGGTTCATTTAGTCAGAAGTTATGAATGAAAAAACAAAAAAAAACTACATTTCTGCCCATAACTTTTTTTCTAATTATCGAATATGGTCAAACGAAGGTACGGGACCTATGGGAAACCACCCTCGATCGATTAAAAAAAGAATCATAAAAATCGGTTCATCCGGTGAGAAGTTATGAGTGGACAAACAAACAAAAAAAAAACGACATACATACAGTATGAATGTATAACCTCCTTCCTTTGTGAAGTCGGTTTAAAAAAAACGACATACATACAATATGAATGTATAACCTCCTGCCTTTGTGAAGTCGGTTAATAAATTGAAACAGATATTTTGAAATAAAATGTGTGTTCTTTTCAATGGGGTAACCCATTATGGAATCACTGCATGCAATCAAAAGATACAAGCTTGCAAACATGTGAGATTTTTTAAAGAGGTCAACGTTCACTCCCCCCCCCCCCCCTTAAGAAGTTTTGAAACTTCATATGAAACTGCACTTTATTTCACCAAAGGTTTACTAATAAAAATTATATTAGATTTATATATTTAATAAATTAACAAAGAAAAAACCCGCCCACCAGCCATGTGTGATTGAGTTTTGAGTAAGAAAAAGTATTCCATATTTAACGAAAAGTTTGATGCATGTGTGACTTGGCATTCAATTAAACCGTTAATCGTTAGCTTACATACTTATAATAATTAAATACGTTCATATCAAACGATTTAAAAGTAGAAATACCTTACTACATTAACTGACTTTTTTCCCCATCGAAACAAGTGAAAGTAAGGATGCAGACTTTCAACTTGGGTAGATTTTAGCAACTGCACCCCAGGCAATCTCATCTATTTCTTATTCCTTCGGCATTTTTCACATATCTGAGATTTTAATTTCCTGTCCGATATGCTGCCCGTTTGACATGCATTTTGTATCTAAACAGTGTACTACTTCTTCTTTTAAGGGGAGTGATTTTACTGAAAAAAAATGACTCTCTCAGGAAATACGTTTCGCCTTTCCCGTACTGCATCCGCTTCAAATAATTTTACAAGACCAGCAGTCACTAGGAAGTTTAATCAAAAACTATTTCTCCTCTTTCTCTCTATCCTATCGCTTTATTATCCGGACCTTTAAGAAAACTTTGTTGTTTTTGTTTTTCTGGGACTGTATAAACTATTCAATAAAACCGTGCAAAAATGTTACACGGTTTTATTTTTAAAAAAACTAAAAAAAATTCGGCAAGATTTGAGTATTTTAAAATTCAAAACATCGTTGCATTATCCAAACAAAGCTGCCGTTGCCATTTGACAAATAATAATTCTGATAATTTCCTCAGAGCCAAAATTATTAATTTTGTTTCCTAATTAGCGCTGTAATAAATTATAAAATGGATGGAATATTGTATTGTCGTCGGGACGATAAGCTTGTGTGCAGAGTTAGAAGATAATTTATGCCGTAATAGTGGTCGAAAACCGCATAACAAACTTCTGTGACAAATCAAGTTAAATAACATCGTTGCATTATCCAAACAAAAGCTATCGTTGCCATTCGACAAATAATAGTTCTGATAATTTCCTCAGAGCCAAAGGTATTAATTTTATTTCCTAATTAGCGTTATAATAAATTATAAAATGGATGGAATATTGTACTGTCATCGGGGAAGATAAGCTTGTGTGCGAAGTTTGAAGATAATTTGTGCAGTAGTAGTGGTTGAAAACCGCGTAACAAACTTACGTGACAAATCAAGTTAAATAAAACCGTGTAAAAATAATTTCAATCGTAACTATCACGTGTTCAGAACTCTTGTTAAGAGTTCCGCTCAGTTTAATTTTCTCCTTATATTATGTTCCCCCCCCCCCCCTCTCTCTCTCTCTCTTTCTCTCTTACTCTTCGTTTGAAAAAAAAAAAACAGGGGCCCGGAGCTGGGCGTGGAGCTAGAGCGCGGATGAGTGGAACAGCGACAGTTTGCTCAAAACTGGAACGGAGCAGGAGCAAAGAAATTTGGTGTGCTCCACTGCTTCGATTTTTTTTTAACTTTTTGTTTTTTTATCATATTAAAAAAATTACTCAAAATAGGCATAAATATTATAATCTATCAAAAATATTCGGAGCATCGAGTGGAGCTGGAGCAAGAATTGAGAAATTGGAGCGGAATGGAATGGAGCAACTCAAAAAATGGCTGCTTCACATCCCTGATAATTCCTATAATTATCAGTTATTCAGAACATTTATTGAGAATTCCGCTCAGCTATATTTTGTCCTTATTTTATGTTTTTTTTTTTTTTTTTTCATCTTTTCTCCTCCCTCTCTCTCTCTCTCTCTCTCTGAATCACTCACTCACTCACCTACTCACCCTTCTTTTAAAAGAACTTTTTCAAGCAAAATATTATTAAAAAAATTAATGAATAAATACAAATAAAAAATTGGCTTCTTCTGATAATTATTTTACTATTCTTGTTTTTCTGATTAGAATACAAGACATGTGAGTTCAGAAAAAAAAAAAAAAAGAAGACTGCTAGATGCTGAATATAAAGCCTGTTAAGTCCGGAAGCTCTTTTCTTCATGTACGATATTGCCTGAAAAAAATTTCAATGGTTCACTTGAAGAAATTCCAAACTGTTTCTAACTAAAAGTCCTGATAAGTAAACCTGGACAAACCCTTATTATTATTTATAAGAAAAGTGCTTTTAACACGATTCCCAATTTTAGTTTGGTAAAGGTATATCTTTCTAAAAATAAATATTTGTGCCGCAACGAATTGAATATTCAATGCAACATCAACTTCGGAGCTAGGCATTCGAACCTAGGTTACTCGACAGTCTTGACATTTATCGCAGTTGTGAATTTTAATTTCCTGCCTGACATCTGACAATTTGACAGCCTTTTGATTCCAAATAACATTTTTCTACAAAACTGTTTGCGTTAGAACTCTTTACAAACAATGTTTTACATTTTTCTTTTTATGTATCAATCAAATTTTGAAGTAAAACATACACCACGGATTTTATCCGTTTTTCAAAGTTTTTATTACTACATGGTTTTATTTAACTTGACTTGTGGCGGAATTTTGTAAGGCGGTTTTCGACAACTATTACTGATAATTATTACTGCATAAATTATCTTCAAATTTTGCACACAAGCTTACCTTCGATGACAATACAATAATCCATCCATTTTATAATTTATTATAACGTTAATCAGGAAAAAAAATTAATAATTTTGGCTCTGAGGAAATTATCAGCATTATCATTTGTCGTTTGGCAACAATAGTTTTGTTTGGATTATGCAACTATGTTTTGTTTGTTTGAATTTTAACATGGTTTTATTTAACTTGAATTGTCACGGAATTTTGTAATGCGGTTTTCTAACAATTTTACTGCATAAATTATCTTCAAATTTTGCACACAAGCTTATCTTTGATGACCATACAATAATCCATCCATTTTATAATTTATTATCACGTTAATTAGGAAAAAAATTAATAATTTTGGCTCCGAGGAAATTATCAGCATTATCATTTGCCGTTAGGCAACAATAGTTTTGTTCGGATAATGCAACGATGTTTTGAATTTAAGTAAAACCATGTAACTTAAAACATTTTTGGCGATTAAATATTTATTTCTTATTTTTATTGTTTTAGTATGTATGTCAATATAATGTAGTTAACTCTGTGCAATGCTTTATGTAAGTGAACGTGAGGCCGTAAAGAGGAAAGAGTTTTGTTTTCTGCTATATGTTTAATTTAATCATTGTTTTCATTACCTATTAATACAGTGAAACCTCGATAACTCGACACCCCAAGGGAACACGAAAACATGTTGAGATAAGCGGGTGTCAAGTTACCGAGGTTCCTTGATTTCAATTGCTAATATTGGTCTGCATTGTTATTTACTTACCATTCAAGCTACAAAAGCCAATTTCAATGAAAGAAATTATTCCCATTTAATATTTATCTATTATAGAGTAAAACCCCGTTATAACGTGAATGTCGGGGGACATGTTTGGCACCCGCGTTATAACATATCAGCGGTATAGTGGAACTGTACCGCTCATATTCACGAAATAAATATATTCCATTCACGAAATAAATTCGCTCCTGTTACACCACTATTAACTTTATCAATCACTCGTAACTTTTCCTATGTTGTATATTTTTTTCTTTTCTTGTTTGCTGCCATTTTATTCGCTGTAATGTAATTGCTGTGCAAGAAGCCCACTTCTCAACTGAGCAGTTAAGAGTATCGGGTGTTATAATTTTACTTAACTTTTTAAATACTGTATCTGAGGGAAATGCACAAGGAGAAGCAAAGACGTAGGCATTGTCATCTTTTCATTATTTAATATAGACATATCACAACACACACACATACAACACAACATAAAGTATTCTACAGACTACTTAACATTCGCCATACTTCATCTACTTCACCTCTAATCTCGTTCCCGTAATCCTTTCGTTTTTAAATACTTCAATTCCACCGCCTCAGGCGCCCTCTGTTGGTCTTTATATTTAAGAACAATTTCATAAATTCTAACACGAGTGATAGGTTATTTAGATTAAAGTTTTCTACTCTTTGATATCTCCTAAGCTAAAACCATATCAACCGCAGTGAGTCCAATTGTGTTCTGAGAAAAGGGGGGCTTAAAAACCTCGTTAAGTTATCAACGTAAGATTATGAAAGGGGAAAGATTCTACTTAAAAAGTAGATGTGTGAAAGGGGAGGAACCCACTTTTCAAAGAAGCAATGTTTTTAGTATTTATACACTCACTCGGACTAGAAAATATGTTATTTCAAAATTTTTTTACATCTGGAATATAAAAGTAAATAACGCTACAACCACTCGGAATCGACTTTGTCGCCCGGATTTTTTTTTGCAATGGTAAGTTAAGGAATCACCTTTAAATGGCAATGATAAAAGGTGGTTTAAATGTCGGAGGAAATGATAGTAAATGCGTTATATCCGATTCCGTGGTATAATGAGTCACGGTATTACGGGGTTTTACTGTACATAAAATTTATATAGAGCAGTCAAATGACTGCTTACTCATTTTGTATCTAAGGCTTCTTGCTCTTCGGCTCGGGCAAATTACTAAACTTATAAATCAAGTCTGTCAAATACCTTGATCAAAGTTTGAAATGATCTGTGCAGTGAAAAAACAGTACTCGCGATTTAGTTTATAGCAAACACACGAAACTCGTCCTGTTCAAAATTCGAAAATAAACAAACAACTTTATTAATGAACATTCTCGAAACCAGCCTCATCCTTTGTGCGCTGAGGAGTGGGTAATTTCTACGTGCCTTAGAGAAATGTGATATTTTTATATATAGATATGTGCATGCATTTTTTAATATGACATATATTAAATGCGTGCCCCCTCCCTGGCTCCCCCTCCCCGGCGAAATGTGATGTGACCGCTTAGAATAAAACAAAACTCTCGTTCGATATGTCTTCGGATCGGAGGATCTCGGGTTCGACACCCGAGCCACTGAAGACCCACCATGTACACTTGGGAATACATGCATGTAAAATTCGTGAACCCTGAAGTCCCAAGGCAGTTCCGAGGGTATCGGAGGGTGGAGGTTTTCCCTTCCCTTCACTCGTAGATAAAAAAAGGAAGGTGGCGTGGTTGTGGTGGCGCCATCTGGTGCCATCGAAGTACATAATGAGCCAAGTCGTACTTCCACCGTTGTGTTGCTCATATAAAAAACGGAAAGCGCTCCTTACTGCCTTATTTTCTAGTTGCTCTGCGAAGGGGAACTTGGGTATCCAAGTGGCATTAGAAAAACCACAACAACACACCCTTTCCGATGGTGGGCATACCAGATTACATGAAATACAACTTGAGCACAAATATGCTACAATGTGTTGCTGCATAGTTGGGAAGCAAATTTTTGTAACCCAAACTTCATTATTTAGTCATAATCTCTTCTCTGTAGCGAAAAGGTCGTGTGTTTGTCGGTCGTCTGTGTTGGCCAGATGTAAAAGTCCAGAAGTTTAGGATTTTGTTGGTCACGTGTACCCTGGAGCTTATGCTAACGCACTTCAAAAAAAAAATTTTTTATATATACGAGGGTCATTTTTTAAGTAAGAACCGTCTTGTAATGGAGTAAAAGAAACTTTATTTTATAACACAAATTATATCAAAAACTAAAATATGAACATTTTTTCGCCCTTGAACATAGTCGTCATCAACGTTCATATCAAGCAGTGGCACCAGTTTTTGGATCCTTCATCAAAGAACTCTGCCGCCTGACCATTAAACCAGTTCGTAACTGTTTCTTTAAGCATGTCATCCTTTTCCAAACGCTTAACACGGAGAAATGCCTTAAGTTTTGGAAAGAGATAAAAGTCTGGGCTGTAAGGTGGATGATTCAGTGCTTTCCCAGTGAAAATTGTCCAGTTTTGCTGTCGTTTTTGTTCTTTGAATTTCAGCAGGACGAACGTTTTTTGCATTCTAAAACCGAATAACGGCACGCACTTCACAATCGGCGGGATTACTAATAGACATGGCGACAAACTACGCAATATAACAGCACAACCAGCACTGGCAGAGACGTGAAACGTAATGGCGGTGTATTCGAGGACCGGCCAAGAGTTGCTGACCTTGAACTGACGTCACCTGACTGGATGCGCAGACAGGATGCGCAATCGGTTCTTACTTAAAAAATGAACCTCGTAAATATTTTTCAAAATTCAAAAACGGGTCTGGTTATACGTGTTTTTGACTCGATTTCTTAAGGTTTTCTCAATTTCTTTTTTAAGCTTCTCTCTCAGTAACATGTCGATTTTCAAAGGTCCTGATAAAAAATATTTAGCTTCTCATGCGTCACCGATTCAGGAGTGTCTTTTACGTGTCGGTCTCAGCATGTCATACTTCCAAGGTTACTTGTTAACTGGCATCATTCTCCTCTCGTGGATCGTAATTTTCATCGTTGTGAACTTCATTTTTGGGACCTTGGTGGGTGAGCGGTCTAAGCGACTGGTTCCGATGCCTGCCTGTCGCAGTGAAGAGGCGTGGGTTCGATTTCCCCTTTCCCATGGGTGTATTTCCTTCTTTGTATTGTAATTATGTTGTACTGTCTTGGTCTATCTGTCATATTAGACGAGAGTTTGAGGGCATATCCTTGAGAATAGCAAATAAACTCTAATATTAATGTGACCTGAAGTGGTCGTTTACAAACAATTTCGTTTTTGGGCTTGTACTGATTTCATTTCAGTTGTGTGAATTTGGCTGCAAAATTACAGGTCTCAAAATTACTCCTTTTATTTAAAATAGAATGCCAGAATATAAGTAACAAAAACACTCGTAAAACATTTATAAATGACAGAAAGGGGAGCTTAAAAAATAAAGAGGGTATTGAAACGCTGCAATTAATTTTGCAATTTTTTCTTCTATTAAATAGAAGAAAAAATTGCAAAATTAATTGCAGCGTTTCAATACCCTCTTTATTTTTTAAGCACTTTTAAAGTTTGATTTGTTCTAAATTTTAGAAGAAATCAACTTCACTGAAATTCATGATTATTTTACTATCTGAAAGGATTCGTGCGTCTGTTTCTTTTAAGCATCTGTTCAGTTGGTCCCTTCTACCTTGTCTTAAATGATCTGTCCCTCGAACTATGTTTCTATGTTTTGATACAAGTAGCAGGTGCCGATTGATGAGTGCTATAAATTCTAAGTACTTTTCCCCATAGTACTTGTATTGTCGATAGAGCTTTTCTATCGATCTAATGCAGAGCACATTGGATAAGCATTTACCTTTCCAGAGGACTTCTAATACTAGCTGCCCTGTACTTGCGTAGTGATTATGGAAAAAATCAGGAAAACGTCTCTCAGGAAACTGGATAAGAGGGTTAGCTGAAGGTAAGATGAGCAAACGTCCCATATTTCTGGGAATAGTCTACATTTTTTAAATTTTTTTTCACTTGAAATATATTTTGTCTCTGCAGGACAGCATTTCTCTAATTTTCTCCTTTTTTTAGCTTTTTCATAACATCTCTACTTTTATGTGTGTTAATGTGTACGGAAGAAGTGGTTACGATATCAGAGGATTATCTTCCAGCTTTCATCATAATGCCTAATATTGTGTGTGTGTTTGCATCGCGTCTTTCTCTTGCTATGAATATAAATGCTGTTGACATATCAGGAATATGTCAAAAATAGCGTAGAAATATTAATAAACTGTCCCAGAAACCCCCCGCACCTGCCATTTGGAAAACTGGAAGTCGGTTTTATAAAACTTATATTACCTGATTTTTTACTTTTTCCGCCTGCAACTTGATGAATGCTCTTGTTACTTCATCACTCAGAGCTACTTATTTCTCTCTCTCTCTCTTTAAATCAGCTATGCCTAAAAGGCACTTTTTTCCTTTTCAAGACCAATTTTAAGAAAATTCGGTCCTGAAAATAATCGTTTGTTAGAAGAATTCTGGAAAATCATTCAAGAAACATACATTAAATTTCATCAGTTTCTATGTTGCAACAGATAGCAAATAGTCATGTGTACTGTATATGCCACACGGCAGAAAAAAAAGGTTGAGTACGCTGCCTTAATTTAACCCATTATTGCCTGACGTTTTTTTAGAGGCAATCTGAAAAGTACGTCTAAAGCACCCAAAAATAAGCATTTCAACAAAAAATTGTTTTAATGTGTAATTCCTAACCAGTTATTTTAAGGTTAGGAATGCATTAAAACAATTTTTTGTTGAAATGTTTATTTTTGCTTGCTTCAGACGTACTTGTCAGACTGTCCCAAAAAGGGAAGGTAGGCATTAATGGGTTAGTAAAATAAAATTGCTGTCACAGAAATTCTTATTTGCGTGTGTGTTTTTTTTTTTTTTTTTTTTTGAAAGGAAAAAAACTAATATTATTTCCGGGGCTTTTAAAGTAAGAAATTATACTGGTGCATATAATGAGATCTTATTTCAAAATAGACTTAAGTGTATCCGTTTAATACTGTAGAAATTTATACATGTTTATTTCGTATCCACTTGCATTACAATTGACCTCTATAGTCACAACGCTAAAATGATAAGAGATATAATAGATGTAGCGGTGCGAGTCGACGCCTTTAAGGACCAACTTCTTCCCTCGCCATCAGGTACCTTTCGGTAATGCGTTGAGAATTGGCTTTCCGCCGTAGACGTCCGGGAGTGTATCCCCGTCTCTTGCAAACCTGCTCCACCGTGGGATCCTATCACGCCACAGATGGCACTACGAGACTTTGCTAGAAAGTATGGCCTTGGCCCACCTGAAAAATCAATCAATTCCTCACTCACAAGCACAAGGCCGTAGGCAGGGGGGGGGCCCGACGGGCCCGAGCCCCCCCCCCCCCCCCCCCGAAATACTTTCGAAATTTTTAACTTGTCTGAAAAAAAAATGTAACAAAAAAAAAAAAAAAAAAATTTTTTTTTGTTCCTCAAACCAATCTGTTCGGGAGCGGTGGGGGGGGGGGGGAGGGGTAGGTTCTCTGTTTTACAAATGGGGAAACGACAAGACGGCGCTTCAAAAATCCAGGGTCTATAAACCAGAACTCAAAATAAGATGTTTTCCCTCAATTCTAAAGACGGTAGGTCCCCCGTGTCGTGTCATCAACAGATAACGGATTGATTCCTTGCCTAAGGGCTACATATGGTTCTAATCACCCGACCACACAACAAGAACAGCAAATGTACTGATCCCTTTTTGGCAAAATGCAAGCCACCACATCTGCCATAAATATACGTACAACAGTTAGGTGCTTTGTCCATCCTTGCCTGAAGGTTACATTCGTGGAAATGGCGACTCTTTTAAAACTACCCACATTGTGGAAGTAGAAGATAAAGGAACTTTCAGAGCTAATGCCTAAATGGACCCCCTCGTCTACTACTACGATTGCGGGATGTGGATATTTGTGCTGTTATTGCTGGGACAAATCTTTATTTTTTGTCTTTTCTTTTTTAAACTAGCAATTCGTAAAATCGAATCAACATCGAAACGCTTCCGACAAGGGGGGGGGGGGGCGAGGAGAGGGCTCTTGCCCCTTTGCGGATGCCTTGACCTTGCCTTGCAGACATAGGCAGTTGGGAATTTAGTGGGCTCGTGTGCTCTTGCAAAAGTCTTCTTTGCTTGCCTGCGTACAAATTTTGATTATGAGTAAAAGAAAAGGTAAAGTATTTTGTCTTATTTTGGGAAGAAACCCTGTAGAAATGTAGCAGAAAAGGTATGATTATTTTTATGTATTTTTCAAAATAATATTTTAGCTGCCCCTCTTTTTTTTTTTTTTTTTTTTTTTGCAATTTTAGTTTCAACTTTGTATTTTCTTCCTCACATGCTGAGAAACTGCATATTAATCTTTCTTTTTTCGTTTTTTTAACTTCATAGGGGATGATGTCACACTACTTCGAGGGAGGGGGGGGGAGAGGGGTTCGAGCAATTTTGACAAGAAGTGTGACATTACACATTTTGATTTCTATAAAAACATGTAAAAAATCAGCTGATTAAACTTATTTTTGAAGTTTTTTTATTTTCATAATTTGATTTTAAAGTTTCATTGATTTCATTTTATATTGAAAATACCGCTGCTTATTAAGGTTTGAACTTACTTCTAGTTAAAATTTTAAAAGAAAGTCTTAGGTATTTACTTTTAAGTTAAGATAAATAAGTGCGGGTGTTTTTTTAGAATTCAATTAATTATTTTTTTTTTTTTTTTTCTATTATGCACTAATTATCTTTTTTTCTATTTTAACCTTAATCTCATTTTATACCAATTAAGCCCACGTGTAATCATTATTATTGTTATGCTCACAAATGTCATTAAAAGTTAAAAAATAAAATTAAAAATTTGATTCTTTAACGTAAGTACCTTATTTCTGAACTGCAACACTGCAAGTACATGTGCTCATGTAATGTAGCGTGATATGTGACAAAGGGGGTAGGGCGTGTTGGAGAGTGATATCTTGTGACAAAGGGGGGAGGGGGATCAAATATATTGAAAGAAAGTGTGACACTGTTTATGAATGGTCCCATAGAGCGTTTACAATAACATTGCGAAGGTGAAAAATACCGCGACAAAATTACTCGTATACTTTTACTTAGCCTAGTCATAAATTTACATTGAACAAAAAAGATCTTGTTTGGTTCTTCTTATTATATCGCTCATGGGTTGCAATAGTGGCAAAACTCAAAAAAACTCGCGTTGTAAATATAAAATACATGTTTTTCAGCAGCAATACTAGCATAACTCATAATTCAATATTAGGCCTTAAAATTTAATAATAACTAAAGCATTTCTTTTATGTTTTTTCCTTAGCAATGAAAAGTTTAAACCCACTTATCTCAAAACACGATTTTTTGAGCTGTGCCGTAATTGCAGCCCATGAGCGATATGTATAATTTTGGAAGTGCTTTATAATTGTCCACGACTGCAAATCAAAGTTATACAGCTTTTTTTGACTTCAAACTTAAAAAAAAAAAAAGGAGTTTGCAGCATTTAGGTTAAGGAAAAAGAAAACATCCAGTTTTTAATTATTTACATTTAGTTATGAAAAAATATGGAAGGCTTGAAACTTGAGAATAAGTATGAATTGCTTAAATTGTCAAAACTAAAACGGAATAGGGAGAAATTAATTCTCAAAACAACGTTTGTTTTCTGTTAACTCTCTCTCATCTTTTTTTTTTTTTGAAGTAATACTTCTGTGGGCGAAATTGAAAATATAATCTCATCATGCAACATGCAACCAGTGTTCCTTTCAGGCATCTCTCCGGGGAGGGGGGGGGGAGGGCACTGTCCCCTCAGAGATAACCAACTGCCCCCCCCCCCCCCGGAGAAAAAAATTCAGATCACAGATTTTAAAAAAAATGAAAGAAAAGAGAGATTACACTTTTAGGACTTCAGTTTCAGAAACACTTTTAGGGAAAAGACATCGAACACTGTCACTAGCGACACCAAAAGTAGCCCAAAAGATAAGAATTTATTTTGAAGAATTTGCGGGGGAAGACAAACCAAACTCCCTTCTGCTTCCTCTAAAATTACTAAAGAATCTCGAAATTGCATTGTTAGGCAGTTTTCAAAAAGTTTCCTGGGGAGAGCCCTCGATCCAGTCTATGCCTCCAGTAACATTGCCAAAGATAGACTGAAACTTCATTTTTAAGACTGCAGTTTCGAAAATTTTCTTTGGGGAGAACTTCTGAAACTCCTTCCTCTAACGTCCCGAAAGGGCATAAAATTGCATTCTCAGGAGCTAAATTGCGGAAAAATTCCGGGGGAGAACCCCCAGGCCCCCCCTTTCAGAGATAGTCAAAACGTTATGGTTGTAAGATCAGTTTCAAAACTTTAAGATAAGAAGCCGAAGCCCCCAAAAAACACTGCCCTAACTTCGCCAAAGATAGTCTAAAATGCACCTACTGTACATGGTATCAAAAATCTATCATATACTGTGACGTCATAAATTTTTTTAATCAAACGAAATATGGTTTACAAAAGGCCGTATTCAGAGGGGGAGGCCCACGGGCCCCCCCCCCCCCGAAATTTTTCGCAATGTAGCATGTATATTCCTCCCTGAAACTTTCCTCAACATAAGTGTTTCAAAGTTAGGGCCCCCCCCGAAAAAAATTTCTGGCTACGGCCTTGCACAAGCAGCATCAGCATCCTGAAGTCCATCTCTCACTGACTGGTTCAGCATCTGTGGTCAGCATCCATGGAGGTTCACTCTACTACTCGTTCACTGATGGCTGGGGGCTACAGTTGCGGTGTGAGTCGACGCCTTCAAGAGCCGACTTCTTCCCTCGCCACCAGGTGCCTTTTAGCAAAGCGTGGAAGTACTGGTTTTCCACCAGACCTGCTGCTCCACCAGCCTCACCGTGTCCTCGCGTCGACCGTTACAATAGACAAACATTGTTTACAATTTGTAGAGCGTAGAGAAAAAGGGATAACAAAATTAAAGAAGAATATCGAAATAAATGAACGTATTGATCTTTGTTTGAACATTTATCAGAGAAAAACTCTGAAAATACGTCTTTTGTAGATAACAAGAAAAGTTCATAAGTGTAAAAATGTATGGGTTGATATATACGGAGAGGGATCCGAAATTCGTCTACTACGTGTCTTATACACCAGCAGTGACGTCACGCAAGTAGAGTGTAAATAAACAAGATCCTTCTTTGATGTTTTGTAAACGATGCAGCTTAAAAGCAGGTTTTTGGTTAAAAAGATAGTTATACTTTAAATGAGTATTTCTTTCCTTAATTTATGTCAACAGTCATCCTTGCTCTGATGGAGAGCCCTAACATTTTATTATCGAAAGCGTAGGAACATTTTAACTAGAACCGCGAATAATATAAATTAAATTAATTTATTTCTTTTAATTTAACTGCATCCGCGTGCAATTGGATTCCTTGTAATTCAAAAATGTCGACCAACCCAGCAGGTGAATGGTGTTTAATTGAAAGTGATCCTGGAGTTTTTACTGAGCTCATTAAAGGATTTGGTAAACAGCATTTAAATCATTTGATTAAAATTAGAAATTGTATAGCACACCGCAGCTAGATCACTGCTGACATACCATATAGTCTCTATCCCTTTGTTAGTTATGCTTGTTCGATAACAATGAGCTGTAAATATTTTGACAGATAATTTATGCTTTGTTGTTTTAATTCATTCATATCTAAGCACTTTTATATATAATGTAGGGTTTCCTTCAGCAGAAATAGTTCAATTAAAGTTGAAGTATCAGACGCAGCAACCTGTTGTTGTTTAATGGCAAGAGTAAATTAACTGTAGGAGCCATTCGCAAAGGTGTCCCGCTTCGATAGGGTGGAAGTTTTAGAAATTGTGCCAAGGGGAAAGGGAGCAAGAAATGTGACATCACACATTTTAGTCAAAATAAAAACATTTAAAATCAGCAGATTAAATTTTCCCCTTTTATTTTCTTTTTTGTTTTGTAATCTCATTGATTTCATTTTGGGGCGAAAATATCGATTCTCGGTAAGATTTTGACTATCTTCTAGTTAAAAGTTTAAATTTAAAAGGAAATCTACTTGGGCATTTGTTGTTTTTAACCGACTTCACAAAGGAAGGAGGTTATACATTCATACTGTATGTCTGTCTTTTTTTTTTTGTTTGCCCACTCATAACTTCACACCTGATAAACCGATTTTCATGATTTTTTTAATAATTGATCGAGGGTGGTTCCCATGGGTCCCATAGCTTTGTTTGACCATATTTGATAATTGTAAAAAAAGTTATGGGCAGAAATGTAGTTTTTTTTTTTTTCATTCATAACTTTTGACTAAATAAACCGAGTTTGACAATTTTTTCTTTAATCCATAGAGGGTATTCGAACTCAAATATCGCACAACAATTTTGGCTACCTTTGTTTTTTTAGAAAAAATAAGTATTTTTTATTTTAATTGGGAAAGACGTGGCTTGATTTTTCTTTGTTGGGAAAAACTATTATTAATAAATATAAAAATCATTTTTTAAAAGTTTGTTACCATTGTGCTCTAATATTAAAAGCTGTTGCCATTAGGGATGAACCGGATAGTGATTTTGCCGCATATGAGGTATCCTGCACTTTTTTTTCTACCGGATATGGATATCCGGACCAGATATCAGAATTCAACCGGATACTTTTAGCACCCTATATTCCTTTTTGCTGTAAGTTATAGAAGTTTAAATCAAAAAAGCATTCTTGTATCAAAGTTATAATTTTATATGTTTTAAAATAGGTGTTCAAGGTGTGCAAGTTGAAGAACTGTACAGTCTGGATGCTGAAAGCTTTGAAAAAATTAAGTATGTTGTTTTTCTGTTAGTTATTGAAATGTGATGCATTTAATCTTTTGTAGCGCAGTTGATTTCTCTTTCATTTTTTATTTTCTTTTATGAACAATTCCCTATGTTAATGTTAGTAGGTACAAAAGAAAAACATTAAGCTACAGCCAAGAAAAAACTTAGAAAATTGTTTTTTTTTTTTTTAAATTTTATTTTTTTCTTACATTTAAAGTAGCTGATGTCAAAGTAACATCAAAGTAACAAAATTGTTTTAGGCATGAAATGTATATAGGATTGTTATCAATCAGTGATACAAAATGTTTCCTTAGCATGGAAAAATTAATTCTTATAAATTCTTCCCTTTCTTAGAGCTCAAAACTCGCGGTCGAAAGTCGCCAAATGAGACCAATTTTTCCGTTTTGGCGACCATTATTTTCATTCAAAATGCCATTGTGGCTACCATTCCATAATGCTAAACCCCTTTCCCGACATTTAATCTTGACACGTGACCTTTTCCCAAATTCTCTTATCCACTAAAAAATTAAAATAAAGAAAAGAGCATTATTCGTTGATTTTTGAACCACACGGAAACTAGCTTTTCCTCCAATTTTTATCGGAAATTGCTTACTGTGTTTGAAACTTCAATCCTTTTCCATCCTGTAATTATTGCAATTATCTTGAAAGTTGGAAGTTATTTTTTGCATGCAAAACCTTAAACCTGTTTATTTGGTGTTTCATTTTAAAAATCGTAAAAAAGGGAAAAGAAATGGAAAGATAGAAACAGCCAACACCGTACACGTGCTTCGCCAAAAATTGGATTCTACGTTAAGAGATTCTGATCCTTTTGCATCGCGTACATATTTTAATTATTTTCTGAGTTAACAGATTTTTTTTCACATATGCTATCTGAAATCTGATTATTTTGCCTTTTATTTTAGTTTCTTGCATTTTTTTTCTTTTGAACCATGCACACATGTTTGTCGAAACATGTGTGCATGGGTCAATTGATCAACATGTTTGTTGAAAATTGTGCTTCGTTTAATTGTATCACTATTATTGTTTCGTTTATTTATTTACTTCAAATATGATTTTAGTATTGATAGCTAAATTTATTGTTTAGAAAATACTAAATTTTGGATAAATAAGAATGTTTTAGAAAATTGTTAATTTACTGTATCCAACTTCTTAAAGAACAATAAACAATTATTGGAAACAAGTATTATCACGAATCATAAAATAAAAAAGGAACTTTTTTCAGTTTTAAATGTTTTATTTAAAGTAATAAATAAATTTTAAAATGTTTACATGCAAATAGAAGAAAACAGAGGAATTTTTCCGAGATAGATCATTGTTCATTCAATTTTTAGTAGTAATTTAGGCATTGACAAGCTAGGGGCAGGAAAATAAC
Source organism: Octonoba sinensis (assembly GCA_038502835.1). Classification (NCBI taxonomy): domain Eukaryota; kingdom Metazoa; phylum Arthropoda; class Arachnida; order Araneae; family Uloboridae; genus Octonoba; species Octonoba sinensis. The sequence goes on from CM076603.1 coordinate 25,495,007, forward strand.
TTTTCAATTCTGAGAAAAATAAGTTCGAAACGACGGCGTTACATGTTACATTGATGTCAATCCATATTTTTGGTACTACATTTTTCGCTGTTTGGATTCTCATCCTTTCCATTGACAAATACGTAATTACTACATGTATTCATTTCAAGTATAATGATTAAACATTAGCTGAAAAATCAGTCCTGAAGGGGAGGTGTCTAACCCTAAAAACAGCTTCTCCGGTTATGTGCCTGATATCAGGTTGGAACTACGTGGTTTACTTAAAGGTAATCACATTTGATTCCAGTTTTGTCCTCCTAGAAAACAATGCACAGTTGAATTTTTTTTTAAGTTTGGCTACCATTTTTTGAAATTTGACTAGGATTTCGTGGAGTTTTAGTAGCCATTGGCTACCAATCATCAAGAATTGGAGTTTTGAGGTATACCCTTTCTACTGTTTTTCCTACTTTGCTTACAACACCTTCAAATTAAAATGCTCTCTTTTTTTATTTTTAAAAATGATTGGCATTTTCTCACCTTCAAAATTTCTATATTCTGTGTAGGTTTTTATTTTTACTTATTTATTTATTTTTTAATTACTACTTAGGTTTAAAAAAATGTTAATTTTAGCAAAACATGATTTTTTTTTTGCTTGCATTCCCACACATAGTTTTTATTTTCCAGTTGGAAAACTATACAGTTAGATAATTTTTTTAAAATTGTGTTCTGAAAATCGATAAAAAATTTTCCCTCGGATCTGATATATCGGGGTTATGAAATTGTACAAGCGCTTTCATTATTTTTCAAAGCTCTATTTTTCAGTTTTCTTTTTGACTGTAAACTATCTAAATTTTACTATTGCATGTAATGATATCTAATGAAAAATTTTCATCATTTTAGACCTGTTCATGGATTGATATTTCTGTTCAAGTGGTTTCAAGGTGATGAGCCAGCTGGAGCTATTGTGCAAGACAGCCGTCTAGATAAGATATTTTTCGCAAAGCAGGTAGTTAAATTAAGCATTTCTTAACCCGAGAGAATGCGGCGGGGTCATTTTATGACCCCAAGCTGTATCTAAATTCCAATTCTTAGAAAACTAGCCACCTGCTCATTCCATTTTTATCAGTAGCTGAGTTTCTCCCCCCAATCTACCTTTTGTTTTTGTTTTTAAAGTATTTCAGGCATTTTCATGCCCCAAATACCCACTTCGTTAGTTAAAATCATACTTTAAAAATGATCATAGCAAGAATGCAAGCTGGAATATTTATTATAAAGTTCACAAATACTTACAAGTATTAAAAATAATTATTTAGCACTATTTTTATGAACTTAGTTACTTAGTTTACAGACGTGTATTAAACTACCTTTAATTACTAGCACAATACATGAAGTTAATTTATTCTTTACGTATCGCCCTTTAAAATTAATTTATGCATCGCACTAGCATTTAAATGTAATTTTTAATGTTTAAAAATGGACGGTATGGTTTTGACATGAATGAGTAAAGAAGTAATGCTTTTAACAACGTTTTAGTTTGGGGTCATACTATGACTCCCGCACGCCTTAATGTTGGTTTAGGAAGCGCACGTTCTGTTGGGTTAAATTAGAGGCATTAGCTTTTATTTTTACTTGTAGTTGTATTATTTTCTCAAATAAAATATTTTAGCAAACACTGAGCAATGAAAAAATCTAAAGATGTATGGAAAGAGCATCACTAAACAGAATAACATATACAGCTTCAAAATTCCTCTCCCCTTGCTGCAAAAAAAAAAAAAAGAAAAACAACAGTTGTTGATATTTGGCATTAAATATCAAGACTCAAAAATTTTGGAAGTGGCCAGTGGCCACTAAACTTGATTAACTTGGTGGCCACCTATGCGAAGCTGGGGGGGGGGGGGGATGCAACCTCCCACGCAATTCCTTATGTGTCTGATTTTCAGTGAAGAAAACATAATAATTTGTCAAAATTATTAAGTTTACAAAAAAAAAAAGAATCTTATGATTTTCAAATTGGATAAAGAAAAAACTAGATTCTTTGGCGATGGTAAATTAAGGAAAAATGAATTTTTGCGATATAGTTTTTTGTGTTGAATGTTGTACAGTACAAAAGGTTTAAATGTAAAATTTTTGTTAATATCAGAAGCAACATATAACAAAAATCCCAATTAAAAAAACGAACCTTTTACCAAAAACAGCGATCGTAAATACGTACTATTTCCGAACACAATTATAAAAAAATGTTTATTTCCAGTTCTAAATTTGTTCAGTACGTTTTATTTTCATTCATTTCAAAGCTTTTCTTTTCAAACTTTCACGCCATTTACAAAATGGCGCGACACTTATGTTTTATAAGTTTTTGCGAAAACGGCCGATCTGAAATGCAAGTGTTGCGGCTATGAGAAAAAAAAATCAAGATTTAGATTGTTTCAAACTGTTTAAAAGATTGATATGGCAGAGAGAAGGATTTAAAAAAAAAAAAAAAAAAACAGCGCTATCGGGAAACATTTTTGCCATTTTTTCCTTGTGAAAGGGGAAATGAAGATTATCGTCCAAAATTCAGTTACTTGAATGCCGAATTGATGCGTTTTTATTGTGCTTGTGTGTATGAAAGAAGCAAGAGTTGTAAATTCTTTCGATGTATTTGAAAAGGAAGGATTTACTTTAAAAATTAAAGAAAGGAAAGATCGCGATCGCTCTTGATTTTTTGAATCTCCGCTTTTTCAAACAAGCTCGCCACGTGGTGAGTGGCGACCATGAATCTTGACCTTTATTTGGCATCTATGGGGAAAAAATATCAAATTTAAAAAAAAAATCATCATCAAGTTTGGGTCCTTGTCACAATCTCACAATTATGGCAATTTAACCTAAACGAGACTTCTAAACTACCTAAATGTGGCAGCATTTTATGCATCTCTGTGAATCTTCTTTTTCTTAATTGACATTTTCATCATGTTTTGAACTATGAATGATAATACAGTGAAACTCCCTATCAAACACCCCTCTTACGTGGACAGTTTTTAGTTCCATTAAATCTTAAAAGCAACCGCCTTTGCGGACATCTCTCTATTACAGACATGTATTTTTGTCCCGCTAATGTGTGCTATAGATGAGTTTTACTGTATATTTTAGTGAAATAATAAATCTGGCATTCATACTGAAATTACTTTTCTTCGACTTCCTTGCAATTACCATTTTGATCTGTTACATTTAGGGTTTTGATGCAATTAAGAAATATTCAGAAAGGTTGAAATGAATGAATTTTTGTAATGGAAAATTCTTGTGAAACATTCAATTAGTGTTCACATTTTTTAAAAAAAGGGGCAGGGCGCAATTTTCAAAAAGGACAATTTCTGTTGAAAAAGGGCATTGTTCATTAAGAAAATAGGTGCTTTCCTAATTCCCCTAAAAAGGGCAGGGCACATCCACAGTTTTCCAAAAAGGGACAGGGCTCCGTGCCCTTTGAAAAATGCAAAACAGGAACACTACATTCAATTTCAAATCAGGCAGGCATGCCTGAAATTGGTCACCTGACCCCCACGGAGATTTTTTGAAAAAAATACAGTAGTTACAATTAAGAGACAATAAAATATTTCAAAAGGTTCCAAGTTTTAACTTTTCAGAATGCTAAGCACAATTTAGCATATAGTATATTTCTTAATAAAAAATTGATTGCATCATAATTTAAAGTCGGTAATAAAGAACAAGCTTGAATATATGTAGCAAAAATACACTATTTGATTGATAACAGCTTGTTAAGCACTTTAAAGAACAACAAATTTTCAGATTTTTAAAAAATGGTATTTCGAGTAATGTTGGGCTCTTCAAAAATTACAATTTTTGAAAGTATTAGAATTTAAAACTTTAGTTTTTCAGGTAGTATATATTTTACGCTTATAATAAAATTTGGTATAAAATTTTCATGAGAGAAAAAATTCATAAAATTGGTAAAAATGCAATTTTTTTGCACCTCAAAGCCGTTTTTTTTTTCCTTCATCAATAATGCCAACTAGATTCTTAAAAAACGTGTCTAAATAAAATACCGTTCTTTAAATTATTGAGGAAGAAAACATATTCGAATTGGTCTAATACTTTTGAAACAGTGGTCATTTTAAAGTGAGTGTTTTTTGCTAATTTTTTCAAAATGGCCTATTTTGAGCTGAATTTCAAATGTTTGTAACTAAAGAAAAAAAAATTCTTGCAAGATCCTTTTGGGATATTCTATATGTCCTTTGGTTGTAGCTAGTTTTTTGAACTGTGATGGTCATGTGACACTCTCTGCCTAATATTAAATCCAATGGCTCCTGTACGAAAAAGAAAACAACATTTATTGCAATAGAAAGTTGTTCATTTTGTCTCTAAACTGTAAATTCTATCCCCTTCGATCAAATCCGCTTAGATTGAAAAATTATTTAGGTAAAATTTTCTGTGAATGGATTTAACCTTGATGTGTTTGTTGTTATACACTTGATATATATATATATTCAAACTATGGGAAAAAAATCAAACAAGGCTGGTAAGGCAATCTGTATTTCTTGAAATTCTATGAAATTACCATTTAGATTTTTCAAACAACTTATAAATATTTTTTGCTCTTTTTATGTTACATTTCACATTTTTGCATGTGTTAATAAATTAATTTACATCATACTAGGTAATAAACAATGCTTGTGCTACTCAAGCCATTATAAGTGTTCTTCTGAATTGCAAGCATCATGATGTGAAGTTGGGAAGTAGTCTGTCTTCATTCAAAGACTTTTGTCAAACATTTGATGCCACTGTAAGTTGCCAAAAAAAGCTCTTATTTTTAATTTTATTAGACTTTTTAAACTGTTAATGTTTCAATGATGCATTATTTCATTGTACTATGTGTTTACTAGCAGTTCTGCATAGATTTTTTTTTTTTTTGTATAGACTGTTCTTTCATTAATAATTATATTTTCTACACTTAGGTATGCACGTAACTAAGGTAACCACATTTTAACATTGGTCTGAACCAATGTTAAAATCTGGTCACAGGCCCTACAGGGTCATTTCAAAGCCCTTGGGTAGGTACTTAAAAAATGTCCCCTAGCTAACCGGGGGGGGGGGGGGATTACATGCCAGGGTCCTTGGGTCCTTCCCCGTGAAATGTTTTGAAAATTATGTGTCTGGAAATAGTTTTTGGCTCTCTTTTGGAAGTTTAAAAAGTAGCTAAACTGAAGTTGCATTTTTATATTTAAAAAAAAAAAATCAAGCAATATCTTTTCAGATCTTACTTGCCTAACTATTTATCAAAATGAAAATTTCATACTATTTTGTCTATATATCTAAATGAGATAGACCGGAGAGATTATAGTAATCTATAAAATGCAATGGAGAAGTGAAAATGTCTCTGAGTAAACCAGAAACTCTTGCTAAAGAAACATCTATTTATTAAAGAATAATGTTGCCTTATGTTTCAGTACTGTATGAAATTGTTTGAATATAGTTTGCATTATATTATAAAACAGAAACACTGCCCTACTGAACAATTTGCAAGGTAAATGAAAAGTAAAATCGGAACTATGTTTGTTAAGCATTATTTTAAAACATATTATCTTTAAAATGTTATTAAACATAGAAAAATAGTTACCCCTATTTAAATTTTAAAAAATAATATTAATTTGGTATGGATAATAATAAAAGGGACATTTATTTCATGTAAATCACGCTAGTTTTTAAAGTAATTTTATTGCGCAGTAGTAGGTATTGATAAAAATATCAAATTGATTTACATTTAGATGAAACAAACTTTACACAAAAAAACACCCTAAATGGTTTGTTATAAGAAAAAGTAACAAACTTGGATTTAAAAAAAAAAAGAAATATATATATATATATATATATATCATATCAACAGCTTGCCAGTAAGTTCTTGACTGGTTCTGGCTACTTTATCTGTACAGGGGTGATCGTATTCCGGGTGACCCCGGAAATCCGGGTTTTTCATATCCTCCTTCCATGTTTTACAAATCGGAGTTTTTAGTCTCCAAATTAGATAATTTGGCGGATGGGAACAAAAAAATACACCGAAAAGCGATAAACAATCCCTTTGTAGCAACCCTTTACACAGCAAGGGTTGTAAGGGCACCAACCATCTTTGTTCCGAACATGAAGGATATGAAGGATACCAGGTGGTCTGGTCCTCATGGTCTGGTCTCTGTCTCACGTGCTTTCCTTGTTATGGATAACTGGGTGTTGATGCCATTTTGGAAATTTTTTCGGCGCCAAGCCCTGGGGATGGCGCTATTTGCATTCCCAATGTAAACATCGCGAAAAGTAGTCATTTTTTCCGGACTTTGTTTTTAGTTTGAAAAGGACGATAAAAAAAACTTGGAGTTTTTTTTGGATTTAGTTTTTTTTGATAAACATCCCAAAAAGTTGAGCTCATTTTCCGAACTTCATTTTTTTGGCATAATAAGGCATTTTTACATCCTTTTCCTGAAGTCGACGCTAGACTTCAAGTTATTTTCTCAACTTTTATTTTAAAAGTTGCAGATCTTTGACAAATAAATGCAAAAATAATAACTCTAAATAGAAAGTATTTCAGTGCAAAAATTTGGCAAAATATATATAGCCATGGGAAATTCATTATGCTTTACTATAAATTACAATTTATTTGCAAAAAATAAATTAATTTTTTCTTATTAGTTAGAAGTAGGTAGGCAAAATATAAATTTTAACTTCAAAAGTTATTTTAAACATGCCGTTGTAACTATATGTATGCAAAAGCTGTCATATAATTTATGGTGCATAAAAAGTGATACCGACGTTTTGCATAAAAAATTTTCAATGTTTTTTACTTTGTGTCGCAATCACCCCTGTCTGTAATTTGATCTTTATCCAATTTGTGGAATAACTCTATCTCTAGGTTCATGAATAACAGGCTAGACAAAAATATTGGCTTCAAGTCGACATAAGTCGATTTTTAATTATTTTAAGGTTTGTTTCAAAATGATGAAATAATTTTAACCGTTACTTCTTTATTGTGATTTTTGCTGATGCCCAGGATTTAATCTTTTCTTTATCGATATATTTTTTTTAAATAATGATACGTCATTTAAAAGATCATTTTTGGAAATATTATTTTTGCTGAATATGTATTTTTTGGCTGAAAACTGTATATTCCCTTCTCGTTCTCCTGCCATTACCCTAGTTTGTCGTGCATTCTTTTCCAAAATTAAAACATTTTTTAAACATCACAAGAGGCCGAACAAATTGTTAAAACTCGGGACAATCCCGCGAAAAGTGGGAAGTCTGGTCACTTACATGCAACATGTGTGCTAACTTCTCTGTTTTTGACAGACATCTATTTATTTCATTGATCTGTTGATTTAAAGACAAAATCTTTTGTTTTCCCCCATTTTCTGGTGTATTCGACTTTTTTCCTTGATTTCTACTCCTTTATGTAAGAAATTTGCTATTTGTGGTGGCAGTGATCCATACAAAATCATGAGTATCCTGAACTACAACAGCAGAAAACACTTGAGCTGAATTTTCATTTGTTTGGCCTGCCTTTACAATTACTGATATTCCAAACACAAACACGTAATAAAATTTGTTGGGTGTGAAGTTCTTAATTAGCTTTTGAAATTTGTTATTTTGTTGATTAGTATTTTCACCACTGCTTTATTGACAATTTGGATTGGTTGGTGAAATTATTCAATTTTGAAGAAAGGAGAATTCAGATACCTTTAAGGCTTATTTTTGATTTGCATGACTTATTTTTATTTTTAATTTCTAATAGCAACTTCAGATATTCATATTAACCCTTTGGCCCTCGTTATGTGGTTCTAAAGAATCCCAAGTAATTGCTTAATACTCCATATTTAAAGAGTTAATAAATTTTTGCGATAGCGTGTATTACTTACTATGTCAAAACTCGAAAATTATTACTTTTGATATCCATATGGTGTTGGAGATAATTCGAGTATCTTGTAGTATTAACTATAACGTCCTACTTTTTGAACTATGACTTAACAGAAAATGGGGATTTGTATTATGAGTAGCTATAGATGCTTAAATAAAGCCACAGAAGGAGAATATAAGTGTTGAAAGGTAAAATGTTACAGGTCTCTATAACTGGGTGCTTATTTTTTTTCTTTTAAAATCGAATTTTGGCTGCAATAAAGTTATGCTATTTTCATATGAAAGAGCACTTTTATTTATTTGTTTATATTTTGTATTATCATTACTAATATGACTTGTTCTGGTTTTATGTATTATAATAAAAATCTGTTTCAGATGTAATGTAAAATATTTCTGTATTTATAAATTGAATTTATAGCCCATCTTTGGCTTCAAATAATTTTTCTTTTTTTTTCAGATGAAAGGTCTTACGTTAAGTAATTCTGAAGTAATTAGAGAAGTTCATAACAGTTTTGCTAGGTAAGGACTTTTTGTGTAACAAATAAAACTATCTTCATTTCTTTGCTTTTCTTAACCTTTTTTTCTTTTCTTTTATATATTTGTTATATTTTTCCCTTATAAATTGCATGCTAAAGTGAGGTTTTTATCATGATTTTCCTTTGTAGCTAAACTTTAATTTTTATTCAACTTTTGTTGCAAACATACTTAGTAAAACAAGCATTTTCTCTTATCCAAGTTAACTGTAAATTGCGAAGAGAAAATGTGATACCTTTGATATTTATTGAGTTTACTTAAATTTTACTTCAGTAAAAGATAAAAGTCTGGTTTTTGAAAGTTTGGTTAGTATTTAACAGTGATACCAGCAAGGTTTTTTGGTTATAAGTTAAAATGAACCAAAATTTGTGTCAAGATGTTTTGGGGCAGTGGTATTTTCATTATCTGTGTTATTTACACCTATCCAAAGTTATTGATTTTTCCTCCAAATTATGTTAGTTTTTGTTTTTCAAAATAAAAATGCATGTTCATTCTTATAATTTTGAAATTGAATAAAAATGTTATGGTCATGATTTTTATTTTCAGTTTTTTTAATTCCTGAAGTGTTTGGCATTTTAAGTGTTAGTGTCCTGAAGTGTTGGTGTCCAAATTTTTGGCATTTTATCGTGAGGTTATGACATTTAAAAGTACATCTTCTACCACCAAGCCATGCCTAACTACCAGATAAATACTTACATGTTACATATCATCAAATAAATGGAAAACGGTTCTAGTTTGTTCAAACTAAAAATGTATTCTTATGCTAAATGAAGGACGTAAAAAAAAAATAAACATGTGCAGAAACAAACAAGATCAGGTTAACTGTTACAGATACCAAGAGTTTTGAATATTTGTACTAATGTTTAAAAAAACTAATTGTGCTTACAAAAATTTTGCAATTTGCTATATGTTCTCTCTTTCTCTCTCTCTCTCTCTCTCTTTTTTTTTTTTTTTTTTTTGTCAGTGTATAAATGATTTGAAAAAACTGCTTTACGATTTTGAATTTTTAGTCACTGGCTTAGTAGAATATTTATACCCTAAATATTCAAACATTTTGTTTAAATTAATTATGTACTTTGGTTTGATTTCAGAAGTTATTGAATCATTTTTTGAAATCAATAAATTCTTGCATTGAAAAACCTTTCTATGTTTCAGATTTCTATAATATATTTATTACAAATTTTTGCTGTTAAAGTATTTGTGATCATTTAAAAAAAAAAATATTTATTTGGAGGAAAGAAAACCATGTACTGACGTCTTGTAAAATTATATTTTAGGCAACAGATGTTTGAGTTTGATTCTCGGCAACAAAATAAAGAAGAAGATGTTTATCATTTTGTTGCTTATGTTCCTATAGAAAATAGACTATATGAACTTGATGGCCTCAAAGATGGACCAATTGATCTTGGTAAACATATTAAAAGTTTTTATTGTTTTTTCACATCAATTTCATATCTTTTTTGCAATTTGAATATGGTTTCAAGTCCTGTTTCATTACTTAATTCAATGTTAAGCTAATCATTTAAATCATGCTGATACAAATTGATGTTTTGCTTTTAGATTGTTTTTTTAAATGTAAAATTGTGCTCCCCCCCCCCCCCCTCTATCCTGAATCAAATTCTGTGTTTGGAGGAAATGCAATGTTATTTGTCCCATATTTTTCTTGGCTAATCTTATGATGTTATAAGTACTTTTTTTTTATTTCTTTTCATTTTGTTAATCTGCCCTTGCACTTGTTTTATCTATCATTTTTTTCTTTCTTGATTTATGTTTCTTAAATTGTTTTTCAATTTATTTTCTAAAGAGAATTTTGTTCTTTTCAAAATTTAAAACATTTGTATTTATGTTTGATTGGCCAGTTTTGTTGAAACAGGGTTTGCTACACAAGCTGGAAAACCTGGATAGCTCGGGGAATTTTAAAAAACTGACCGAAAAACCGGGGAAATGTCGGGACTTTTACTATTTTGTCAGAAATGTGGAAAAGTCTGAATTTTACATAGCGCTTGCCATGAACGCGAGTTGTGCACCAATGCTGGAAGAGCTGACACGCAATGCTACCAATTTTTTGGACAGGAAAAGTCTGATCTGTAAGTATGGCGTTGGCTCCATGCAAATGCCAAGATTGATGTCCCGTTGTTCAACCATTTGGTGGCAGCCTCAATTAAAGGAAACTCACAAGTAATGGGCATTTGGCGATTATTATTTTTTTTTATATATATGGCTGAACCCTGGGATTTGTGGCATAACCATTTCAAAAAAGTTTTCTTCCCCTTGCTTTTTTTTTTTACTGAATTTTCTGATGCATCGCAAAAAGTCGGCCTCTCCCCCCAAGAACTTATTTATTTATTTTTTTTAATGATGCAGAAAAACATCGTTCCCCGACCCCTCCTGAAATCGTTGATGTATTTCAATTTTTAGTGTAAACATCATAAAAACTTCCCTGCTTCTTTTTTTTTTTTTTTCAAAAATGTAAAAATAGTTTTTATTGTTATTATTTTTTTATTTCTTAATGAAATTTGTGTTAAAATAATTAATCTTAGCACTGTAGAATTTTGCAGTATAAATGCTGACACTGTTTTTTTTTTTTTTTTTAAGTACTCTTGGAAGTTGATTATTGCTCTGCAGAAATTTATAAAATAAATGCAATAACAGAAGTAGTTTATAAATATCTGAGGTAAACAAAAGCCTATTTTAATTTAGGAAAACTAATATTGTATTAGGCATTAGGAGCAATAAAGAAACCCAAACTTTTTATAAAATTTAACCAAAAGAAAAGTGATTCATTGGTTAATTAACTCATTTTATTGAGCTTTTGATGCATGCATTAAATATATTTAAAGGACAAAGATTTTTAATAATTTTTTGTAAGTGAAATTTTTTTATATTTTTAATAAATTTATGTTAAGTTTAACATTTAAACAGTTATAATTGTCATAATGCTTTATTGTTAATATTATTCAATTCTTTTTCCAAATGCGTTTACAATACTTTGGGTAATTAATGTAGTTTTTTTTTTCCTCTCAAAAAAGTTAATAGCACTTACTTTCTCATCAAGAAACTGAGTTAGTAGACCTTTAAAAAAATACATTTTGCAAAAGTACCTAGTTTTTCTTTAGTGATCTGTTAGTTTCCTTTTATCACTTGGTCGAATACATGTTTCAATGTTTGTTAGAAATTCTTTGAAAATTCATAACTACTTTTTTAGGTTAACGGTTCCTGCTTATGTTTCAAAAAGTATATTTTGGGGCAAATGTTTGTTTTTTGATTGATATGACATTGTGGAGTTGAGACTGGAATTTTTTTTAAATATGTCTGGAAAACCTGGGAAAGTCAGGAAATTTTATTCTGCTGTTTGTGTAGCAACCCATTTGAAACTATTAGACAATTTACTTCCTTTTTTTCAGCACTTTTTACATATTAGTTCCTTTCTTTAGATTTATTCAAATCTTAGCAATAGTTTATTGCATTATATGCTAAGAGTCAGACTTGAATAAACCTAATAAAACTATTTTTTTTCTCTTTTATTTGGACGATTTAAATCTTGAATAGGTTTTACAGTTGAAATAAAGTTTGATGATTACAAATAATATTTATTTTAAATCTCAAAAGAAAAAAAAAAATACATTACAGAGTTGTACATTAACTGCTTCCTAATGCGCTTTTTTTTTTTTTTTTTGTTTTTTTTTTAGTGCAAGAAATAAGGATATTTTATGTTTTTGTGGAGGCTTTAACGTTAAAGTCTTAAATCTTTACGACTCTGCAATTTTATTTTTCATTTTATTTGGGGTAATGTTTGTTATGTGACTACACAGAGTATTAAATTTGTTGTCCTAAATCATTTATGTATGCCCTTTAAGTGCAGGTAGTAAAGAAATACAAATATATATATAGATAAGCAGCATGTAGATTTTTTAAAATCAAGATTTGTGAAATTGATATGAAAAAAACTGAGCATGAAGCCTTTCCTGTTGGAAAGGCTAGTAAATGCTTGTCTGTTAAAAAACTTTGATGTTTTAATCATTATTTGGAATAATATTACAACTTTGATATTAAGGAGATTTTTGCATTACAGGACCTATATCACCTAATAGTGATTGGTTGGAAGTAGCTCGACCTGTGATAGAAAAACGTATACAGAAGTAAGATTTAGGTTTTCTTTGTTTGTTATCAATATTAATTAATTTGTACTGTTTGTCATGATATATTCATATTAATTGGTGTGCTATCTTTCCGAAAAACTAAGGGTACTACTGTGATATAATCCCCCCCCCCCCCCCCCTTGGCGACATTCGAGCTAGCGCGCCAATGTGTAATGATTTTCGGTTGGCAATAGTTTCAGTGGTAACCCAGCGCCATCGATGTTGGCTGACTTAATGTGTGGCAACCCTCAGCCCTCAGTGTATGATGCGGGAAGGGTGTTGTGTCAGTGTGATTGTTGAACTTTTAGAATTTTATTTTTTTGCGAATAAGTAGCTTTTTAGTAGTTTATTTTATGTTTAAAGTTTGTGAAGATCTTTCCTGTTGCTAAAAGAAGAATGTAAAGTGTTAAGGTGCATTAATTTGGTTCAATTATTTTCTATTGCGGCCAGATGAATGATTCTATGTTACAGTAGTTTGTTAAGGCGCCATGTTTTTGAAATGTGCTAAAATGGACGGAAACGTGATTTGGTGTTTTTGCTATCTGAAGTATGAAATTGTTTTGATTGATAAGTGCATAAGTTTGGTTAATTGTGACTTAAAGCAATGAAAAATTAAGTGGTAATTTTCAGACTATTTTGTCATATTGGATAGCAAGTTTGTAGTGATTTGGGATTAATATTGAAAAGCCAACTGGTTTAAAGTGAGTTCTTTATTTTTCTAAATTTATTATTTGCTTATTTTATATGTTTGTAAGGTTATAAAACAATGAATTTTCAATTGTTCTAAAATATTAGCTGTAGTAATTAGTGGCGTTGCTGGTTTTGATAAAGTGGGTTTCCGTTAGTATAATGTAAAATGTACTTGAAGTTTTGCTTGGAATTGCACGATATTTTTGCTATGTTTTTCGTTGAGTAATGCATATCATTTTATGTTATGATAATTAATTGCAATAGTCATTATTGTGCCTAAAATGCGTGTTTTTTCAATGAATGGTTTTTATGGTATTTTTAATGGTAGGCTTCCAATAGTTCAATGCAAAATGTACTTGAAGTGATAACTGTTATTAATTTTGTTATCTGGGGTGGTATTTTAAAATTCGGATAGCTTTATTAAACACTGCTTTTTCTTTGGATTGTGCGATATTTTTAATTATGTTTTTCGTTGAATAATGCATATCATTTTATGCAATGAAATTATTTGCAATAATCATTGTGCCTAAAATGCGTGTTCTTTCAAAAAACGGTTTTTATGCTAGTTTTAATGTAGGCTTCCAATAGACTGATGTAATATGTGCTTAAATTGATCAATGTTATATATTTTCTAATGAAGTATCTTATTTTAAAATTCTGACATATTTCTTTAATAAACATTCGTTTTGCGTTGATTTGCGCGATATTTTAATTATGTTTTTCATTAAATAATGCATATCATTTTATGCAATGATGAATCATTGCGGTAGTAATTATTGGGCATAAATTGCGTGTTCTTTTAACGAAGGGTTTTTATTAAAGTTTGAGTGATTTGGTAAAGTAAATAATTCTATTTTTCAAGTAATTAATCCGTTAATGTATTGAATTGTTGTTGAAAAATGCCGTACGTGCTTTACATAGTAGCGTCGATATTGTGTGTAAGATATAATTTGCAATTTTTGGTATTTTACTGTTTTTTAGTGATTTTTCTCGACATGTTTGCTATGTTTATGATGTGACATTGTTGCAGGGTTCGTACGGTCATGAAAATCCTGGAAAAGTCATGGATTTTTACTTTCCATTTTCCAGGACTGGAAAAGTCATGGAATTTGCTGATTTTATCGAAAGTCCTTGAAAAGTCATGAAATTTATGGCCATATAGAGCAAGGACACGCTCAGCCAATCAGATTCAGAGAATTCACTTGTGATGTCACACAAAAAGCTATTTTTCAGCATCTGATTGGTAGATTTTAATGCTCCACTTATTTGCATGTAGCGCTGACGGCACTACGTGATCACGTGACAATTACGATAATGCGTAGTTAGGAGATAGCGGTGGTTTGTAAATTCGCTGTAGCCGCCACATTCCGTTCTTCTCCCACGTTGTTTCGTTCCGATGCTTAATGTTTTGAGATTTAGCAATCAAATACATCTAAAATGCCTGGAAAATGTACTTATAATGATTTGTGGCGTCATAAACCAGAATTCGAGAATTGGCTTCGTCCTGGTGACAATAAATACAAAGCTTTTTGCTCAATTTGCATGAAGGATTTCGACGTTTCGAATATGGGTGAAGCAGCGGTTACAAGCCATGCGAAATCAAAAAAACATGGTGAGCGGTTAAATGCTGGAAGAATATCTTCCAGCGTAAAGAACTTTTTTAGTTCTACAGCAGCTACTAAAGAGAATGTTGTGGATTTAACTCCAAATGCTAGTGTCTTGTCATCAACGATCGGCAGCAATAAAGTTTTGGAAGCCGAGATAGTCTGGGCTTTGAAAGTGGTGGAATCGCACTACTCGTATAACTCTTGTTCTAATATCAACGACGTTTTCAGCCGGATGTTTCCAGACAGTTTAATTGCCAAGCAATTCCGATGTGGGGAAAAGAAATGCGCGTATTTAACTTGTTTTGGAATCGCGCCTTATTTCAAATCTTTATTGACTAATGCCGCGAAAAATGAAAATTTTGTGCTCTTGTTTGACGAAGCGTTGAACCATAAACTGCAAGAGAAACAGATGGATATACATATCAGAATGTGGTGTGAAGATCAAGTAGTCTCAAGGTATGTGGACTCTAAATTCTTTGGTCACTCTCCAGCTGATGTCATACTTGATGGTGTTACAAAATGTGTGTCCGAAAATTCCCTAAAATTTAATAGCATTCTTCAAGTATCGATGGACGGACCCAATGTAAATTGGAAGTTCTACGAACTGTTCCAAGATTATTTGAATAGAAATTATAATTGTGCTACCTTAAATACTGGTAGTTGTGGTTTGCACACTGTTCACAATGCGTTTAAAGCAGGTGCTAATGCATGTGGTTGGAAAATTGATCGACTGCTGTCGAATATTTATTATCATTTTAAATACTCTCCAGCAAAGCGAGAAGACTTTGTTAATATTACTGGAACAACACTGTTTGGGTTAAAGTACGTGCCACATAGATGGGTAGAAAATATACCCGTTACTGAAAGAGTACAAAAAATATGGCCTCATATAATGCACTACATTAAAGCAGCTAGCGAAAAAAAATCTCCGTCAAATAAGTCTTTTGAAACTTTGAAAGAGTTTTCAAACGATCTATTGATTCTTGCTAAATTAGGATTTTTTCAGTTTATTGCAAGGATCATGAATCCATTCCTCTTAAAATATCAAACTGATTCACCCATGTTACCTTTTCTATGCAATGACTTGTTTATCATGTTAAAAAATATTTTGTCATTGTTTATTCAGCCAAGCATTTTAGAAAACACATGCTCTACTATTGTAAAAATGTTAAACGATCTAGATATCGAAGATGTAAAAAATCACAGACTACTCTAAAGTTGATGTTGGAGTACTGTCCGATCAAATTGCAAGAGACTTGCTTCATAGGAAAAAAATTTCTGAGCGGGATTACATGGCTTTTAAATTAGATGCCAAAAAATTTTTAATACAAACAGCATTGAAGTTATTTAATAAAAGTCCTTTAAGATATAGCATAGTGAGAAATGTATCTTGTCTCAATCCAAAAAATATGAAATCAAAAGAGTTATGTGTAAAGAAATTTAAGAAAATTATCTTAGTTTTGATTGAAAATAAAAAAAAAAGATGATGTAGTAGGGGATAATTCAGTTATTCAGCTCAGAAACTTTTTGGATGAATCTAGGAAAAGTTCATTTTTTGATGAATTCCCTGCAAAGCGTATTGATAAGCTGTTCTATGACCATTTAAATGGTAAACAGGATTACAAAGCATTATGGGAGGTAGTTAAATTGGTTTTGTTGCTTTCTCATGGTCAAGCCACTGTTGAGCGAGGGTTTTCTGTAAACAAACAGATTGAAGTTGAAAATTTAAAAGAAAGAAGCTATGTTACACAGAGAGTCGTTAATGATCATGTAAAATCGATTGGTGGAATCAACAAATGTTGTAATAACAAAAGAATTGCTGCAATCAGCAGCTTCAGCCAGACAAAAATACGTGCTCTATTTAGAAGAGCAGAATTCTGCTCGAGAAAACATTGACAACAAGCGAAAAAGAGAATCAATTCAAGATGAATTACATCTATTAAAAAAGAAGAAGAAAAATTTCGAGGCTGATATTTTGGAGTTAGAAAAGTCTGCTAATGACTTGGCTGATTTAGCAGAAATTAATCGGGATTTTGCTTCTATAACTAAATCCAAAAGTTTACGTAGAAGTGCAGCAGAAAAAAAGGTTGATGTCCAGAATCTGCAAATACAAATCGAGGAAAAGTTAAAAGAAATTAAGCAATATTAATATTTTATAGCTAGTGTATGGGTAATTCTCAGAAAATACGACAATTAGGAAAAAAAAAGTTTAAAAATTTTAAGTCTTCAAAATAATTCACTTTTTTAAAAATATTCATTTAGGCAAGAGAATATAAATTGTTTTAGTGTAAAGGTCAAGAAGCATGTAAATTTCTTTTAATTAAAAAAAAAATATGTATAAGAAGTTGATACAGATGTTTATTAATTTTTCAGATCTCATTTTCATGAATATTGTTTGTAGAAATAAAGATTATTTGATTTTGAAAAGTTTATGTTTATGTTTTTAACAGATATAAGTATTTGACTAGAATAATATGTAGCATTATAACTTAAAATCAAATATAAATATTTCACTCTTCAATATTAAATTTTGACTCTAAAAATATGTTAGTTTATATGCATTCAAATTACTGCACAAAAACAAGTGAAATATGTCTCGTGAATTTGTTTTGAAGGTCATGGAATTTATGGAAAAGTCATGGAATTTTGTTTACTATGGGAGTACGAACCCTGTTGTTGGCGATAAAATCATCGCCAAGAGTGTTGTATTCTATTTGAAGTTGGTGGCATAAAAATCGTGTTGTTGGAGACGGTTTCTTGGCGCCAACGAAAAAGTCGCCAAGGGGGGATTATATCACAGTAGTTCCAAACTAAGTTTCTCCAGTTTAATATTTTTGTTCTAATTTATTACGTGTATGCACTTGACTATGTATTCAAGTATAATTTGCTGTTGAAAGAATACACTTATCTATATATTTAAAAATGATTGTTAATTTGACAACTCAGGTTGCAAACCGCTTTGATAATTGATTTATAGTCTAAAGCCTGAAAAGTCTTCTGCTCAGTGTGTATACATAACTTTTTGAAAAGTCGTTGGTAAAATAAAAAAAGAATACCAAGTACATAATAAAAATACCTTAGTATTTAAAATCTTATACATATATAGTTTTGATGATGTAAAATTGAGCCAAAGACTGGCAATACTTGGAACTCTGAATAACTTATAAATTTAATGATTTTCTTATGAAAGCCATAGTATTAGAAAGAATCTGCTCGCAAACTACTGATTGGGGTTGTTGCTAACACTGTAAAGGGTGCGTAGCGGTTTTTAAAAGTGCTTAATAGTGCTTGTTTTTGCTTTTGATTTTAAAAGTGCTTATTTTTCATCCATGTTTGTAAGAAGTGCTTACTTCCTCTTATGCAAAGATATATTTTTTTCGTTCGACCACCGAATGTCGCCATGAATTCCACGAGAAGCAAATAAGGATGGTTTCCGCTTACCATTCTAGACTGTTTTTCCCAACCTTTTTTCTAAATGAGGGAGTAAGGCTTGTGTTGCAGAAGGATTGCTTTACCGTAAAATACCGAATAAGCGCCCTCCTGAATTTTCCGCGAAATTATTGGAGGAGGTGCTAAAACGGTATAAGTGAAGAAAAGTATCAAATAAAATAAGTGCCCCTTTCCCGAATAGTACAAGGAAAGTAGCCTCAGCGATGCCGCCAACGTGCTATAGCGCGTCAAATGCGCAAAAATCGAAGGAGGGGAAGCAAAAAAATTTTTTTATTGCTCGTAACCCAAGGTGCGTATTTTTTTATCGCGCAAAAAAATAAAGTTGAATCTATAGAAAATTGATACGCAAAAAATTTTTTACATGTCCGTATTTCTTTCAGCCTTTTTTAGATGAAGAGCGAGTAAGGAAACGGCGCCAGCTCACATTGACGCCCGTTTCCTTTCCTGAACTTCTCTTTTGCAGTGGCTCTGAACAGAACTGATTTCTTTTGAACAAAACATAGATTTAATGTCCAAAGATTTCTTTAAGGATATAATTAGCTGGATAATGTCGGAAATATGAGGTTCACTTTTTAAAAAATACTATGGTTAGAAAAGGTCTCGTTTTGGCAACAGCGAATTTTCGTAAAGCCTTCGTTTTCGCGATTAAGATTTTTTCTTAGCTTTTATTTTGAATAAAAATAATAAATATTTTCCTATTTAATTTGTTGTAGACTTACTGGAATTCCTTATACTATCCATGTAATCGATATTGCAAAAAATTCGCAAATCTGACATTGGGACAAGAATTAATCATTTGATTTTTGTCTTTTAAATATTGGATTTTGGTTTTAATTTTTCGTCAAATTATTATTGAATCAATTGTTAATTGCATTGAAAAACGGTTCTTGCCATAAAAGGTTTCTTTTTCATTTGTATCTTTAAAACCATGATATACTTTTTTTGCGTAGGGACCCGCTTTTTGGAAAAAGGGACTTATCAGGGAAGTTTTTTCTGGAAATTATCAGGGGATATTCAAAGTTCCCCCAAATGTCAAGGAAAATTATCATTTTCAATATCCAAACCGGCAAGCGTCCGAGTTTCGTTTTGCGGAATTTCCCTTCATTGCGCGCGGTCAGCTCGAATGCCGATTTCCCATTGGTTGAAAGCGTCCTTTCTCCTATTAAACAACAAAAAAAGTCACTTCTTTTGTTTATGAGTTAAGATGATATTGCAGTTTTGCGTAAAAAGACGAGTGTTAGCATTAATGCTTCCGAGAACCTGCCATTTTTGGTCCTGTTCCAAAATTCGGCCTAACACCGCTCTCCAGTGTGTCAAATTTGGGGCTTGGTACCGTTCATGATATTGCTGTGGCGCAACAAGAAGGGAGTCCATGACCCTCTCTCTACCCCCCCGCCCCTAAAGAGATGATGTGGAATTTTTTCAAAAATATAGCAGGGAGAGCTTTGTTCTTTGTTTAGTCGGCAATTCCCAGGGAACTTTTAAATAATTTGGCGTTGGGAACTGATAATGAAAGGCATGAGCTTCTCTTGGTCAGCGGAATGAGAATCCAAATTTCGGGGGATGGGGGAGCTTATTTGGTATTTTCACAGAAGGAAATGAAGGAAATCACGGGGGGATGTAATTATATCTTTATTTTCTTTTTTTTTTTTTTTTTTTCTGTTATGTTGTAAAATAAATTTTATATTATTTGTATAAAGAAGTTTTAGCAATTTGGGGTGGGGGGTGTAATCTGCATAGCAAAAATGATCTTTTTTTGAGTGCTTAATATTTTTTTTTTTTTTTTGAGTGCTTAAAAAGTGCTTAAAAGTGCTTATTTTTCATTATTGAAAGAATTTGCTACGCACCCTGTGAGTGGTGCGTCTAATACATCAGAATTGAAAATTAAGACTCAAAAATCATAGTCTATGCATTCTTAGAGAAGCCTAAATAATAAATGACCCTAACTCTGCTCTCTCTCAAAAAAAGAAA
Organism: Octonoba sinensis; assembly: GCA_038502835.1. Classification (NCBI taxonomy): domain Eukaryota; kingdom Metazoa; phylum Arthropoda; class Arachnida; order Araneae; family Uloboridae; genus Octonoba; species Octonoba sinensis. The sequence goes on from CM076603.1 coordinate 25,515,264, forward strand.
GAGAGAGAAAACCTTTTTCATAAATTTTAAAAAATGTTTTTGCATCATGTACCTTGTGTGTGATAAGCATTTTTATCATTCAAAAATTTTTATCACTTTTTTAAATATTTGACACCTAGGTTAAATCAGTTTCTGCAGCAACCCTAGTATGTATTATTAAATCAGTTTACACAAAAAACATTCAGATTACAGATGAAACTTATGAAAGTATAAGCTATTTTTTTAAAAATCCCACTTTCATGGATTTCCCCATTAGTTCTGTAATGAATATCCATAAAAAAATGTTCTGCCTTTTATGCAAATCTGGAATATAAGCTAACATCACCAGCAAATATAAAATATTAATTGACAAGTCTGTAAGTTTCTGCATCATTTGTACATGAGTATCATTGGAAAATATTATTATGGTTATTTTTGCTACTACGTCTTAAACACATTAAAATAGCATATTGTGTGTAGCTTTTAATCAAGTTACGTTTCAATTTATAGGTATAATGAAGGAGAAATTCATTTTAATTTGATGGCAATCATTACTGACCGAAAAATGCTATTAGCCAGAAAAATAGATGAATTACTAGCTCGAATTGATGTAAGTTATTTTAGAGTGTTTGATTAGTCATATCTTGCTTTTTGTGTTATTTAAATCCTATGCAAAATGTGCATTGTATTTAATACAATGATTATTTTATTCCGACTTTTATTACTGATCTTCATAATTACTAAACAAATAAATGTAAATATTATACTTTTTGGTGCACAGTTGCATCGTAGAAATGAATAGGTATGGAATGTATAATGGTAATTTGTTTGAATGGGGAAAAAAGGCTTTTAAAGTGATTAAATGATTTTTCTTTTTTCTACGGAGCTTTGCATCCTGCTTTGCTTATTCCCCCAAATCTCCTCCCTCAGTGTGCCAATGAGAAAATTCTTTCATCATATTTTCAGTACCTCTGAGTATTGGTTCAATTTTTGTTGTTTTGCCGCCTTTGGTCCAACCTCATGACAATCTTTTTATTCATAAATGGACCAGATTTTCCCCTCAAGTGACAACATTGAAAAACCTTCACGTTAGACAAATTTATTAAGCCTTTAAAATCTTAGGTGAATTTTTTTCTACCGAAATCTGCACAAACCCTGCAACTATTATTTGGATTAAATTTACTTTTCAGAATGAATATCACCCCCTCCCTCCCCTTCATTTAGAAAGAGGTAACTGTGTTTATGATAAATATCTTCACAAAATCTGTTACATGAAAAATTTCTCTAAGTGGGCATCAATAGAAAATTCATTTACTGAAAGTGCCTTTATGCAGCACATTATTTGCATTTTAAAAGGGGGGTTACGAGAAGATAAATGTTAATTTCAAATTTGCTACCAGCTTCTATTTTTCTATGTAATATATACACCCAAAAAAATATGTAAGCATTAAAGCTATAAAGTGGTCTTAAAAGTTCTAATTACTGAATTTGATCAGCTGATCTGTATGTTGATTTTTGACATTTTTGACCTATAAGCTACAAATTTGGGCAATCACTAATCTGTTGGCACACAATTTTTGATGATGTTAATCTGATTTTCAATTTTTTCAATGTAAGTTATTACTTATTTTTTAAATTTTGCAATTTATTAATGTGAAAGATTAAGAAAGTGTTAGAAGAGTTAGTTGCTGGCTTTAACACAATAATTGTTATGAATTTAAATAGATTAATCAAATATAAAATGACAACACTGAAAGGACCACACAAACTCTAGTTTAACTGAAATTTATAAGACATGTAAATAAATTAGAAGAAAAATAGACAAAATAAGGTTACTTTTATTTGAAAATAATTTACGTTAAATCCATTTTTTAATACAATTTACAATAATTTCCCTTGTAGTGATCAAGTAAAAAAGAAATCGTTATTTTGATTTGGACTTAATGAAATCGGAATTCCAAAACAAGAGAAATGAGAAGAAAAATGTTCTAAGTAATTATTGGAAATGTTCTAAAAAGCGTAGTCCGACCACAGCTCACCCACTAATTTTTGTTGGCCTTTGCCTTTCTTTGCCGGAAAAATTCAACATTTGGAAAACAATTATTTACCCCTCTTACTGTTTTAAGTTTTAAGTAACAACTAAGTGCTGAAAATTCCCTGCAACTCTTTTTGGGTTGTAAAATGAAATTCTTGCTTTTCTCAGAAATGAAAACATTGATGAAATAAAGACATGCAGTCTTTAAAAAAATCTTGTTTTTCTGAGAGATTTAACATCCCATCTAAATGGTTTAAACCTGAAACTACAAGGCAGAGAACAAAATATCTGCCTTCTTTATGCACATATTGAGGGCTTCCACAAAAAACTTAATTTAATACAAATTGCACTGAAGACAAATAATACAGCACACTTCCCATCATGATGAAGTGATGCCCTGCGACCTTCAAATGGAGGTTTGTTATCTTCAAGCAGATACATTCTACGAGACTAAAAAGCTTAATGTCCCGGAAAATGTCTTGAAGCTTATTTCTAATGAACATTTTCCTAAACTGCTTAAATTCGCTGGAAATGTTATCGCTGTTTAAAGTACATATGTGAGCGAAATTGCATTTTTTACTCTCAAACAAACTAAATCAAAAAGAAGAAATTGAATTGTGGTTCACTGGAATCAATCCCAAGACTTTGCTTTACTGAACTTACAGTGGACATTGGTAAAATTGTATCAGTAAAGCAGTACCAATCATCACATTGATTTCTCAATAGTAAAGCAAAGTTATAGGTTAAACTTCTTTTTTGATAAAAATTTTATATGTGTAATAAAAGTTTTCAATAAAATACGCAAGTTGTTTCCATTCTGGAATGTCTGGCCCTCACATTCCTCTACAAAAGCTTGATTCAGGTAACTAAGGTTGAACCACTCTGTTCTAAACCATTAAAAATATATTTATTAGACAATTAAATGATATTTTGAAATCTACCTTTTATTTTAATATAGTTCTGCTCAAAATATCACTAGAATCCCAGACAATCATGTCCACAAATCCATATTGGTATGAACTACCGCCATCTTGTTCAAAACATATATAAAATGCTTATTAATTATGAAAAATACCAAATGGTTTATTAAAATTAATATTTTATCAACTGTTTTGAAAAAGGTTAAAGGACATCAGATTATCTATAAAGAAATTGACGGTAAAATTTGTCAGAGTTTCAGCCGATAGGCGAGTTTTACATTGTGAATTTAAGAAAAGGCTTTTTTTTTTTTTGTAAAGATGCCATATAAAAACATCTGAAAATACTCATATACTATGAAAAAAGGTTTTTACAATGGATAAATAAGTATAAAGTATTAACATCATACCTTTTTGTCTTTATATAAAAATCACTAGAAAATTGCATTTGGACATTAAATCAAAACACTTACTTTTTTCTGAAAAAAAAATCAGAATAGATATCATGTAATTATTTCTGACATATGTTGAAGACATTAGTTAATAATCCTTCAGTTACAGCTTCCAATCCTTACTTTTGTGCTAAATTATCAAGAAACAATTAGAGAAATTTTTTTTGTGTGTTACATTTCTCAGTTGACAAATGAATGTCCAAAACTTGCGCTTTTACGTAGGAAAAAACATTTTTAAAGCAGTTGACGAATAACTTTTCAATAATTTGTTACTTCTTGTGACTGTATAGAATTAAAATTTTATTCCAAAAAATAATTTAGTGGATTAAAATATTGATTTGCTGTTAAAGCTTAAAAGTTTAGATATGTTTCAAGCTCCCACCTTTTAAGGACTGTCCTTATTATAATTATTAATATTTTTAATAATTATAATAAGGACAACACCCATTGACTGTATGCTGATCAGCACAGACAACAGACCTTTCAAGATGATCGTTCAGGAAAGAACCATTCTCCTTTGGGAGAGAATACTCAGAACTCCTGGATGTCTGTTCCTGTAGAGCCAAACTCCCCCTGTTTCTGAGAGAAATTTGAAAACACAAAATGGATTCCTGCAGGGAGTTGCTGAAATGGTATTTAAATTAGACTTGAATTTCGAAATCGAACAATACCCTAACCCCAGTAACCGCATTGACATTAAGCAGGGCTCCCACGGCTGCACCAATTGCGCAAAACTGCGCCAAAACGATTTTTCTGATACATGCTGCTACAAAATGCGTTTTTTCGCAAAATTTGCGCCAAATAGCGATTTTCGGGAAAAAATCGAAAAATTTTTCGATATTATATTTTTTTTAACCTTAAAATGGACATTATTCGATACATTTTGCCTTTAGTCAACTAATTTTTTACCTTTGAAGCAGTTTATTAATGAATATTAGCTCTACCCTCTCTTAAGAACATCAAATATGGATGAGAAACTTGAGCAGAATGAGTGATGTATCCCACGCTTGTAGAAGAAACAGTGATACGATTTCTAATATTTTGTAGTATTATAGAGAGAAAAATCATTCCTCTTATCATTATTTATGTTGAACATTTTATTTGGTAAGTTTTTCTTGAAATAGATAAAAGTTTAATTTCATGGAACGTGAAAAAAATAAACTTAACGTTTTTCCTCAGTGCACTTTGTTTTTAATGTTTAGGAAATACTAATCAATGTGAAAAATCAATAACAGAACAGATGTTAAAAAGATTGCTGCTCCATTATACCATTTTTTTTCAAATTCCTTAAGCCTACTTTCCACGTGCAAGCAAAGGAGCGCATACGTTCTACAATCTTTTTGCATCCCCTACAAAAATCGGATTTTTTTCATTTCAACTGTTTATAATGTTTCTTCTCAAAGTAAATAAAATGTATATTTATTTTAAATAAAAACATTGTTTGAAAATATGTATTTGTTCCCGAAAGTGTTTAGAGGTAGACTTTCAAACGCTGTAAAATTAAACATTGAATTTCAGCTTTTTTTCTTTTCTCATTACTCTTTAAGCTCTGTAATCTATATCATATAACCACAAGCAATTCAAGAACATAAAACATAAATATAAAAACAAAATAAGTAAAGAAAATAGTCAAGTTAGGAAATCATTAAAAAAAAAAAGCCTGTATATCTTAATGGATTGATGATCTTTAGCAAATAAATATGTTAAGCAAAATTATTAGTAGAAATAGAAATTTTGTTGTGGATGAACGACCTCATAAAAGTACTCTTGCTTAAAGTTTCAAATTTTTAATTAGATTTGTAAGTTATGAAATTATCACGCATTTCCTCTTTCTTTTAATTCAATTTAGTTTCTTTCAGCATCAAATTGCTGTAACCCTACCTAGGACTCTTAAAATTTAATTGTAACTATTACACAATTTTTGAAAGATGTAAAGATAAATTGTTAGAAAAAAAAAATCATTAGACATTAAATTATCAACATATAATAAGAAATACATTTTGCCTTTCTATTATAGAACTTAAAAATATAATTTGGTTCTTGAATTTTCTTGTTGCAAAATTATGAAACTCTGCAATTTACTTTTAGTGCCATTATTACTTCCAAAGCATCTAAGTGAGCATTTAGGATTGAAATTTAAAGGAATATTTCTTAATCAGAAAAATATTAAATATCACTGCAGGTAGAAAATAGGATCGACTTCAAATATATTTTTTAATAAAATATGAAATTATATTTAATGCATTCAAAATTTTGCTGTTACTATAATCACAATGATTATACCTAAATAAGTACCATTTAAAAAACAAATTTTAATTAATGATAAATAGTTTAAAATAGTTGAACCTTTCATATTAGTTTTTGCTTATTTTCTTGAAAGAATAGTGTTTTAGCTATTAAACAAAAAAGAGAGAAGGCAATGATTTTTGAAAAGAAGAAAATTTTAAGCTTTCTTCCAACTATTCTTAACCATTAGAAGAAGAAAAAACAACAAAACATTTTTTAAAATAATCTGTTTCTTAAGATAAGGGATCATTCATAAATGATGTCACACTTCGAGGGGGGAAAGGGGTAATAAGAAGGGTGACGTCATGCATTATGCAACATAGCGTGACATGTGACAAAAGGGGGAGGGGGGTCAAATACATGGGAAAAAGGCGTGACGTCATTTATGAACGGCCCCAAAGTATTGAAAAACACCCTTATAAGGGTTTTAGGTTTAATTAGTCTTACTTTTTGAATAGGTTATAAATAATTTCTTAAGAAATATAAAAATAATCCAGTTTTTGAAGGATGACTGGCGTTTATATTTCCTATCATTTTGAAGACTTGAAACTGCTCTTACCCTTGATGTATGAAAATGACATTGCTTTAAAACAGCCAATATTCAAAAAAAAAAAAAAATCCTCCAAAAATGGTACAAAGTAGATATTTTCGGCTCCTAAACTGATACAAAAGTCGATTTCCTCTGCTCCAAACTGATAAAAAAATTACAATTCTTCTGCTCCAAACTGGTACAAAAAGGACATTTTACCTGCTCCGAAAGCTGCTACAAATTCTGTTAAGGCAGTGGGAGCCCTGCATTAAGGGATTTTCTACCGGCCTTGAGCTTATCAAGAACATCTCAAAAGCGGATACCAGTGAAGTAGTTTTAAGAGCACTTGCCCTTGAAACAATGGTTTCTTTTTACCCCGAGAAGGATTGGTTGAGAGTATATATTGACGGTTCTAGAGTGTGTCAACGCTGGTGCTGGCGTTTACTGTGAACTTTTTTGCCTTTACGCTCCCATCGGTAGATACGGATCGGCTTTTGATGGTGAGATTGCGACCAGTCACCAAGCCCTGCTACAGCTACGGCTAGACTCTTTTTCAAAAGTTGTGTTGCTGACTGACTCAAGGGCAGCAATACAAGCAATCAATGCACCCAGTCACTATCGAACTTTAACTATCGATAATTGCCTAAATCTGCTCAACTACCTTGCCAGTAAAAATAAAAGAATAGTTCTTCAATGGATTCCGGCCCACTGTGGAATCCAGGGAAAGAAGGCGGCTGATTTCTTAGCAAAAAAAGGGGCCTCTGTTTTACAGATATCAAATTCCAGACTTCCTTTTAAAAATATTAAATGTCTAGTAAAGAATATCTTCAAGGACTCTTTCCTCGAGGAATTAGACACCGTAATTCAAATAAACCGTGGCTAAACCAGATTCTAGATGTCCCTCAGTGGCCTAGAATGCAGTCTGTGGCCATGTTTCGTCTTCTATCTGGCCATGACTGCCTGAATAAACATCTATATCACATCAAGGTGGTTACTGACCCTTTTTGTACCTTGTGTGACCTTCTCGAAGAGATGGACATGTCTCGCCTGTTTCGATGCCCCGTCCTTCCTTGGATATCAATCTGGGAACGCTACTGGACTACTCGCAATCATTTATAGATTTATTGTTATCTTTTGATGTTCAATTGTCTTTTAATGTGTCATTAGAAATAAAAAACTTTTTAAAAAAAATAATGAATTTTCTTCTGGTGCAATTCTTGTTAAATCGGTATTTCCTGTATTGGAATTGTACTTGCTGTTCAAAAGTCTAACAGATTAAGGATTAGAAGGAACTGAATTTTTGCCAATTAAATATATGTTCAGAATTTTGTTAATTAACTTTTATTTATTCTTTTTCTTACTAATTTTTGTCCAAATGTGAACTTAAATATTATTTTCCCTAATTCGATATTGTGGGATATTTCTAACTCTTTTAAATTGTATTGCTTGTATTAGTAAATAATATGAGAACTTTGATTTTTATTTATTTTTTTTATTTGTTTATTTATTTTTCTTGTAGACTAGTAGAATATTGGAAGCTGAAGAACTTCAGACTGAAGTTAATAAACTGCATATTCAATTGACGGAAGAAGAATTGAAACAGAAGCGATATAAAGTGAGAGCAATTATTTTGATTTAAACATAAATCAAAATTGATTGAGTAAAAAATCATAATACGTAACTTATATTTTTGCAGGTGGAAAATATTCGAAGGAAACATAATTATTTACCCCTAATAATGGAGCTTTTAAAGATACTAGCAGAAGAAGGAAAACTTGTACCATTGATTAGTGCCGTAAGTATAAACAATTTTTTTCTCTCCCATGTTGTTGCTTATTATGCTCTGCGAAGACCCATAAAAACACTTGTATTAAGCGTGACTTTTTTTTATTGCATCGGGAAAAAGTTCCGATAGACCAGCTCCCTATGGGCAGCCTAGTACAAAGCAGCTTTCGGAAAATAAATACCTGAAAACTAATAGTAAAATGGAAAAAGTGTTGGCCATATAGACAGGGCCGTATTTATCATTAGGCCCGGCCCTGGGCCCCCCACTATGAGGAGTGGGCCCTAATTTTGGTTATTATTATTTTTATTTTTATTGTAATTTTAAAATTTTTCGAAAAATATTTAAAAATAGCGTCTTTCAAAAACAAACTGTTAGAGAAACATAAAGATAGAAAAGTACCCTCTTTGAAAATGTTAATTTTACAATTTAAAAAAAACACAGTTCATAATTTGCTAAACACTATTCAGTTACATGCGAGCAGCCATGTTGTTTATATCACGTGATTTCCGTCTTTCGCCTTGGTTGGTAAGGATTGGCGAAAAAATTTTGGTGTTTAAGGAATCCAGCCAAAGGCTCTGCAAGCATAGTTAAAAAACAAGTTTAGTGGAGTTATTTAAGTGTAATCTGTATGTTGAATATATTTTTTCAAACAGTTTAGTGTTAACCTAATTGAAAAACCATCTACATGGCAAGTTTTACAAACACATATTGAATCAGGGTTCGCACTAGGCCGCACGATTCCTGCAGTATTTTTTGAAATCCCACTCGGAAAAAAGTTCGTTTGCGCGCTGTTCCCGCAACTAGCAAACACGCGTTCAAAACATTGCGAAACAAAACTAATATTCTAAACTGATAATTCAATAAAAACTAAATTTAGTATGTTAATTTTCAACCACCATCTTTCCCTCATTAATAAAGAGTAGAATCTAGGAACCCTATTTATCATATATAATAACATGGGGGAAAGATTGAACAATTTAAACCCTTTGTGGATGCACTTATCTTCATTCATTCTATTCACAGAGGACAAAATCAAAAAAAGGAAAATCTTCCTTGGTCACAAGGTTACAAAAGAATGCCTTGTTTCTAAAATATACTGTTTTCATTGAAAAACATCAATGAATCAGAAAAAATAGAGGAAATGTTAAACTAATTTTCAGGATTTTTTTTTGTAAAAATCACACATCAAACTATTTTGGTTAAATAATCAAAATACCAGAGGATCTTTTTCATGCTTAACATTTAATAAACCACCCTTTTTTGCGATCGCAAATTTTGTGAAGGATCCGTTTTGTGTGAATCTTGTTGATGTATATTCTTTCTTTGCTGAGCATAGCTTAGATAATCATCTTTTATTACATAGTTTGTATTGGATCATGATTGGACAATTTAGTGATATTTTTAAAGACAGAAACAAAAAGGAAAGTTCCCACTTAAATGTCAAAAATCCCACTTAAAATTTTGGTCAAGGTGGGAAATCTCACCTTGTATTTTTCCCCAGTGTGAACCCTGTGAATGTTATGTTTAAAAATTTTTTGTTGCATGAGGGGCCCCCAAACATGAGTTGTGCGTATAGTGATTCAAAACATAAATCGGGCCCGCATATAGACACAAACGGTTAAGTGTAAAAAGTTCATTGTTACTGCTGATGAACACAGAGGAAGTCAGGTACGTTTGGAATGCTGTCCAGCATTGAAGAAACCTTGCTCAAGCGACGTAATCTTGATTTTAGTTCCGTCTTTGGCTCAGAATTGATAGCCATTGACATGGCTTTAAACTTTTCTTTAGAGCAGCAACTATTCAGGGAGATTTGGTTACTAACTAGTTGATAGTCGTAGTGTTATACAGTACCTAGAAAATTGGAGGAATATTGTAGACCAGAGGGGCATCCATGTTTTTGAAAAACTTTGATTTTAGTTCCGTCTTTGGCTCAGAATTGATAGCCATTGACATGGCTTTAAACTTTTCTGTAGAGCGGCAACTATTCAGGGAGATTTGGTTACTAACTAGTTGATAGTCGTAGTGTTATACAGTACCTAGAAAATTGGAGGAATATTGTAGACCAGAGGGGCATCCATGTTTATGAAAAACTTAAATTGCTGTCCTCCATTATACATTTTCAATGGATACCATCTCATATAAATCTTAAGTATAACGACATTGCTGATAGTCTGGCTAAGAAGGGATCATCTCTGCCTCTGTGTTCTGCTGAGCCCTACCTTTCCATGAAATATACTCCAGAAATCGAAAACCTTAAAAAGGGTGGCAGGAAATTAGGGAGATCAGGGAAATAATTCTAAATGTTCTGGGAAAAACGGGGAAATTTGAGCCGAAAATCGGGCAATTTTTTCATTGTTTTTCCCCAAAGTTTCAACAATCTTATCTGCAAGCATTAATAGTAATCCACGTTCCCTTATCAAAATTCGCTTCTAAAATTATTTTACTCAAAAGATTCTTTTATTTACCATTTTTTGCATGTGTGATGGGATCTGGACTCTTCAAATTTTTGATATTTCTTTTGCCTTGTTAAAGGATAAACAAATAAAATTTCTTTTTATTTTCATTAAAACTTAGGTTTGAAATTTTTAATCGAAATTTCGTCAATCGTGATCGAAAGGGCAAACTTTTCAAACATCTTAGTTTTATTTTTTGTTTCAATTTTTTAATGCATGTGTAATTCTTCAGATTGCTTAAAATGCTTGAAATGAAGAAACTTTTCAATAATATCTTTAAATTCGAAAAAGCCAGAATACAAAAATTAACTATGAACAAGGCTCGGCTTTATCATAGTGATGAAATGTTTTCTGTTACACACATTCATTCATATACAAATTGATTCTGCACAGGAAGAACATGTTAAATATCAGCAAATAAATGGATAATAAAATTAAAATGAGGTTAATAAAATCATTTATTTCATTTCTTCTTCAGGCCCCTTTTTAATATTGGAATAAATTCTCATGTTGTAAAACTAGAGATTTACCTATTTTATGTGCACAGCTTAATTTTTTGACATACTAGCACTAATCCTAACATTTTTAATCTTTGACCAAAAGTTTTTTCTGGAGCTTGGTATTTCCTTATAGAATTAAATGTTTTTTTTTTTAATTTTTTGTTTTTTATAATTTTCTTTATAAAATTTGCTCATTTTAAAAAAAGTTTGAAAGCTGTTCATGTTCTTTTTTCAAGCAATTACTCTTTCATTCGTCAAATATTTATTAATTATTTATGTTGAATAGCAAAAATCCAATTAAATGGAAACAAAATTAAAAGAATGCTTTCCTTATTGCACATTAAATTGCTAACAAGTAACAAGTGCCTTTGTCTTTCTCTAGAACTAATTTGATGCTTTATTTTTGTGCTGCAAAGCTCACTGCTGTAAAAAATGCCTCTTAAAAATAACAAAATTAGATAAAATAAAATTTACATCAGGTAAAATTTAATGTTTTAATGTAGCATAGTTTTGTGCTTTGAATAGGTCTGCTTTTTATCTTTTGTGTGTATATACATATATATAATATACAAAATATTCAATCAGGGAAATTTGCTTCAGAGATTTTGTAGCCACTCTGTGGAACATTCCAACGTAATATATGTTTGCAGTTTAATCCAAAAAGAATTCTAATTAGTTTTACGTTAGCAAAAATTTTCCATTTGGTGACAGATTGACTTTGTTTTGGCAAAAATTTGTTATTTGAGCAGATGAATTCAGAAGTAAACCTTGCTTTAAAATTTTAAAACTACTTAAAACGCATATTGCCCGTGTTCTATTTGTTCTACAAACTTCAGAAATAGACCATCATGTGCAGTTTTTTACAGGGCTGCAAAAATGGAAAATGTGTGAAGTTTCTACAATGCAATATTCCCAAAATTATAAAGTTAGCTTAAAATTGGAATATAAAAAGGAACGAATTTGAATTTTGAAAAAACTCTGAGGTATAAAAATAATTTTAGATTAGTATTTACATTAAGTATTCAAATTTTGGCATTTTCCTTTCTGTCTTTAGGCTAAACAAAAAGTGGAAGAAAGGAAGAAAGAAAAGGAGAAGAAGAACGAACTCAAAGCAAATAAACAATAAACATTTTGAAGTAAAACTTTTTATTTTTCATCAATTTTTATGAACATGTACTTTTCACTTGACATTCACTCAATTTTTTGAACTTAGCATCCTAAACACAGCTGAGTGAACTAATCGAAGAGGAAACTGACAATAATTTGATATAAAAAAAGTACTTACAAACAAGTATACAAATTCAATATTTATGTACATTGACTAGAATATATCACATTGAAAAAAAAAGTTGCTTATTTTATTCTTTGCATATATTTAAAAGGCAGGAATCCTTACTAGCAGTAATTTTTATTTGCATAGTCTATTCACATATTATGCGAAAAAAGAATTATTTGTTTAAAGTACCGATCTCGAAAAGATTTTTTACGCATAATGTACTTTACCAGAAATAAATTTGTTTCTTCAGATAAATATATTAAACAATTATACAAAGCAAGTGAATAATTCTTAAGAATCTGTTGTCAGCAACTTGGTTTTAAATTAATTCATTGAAAACATTCAAAATGATTCCTATTTATTAATATTTAACAACATACTTAATGAAATCAACCCTGAATTTTTAATTCTTAATTTACTCTAAATAAATGTTTAAAATTAATGTATTGGCTTACACTCTGCAATGAGATAAGCTGAGCAAGTTTAATATCTAGAGCATTAGAGACTAGTATTTTTTTAACAAAAAAGTATTCTAGAAAAACATTGATATTATTTAATAAGTATAACAGTTTTCAAGTATTGCATATAGTAATCAAATTTTAAAGTATATTTGCGCATGTTCTTATGTACAATGTACAAAATGCCATGCTTAAGTATCAACGCATAAATTTGCCGTAATAAATATTTGTTCATCTATAGCTTGATGTGGGGGAAAAGAAAATTCATATTTGAAGTGCAAGTTACACTTCATCTTGGCTGCAAAAACAATAGTATTACAAAAAAAAAAAAAAACAAAAAGAAATTACTGAAGCTCTATAGATAAAATTGAAACAGGGTTCGCACATCCTTAAATATTCATTTTAAAATAAATTACGTTCTTAACATTCTGAAAAATAGGATCAATAAACTGCAAAATATACTCTAAAGCAATTTGATTTTTTTTTAATGCTTCATGTACAAACTCTCATTATAACAATCTTAGATATTTCTAATGAAAAGAAAGAGAATGTAAATCGATTTGAAAATAAATTCTAAAACAATGCCCAATGAATTTGAAAATTTACAGCGTTCTATTTTGGTCTATCTGCCTGTGTTACCAGAGTCAAATTTGAGCACCTCTGATGTGGCTCAATGCCGGCAACACAGGAAGCGTCCAAACCTCCTTTCTGTTAATAAAATATGTACGAACCCTGTCTAAAAACAATTTCATTCTCAACAGGAACAAAACAAAATGTATGTACATTGAAAGGAACATAGAACTTAAATAGGCTCGCACCTTTCTGACATGACATTCAATACTTGATCAAACTTTGAATACCTCTCTTTTGCTACAACATGACAACCTTTACTTCCCCACAGGAATCTCAAATGGAACTCTGTCCGAAAGACATCTAACATCAAGTCGTCATATTTTACGTTTTCAAGAACTATTTCACTGTTTCTTTTGTACATTGGCCATTGCTGAGTTATGGAGCGTCCTATTTCCAAGTGTGTCAAAAGAAGTTGAAGCCCATAATCTGCAGCCGTTTGTTCCCATTGGAGTCCTAAACTTAATATTTTGCCTAAAATAACAAAGATTCACTATGGTAAAATTGTAGTTGCATCTACAAGATTAAGACATTTAAAAAATGATCAAGCATCGGTTACATTGTTGAAAACATTTTAATCATAATACTTTTGTTACATTTATATATGTCCAATGGATAGATGAAAATTTACTCAAAATTTGATTCCAATAAATATAATTTAAAAATGCCTGGGTTGACTGATTTATTACAAATAAACACATTTTTAAAAAGATAAGATTAAGCTTAACCTTGATAGAAACTTGAGTCTCTGGATCTGCCATTCATTAATAGTCGCAGAGAATGATTTTAGGGTGAATCATTGAATATGTTTTCAGAAACAGCTTGCTCCCCCCCCCCCCCCTTTTCCTAAACAAAAGTTTAAAATAAAGCACTAACTATGTCACTTATGAGTAGACATTTTGAGCTTTTTCTTTGTCACCAAAGCAAAGCCAAAACCTTAAAAATAGAATATATAATAAAGACACAAACAAGATAGTGTAGTAGCAGAAGCTTGCGCAATATTTCTTAATCATAATCAATTTTGCACTAAGCTCTATAATGCCAAAAATGTTGCATATTCAGCAAATTTCTTTGATGTAGCTTGAAAGTTTTGTTCTCTTATAAGCCCATTCAGAGTAGGAACTTTTAAGGTTTGAATTGCAATGTAAGAAAATGGAAAATTGTTTCTGAAATTCATTGATAGAGCTATCATGAAATCAAGATATTTGCAAAAGTATTTTATCATTTTATGTCTAATACTATTCACTGTTTTTCTTTTTTAAATTTCTCTTGCAAAAATTTAATGAAAATAGTAATAATGGATTGTTAGTAATTGCAATCACTTCTAAAGTTAAAGTTTATGGTAGTAAATTTGAAACTTGTTGAGAAATTCCTTAAAAAATTTTGTATTACTTTATATAAAAGTTTGAAAAAGCTTACCTTTCTCCTTATTTGTAGAAGATAAAGTGTCAAACGGAGAAATATGAGGTTTTTCTTCAGTTTGTTGAAAGCAATCTTGCTCTGATACAATTTCAATGTGTTTTTGCATAATTAAGATCAGCGACATTAGGTATGGAACACAAGTGTTTGGTGCTTGAGGATTAGAACACTCTTGCATATTTTTCAGAGTAGGCCTTAACTTTGTTTCATATGTAAAAGCATTTTCTGTGAAAGACTGCCGTAGTTTCAACCAAGTACACCTTAAGCGAGAAATCTGTACGGACAAAAACAAAATTTCATAAATATATATATCTTTTTTTTTTTTTACAAAGAAAATAAGTGTTAAGATATTTCATCAGAGAACAATGAAATATGTTGAACAAAATAAATAAAAGTTTTTACCAAATGGGAAAACTTCGAAGACAAATACAACTTTGAAATTAAAATATTTTGTGCATTAAAAGACAGAACATTTAGCATCAATAACTGATTGCTATTGTGAATGATTAGACCAAAAGTATAATTGAGGAAATTCAAGGGATAAAGCACATATTTAGTGACCCTGTACAAAACAAAACCTGCCTTCATCAGAAAAAGTAATTAGTCCTAGATGATTGTTAATGTTTTTTTAATGTATACGAAATTGTGTAATATGTTCCATTGGCAATGTAAATAAAACAGCAGAAAATATTTAAAATATATGAATGAAGAAATAAGAGCTAGAAAATTGAGATGATCAGATTATATTGACAATTTTCTGGCCATCCAGTTTTCCAATTATCAAAATATTTTTGCTCCATTTTCCATTTAGATAATTACTTTGAGATGTTTTCTCTTACTTTCTGTACCGCCTTAACCACTTAACGCATTTGCTCGTGCCTGACGCAAGCAATTACTGGCAGATTTGCATATGCTCGTGTCTCCCACAGGTGGTCTTGTTTCTTGTGTTATTTTATTTCTAATGTCCCTTTAAGATCTGTTTGCACTTTTTTTTGGATAATAATTTTTTATGTAACTTTTTACCCCACCCCCTCTCTCTCTCTAGTCACCCCCCGCAACTGAAATTTCCAAAAACAATTTATACTATACCTATCCTATATATTCATTTACTGTCAAAAAAAAAACTATCATTTCTTACCAGTTTTTCTGAAAAAAAAAAAACTCATGCTTCAGGGGGTTAAAATGGAAAAGAACTTGACCCGTAAGCTTTGAAGACAAAAAAATCTCCCAATTATTTCCATTTGGAAATCTTTCTGAAAAGCTATGTTTCTATTACTGAGGTATAAAATTTGACACGCCTTATATTAAAAAAATGAACTAAACAAATTAAAAAATTTACAAAAATTTTATCGTAATAGCAAAGGTTGTTTTACAAATCTAACAAAATTGTCACACTTTGTAATCATCTATTATCCTACATTAGTTATATATTTTTTTTAATTTTCAAGAGTAGATGCTAGAGGGCAGATATTCTGCATGGGTTCAGCTAGTAAAAAAAAGCTCTTTCTTTTTAGTTAAATACATTGAGAGCCTTCGTGAAAGTCATTTCATTTCAGTTCATTAACAGAAAAATTTCAAGTCACTATTTTAGAGAGCTGAACCTTCATTTCTCAAAGAAAAATTAGCTTTAATATTTGGCGCACGCAAAGTCTACTAAGGTTACCATGTCTCTAATCTAAAAGTTAGTAACTGTAATTTTAAAAAAATCAATGTAAAAAGCCTTACTATACAAGTGACATTTCACACACAGTTTCAATGGGCTTTGTTTGCAGGTCTCCTGTTGAGATGATTTTCAAGGAGAGTATCTGAAAACTTTTGGCAGGAGTCCCTTCCGAATTTTAGCACCTGCAGTGTCAGTTAAATCATAACAGATTTACTGAGACAATATGCATTACTGAAAGTACAATGTAATGCATATTGCTCTTTGTTACTTCTATCTAGTGTAACCAATACATATGAGGATATTACACAGTATATGGTGTAAATCAAAACTAGTAATGTAAGCCTAAAATTTCACTAGTGGGTTTTACTTATTTTTGAGTTTTGAATTATGTGTTTCTTATGTTATTTTACAGTAAAAGGCAAAATATAAAAAATAATAAGTAAAAAAAGATTTATTATTATGTTATTATCAATCTAATATTATTCAGTTTCTTACTAAAATTAAAAAAATTCATTGCTCTTCCACACTTTTGTCTCACCGAAAATTATATGGCTTTCCTTACCTGAGGTAATGCAAGACCCATCATTATGCCTGTGAATCCATACAGATTGCCCAATGCAGTTTTTGTTTCGATCGCAATTTGGATCCATTTGTTGAGGACTTGAGCACGAACTTCTTCGTCTCCACAAGTCAATATAGTTATTGCCACAAAAAACTTCAAGCAGTCATTTCTGAAAAGAATCGATATGAATATACTTAGTATCAGAACAGATGAATTAAATTCACTAAGAATATCAGTGTTGCTTTTAATTCATTTAAGAATAAGAACATGAAAAATTTGTTAATGATTTTACTTGAATTTTGAAAACTTTAAGTTGGACATTTTGAAGATGAAACAAACTTGTGAGAATTAAGAGATAACTGCAAACAGCTTAAGGAGATATGCACCTTGATAACAGGAAAAATAATAACGCTCTGCTAAGGAAATAAATAGTTTTAATGTGACATAAATGTTAATGTCAGTGTGTTAATGTATCAGATAAAGTTGTTTGAAATTAATGCATTAATTTTATATACTTGTACTTTAAGTTAAAATTACCTTAATTTTTGCTACATTTTAGAAACTTTGAGTTCATTGAGCTACTTATAAAGTTTGACCAATGTATTAAAATATTTAGAATTGTATCATTTTTATAGTAAATGGAACCAAATAAAAGGTTGAGACATGCAAAAATTATAATTTTTTTAATGCCTTTTACTTTTAAGTTCCACCCTGATATATATATATGTATATTCATTATTATAATTCATTATTTTATTTGTGTTATGCATTTTATCAAATCAGGAAAGGAGCCAAACCTGGAGAAAAGGGCTATGTCATCAGAACTCCTTACCCATATTAAATGACCAAGTCTAAAATATTTACAATTTTTTCTTTGTAGTGCTTTTTACTTTACTTTTGTGTTCTTCTTTACCTTTAATACTGGATGCCTTTCATTTCATTTAATGCAATAAGAAAGGAAATTCGCCAGTTTTAAACTCAACATGCATATAATGTTGTTCATTGGGCTTTGTTTATGTTTGAGTTACAATGCTTTAAACTTTTAATATCCTTAACTTAAATGTGTAAATTTTAATAATAAAGGGATTTTTTTTTTTTAAAGTTTTGATAGACAATGGTTAAATATATAAGGTAAATGACCCGGTAGGGGACTTTTCACCACCAGACCCCTACCTGTTAGCCGAGGCCTTAGGATTGCTTACGCACGGGGAGAGGTAGTGGGGTCTACGGATTTTACATGCACATATCCCCAAGTATACATGGTGGTCTTCAGTGGGTATCGAACGCACGACCTTCCAGGTGGAAGTCCGACGTGCTAACCACTAGGCTACCACAGCCCCGGTAGGGGACACTGCTCTGGCAGTGGACGCTTAGATCTTTAAGCTCCTAAAATAAGCGAATGTAACATTAAACTTGAATGAAATTATCAGAACCTATAGCGGACGATTCCTAGTGCTGGTTAATAGAACTTAAAGTTGGCGTGGAGCATCTATGCAAGTACATGGATCATAATATTTTTTTAATAGCTGCTTCCACAACGGTCACATTTGCTGCTCTTTACTGAAGCGGATCAGTAAGAAGGTTAGGGATTTGGGGAAAATATATGGGAAAAAAGCGTGACATCATTTATAAATGGTACCTTAGTCATTTAAAAAAAAAATTATTTCTCCAAGTTAACAGCATAAAATAGATGATATTCAGTTCTGTCCACTACTAATGCAAATACGTGTCTTATAAATGTCCACTATAGATACAAATTAAGTGTTTAGTAAATTTGACGTAAAAATCCTAATTTTTCCTCAAATGACATTTTATAGGAAATTAATTTTTAGAGAAATACTTGGCTAAATATGCAAATAATGATGTAAGTCCCTTGAAAAAAAAAAAAAAAATTGCCACGTAAAAAGAGTACGAAAACTTTCTTTTCTGTGTCACTACCGGGTCATTTACCTTACATTTGCTTAAAATATTCATTTCTCTTAACAGTGACTGCCAGGTCATCCGTAGTCAGGTGACGCTTATTTGACTACTTGCGCAGAACATTCGTATGTGTTTAAAAAGACATTTGGCAGAGGAAGTAACAAAACTATTGAATATTAATTAATATAAACTATATTTATTGATATAACTAAAATTTATTGATTAGCACTATTATTAAAAAAGTTAACTATTATTAAAAAAGTAATATGAAAATGGTTTATTAAAAGAATTATGTAGAATGCAAAACTTTCAATACGTGGCCTAAAGGAGATTTCCCTGTAAACGTGCTCAGCGGTCAACGTGTTAAACAAAGAATGCATTCATTGAAAAAAATCCTTACCTTTCCAAAAGATCCAATCTGAGCTGTTGACCTTGGGGTAAAACCAACATCTCAAATCCCGTCAGGACACCTAATCCTAAATCTGCAGCTCGGCTTAACTTCAAAACATCAAGATCTACTTTTGTTAAATGGCTGGCAATTATTCTAGCTCCTCCTTCCAATAGCATGCATCTTATTTTTGCCAATGCTGGTGGGTCCAATGGCTTATTTTCAGTTGGTAGCAATACTGTATTAAAATCTGCCAGGTCAAAACTAGATGGTGGATTCACGTCCACTTTCAAGTGTTCCTTTATGGATTTTTCATTTAAACCATTGTTTAAATTATCTTCGGATGGGCGAACAAATTGTATGTTTTCCATATTAGTCCATTCATGGCTGCTTTTTGTATCGGAGCATTCTAACTTGTGTACATTTCCATTAAGGGGCTTGTTTATGAAATTTAACTCGGAGTATAAATGTGGAGGTGGAGTCTGGTTTCCTAAAAAAAAAATTACAAGACAAAAGTTATATTATGAAAAGCTTTATAAATTTCTGCATTAATGTTTAATTTTATATTTTGTTATTACCAGAAAAAAAATATTTTGAAAGCAAAATTACAACAAGCTGTTTTGATTTAAACCTGGTAATTTGTACACAATTAAAAAGTATAAATTTACCCATTTTGTTATTTGAAGACTCAAGCCCAGAAGAATATGGAATGGTACCATATTTTTTAGATGGCACTCGACTAGGTTTCGGTGGTGGAGTATCCTCCTCCTTACCACTTAAATCTTGAATGTTTTCTTGACTGGACCTATTTCATCAAGCATTGGGGAAACAAAAAAAAAAAAAACCACCAAAATTAATCATTTTTAAAAAAAGCAACAATTACAGAAACATTTGAACATATATGAAAGTTAAGGAAATAGATTTACTGTAACTTGTCAAAGATTCTAAAAGGGTATTTAAATCAGGGCTGGGTTTTTCCCGGCAGAAAATGGTTATAACAGGTTTTAACCGGCAGAAACTGGCACAAACACATTTTGTGACATTATCTGAGAATTTTTTTGTAGTATTAAATTCCCAAAATACATGTTATTCAGAATAAAAAACAAACAAAAAAATATTGTGGATAGCTTTAATTAAAAAATAAATTTGTGTTAGAAAAATGAGTAATGTCGTCTTTAAAAACCAATACTGGTAAAAAAAAAATTATTTAGTAACTTTTGCATCCACAATAATGACATTGCCAGCAAAGAATTGCTGGTCCTTGAAAGAATATTTTAAAGCTTTTCTTTCATCCAGAACAAATTAAGAAACAGCCTGGGTTCAGAAAGGTTTGCAAAATTAGTCGTATGCTATGAAATGCTCCGTGTTAAAAATGATAGCATATTTGAGTTTGAGTGGTAATTTTGAAAAATAATTGTAAAAGATACTTCATTTTTAAACTTCTCCGACATTTTTTGTACTTCAATTATTTACTGATATATTTTCTCAAGAACCATTTCTATTTGTATATAATAGATAATCCTTAAGTTATTGCCATTGCACTGTATTATTTATTTAAAAATACTCTGAAAAGAGATTTGTTAAGATATCATAGAATTTTTTGTAATTTTTTTACCTTTAAATAGAAATTCAACTGTAAACAATAATATTAATGTAATTAAACTTGTACAGCATCAGATTACCATTATGATTTTTTTTTTCAAGTGAAAGAAAATTAGTATTATATAAACAAAGTATATTTATATGATCATTTTCAAACTTTTTGCTACTGTGAATAACATTCATTATCTTTAGTTTTAATTTTTAACCTATTTGTTTACATATCAAATACATGTGTGAATTATGAATCGCGGATTAAAGTTCTAAAAAGTGTTATTTCTTAGTTTCTGCCAAACCGGTTTTAACCACCCCGGCAGAAACTTGCCAGCCCTGATTTAAATCCAAATTTTTAATTCCGTTGTTGTTGTTGTCGAGTCCTCGCACGTGACGAGGAAGAATGGGTACGCAGCTCCTGAGTCTAACGGGGCCCTTATAGGCAGGAGTCCGATTTCCGCCCCTTTTTGAAAGGTCTCTTAATTTTTGAACCAGCTCCCAGATGAGGGACCGTCACCTGGGATCGGCACCCCCAGAGGTATCGTTTCACTTGAAGGACATTGGAGCCACGACCCATTTAACGGGCACCAGCTCCCTTTAGCGTACACGGCACCACAGCAACCAGCCGCGAGAGGTTGTCACCAGGCTTGGAGTAATCGCGATTACGTAATCGTAATCGGCTGTAATCGATTACATTTTGACAAAATCGTAATCGTAATCGTAATCTGATGATGGCATATTCTCATAATCATAATCGAAGTTGTGTAATCCCGTAATCCTTTTTCTCCCGGAATTTTAATCGTAATCTTAAGGAAAAAATCCGTAATCTGCTAGTCCTGCAATCGTGTAATCTTGACCTGCTGAAAGCTGAAATTTTTAGCGCTACCCTTGGATAGAAGAGATAAGATTACAAGAAAAAGGATTCAAACTGTGTACTGAAGTCCTATCCTAAGCGGTCTGTAACCTACGGGCGATCATAATATAAAAGGTTCTGTGTGGTGGTCGCAGAGCCTTGATGGCAGGACCATATAATAGTCTGCTAGAGACGCTTGTTGTCCTACTTGTTGCAGTCTCTCAAATTCTTAATTGCCGCTCCACTCTCCATGGGGAATGGCTGGAGAGCCCGAGAAGAAAGGGAGTCTGGTCTGGATATGTCACTCGCATCGCCTTGGGGCTCTCAGGGGGGGGGGGGGTGTCTCCGGTCTCCTCGCGTCGTCCAGTTTAGGTACAAGAGCGGTAATCTGTCCGCAAGTCACAGATTTCGGAGTAGATAAGAAAGGGGAAGGTGTCTATAGAAGGACCAAATGCATCGGTCATTTTGCTTCCTTAATTACCCCTTCAAAACATATTCAAACGGTTGGGCAATAGGCGAGAGTCTGGACGGGACCGCCGCGAGTAAAAGAGAGTTCCCCCTTTCTTCTCTCCGCGGGGGTCCCGGTTTGGAGCCGGCATTAAGAATGGGCGCCCCATTTTCCCTTTCAATAATCGAAGTAGACTGCCCCCCTTAAAATCTAGTGTTGGTACTATCACCTACACACATAAAGAGACATGAAATGACTTTGGTGTTTTCGCCTTTCTTTAACGGCAGAAGTGAAGAATTTTTCTAAAGAATAGCACATTTAGGCCTCCTCCGCACTTAGGCCTCCTCCGCACTTACAGACCCGACCAAGACCAGACCAATGTCCCCCACCTCATTAGGGTTGTGATTGATGATCCCCGACGGGCTATACGCGAATATGTGTTGAGCTCTCCGCACTTGCTTTTTCTTCTGTTGCACGACCGTGGTCAGACTTTCGGTCGGGGCAAAATCGGATCTGTATAGTGAGTCGGTGCAGAGAGCGTTCTTCAAGCACAAGGCACTGTAGCCGCACTAGAACCGACCAGTTAGCAATGTCTAATAAAGATATGTTATTATTTGATACCGAAAAATTTGTTCTTGCGGTGAAAGAGCACAGCTGTCTTTGGGACCTCTCCACTGCGGATTATTCCGACCGCGATAAAAAAAATCCTGGCCCCATCTTGAGGTTTTCATGGTTTAACTAGAATCAATTTC
Source organism: Octonoba sinensis (assembly GCA_038502835.1). Taxonomy (NCBI): domain Eukaryota; kingdom Metazoa; phylum Arthropoda; class Arachnida; order Araneae; family Uloboridae; genus Octonoba; species Octonoba sinensis. The sequence goes on from CM076603.1 coordinate 25,538,163, forward strand.
CTATCAGTCCTTTTACCATTAACAACTGCAATCAGGGGAATTATTGGCAGTTCATACTTCATGTGTTTCTGAATTAATGTCTAACTGAATGGGCTGTTTTTTAAGTATAACATCCACTTTGAATTCAATCGGAAAGTCCCCCATTCCTCAAATTATCAATACCAATTTAATTTCACTGGTTTGCCGCAACAGATTGAATAATAAAAAGAAAAAATGCCATGATATTAGCAGTAGCGTCACTGCGGGGGGGAATTACACCCAAATTAAATTTAAGAGTTCTTTAAAAATACATACACTTGCATTTTTCGATTTTACTGGTACCGTTTCAACATCTCTTTGCTGATTAGAAATGTAGTTTAATGCGAGTTGCACCAAATAAATAAAATATAAAATTTCTTGAGATTTTTTTTTTTTTTTGTACTGCTGTAAATATAAACTACAACACTACAAATTTGTACAACACAGCTGAGTTTTTTTTTTTTGGGGGGGGGGGGGGGGGATAGCACAAATTTCCGCATTGCTCACGCCCATGCTAGGAACGCCAATGATATTAGTTTTACTTTTTAGAGTTTTCAATAAGAATAAAAAACAAGTAAATTAAAAATATCTAGTGTGCTGAATCTAAACGTTTGTAACTTAACCAAAATATGCGATGTCTGATGTTACGCTCCCTCTCTCTACCCCCCCCCCCCTTTTTTTGCCACAAACTGTCACCATTGCCTGAAATCCCCCCCTCGAAGTGAGAATTTCCCCGTTCCGAATTTACAAAGCATTGGATGTCAATTTCGAAATAAATTTTCGGAAACAAATAATTCTTAAGTGTTAATTATGTGCAGCGAAAAAATGTAATAAATTAAAAAATAAACAAGGTAATAATAATTAGTAGGAATAAAATTATAGATGTGAAATAAGAAAAACAGATATTTCTGCGTTCATCGAAATGCAGAAATATTTGTTCTCTGTTTATAAAACTGCGATTGGAATAAATACGTGAGAATGTGAAAAAGCTTTTATTAATTATTTTATTTATTGCATAATATAAACACTGAAATTTTATGTTCGCCTGTTTGATGTCAATTTTTGTAGTTTTATTTGCGCGTCCAATGTAAAATCAGTACAATATGTTTTGTTCTCTTAAAAATGTTTTAAAAAAAATCATTTTATTAATATAAATAGTTATTAGTTTTTCCCGTGATTTGATAAGTGAGCTTTTATTACACTACAGTACACATTTAATGTGCAATTATTTATTTTTAAGAATTACGTTTTCGCCCCCCCCCCCTTTTCCACCCTCTTTTTTTTTTTTTTTTGAAATAGGTTGGTAAACAGTTAAATAAGGAAAAAAAAAAAAAAAAAAAAAACAGAAAATACTGCAACAAATGTATGCATTTGAAAAATTCATGGCATTTAAATAAACCATGGCCAGCAACCAACTTGCTCGCCTTTCATGTCTACCGCAAAAGTCGTCCCTTTGCAAAATACCTCTTCACATTGGAGTTTCTCTTAATAGCCCATCAATCAAAGCCCTAATGAGGTGGGGGACACTGGTCGTGTCTTGGTCGAGTCTGTAAGTGCGGAGGAGCCCTTACACTTCAGCAATTTAGGAGCAGGCGTTACATGATGCTCTATGCTTAAGATGCATGAAATCTTAACCCTGGTACGTGTGATTATTATTCTTTTTAAAAATATGTTCTTCGAATATTTTAAAAAGTACATACATTTAAATCTTAAATTTATTTATATTTTAATGCTAATATTCTTTTTAATTAATAGGTATGTAAAAGAAAATGATATATGTTCAGACATTTTCCCAATTGTTTTTTACATGCATGAATTAATATTTAGGAATTATTTAAAAAAATTAATTATCTTTTTCTTCTTAGAATTACCTCAACAGAATTTTGTATTTCAGTTGAATCTTGTACGTTAAATTTGTGTTGTAAAATTACTTGCACTTTATTTTTTTATTAAAACAGTTAGTACATGGAAAAAAATATATGCTCGTGCATGTTAAAAAAAAAAAAACACAAAAATCATATTAAAATATTATAGTCATTCGTATTATAATTATTCTTCATATTACTTTTTAACGATTACTAATTTTGCTAAGAGTTATTTGAATGTTCATGCTCAAATTTTTTGAAATTATTCTAAAATGCAGCATTTATTTTCAAAAGATTATTTATCTCTTACACTATCTGAATATTTTGTTATCCCGTGCAATTCATGCACATCTTATAAGTGATTTCATAAAGAATCATAGAAAATTATTATTTTCAGTAAAATAATTGGTGTTATGTGAAATATTTGCACAATTTAAACTAGAAAATAAATACAATGGAGAAATATACATTTTCAGAAATTGCGGCCAACTAAATTTTGATTGTATGCACACAAAATAACAATGAACCAGGTAAATCACTTATACATTATATATACATTTAGTGCATCGTCTTTGCTTATATACAAAATACGATCAATGTAGTTATCCCTCACATGAGTTTTAAATATTCTAAAAATACTGAATGTGCCTTTCCTGATTATACACATATATATATATAATGCAAATTTTTCATTTCTGCAACGACGTCATAATTCCAGAACTGTGATGATGAAATTGTTTCATTATAATTGCATTCATCATCATTTCAGTTATCTCTTATAAAATCAAAAATTTAATTAAAAATCATAACTTTTTGATTTATGACACTATTGTGAAAATGAGAGTTGTATGCATAAAATCGGATAATTTTATGCTAATCTAATCGTAATCAAAATCGTAATCGGATGTCATAATCGTAATCGATTACATTTTTCAACGACTGTAATCGCTGCCGTAATCGTAATTACTTTTTGTCAAAGGATTACAATCGTAATTGTAATCATAATCTCTCAATTTCTCCCTTTGTTATCGTAATCGTAATCGATTACGTTTCTTTGTAATCGGCTCCAAGCCTGGTTGTCACCCTCCCAAACACTGACCTCAGTCGATGTTGCTTCACTTTCGGTGTTCTACGGGAACCGAGCTTCTACCGACTGGTCCCCTGCAGGACTTTAATTCCGTTTTATGGACATATTGGTTAACAGAAAAAATAGTTCTTTGTTCTTCATTTTGATATTTTTGAATAAAGAAAAGTTCTTCAACCCCATGTTCTGAGATATCCCCACCTCCTTTTTTCTTCGAAAAAGTTGGTAAATAAACCACCATAAAATCAAACATGCAGAGAAAATATTGTATTTGATTGAATAAAAATTTTATTTAGAATAACCTGAAAGTAATAATTACTAAATCCGGGCTGTCATTTCAATTTTTCCAGTGAAGGCAAGAATATCCATGATTTATTACCGATAGAATGTATATAGTTTATGACTTAAGAGAAGGCTGGCTTGCAAAGAGCCCAACGATGTGACCAAAGGTCTATGTGTGTGTACTACACACACATATATATAAGTACAAAAATGTTGTCAAAGTCAGAAACAGTGGAAGGGTCCACTGGAAAAACAACCTAAGTCACATAGTACTTTTTGAAATTTGCTTTATTCAATAATTTCATAACATAAGTACCGTAATTACACTGTGCAACAAATTTGAACTTTTTTTTTTCCTTTAGATGAAATTAAGTGATTCTATATAAACGAAAGGTGCTTAATTCAAATATCCAAACCAAAATGGTCCATCACGTACCGTTTTTGCTGGAGACCCACTTCTCATATTTATACAATTTGGTTATAGAAGAATAACTGCGGCTTACTTACTGAAAACACAAACACAAAAAAGATTTTTTTTGGCCGTTTCATCTTGTGGGCATCCGTTGGTGTGCCCTGATAACAGATTAGCAATATTCAATTCGTATACTTCCATTCTATCGACCGCTGAAACGCTTTTGAAACACAGATATCCTGATGAGACCTTTCCCCATGCTCATCATTAATTGCGCCAAGGTTTTGAGAAAAGAAGTCCATATGGGAGTCCAAAAAGTGTAGCTTTAATGAAAAATAGCAACCTAATAATACAAAAGCATTTTATCATGTCAACAACAAGATTTTTGTAATTTTCAGCTTTCTCATTTCCAAGGAAACGTGAGCACACCGATTTAAAAGCAATCCAGGCAGATTTTTCGGCTTCTCACTTTGTTTTCATACTCTTCATCATGAAAGAACTTCCTTAAGTTGTGGGCCAATAAAAATCCTTTTCGTTTAGTTTTGCCTCACTTATTTTTTTAAAAAATTTTCCTGAAATGCAAGAAAGTCACTCCTTCTCTGTCCAAGAGCTTTTACAAATATTTCGATAAACCAAGTTTAATATACAATTGTGGGAAAAAGGCACATTGTAGATTTACAAGTGGCTAATTTAATATGCTTTTGCCACTCAAAATTTTAAAATTTCCTTTGTGTTTGCAGAATATGCTACAGGAATGAATAGGAAAACAATAATTAGATGGAGGAGCACCTATAAACAAGCGCCACTCTGCTGAATTGTGCTCATGTCCTAATGCTTGAAACACTACATTCACATCACAGCAGCATACTATTTTTTCTTTCTCCGCAAAATAGTGTACAAAATGTTTTTGTTGTCTTGTAAAATACTCGAAACTTCGAGAAGTAGATAAAGCTTTTGTTGCCAAAAAATGTCGCTAAAGTAACCCAAGTTCATTAAAAAGGTCTCTAGAATGGCAACGATTTCACTGTCAATAAGGAAGATATAATTTATAATAAATTACGAAAATAAGCACATTTATCCAGAAAATCCGTAAAAAGCTAAAATGTGGAATTTTGGAAAAATGGTACGTGATAAGCAAAAAATAATTGCAGATTCGTAATTCTCAGCCAAAAATACATAAGAAACCACCATTTTCATCTAAAGGACATTTCTCGTGTTGCACAGTGTTATCGGTAAATAGCCCGCATCGTTGTATAGTCGCAGAAAGAAAAATTCATTCTAAAAAAATTAAGTTCGGTGTATGACCCGCACCCAGAAAAAAAAACATGAGATACATCTCTAGAAAACAATATATTCGCCTGTAGCGACCAAGCCCCAATCTGCTTTGGACCATTGTTTCGAAAGCTACGATTTAGTTCTCTGCATTTTGTTTTGCAGGAAAAGAGATTTCGATATTTTTGAACGGTAGTTGTCTTTTTAATAGTAATTTTTTTTTAATTCCATGTATTGCCTGCATCGTTATATTGCCCACAGGTAGTAAAAAAATGAGTTTTTTTTGTAGATAACCCGCGGGCTATACACAGATAATTACGGTATTAATTTTAACGATACAAGCCTACTTTTCCGTAACACCCAAATTTAAAATTATAATACATATATTTTTAATACATAATTTATATAAATTTATAATACAGTGAACTCTCTCTATTCTGAACACTCATGGGGCCGAACAAAAGTGTTCAGATTACGGGGGTGTTCATTATAGAGGGAGAATCAGCAAAACACATGTTTATTGAATTTATCGACTGTACTGAGTACTTAGCCTGGTTAGCCATGCCAGTTACCGAGATGGGGGTGCTGAATTTAGATTTGGCGGCTATTGCAATGTCAAACTAAACTCAGTCGGACCTGTACTCTTACACCTCATTGTTTTTTTTTTAATTTAAAAAGTTTTACATAATGATAAACAAACAAACAAAAAAGGGAATTGCAATAATAATAATAAAAATACATCACAGTTATTACCTAAAAAAATGTGTAATTTTAGTTTGTTTTTGCATTGTGTATGCACGTGCAGCGTACATATTATCAAGTTGTTTCAAAAGTGGAAATGCTTCCTGATGATGTTCAGCTGCATAATTCAGAAGGTCTTGAATCCCTTGGCCATATTGTTTGAACGTTATTGCACTTCTTGTTTCTTCAGCTTCGTCCGCTTCTTCTTCACTATCCTCGTCCTCTTCAACGGTGATATTGCAACAAACTGGAAGGTGTCCATCGGCTTCTAGATAAGCACTTGGCTCCATTTCCGTATGTAGCTCCTGAAGAATTGACTGCAAGTCACTTAAAGCTGTTGTTTCTTGGTCATCAATTCGTGTTTGTTTGTCTACACGTGGAAATCCAGCTCGGTAAAAGCATTTCTGTATAGTGTGGGGGGTTACGTCATTCCAGGCCATTGATATCCAGTGGACAGCATCCATGACATTGACCTTCTTAGTCAGTTCGCTTGCTGAATTTGCATCTTCCATTTCAAGAGACATTTTCTTTAGAAAAGAAATTCTGTAGTGGGCTTTAAAAGTTTTTATAACTCCCTGATCCAATGGTTGTATTCTAGATGTGCAGTTTGGTGGCAGGAACTTCAGGCTCACGTTGCTCAGAGTTACATTTTTGTGTGATGCAGCATTATCCACGAAAAGAAGAATTTTTCTCCCTTCTCTCTTCATCCTCTCGTTAACACCTTCCAACCATTCCGTGAAAATTGCAAATGTCATCCAGGCTTTTCGATTAAATTTATAGTTAACAGGCAATGATGAAATCTTCAAATTTTTAAAACATCTCGGTTTAGCACTTTTTCCGATCACAAGAGGTTTAAGTTTTTCACCCGTAAAACTTGCACAAAGCATGACAGTGAGTCTTTCTTTCGACATTTTTCCGCCGATGCATTTATCGCTTCTTTCTGCTAGGGTTTAATTTGGAAGGGCCCTAAAAAATAAGCCGGTTTCATCGGCATTGAAGATGTCAGCAGGAGCAAAATCTTTTGTTAATTCTAGAAGTTTAGTTTTCCAGTCCTCTACTGTGTCCATGTTTACATCTGCTGCTTCTCCACTTATGGTTTTAAATTCAATATTATGGCGAACTTTGAATCGACTAAGCCACCCATCTGATGCCTTGAATTCACTAATGTTTTCCTTTTCGGCAAAATCAAGCGCAATCTGTTTCATCAGAGGTCCAGTGACAGGCAGATTCTTTGTGCGCATTTGGCAAAAAAACTTCCAAACATGCTGGTTTATTTTTTCATTTCCCGTTTTTTTCTCAAAAATTCTACACTTTGAGCCAGGTGCATTCTGCTCAAAAGCAGCTAAAATTTCGTTTTCTTTCTTACTAATTGCATTAACTTGGCCTACGGAAATCCCGAATTCAACTGCAATTTTTCTCTGGCTTACTTTTGACTTCAATTTTTGAATTACATGGTACTTTTCATTGAGGTTTAGTCCTTTCCGTTTTTTCGTTTTACTTATTTCTGATGACATATCTGACTTGTTCTTCAACACTGCTGCAATCGGTACACTGGCAAAAAATGTCACCTTTACCAGCGAAAAATCTCAGCAACAAGAAAGAAAGGGAAGAGATAAGGCTGTCCAATGAGATGGGCGGAGGGGGGGGGGAGCGATAAGCCTTTTCTTGACCACTCCACCTGAAAACACCTGTCTGATCTGAAGCACCTGTTCAAAAGGGGGAGGCAATCTGAATTCCGGGAATTTCGGAATTCCAATCGCACACCTGTTCAGTTTAGAGAGAGGTAACTGCTGAATGGGGGATAAAATAGCGTTCATAATACGGGGGTGTTCATATTATAGGGTGTTCAGATTACAGAGAGGTCATCCTATGTTAAGTGTATGAAGTTTCGCCGGGACTATCGAAAAGTGTTCATAATACGGGGCTGTTCACATTAGGGAGTGTTCAGATAGAGAGTGTCCACTGTACATACTTTATAATAAAACATAAAGCAAAGTTCAAAAAGGAGTATGTGACTTATGTCATTTTTCAGGTGGACCCTTCAGTTGTCCACCATGGATCCATTATCAGAAATTTTGTAAAGTTGCAAACTCTCTTCAAATATTGGGGTTTTTAGGAAATTTAGCAAAATTTATTTTGCTAAACATTGTCAGTAAGATGAACTACAACAATTAAACCATGATTAATTCTATAATGGAATGCTAAAAAGTGATACAACTAAAAAGTTAATTAATTCTACAGGGTGGAAGAATTTCTATTTAAACCTTATTAGAATATTGTTCTTATACATTCACAAAAGGAAAATTTACTACTGCAAACTACAATATAAAATTTATTATCTATTAAATCAATAAGGTTAAACGCATTAAAGAAAAGCAGGAAAATTTTTTAATTGTGTATCAATAAATGTATTAGAATGGGTTACGCTTTTAGAGTTCCTTTATAAAGACTTAGTCTTTAGAGTAACGACAGATCGGGGGAAAACTGCCTCCGGACGAAAAACAGGGTTGCCGCCGAGTGCAAGGTTGGCTTCATACTCGCTCAAGGAATTCCGCTACACGATAATCGTAAACAGGAAATTTTCTCTACTTGAAAGCAAAATTTCTGTTTGAATTAAAGGCTACTTTTTTCGTAAGCCCCACAAACGTTTTCTAAAAATATCTTTGGTCTCAACGAGTCCAGGATAGTTTAATCATTCGCAGCTTTAAATTACGTTATGTTAAATATGAGAACATGGAAATTGTTACTCTTTAATTGATTCAAAAACAAATAATGATATTTATAAATTTATTATTTACAATATAATTTCTTGGATTTTTAATTCTGAAAGTATTTTTCTTTCCCTTTTTTTTTTTTTTTTTGTGTGTGTGTTGATAATATTGCATTAATAAATCATTAAAGATTACTCGTTTTTTCTATTTCTTGGGGAAAATAACAGAAAATTTAAAGCAGTAATGCTAGAAATATGTAAATGGTAAAATAATGAATTGGCAAAAAAAAAATGCAATTATTATTTAATCAGTGATATTTTTATATAAAACTCGTTATGTAAAAGTTATGTTAAAAAATGTTCTGAGAAGAAAAAAAAAAGTACTTAGAGACCGTTCATAAATGCACCTGTTTTTTTTTTTTTTTTTGATATATTTGAGCCCCTCCCCCCTTTGTCACGCTATGTTGTATAAGCCTGATGTCACACTTCTTGTAACCCACCCCTCTCGAAGCATGACATCATTTATGAATGGTCCAATATGTGAAAAAATACATTTCCTCATGAAGGTGTTCATTAAATTAAGGGCAAATACGGAAAACTTTCTCCGAGGCTGAATTCAGCTCCGTATATGCGCCCTCTCCCCCCCCCCCCCTCGTAACTCCCTAACTTCAAGTAATTTAGTAGGAAAATGAAGATGCCATTATAGAACATTTTTGAAATTGATAATTGGTTTTGAAGGGCAATAAAACTTGGCCTCCTACACAGCTACCTATCCTGCCTATTTTAAAATTCAGCAGAATAAGTCGCTTATATATAAGAAAAACTGACTGACAAGAATACGTGGAAGCGGCCGATATGTTTACATTTCACTACTCGCCAAACATAAGAAAATCACGCCAAGTCGAAAATACAAGGTATTCGTTAAAATAACTTAATTTTACTAAATTAAACACTTTCTTAATCTTAAATCGATGTTTTTAAATTACTTTAGGATACTAGCTATTTATTTATTACAGAAAATGACAATTAGGGCCAAAAATAGCAGGTCAACATGGAATATTAGCATTAAGAAAGCAGTGGCGGATCCAGAGGGGGGGGGCACGGGGGCCCGTGCCCCCTCCAGACGCTTTAGGTAAGGACTAGAAAGAATTGACTTTCTTTTCTTCATTTACGCTAAAAACGAGGAAAAAGAAACTATTTTGCAGATGGAGCGATAAAACTTCTATTCTGTGACTTCTATTCTTTCAATTCTATGTGACAAACTGAGATAACCGGGTAATTGCTAAGACAGAAAGAATCAGACACCTGCAAAATCTTTTAGACAGTTGATTTATGCTCACGTTAAATCTTCAATAGACTTGAAGAAGACTCCATTTGACCCCCCCCCCCCTAAATTTTCGTGAAAAAGAAGTTACTGGTGATTTTGCGTGCTGAAAATTTCGCGAATTATATATGAACAAAACCAAAAGTTAAAAAAAAGTGCTCAAGAAAATAAGTGCTTTCACAGTATATATTCCTTTATTATATATGTCCAGTTTTAAAAAAAATGTGTTTTTTTGTATTTAATTAGGGAATAATTAATTCAAATTTTATTGATAATTTAAATTTAATAAATCAATTAAGTTTAATTAAATAATTGATTAAATTATATTTGGAAATTAAAACGGATCACAGTTTCTGGAGTTGTGCCCCCCCCCCCCCCTCTATTTTGTTCTTAAGCTGAAACCACGCACATCAGCCACATTGTGCCCCCCCCCCCCCCCAGAATTTTTTTCTGGATCCGCCACTGTAAGAAAGCATGCGCTTACTTTAACAAAGAAATAATTAAATGAATAGGAGTATATGGCCCAAAATAAAGCTACATTCCTATATTTTAAACATTTTAGAACAATAATAAAATAATTTTAAAAATGTATTTGCGTTTAATTTTACGGATTCCATGTTTTTTAATGGCATGTAATCGTCTCCATGTCAAAGCTATGGGACAAAAAAAGGCACTGCCTCGGGCGGAGGGTTCAAACCTTTCACCAATAGGAAAATGATACCGCTTTGACGCTACTCTCGCCTAGCATACAGGGACTCTAGGTGCTTTGAGGAAAGGTTGTTGAGTACGGGATTATTCATAAATGATGTCACGCTTTGAGGGGGGAGGGGGGTTTGTGAAATTGTGACGAGGGGAGGGGGTAACAAGAAGTGTGACATCATGCACTATGCAACATAGCGTGACACGTGACAAAGGGGGGAGGGGGGGGGTCAAATATATGAAAAAAGTGTGACGTCACTTATGAACGGCCCCTACTACCTCAACTAACTCAGAAACATCTTTTAGGTCATTTTTTTAACAACAGGACTAAGAAACTAATTATACAATTTAAAAGTTACATTAGTAAATGTACTGTGAGAATTGAGGGTCTTAAAATTATTTTTACTATTTTTCATAATTGTTTGGAAGATTAAATTGATCATGTCACAAAACTGTGACCTTTACCTGAACACCTTTGCCCCTTTTCTCTTGAAAAAATTGAATGATGAGCTTGCATGTGACTATATTATATTTAAACAGCATTTTACAGTTGTTTTATTTAAGGAAATCTACTAATATGTAACTTATGATTTTAGGGCCATTTCACAGTATTTTGTCCAAACGTAGAGTCCGCAACATGACACCTTTTTTGTTATAACTACGTAATTTACAGTTTAATTATCACGAAATTTTATTTTCAAATAATGTGTGGAACACATGATTTGAAAATAAAATTTAAAAAAATATACTTAAAAAATACTTAAATTAAAAAAATATACTAATATGTAACTTTTAATTTTCTTGAATGTTTAAAAGTTACCTTATCTCTGAACAAATATACCAAAATGATGTTTGCATTACAATTCTACTGAATAATACAATATAACAAAACCATAGCAAACGTGTATGAGGGGTTAAAGATTAAAAATTACCTCTGCTTGAGATTCTTCTTATCTTGCGATAACGTTGCAAATACGGCATCTTTTTTACAGCTTCCAGAGTGTTGCAAAGTGGAAAAATTTGGTAAAGATTTCCGAGGATAATCTACTGAGGAACGAGGCATTGTTGCAACACCACTTGGATGAGAATCTGCATTTCAAAAGAAATTACACATATTTTATGCATGAAATACCAGCTAGTACAGAATGAAACATTCTTCACTGTAATGAATGTGTGGCCTTTTCTTTCACTTGTCTTGAAGACTAATTATGATGCAAAAAAACTGAAGAGTTTTTGCACATCATAGGAAAACGAGAGAAATGAAGAATATTATAAACTATTTTTTAGATCACACAAATGCAATTCTACATTAAAACAATTTTTTTTTCTTGTGACATATCAAGAAATTATTATCTACTGATTATGAGATTCAACTTCTTTCTGTAAAATATTCTCCAAGAAAAGCTCCTTTTAATTTTTCTTCTAGCAGAACTCTTATTTGTTTACCTATATATTGTTGTTCTTAACGGATGGTGATACTTGTAGCGTATTTTAGAAAAAAAAAATCTATAATCAATTATTTTAAAATAGCATTTCATATTTGTTCCTTTTATTATTACACACTTATTCAAAAGGTTTTTTTTTTTAATATGTTATATAAATAAGAAATGAAAATGACTTTAGGCAAATTTAATAGCACTCTTTTTTATGCTTTCCCTTTCCAATCCCCCCGCCCCCCATCTTCATGAATAACTCAAATACTGTCTCAATAATAATAATGACTCATTATTATTGAGGTATTAACTGCATGTGAAAGTTAGCAGATGATGCCCAAACCAATTCCCATCATCATTTCCAAAGGAATATTCATCAATTATACAACTATGATCGAAACGTATCAGGAATGTTCCATTTCAAAAGCAATAGATCCTCGATCCATCGTCCCTTTTTTTCCCCTTTATAAAACCCCTTATAAAAGTTCTTGTTCGCTTAACTTCTTAACAATCGCATAAATTTTACGAAAACGGTAAGAAAATGCTTATTCACTTTTAATCATGGAAATGGTCAAATATTGTGTTTAAATTTTAAAATTTATCAGCTCTGTCGATGTACGTTATAAAAAATCTTTTATAACGTACATGAATTTTTTTTTTCATTTTACGTACCAGATGTGCTACTAGCGTCTGGTACGTAAAATAAAAAAAAAAATTCAATTTTTTGGTACACTGCCTCTGAACAATCCCGCGCGAAAATTGTACGGTTACTAGAAATAGACGGCAAAACTTCCCGTGATTACCACAGGAGCGAGTGGAAATTAGTTAAAAGAAAGCTTAATGATTAAATAGTGTTTTAGAAGTGGCACCAAAGTGATACATTTTCGGTGAGCAGGTAAATCGGTAGTTACCAAATGAAAGTACATACAGTGTATAAATCCAAGTAGTTTTTCGAAATTTAGGAGTTAAAAAAAAACGGAGGGGGAAGTCGTCTTATACATGCGTCCGTGCAAAAAAAAAAAATACATGGCAAATCGCCAATGTTCAAGATCTGAAAGACAGTAAAATATAAAGAGCACCAAAATCTTGATTTCAATCAAAAATTTATTTTTTTCCTAATAGAAGTTCGATTTGTACACGAATATGGACAGGATAGCCCGTTATTGGAAATCTAAAATTCCAGAAAAATGACTTTTCGATCATCATTTTGTTGTTTGCCTCTTCACACCAATAATTTCCGATTATATTGCTTTACGTAAACACTGTACACAAACAATCACGTTAAAGTTACATACAAACAACCGAGTCTGAACAACCTAAAATTCGGCACTGTGCAATACGGATTAAGAAGTGCCAGATGGTCTTCAAATACGCGACTACGAGAAAAAGGAGTAAAAAAATAACCATTCTTGAAAAATCACGCAGTGCATTTATGTGTAAACTAACTAAGAAAATACTTTCTAGAATGTCTAATGTAGCAAATGCTTTAGTGTAATGGAGGCAATTCAAGTAACCTCATTGGTCACGTGGCAGCGATTAAAACAATGTAAACAAAGGAAGTCGTAGCATCGCTTTACTTTGAGTTCGACAAATCTGTTTTAAAAACTAGGCCTAAATAACGTTCTTCTACCTTGCATAAAACTAACACTAAATAAAATACTATAACTGTTGTAATAATTAATAAATTTCTTTTATAATGATTCAATTAAATGTAACTACTGGGTTATAATCAGAAAAATATGTGAAAATAGTCTAATTAATTTTAAGATAACTAATTTTGCCTAGTGAACTCCACGTAGCACTCAATTCAAAATCTTAGTAAACGAAGAGCGGATATCACGTGACAACGATGATCGCTCATCAGTTTCTCTAGCGATGAATTGCCTCCATTGGTACAAGCTTTACATTTCTTATATGTTCAGTTCGACTACGAAGTTCTGCCACTTGGAGGCTTCTACGCACGGCAGAAAAGGATGAATCCATTCGAGTTTTAGGGAAGTTCGTTTTGCAGGTGCATTTATTAGCACGCGAATCGGGGTGTGTGTGCTTCTCTGTTTTTGCAAGCAACTAAATTTATAAAACTGACATATAACATCAGTTTGGAAGTAATCAAGTAACAAAACGGCACATGCCTTATACCCGCCGTTCCTCCCTTGAACACGAATGGGTTCTTCTTGACACCCTGCCAGTCGGATCGCCATTTTTTATGAGAACTGTAGCTGGAGAAAATATTTGTAAGTAATTCAACTTACCTGAAGATTCTACTGGTGTAGATAATCTTCTCTCTTGGTTTAAATTTTCACCACTACCGCCATGTGACAGTTTCCCTGAGAGAGATTCTTGACTGCCCGCCACTTTCTCCAACGCCAGAGCGGCGTAATGCATTTGACATTCCAACCCATAGCGTGTGGCATAATACGAGAGGGGCATGCTCCTGTTGACAGGTTTGGATATCACAGCGCCAGAGGCAGCAGATATTGGTCGCTTATTTCCGACATAATAGGTCACCAAGTCTGGAACAGTATCGAAACAGTCGTCCTCAAACTGGTACTGTATTCGCTCGTAGACCGTGAATGGTTGAAATACCACCTAAAAAAGGAAGAAACTATTAGTCCCCGGAGGGAGGCGGCAATCACACGAAACGGATGCCACACGTGGTATGCTAGAAGAATTTCCTGGCACGCAAAATTTCGCCAATCACACGAAACGGATGCCACACATGGCATGCTGGAATAATTTCCTGGCACGCAAAATTTCGGCAATCACACGAAACGGCTGCCACACATGGTATGCTAGAAGAATTTCCTGGCACGCAAAATTTCGCCAATCACACGAAACGGATGCCACACATGGCATGCTGGAATAATTTCCTGGCACGCAAAATTTCGGCAATCACACGAAACGGCTGCCACACATGGTATGCTAGAATAATTTCCTGGCACGCAAAATTTCGCCAATCACACGAAACGGATGCCACACATGGTATGCTAGAATAATTTACTGGCACGCAAAATTTCGCCAATCACACGAAACGGATGCCACACATGGCATGCTGGAATAATTTCCTGGCACGCAAAATTTCGGCAATCACACGAAACGGCTGCCACACATGGTATGCTAGAATAATTTACTGGCACGCAAAATTTCTCAAGTGCCAATAAAAAAATAACAATAATAATTATGGAAAAATATCCTTTTTTATGATGAGAAGGGAAGAGATAAATGATGTCACACTTTTTTTCAATATATTTGACCCCCCCCCCCCTTTGTTACAAAATGTCACACTTCGTAATGCTCCCTACCTTTCTTTATCACGTGTCCCGCTATATTACATAAGCATATATACTTGCTGCTCAGAAACAAAGCACTGCGTTTATAGATCACGTTTCTAATTTTATTTTTGAACTTTTAATGACATTTGTGAGCATAATAATAATAATTACAGATGTACTTAAATTGATTACATTGTACTTAATAGAACGAGGTTAAGGCTTACAACACAAACTATAATTAGTATAGTATAGTAAAATAGATTAATTGTTCGAATTCTGAAAAAATGACCCACGCAATTTTATCCTAAGAGGAAAATGCCTGAGAAAATTTCCTTTTAACAAGAAGTAAATTTAAAACTTAATCAGCTTCGGCGTTCTCGATGCAAATTGATCAATGAAACTTGAAAAGCCCCCCCCCCCCCCTCGAAGCGTGGCATCATTTATGAATGACCCCGAAGTTATGACAGTTTATGGTACTTTCCAAGACTAGGACCAAGGCTGAACTTAATCCAGTTTACTGTTTAACTAACGGTTACGATCAAGTTCAGCCTCGCTTGGACAAACAGCTTACAAGGAACGCTTATCAATGTTGTAGTCAACAACATACTGACTTGCTATTAACACAATGTGTGCGGGTACATTTCGCGGCGGAATTGTGCCGGGCTCGGGGGTTTTGCGTGCAAATTTAGTTATTCAGGTAAATCTCAATAAATAGAAAATTATTTATTTTTTTAACCTAAAGTTTTCGTATTTTATATTGAAATATATAATATTATGATTGCTGTAAACAGAAAATAAAATTTTTAGTGAATAAATTTATAATAGTATCGTAAATATGGAAGAATCAAATAGAAATATATAGTTTTAATTTTTTCGAATTATATTATTTATAATCATTCTTACATTATAAAAAAATAAAAATAGCAATCTTAAAAATAATTAGCGCTATGGACCGTCTGCTGTGATTTTGTATATCACTGCAAAGGTGCTTTGACATGCTCTGTTCCATTTCATTTTGTACAAAGAATAGCAAATCATGTGTTTACTAGCGAGCTAGTGTTTACCAGCCTACTACTTCTTTCTCTAAAAGCGATACAAAGAAACCATGCCGTTACACTAACCCGTACTAGTACGTGTTCCGCGCTCAAGTATCAATCGTCAAAAAACGTACTAGTACGTGTTCCGCGCTCAAGTATCATTCGTAAAAAAACGTACTAGTACGTGTTCCGCGCTCAAGTATCATTCGTAAAAAAACGTACTAGTACGTGTCCCGCGCTCAAGTATCAATCGTCAAAGAAGCGTACTAGTACGTATCCCGCGGTCCAGTATCAATCGTCAGAAAACGTACAAGTACGTGTCCCAAACTAATGTGTTAAAAACCTTGCAACATGAGGCAAAAAAATGTGTTCTTTTTTAATTTGCAATGTTTTAAGAAAGGTCTGATTCTTTTTACGAAAGTTGGAATCTTAAAACTCTTGAAAAGAATTTAAGCAGTTTCAACGAAAATCACTATTACGAGACTTAAAAGTCTCGTAAGGTTTTCTTCCCCTTTTTGCCGAAGATTTCACAAAATACACCAATTATGTTTCGAAAATAAAATACATCATTCAGAAAGCAAAAAAAAAAAATTTTACGATTAGTTATACGTGTTCTGTTTCCGTTTTGATCCTCTTTTTTTCAAAGCATCCGCTTAGAAATTTCTCCAGATTACTAATACGAGTCAACTAATTCGGTATCTTTGCGTGACGCTGCGTGGTCTCTCCTATTAATATAAGAATTTATTTCATTCGTTCTGAAAGTAGATTTCGTTCTAGGACGGTAGTTCTTGGCGTGACTTAAGAAAATCCCACTATCACGCTAAGAATCATAAAAACTGTGGTATTTGGATTTAATTTCTAGAATTCGAAAAGAAAAACATGTTGAGGAATTATGCGATTGTTTGAAAGAAACGTCCATGGAAGGACCAATTTAGATCGCTGAGCCCAGCCCGTCATTTGGGCCAATTTTGAGGCCCGTCATTTCAGGATCAATTTACCCGCCCCCTTGATTTTTACCTAGAATATGCATTGAATATATGCCCTTTGCCCCCTCCCCCACGGAAACTTGAATAAACGGGCGGGCACTGAGCATATGCCGATACGGGGGAGGAGGTGGTTAAAATTCGCAGCTATATCATTATTACATTAAAATGGATATATTATTAATGTATCAATTTTTATATAATAATGTTAATTAATATAGCATATTAATTAACATTATTATAATAATTAATATATTATTCTTAATGGATTATTATATTTAATTACTGATATAAAAAAGCGGAGCTTCATTTCTTCTCTCATGTTATGCGTTGAGAGTCTTCGCTATACTACTTAACATACTATAACATGGTTTGAACATGTGATTGCAGCAAACAGAGGCGTAGCTAGGGTTTTCAGCGCCCGGGGACAATTGAAGATTTTGCGCCCCCCTTTGCCCCTGGGGGCCTAGGGTCGCCCCTAAAATGAAACAGCTCCCTGGCCTAAAAAAAACTTTTATGCTTCCTAAATGATAAATAGTTCTAAAAAGCAACCCTTTTAACTTTCATTTTTATTAGCGACCATTCGCTTCTAAGGAAAAAATGGGACACTTTGGCTTCGCAAAATTATTTGTCTGATTTCCCACGCACTCCTGTGCTACACTGGTCATTCCCTATATGGCTTGCGGTGTTCCCACTTTTTTGTCGAACATATTCACACCCCTTCAGTTCAAATGATTTTCTTTTCGCATTTAAAAAAAAGTAAATTAACATTGATTTGGCGCCCCTTGACGCTGCTCCCGGGGACAGCTGTCCCTCTTTGCCCCCACCTAGCTACGCCTCTGGCCGCAAATAGAATGCACTGCTAGTAACTTTTTCATAAAATCGTGAGTGTTAGTGAATTAGAGGATCGTAAAATCGAGCGTCAACTGTATTTTCTTACAACAGATTTCGTTCCTTATGATCCATATATAGCGTATGTTCCAAGTTTAAATCACAGGTCTAAGTAAATCCAAACAGTAGCTTTAATTATAATCACCCTTTACATAGGGGTGCACCCCCTCCCCAAAAAAAAGCGACGACGCACCCACTTATAATGCTGCGGAGCCCCCCTCAAAATACGACCCTCAAAAGCGGCCTAAACCCTCTGAAAGCACGCCCCTAAAAATTTCAATGGCTGAGTTTGCACCATGACCCCGCTGGGTCGTGACCCCTACTTTATATAGGGATTGTTCTCCAAAAACGTTAAAAACCAAGTCTCATCATATAATCTTCCTCCTATCCCCTTAACTAATAAAAACTAATTAAACTAAAAAGAAAAAAAATGACTCGTTTTTGTCTTCACGTCTAAGCGGAATTGATATTAAAAAAAGTTATATTTTATATAAAAACTCGCGCTACTGAGTATGTCAAACCATGTCCATGGCATGTCTCATGTTGACATTGTCCAAGATCTTCTGTTTCTAAATCTTTTAACTGCTGACATTTTTAAAATAAAATTGACTTTTTTACATGGTTTTAATTAACTTGATTTATCAAGGAAGTTTGTTACGCGGTTTTCGACCCACTATTACTGCATAAATTATCTTCAAACTTTGCACACAAGCTCCTCTTCGATGACAATGCAATATTCCATCCATTTTATAATTTATTATAACGTTAATTAGGAAAAAAAATAATTTTGGCTCTGAGGAAATGATCAGAATTATTATTTGTCGAATTGCAACGATAGCTTTGTTTGGATAATGCAACGCTATTATTTAACTTGATTTGTAGCCGAATATGTGGCGCAGTCGTTTTGCATTGGATGGTGGCACCGGAGGTCGTCAGTTCTAAACCAGTTCCCGGTGTCATCCATTTTATTCCATTCAACTTGATTTGTTACGCGGTTTTCGATCACTATTACTGCATTTTTGTTTTTTTAAATGAAACCGTGTAACTTTATTATTTTTTGGAGATTTAATATATTATAAATTAAAATGATATTAACATAAATTAGTAAAAAAAAACATCTAATCATTTTTACATGTATAATTAAACTAAATCATTAAAATAACTGCTTAATTTCCTAAAAACGAAGTGCGAAAACTCCGTCTATCTTCAGAACTGATTTTCATACGCAAATGGTCTGAATACAAGAAAAATTGTAAAAATTCATATAATGATGAAAAAAAGGGGGCTGGAGCCTAGCTCTTGTGGGCTCCCATGTAAATTACGTCCTGATGTACCACAAATGTCACCATGTTCATGGGCAAAATTTGGACCATAGGGCTTTTTAAGGCGAACAAATTGCAGCAGGTTTCAGCAGGCTCGCCATTTTCCGGGGCGGGGGGGGATGCATGCATTGTATGCATTAAAAAGACAACAAAACACATGTATGCACCTAAAAAAAACCCGATGTTTCCCAAGGCGGGGGATTGACCTCCACCCTCCCGGACCCCCCGCCCCCCCCCCCCCCCCCCTAAATGACGGGCCTGAGTTTTTGCCAGTAAAAGTAAAAACAAAATAAAATATGATAGTGAATAACGAACAAAGAAAATTTGTACTATACCTAAAATCAGAATAAATTCTTTCATTAAAAAAGAAACTTTCCTGTTCCAAGAAAACAATAACAAGCGATATACGATATATATCCTTTGGTAAATATCACTCCTTTGCTGATCATTCAATGACCTCGTAATACAAAGCTCAAAGTGCGTTCGAAAACAGGATATCGATATCAAGAAAGGATTTCCGTCATCTCGGTTCATCTTTAGAAACATTTAAGGGATAAGCATTGCTAATATTCAAAATACAAAAATTTATTTATGTATTTTGAAGAATTAGCTGAAAAACTGAATTTTTTAATAGTTCAAAATTAGGATCTAAATGCAATTAAGTTTTCTATATCCTTTAGATATCAAAAAAAGTAAAACTAGCAACCGAAAAGTGACTATGTTAACTTTAATCCACCTAAAAAAAATAAAGTAAAATCCTAAAAGCTAAGAAAATTTTTTTTTTTATTCAAATACTTTGTTATAAGCAGGGTTTTATTGTCGCATGGGTATATCGGGACTTGTTTGGTGGCCCCAGAAGTTGAAGGGATCTTTAAAACTGACTTTTATCTTTAGCTTCGTGATGGCAGTTGATAGCATCATGTTCTTCCCTTTATCCCTTGTTCATTAGAGACTCGATTTTTGTTCAGCATCTAATGATACCTCTGATACCAAATTGAACATCATTATATTCAAAAGAATTATCATATTGCTATGTATGTAAGACTGAAATTAGAGAGCCAGAAGTTTGAGTCCTCTCTTTGCAGCGTTGAAAAATTCGATCCTCAGAACGAAAACTGAAACCCCATAGCGTATGAGATGAGGACAATCAATGTAACAAAAAAGAAATATCGTAGTTTATCATACACTAGAGTTTTTCTAATTGAAGTGCACAAAAATTCGGTAAACCCGAACAGGATGTTCGAAAAATTTAAATTTTATTTTCCAAACTAAATTTCAATTTTATGGTATTGCCAAGTGACCCATTTTTAGCCTACTTTCCCGTAAAAGTAAAAAAAATAAATAAATAAAGCATGAAAGAAGGCTTAATGTATCGTAAAAATATCGTTAAAAATAAAGAAAAGTAAAAAAAATTGAAGCAATTAAATAAAGATTGAAAAATAAAAAATTTGAAAGTAGGGTTTTGAGATGGGGAAAATGTGTGTCTGTCGGTCTGTCCCCCCTAATAACTTTTAAACGAATTGTCCGATTGGAAAAATTCTTTTTGAATTCGAGAGATCTCGGCGATAACATCTCATTTCCATATTTCCATTATTTTTCCATTTATTTGAACAACTTTTAGTTCAATTTTGAACAGTTAAAAAAATTTTAATATTAGCGCCTGTGGACAAAATTGAAGCAAATTATGTAAACTCTGGGCACAAGACCCAAGTTCCTATTGCAAGCCTATTGGAAGAAGTTCTCGGCATGAAATATTGATTTGAACAGTTTTTGTTCATTTTTGAACAGTTTAAAAAAAAAAAAATTGCGGCATTTTTCCATTATTCCGGCGCAGGCGATAAAGTCGCCAATAATGATGCAACTAACGTCAAACGGAATATCGTCGTTGCGTCGTTGTTATCCTTTTGCGTGTTCCGTCGCCAAAAATTTTGCTCGGCGAGATTTGCGCCTTGATAATGGAAAGGTACCAAATTAACATTAGCGCATATGGGAAATTTCAATCCCATATAAATCCTGATCTAAACGACGGATTGGCTCGCAACAAACTTTATCAGAAAGATATTACGCTGTGGAACATGTACTGATACGAAGTTCAACAAGAACTGAACAAGCCTGTTTTTCTATGAAATTTTTGATCGGGATTTTTAAGGGCATTTCTCAATAAATAAATAAATGAATGAATGAATGAGTGAAAGAATGATTGATTGAATCGATGAAAGAGTGAAAGAATTAATGAATGAATAAATGAATGAGTGAAAGAACGAATGAATGAATAAATGAGTGAATGAATGAAAAAATAAATAAACGAGTGATTCCTACATGAATGAGTAAATGAATGACTGAACAAATGAAAGCATGAATGACTGAGTGAATGAATATGTATTATCCGTTGAAAAAAGTATATTTGAAGTAATTAAGAACTAAAGCTAAATGTGAAAGAGAGAGAAAGTGATAGCTATATTATAAATTTGAAGTTGGGTGTATACGGGAAAGTAGGCTCGTATAGTTCTAGACGGAACTTCTTGTTTATTATTATTTTCAACTCAAGCATCCTCCCATTTTTAAATTCAATAACATTTATGTTCGAAGATGTAAGCATCCCCCCACCCTTTTCCCCATAATTACACCACTGTGGAGAATTCGATTCGATTTGACTTAACTCTTTACGTATCGATTTTTTTTTCCTGTCTTGAGTTTAGTTCGTCTCACTTCTTTTTCCAGCAGGGTTCCAAGGGGAAATCAGAACGAGCTTGTGTTTCTATCCAACAAGGTGCTAAATGAACCACCTAGAACTGGACCTCTAAGTTCTGCTAGCTTTAAAAGCTTTTCAAAAAACTGTCAGGCTTTAGAACTACCCTCGACAAATAAAGAGCTACAGTAGAACCCAGATTATCCGAATCTCGTTTATCCGAAAATCGGCTGAACCGAAAAGGCAAATGGGTCGTTTTTTTTTTTTTTTCCACAACGGGCAAATGCTCCATTTTTTTAAAAGTTTTTTTTTCATAAAGGGCAAGTGGCCCGTTTGTTTCATAACTATCAAAACTATTGTCAGTACATGATAAAATGTTTAACACTAATGACATAAAAATATTAATATTTTGTATATAATTTATTGCAACAACTATATTACATTCAAGTTCAGAACCGGTTAATCTGATTGGCCATCCATCGTATTCAGCAACTGAAAGAAGTTCTATGCTCAGGGGGGAGCATGTTGGTAATAAACATGGCCTTTGCCTATCATTCTCGCTTATCCGAAAATTTCGATGGCACCTTGATTAACCGAAAACGTTAGGGTCCCGTGATTTTCGAATAACCGGGGCTCTACTGTAGTTCAAACTTCCATACAAATTTCAAATTTGAAACTAAATTCGTACCTTATTTATAACGAAATGCAACGACGTACTCCGCCACCGGCAAGTTAGCACGTAATCTCCCGGTCTGGATATACAGTCGCGAATCAGGAAGTCTCCCTCTTCTGACATGAGCTCCTCAGCTCTTGGTCTAGGTATGGTGCCATGATACCAAGCGTGACTTCTCAAGTCGTTGTTGTCCAGGCTCAGCTCCCATTCCAGGGCTTTCTTTAGTTCTTCAGGAGAAGCCTCTGTACCAGTCAGGGGCTCCTAAATGAAAATTTGGAAAGATAAATTAAAATTGAATTTATTGTCTAAATCAGAGGTTCCCAATATTGTTTTTTCTTGCAAACCATTTGCGTACCACTGTTAATGTAACTGTATAGATTAGAACACTAACAGATTATAGAAAAATGCTAGGACGACTAGAGCGCCCTTCACACATACGTTCTTAACCGCGCGACTGAACGTGGCGCATCCAGCCGCGGTCAAGAACGCGAGTAAAACCGTGGCGTTCAAGAATGTGTTGCAAAATGCACCACATTCTTATCCGCGCGGAAGAACGCGTTCAGATGCGGGGCGTTCCATTGAAGTCCTCTACAGAAGCCACAGCCTGCAGAATTGTCCAATCCTCCCACTTTGATGCGCGGTTAAGAGCGTGTATGTAAAATGCATCATTTCTTGGAGCGCGCATCTGAGTGACATTCTTGACCACGTTCTTGAGCGTCCTAAAATTGCATTTACACGCACGCTCTTGATCGCGGATCTGAATGGCTCGCCGTCCGGACCGCGGTTAAGAACGTGTGTGTAACGGCTGCTTTGGTTATTTCAATCACACTATTTTTTATACTCAATACTGTATGTATAATATATAGGAAATATAAAGAATATATCTTTAATACGTATTTCCAAAATAGCATTGAAAATACGTCTTTAATTACAAAATACCTATTATGGGATCATTCATAAATGATGTCACGCTTCGAGGGGGGAGGGGGGTTCGTGAAATTGTGACAAAGTGTGACAAGGGAAGGGGAGGGGGTAAAAAGAAGTGTGACATCATGCAACATAGCGTGGCATGTGTCTGCTGAAGTGTGACATATTGTGACAAAGGGGGGAGGGGGTCAAATATATGGGAAAAGAGCGTGACACCATTTATGAACGGCCCCTATCACATAAAAAATGAAAAAACAAAATTAAATAGAAGGTTACTGCTGCATAGGGAGCAGATACAAGTGAGGTGATATCTCGTTCCGTAAGAGATGGTTTTAACCTCAAATTTGGGTTGTCATTTAATTTGCTTCTATATGTATTTTCAATAAATATCGTATTGCAAAAAGAAGCTTCACAAAGATGAGTGGTTGTGAACTGAATAAAAACAGCAATGCTTTTCTTGACCAATAACGGGAATTCATTTTCAACTTTGACCCAACATTCTACCAAATTTAATCGGGCAAATTCGATCTTCTATCCTCGGTTTTTGTGTTTTAATCTTTTTTTAATTCCTTTTTTTCCCTGCACACGTACCACCTGGAGAGGCTTCGTGAACCACTAGTGGTATGCGTACCACAGTTTGGGAACCGCTGGTCTAAATCAAACGATAGAATTTTGAGGTGATTGATTGTATTGTAGACTGAAATTCCGAATGTTCTACAATTTATGCTTTCTTTACGTTGTTTTTTCCTTTACTCATATTTTAGCACACAGCCTTTTTGGTCATTCTTCTTGTAATAAGGCTGTTAGTTTGATTCCACTTCGGGCTTTACCCAGTCTGTGCGGTGAAACCTAGGAGTTACCAACGCCTTCCAGTTCAAGCCCGAAACGAGTAATTACTTAGATATGAGATTTTTATTCACAGATATATTGTATCCAGTGTGTCTCAAGAAAAGTTACAACACCATTTATTTATTTATTTATTTATTTATTATTTTTCTAATGATAACATAATTTGTAAAAATGAACAAAACAAGAATTGATTTTAGATTGTGTCGATGAAGCTGTCTTAAAATACTTTTCAAAAAGTTAAGGAAATAAAAATTTTAAGTGCAGTATTATGTCATTTTTCAAATAAGATCCCCATGTGAAAAGCTGAATTAATGAGCAATTGTCTCGAAAGCTACTGAAGAGATTTCAACAATTAAACAAAAAAAAAATAGCAATATTTAAGAAAACTATATTGACAGCTCAGAAAATAAATAATTAAATAAAAATTAAGAAATTCAAAAAATAGAAACTGCCGGGACGGAATGTGCGGGTACAGGAATATTCAAGGTAACTTTAAATCCCTAGTTTCAGTCTTTTACCGAAAGGCATTGGTAACTCCTAGGAGTTACCAACGAAACCAAGCAAAGGCTTGCTGAAAGCCAGAAATGGAATAATATTAAAGCATACTTCGGACTTTTACCAAGCCACTTTGGTAAAAGCTGGGTTTTACAGGTAAAACCAAGGATTTGCCACATTTTCGACTTTAACAGTGACAGCGACATACTCCGTAATTTGCAATTAATTGCAAAAGTTACTTTCTACTTTAACTTAGGCATGATATGAAAACGTTTTTTCTACAGTTCAAATATTCTTTTCGGGGAAAAAGAAAATAAGGCACCACAATTGGTTTTATCCTTTTTAAAAGCTTTCTCTGAAGTTCAAGAGCAGTCACTTGAAACAATTAGCGAACTAAAAATCGAACCTCTTCTTGACTAGGGAAACAAAGTTTTATTTATTTATTAATTACTTAATTATCTTTAAAATTTTATTTCGATTTATTTGTTATTTACTATATTTATGTTATTTATATTTTATCATGAGTTTTAATGTATAAAATTATTTTTAAAAGTGACCTTTTGCATTTAACTTAAACGCTTCATGTAACAGTGTTTTTTCAAAAGCACCAACTTATTCTTTTTTGATAGCAGCAAGAAGGATTTAGCATGCTACTTTTTTTTTTTTTTTTTTTTGCGTTTTTCGTCAACTGATTTTATTGTTATCGTCACAATTTCCCGAAAAACACAATTAGTAATAAAACAGGCATTGCTTCTTCTGTCTCCTCCCCCGCCCTTCCCGCTGTCTGAAATACAATAACAAAAACAAAAGCAAAAGAAGCACGACATTAAAGTGAGCTTTATATATTTAGTGCTAACATATAAAAATAAATAAAGAATTAGAGATTTCATATTGTGCAATTCTTTCCATTAATTAGATAGGAAAAAAATCTCAGGGATGAACATTTTTGCGGGATTTAAAGACCGTAATTCAAAGCAATTCTGGATATCAAAATAGATCGGATAAAGAATTCTAATAACACTCATCATCGGAAAAACCATTCCACCGCCAACCATTAACGCATCATTACACCCACCAAGTAGAAGCTACCAAGGGGATAGAATTTGGAATAAGAGACCGGATATGAGGCGTCATGTCATCTCACCAGCCTACATTAAAGTTTCCTCTAAAAATGGCGTTTCAGCGAAAGACTAATTAACAGACGCCAGTCAATATCATTTCCGAAAAGGAACACAAGAGGCCCTTGACCCCTAAATGCATATTAAAAAAGTCATTGTTGGGGAAAGAATTTGTTCTTTAAGCTAGAGCATTCTCATAGTTCCATAACGAGCAAGACCGTTTTTTCATTCTTGTTATTTAAGTTTTTTTTTCCCCCTTGCAACATTATTGATTGTAAGCTTTGCCTCTAGAACCTAATTACCGAAACTAGTTACTCCGAAAAAAAGTCTTGTTGAACGTCTAAAAATCGTTCTTTCGACCATTTTTAGCCTATTTTCCAGCAAAAGTTTTAAAAAAATTAATAAAGCATGATAGAAAGCTTAGGGTGACCGACTACGTTCGGAACAAATTTTTTTAAAAAAAATGCAATTTCGGCAAATGTTTTATATTTTTTTTGGTTAAATAATGATTTATGAACATAAAAATACTTTTAAAAATCCACGTGTATTGTAGTTTCTGAATGAATGGGTAAAATGAGGAAAATTTTAGTTAAATTTTATCAAACACTGTAAAAGAAAAAATATCGCTGAAATATTAATTATTTTCAGGCATTAGTTACAAATAACAATGATCTTCAAAATGAACTAAAATGAAAGAGAAATATTAAAATTTATGAAAATAACAAGGAAACATGTATGCTAAGGCATCTTTTTTCCGAATTTTTAACGAGCAATCCACAAAAATCCTTCTAAATAAAAAAATATCTTATTTACATTAAAAATTGTAGTTCATATGATAGCTGATACTATTTGAAACAAACACTGAAAATTTTGCGAGAATACATTGATTATGTTTTCAGATAGCATGATAACGGTAA
Organism: Octonoba sinensis; assembly: GCA_038502835.1. Lineage (NCBI taxonomy): Eukaryota > Metazoa > Arthropoda > Arachnida > Araneae > Uloboridae > Octonoba > Octonoba sinensis. Next base: position 25,565,176 of record CM076603.1, read on the forward strand.
ATGGGTTTTGCGGAAAAAAAAACTTTCGAGGAAATTGTAGTTGAAAGTTACAGTTCGTTGAAAAACAAGCTGGAATTACATGAGTAGCAGACGATATGTTTTATAATTGCTATAACTTTTTTTCTAAAGCGCACAGAAGAAAAAGGAAAACAGTTTTAGAAAGAGAAAAGTTCAAAATATTAGAAGCGCAAATAAAAAAAATTTCAACTTTGAGGTCAAAAATCAGTTTTTAACGTAGTCGGTCACCTTAAGGTATCGTGAAAATATCGTTGAAAATCAAGTAATTAAATAAAGATTGAAAAATAAAAAATTTAAAAGTAAGGTTTTAAGATGGGGAAAATGTGTCTCTGTCGGTCTGCCTGCCTGTCCCTCTAATAACTTTTGAAGAAATTGTGCGATTCGAAAGACTTTTTTTGCATTTGAAAGATCTCGACAAGGACATCTCATTTCCATATTTTGCTCTTCGATTGAACAATTTTTCGTTCGATTTAGAACGGTTAAAAAAACCTTAACATTACCGACTATGGGCAAGTTATGTAAAGTTATGAACAAGCTTATTGGAAGAAGCTCTCGGCGTGGAATATTTTTTGATTTGAGCAATTTTTGTTTATTTTTGAACAGTTCAAAAAATTAACATAGCGCCTACGGGGAAATTTCAATCCTATATAAATCCTGATCTAACGGACCGATTTGCTTAGAACAAACTTTATTGGAAAGCTCTTATGGCGTAGAACATTATACAGATAGAAAGTTCCTCCAGAACTAATGAGCCTATTTTGCTATGAAATTTTTTGATTAGGATTTTTAAGAATATTTTTGAATGAATGATTAAATGAATAAGTGAAAGAATGAATGAACAAATGAGAGAATAAATGAATGATTCAATTAAAGAATTAAGGAATGAATGAGTGAATGAATATGTATTAACCGTTGAAAAAGGTATTTTTGAAGTAATTAAGAACTAAAGCTAAACGAGAAAGAGAGATGTAGATAGCTAGATTATAAATTTGATGTTGATGTATACGGAAAAGTAGGCTCGTATAGTTCTTGACGGAACTCCTTGTTAAAAACTGAAACGAAAGATTTGTAAACGATGAGAGGAGGCCTCTAACAATGAGAATGAACGATGTGAGAAATTAACTTGAGGATGGAACAAATTTCCAAATGGATTTTGTAAGGAATCACGAGCTTGCAGGCGTATTTTCATACCTTTATATAAACTCATGGTTCCTAGTCAAAATCAAGTTCTTGTTTAATTGGTGTTTGGTAGATAATTTCCTTGGGAAAAGGAAAATATACATATTTAAATATGTTACTATTATAAAGTTCAAAATATTTGCAAATGAGAATATAAAAGTTGTCCATTGTATAATGTTGTGCACAAAATTTTACTGGTAGTAGAAATTATGACTCTCTCTCCCCCTTCCGTGTAGACTATGTGGACTGTGGGAAGCATCTGCCAATTAAGATAGAACTTAACAAGTCTTGAATTATGTTTTAAAAAATTCAAATTCATTTTGAATGCAAATTTAAGTGGAACCATTTAAGCTGTAACCATTGTTTTGTAAAGGTTGAAAAAAAAAATGATTTGAAGAATGTTTTAATGAATGATTCATTAAAAGTACAGTTGCAATTAAAGGAGTCACTTCTCTGAGGAGTTTACAGTTGGAACAAAGATAACATTTTACGTTTCACTACGTACAATATACGACGACTAGCAGATTTCCCGCTGAACATCTGTGGCTATAAGTTCAAGAATCAAACTTAAGAATAGTCGTTTGATGTAAACAAACGAAGGTGTTGCCACTTCAAAGAATCAAAAACTAAAAATTGAAATACTTTTCAATTGAAATATGGTTATGAAAGGAAATACTTTTCAATGGGAATATGGTTATGAAAGGAAATACTTTTCATTGGAACTATGGTTATGGTTATGAAAGGAAATACTTTTCAATGGAACTATGGTTATGGTTATGAAAAGGAATACTTTTCAATGGAACTATGGTTATGGTTATGAAAGGAAATACTTTTCAATGGAACTATGGTTATGGTTATGAAAGGGAATACTTTTTAAGTAGAAATAAATTTAAGTCCCGTAAGTTACGATAATAAATACAAACATTATGTTACATTCTATGCTAATCATTAAACATCGTTTTACCATAGTTTGCTTTTGCATGATGTCAGTATCGTATCGTACTGCAAAATTTAATCGTAAACTGAGCCAAGTTAAGTGAAATATATATGTGGATATTTTAATATTTATGAAACATACTTCATGGAAAGAAAACCTTCAGATAATAAATTTCTATTTAATATTGAAATTTGACTTACCATACTGCACCTGGAGGACCTTCGGCTTCCAGGTGTACTAAGCCTTCTGGTATGAAAACATGGGCTAGAAATAAAAGAAAGAGAATGAAGATCTAAAACATTTAAATATTAGTACGATTATGTAACAGAAAAGAAAAATCGTAGCGTATCATACACTAGAGTTCTACTAATTCAAATCTGCAAAAATTCGGTAAATCCGAACATAACGTTCGAAAAATCGGAGCTCGTAATCTTGAGGATCGAGACAGGCAGTGTCGGTGGATTTTCAAGGTGCAGGAAATCGCCTGCGCCCATGTCATGTGATTGTGCGGCATGTAAAAGATCCCTTGAGTAGACATTTGGCTTGGATGCTCTCGGCTAAATTAAATTTCTAGTGCAACGCATCAGCAGAGTCCGGGTGCTCGCTCTTACAGGTGGGGAAACCGAACGTCAAAATTCTCATGCGGCGATGGTACCACACTCATTGGGGTGCCGCTGAAAGAGATGGTGCCAATCTCTCGGGAACGCACTAGGTCTGCGATTGGCAGAAGCCAACAGCAGCCCACTAGAATGTTTTTCTTTTTTAAATGTTCGAAAAATTTTAAACTTTTTTTACAAACTTAAATTTATATTTTTAAAGGTTTTTAAGATTAAATATATTTAAACTGGTCTACTCGTGCGGAATTCTGCAATTTCAAAAAGTACTTACTTGTAAGAAAAATCCAACATTCCAAAAGTTTTGGTCAAGTGATTTTTTGGTGGATTTTTTTTAATTAAGTTGAAGGATCCTCCAAGATTTCTTTATCATAATTCATAAGCTCTGTTTATTATGACGGAAGTGCAATTTTAAAAAGAGATATGTAAACGCTGATATTTCAAGTGGATATCCGATGCTATATCTATCGAAAAATCGACGCATTTATTAAAGGACCTCTTCCTAGGTGATTTTAAATCTCAAATTGAAGAGAAGCGGTACATTTTTAGATCTTGTGTCTATTTTTCGTCATTAGCCGGCACGATAAGCTTTAAAATTAGGAGCAAATCATGGAATTTGATAAAGGAATAAGGAAGATTTTGCGAACCGACAGAAAAACAGAATAGAGAGATAATATATAAGATAAGAGAGAAGATATCACAATTAAAATAATGGAATTTCAACCTATAAATGAATTTTGCTGAGGAATAAAAATGTAAAATAGCTTTTCAAGGGTGGATACGAACAGAAAAAAAAATTAGAAAAAGACATATTTATGAGAACACGCCCTTTCGAAACCAGTTACTTGTTTCGCGGCCAGGGCCCGATTAAGACGGTACGGGGCCCTAGGCACAACATTATATTGGGGCCCCCAATGGTACGTACGGAAAGTAAAAATACTGGGTATAATGTATAAAGTTAAATAAGCTTGGAGATATTCTATTAGGGTTCAGACCCAATTGACAAGGGGGGGGGGGAGCCCCTACTGACACGACATACTACTATTCTGCATTCCCTATTGTTTTTATTCAATATTATTTTTGTGTTATTCATTAAATAAGCAAACTTTTTGAATACACATATTGCATTTTTTAATTTTACTGTTTATAATATGAAATAAATAAAAAACGTCGGGATGCCTCAGCAAGTAAAGGATACTATTTAGCATGATAATCAATGAAGATATTCCCCCTCCCCCTCTACATGTGTACTTTGTTTTGCATTTTGTTTTGGTAGTTTCTGTACTTATTTTTATTTCAATTTTATTCTTTGTATTTTATTTCATTATTTTTGCAATATTTATGCATGCTGGTCGTCTTTTTTGCTTTATTTTTATTAATATTCCTTTTTACTTCCTGTACTTTCAACTGGATTCGTTTGTTGCTCTCTTATTGGTGTCTTCCTGCTACTTCTACTTCCACTTCACGCTGCCTTTATTCTCATTGGTTTACAGATAATTCTTAGGCTATATAAGCTTTGTTTTTATTGTTCTGTCTGCTTCATTTGGATGTTTTGCATCTAGAAGCTCCCTGTCGCATTGAAAAAGGGATTCCAAGCAATCCCGAAACATATGTCCGCATTTTATTGCTCATTTGTGCTTTAAATTAACGTGTAATTATATTATTATTAATGAAGATATTGATCTGATTTTGCATAGTTTACCTTGTTTATGCAAGTAGTCTTAGCTCACCATTTAAATAAGTTAAAATCTTTTTATTTTGTAAAAAAAGTATCTTATAACAGATATTTTCAGAAATCTTTCTTACAATTTGGGGGCCCCTAAAATTTAGGGGCCCAAGGCCGCTGCCTAGTTGACCTGTGCGGTAATCAGGCACTGTTCACTGCTCATTCTCTTATTGTCACGATCTCATCTTTCAACTAATAACAATGCAATTTTTTAAAAATCTCTCAGCTGTCGTCAGAAATTTAGACAGAACGTTTTGCTGTCTAAAGCACTGGATGTAGAAAGCTGCAAATTAACGATTAAAAATTCGCTTCTTTGTGCAACTGATCAACTATTTTCCCTCACTTTTTTCTCAAAAGGGTAAAGTTTTTTCTGACAGGCAAAAGTTGATTTAAAGATTTTGCTTTCGTGAAATGTTTATTTATTTAATCTAAGTTAAAGGTATTTGCTTTGCCATAAAGTATGTTTGGCTAATAACTCCTTTGGACTAAGATAGTCATTAAGAGACTAAATAACTTTTTTTGACTATCTTTTAGTTTTTTACTTTAATTTTCAGGGAACTGGTGCAAGAACATTTTTTAATTGCTCCGCTACAGATCCACTCCGACTTCTGAACATTTACTCCAACTTCGCTCTGGCACCCCACCGAGTAATTTTAACAGAAAGCATATTATTCACTTATTAATTTTATTGATGGTATTTTTTTGGTGCCACCTCTATGCATATTATTACCTTTGTTTTTTGAATTTATGTTTTGAAATCTGGAAACTAAATGTTTTTGTTTCAGTTCAAGTTTCGTTTCGAAGAATGCAGTTGCTATTTATGATTGTGTGAATAAATTAATGTTTACTTTTTATGTCTGCCTATATAAATATTTAAAGAAACTATTTACATTTAAAAGGATAAAGAATCCCTCATAATTTCATTAAATACCACAAGTATGTTTTATATTTATTCTTCCTCCCCTTTGATTCTCTTGAATAAAATAATAGGTGAAAAATCACCTTTCCTTCTTTGACAATGTTCACTCAAAACTAACTTCAATGCGGAAAAGCTATAGAAAATTTTATGACATTCTAATAAAAAAATATCAGCGCTGTTGGCGGAGGAAAAATTTCCGTGTGCTCTAGATTCGTCTCAGCTCCAAGTAAAAATTTATCCTTTCACAAAATTGACGTTTAATAAGTGTGCCGTCTGCAATATTAGTTTTAACATGCGTTCTATAATTCTTATATTTCGGAGGTTACAGTGCTTCCCCCAGGCTTGGGCGGGAGGGCGCCGCGCCCTGCCCGCCCTTGGATTCGGGAAACGCGCCCATCTTGCCCTTTTGTTAGTGAAATTGCGCCCTTCTTGTAGAGCTCAAAACTTGCGATCGCCAGTCGCCAAAGGCGACCAATTTTCACGTTTTGGCGACCATTGTTTTCATTGAAGTCGCCAATGTCGCTACCCATTTGCTAATGCTAAAACCCTTTCCGAACTTTTATCTTGACACGTGACCTTTTTCCAAATTCTTTTGTCACTAAAAATTAAATAAAGAAGAAAGAAATAGGACTTAATTTTTGGGCTACACGGAAACTAGTTTTTCCTCCGATTTTTACCGGAAATTGCTTACCGTGTTTTAAATTTCAATCTTTTTCCATCCTGAAATTATTTCAATTATCTTGAAAGTTGTACGATATTTTTTGCATGCACTACCTTAAATCGGCTTATTTGTCGTTTCATTTTAACAATTAAAAAAGAAAAAAAAGTATAAAGATAGAAACAGCCAAAATCGTGCACGTGCTTCGCCGATGATTGAATTAATTTTTGATATCCGATTTGATATACGAGTTATTCGTGATATAGTAAGTCGAAAAGTTGTGAAGGAAAAGTGATGGCGAAAGTTGATTTTACGCCAATCAGTACTAAATCTTTCACTTTATGGCAACCTTGCCCTTCATTTCAAAACTCGTTCTGGAGATAATATCTCTGCATAATCTCACCGATAGCTCTGATTACAAGCAAAGTTGCCTCCATGATTCCATTGTAATCTCTGGCCGCCTTTTCTTGAGACGCGATTTTTCTTTTCTTTTCTTTTTTTTTTTTTTTTTTTACCGCCGTTTCATTCATCACGGCTCTTCTTCCTTCGTTTGTTTCTGTCGCCAACAACTTACTTTGTGTCGGAATTTATTTCTTATTAGCAGGGCAAATGCGTGATGTACACGAAATTAAAGAGAGCGTGACGCGTACGATTCTTCCGGTTTTTTGGCGAGAAATATTGAGCCACTTATTAGTGGGATTTTTTGTATGCAAAGAATGGAACAGGTTCTGTGGGTGAGTGGATATGAATGGAAATTGTTAGGCAATTTGCGACTGGTAAGAGAGATGGACTTGGGGAAACGGAAATATAAAAAGAGAAAGGTCATGAGTTATGAGCTAATTATTCTGTTCGACTGACTGCCTTTGCTTTAAAATTATTAAAAAGGGTTATTGTTGTTATTTAGTCAACCTGTTGGAAAATTGAACAAAATGAAATGAGAAAAGAATATGACGGTTTTAACAAAAGTGTCGTCTGTCAAAGAAATTTCAGCAAAAAAAATATATTAAAAGGATTATTGTTGTTATTTATTCAACCGGTTGAAAAATTGAACTAAAATGAAATGAGAAAAGAATATGAAGATTCTAACAAAAATGTCGTCTGTCAAAGAAATTTCAGCAAAAATAACAAAAAAAAAAAAAATGGATGGAACTACAATAACTGCGAATGTGACTGCTAGTTTAACACTTTATTGAGGATTGGCACGGAATGTTCTCATATTGTGCCACTTATAGGAGATCTGCAATTTCATTTGATTGTTATTTGACATTGATGTTGTATTTTTGAAAATAATTAAAATAAAATTTGAAAACTTATTTTGTGTTCTTTAATTTCAACTATTTTGTAAGATAAATGTATGTTTTATTCACATGTATTAAAAATATTTTGTAGTTATAATTCAGACATTTTTAAGAATATGTAAATATATAATAAATATCCTACTTAGTATGTATACCCAAAAACATTTTTAACAACTTTTTACTATTTCCTTATTTAAAGTCAAGATGTAAAACATGACAACGTTTGGTCTTTTGCCTTTTACTACAAGGAGGATCAAAGCATTACAAAAGCAGACCTTTGATTTATTATCACATTTTATATGCACTATTCTACACTGCATCTTATATACACGCAGAGAATTGAACGTGTCGTTCGATGAATGAAAGTTCCACCTCGTCTGACTAAAGTGTGTTGCTGCCGTATGATGGCGTGCAAGTCCCGTTCGGCATACAATGGATGTATGATTATTCAACATTAAGATATCACCCGCTTCTATTTAAAACTGATAAAACAGTCGAAAATTCAAACGTCACGTTGACAAAATGCAAACATAAAGTAACTAAAATTCTTCAAAGTATGAAAGGCAAAATCAAGGATTATTGGAGTTGAGAATTTCCGTATAATTTTCACCAAGTTAAAATTAAATGTTTGATTTAGAGGTTTTCTTTATCACTTCGGTACTAATGCTAAAGACAATGCAAAGCTAATAATTTAAAATGCGTACATTAAAATGGTTCTCTATATATAGACACTTTTTATTTGGCTCATAAAAGTTAATTTTTAGATTTTGTAGCGAAATGGTATATTGCTCTACAAAATCTATATTTATACCCAACAAAATTTTTAACTGCCTCAAATACTACCGTTATAATTGGCCTGGCAAGGCTCTCAATATTTGGCACATTTTTCGAGAAAATGAAGAATGGAAAAGAGACAGTTGATAATAAAATAAATATATCAATAAAGCTAATATCTGTCTAAGTTCAAATTTTTACCACCAGGTGAGAAGTGGCACATAACGAAAAAAAGAAAAACTATCTACAAAAAAAAAAAAAAAATCATGTTCCAAACGCGTTATAAGGTGTAAGCTGTGTTATAGCGTGTTCAACAATAGCTATCAGGGTTCACGCTAGGCCGCGCGATCGCGCGATTCCCGCAATATTTTTTGACATCCCACTCAAAAAAAATTTTTTTTAGGCTTAAACTTTAAAAATCCCACTTAAAATTTTGGTCAAGGAGGAAAATCCCACCTTGTATTTTTCCCCAGTGTGAACCCTGCTATGTATACTAATAATAAAAACAATTATTAACGTTCTTATTTTATTATTTTGAATAACTAAATAATAGTGGGAAAACAGCTATTTGTGCTGATGTGTTCAGTTACATGACTTCTTTTGTACCAACACCTGCTTACTTTATTCTATTCTTTTTCATAATGTCCTTTTTCCCAAATGTTTAAAGAATTGAATGTAACGCAAAACGATTTGGTGCCCAATACGAAATTCCAAACACGTCGACTAGTATAAATTTTAAAGCTTTTATATTTACTATTTTCCTAAAATTTTCCTATTTCTAGCGTTCATTTTACCGTTCAACCCCCAACTCACAATGGAGGCATCCACTCACGACTTTACCTGTTGCTGTAGGAGGGCGGGAGAGTGACCTTGAGAATGGTCAGGTACAGAAAAAATGCATTCCATTATTCTCGGCAGAGAACGACCACCCCGGTAGTACACCGCGCACTAGTTTATGACCCTGTAGAATATCGTTAGCTCCATTCAGCACGCAAGCGAAAATTGAAGTACCTCTAATAAACGGCTTTTAACAGGTAGATGCCATTGTACATGAGATCTGCTTTATTATCTGGAATTTTTGGTTAGAAAAAAAATCACGCAATGACTCACTAAAACATGGTTGGGTAAATGGAGAATTTCCGTTTTAGTTTCTGTAAATAATGTGCATAACACATCGGGTACACTGCACATTCGAATAAACAATCAGAAATGCTATTTTAAAGAAGTACACTTTCCGGTTCTGGAAAGAACATTCCTAATTAAAATTTTTATCAAATCATGGAGGAAAAGATAAGAGCTTAAGACTTTTTAAAGTACAGAGCAGTATTGGACAAAATAAGTAAATGGATAAAAATGAAATGAATAACTTTAATTAATCATAAATAATTTCAAAATTTAATTAATTTTAATTAATTTTAAATATATAAAATTTATTTTTTAATTTATTCGTTTTATGTAAAAAAATTTTAATTTATTCGTTTTAAGTAATATTTATTTTTTAATTTATTCGTTTTTTGTAAAATTTACCACTTGACTTTATTTGTTTGCCCGTGTCTGACACTGGAAGCTACCGGAAAGTTCGCCCATGCCCGTGCGTCATTTTATTTATAATGCCCGTCTGAGATCTGTTTACCCTTTGTTTGCCTAATATATTTTGTCTATGTAACTTTTATCCCCCCCCCCCCCCCGTTCCCTAGTCACCCTCACAACCTGAAATTGCAAAATATAACTTGCGCTATACCAGTTTTTCAGAAAAAAATTGTGCTTTAAGGGGTTAACGGAAATTTATCCTTATCCTTTTTTAACATATGTGCCGAAAAAATAAATAATGTAAAATAAGAAAATAATAAAATATATTGTAAGTAAGTTGTTAAATTTCCAGCGAAGATTACCACTTAGTCGTTCGCTGACAGCCTCACTGAGCTACAAAAATAAATGATTTTTTTATTAAGGTGACTGGGGCAACAAATTTTGATGTCACACTCTCTCCAATTGGTCAAATAACCAATGGAGGCAATTCCCCGCTAGAGGGACTCATGAACGATCACCGTTATCACGTGATATCCACTCTTTGTTTACTAAGATTTTCAGTGGACTTCTACGTAGAAGCCTTACTACTCACTAGCCAAAATTAGTTACCTTAAAATTAATTAGACTATTTTCACAGCTTTTTCTGATCATAACCCAGTATTTACATTTAATTTAATCATTATAAAAGAAATTTAATTATTATTACAATAGTTATATTGTTTTATTTAGTTTTAATTTTATGTAATGGTAGAAGAACATTATTTAGGCCTAGTTTTTAATTAGATTTGTCGAACTCGAAGTACACTACGGCTCGAAGTCGCTACGGCTTTCTTTGTTTACATTGCTTTAATCGCTGCCACGCGACAAATGACGATGCTTGAATTGCCTCCATTGAGGTTATATAATAACTAGAATTTTTAATAAGAAGCTAACAAATGAAGGTTATAGCATTAATAACGTTTCCGATCTTAATTAAAATAAGCACCATATCGTTCAGGTTCGCGAGCAAGTTAAACACAAAATTAAATAATTAACAAAAAAGAGAGAAAAAAATCCCAAAGTATTCGTATTTTGAGATGAGGAAAACGTGCATTGATTAATCCATGAAAAATTAAGATGTCTTTTATCGCATTAATGATTACCGTCCCTTTTAGGGACAGTCTGGAAAGTACGTCTGAAGCACCCAAAAATAAACATTTCGACAAAAAAAATTTTTTAATGTATTCCTAACCTTAAAATAACTGGTTAAGAATTACATTAAAACAATTTTTTGTTGAAATGTTTATTTTTTGGGTGCTTCAGACGTACTTTTCAGACTGTCCCTTAAAAAAACGTCAAGCATTAATGGGTTAATTTTTCAAGTTTTGGGTGAAAAAATTTTCCCACCTAAAAATAATTCAGGGAAAACTGAGAAGAGGAATTAAATAGTAAGATTATTTAAGCGGTAGAAATACATGTTTCTTGTAATATTTATTTATACTATATTTTTTAATGTTGTCTTTTTTTTTAGACAAAAACTTTTGAAATTCATTCAACGGGCCAAAATTTTAATGAATGTTAAGTGTTGCCTGACGAAAATTCTGTAAAGAGTTTCTGATGAGAACAGTGGCGCGGTTCCTCCATTTGTGCACAGCAGCACGGGAACTTCCAATGAAGACGAAAAATTAAATTTATTACAAAATTTAACTAAATATACCTTCTGGTTTTTGTTAATTTACAGGATGAGTCCCACTACCTCTTTTTTTAGTCGATGGCACGGAGAAATGCGCGCGAATGAAGAAATGCGAAAAAATATTGGTCTAGTTAACGCAGAAAGAAAACAGAGGAGGTACGGCAGGGATAATTTTCTGTGCTGTTTATTATTTATTCTCTTGCACATTTTGAGTGTCCTCATGAAAAGGAAGGTTTGCTATATTGGGCAATTTATCCCACTTTTTTGGTATTTGGCTGGGCCACAAATTTTTTTCGCAATCGTCACAAGTAAATTGCATGCAAACAAAACCACAACAAATTCATTTTCCATGCATATTCAAAACGAAAAATGAATTCAGATATTCCTCAAGCCCTTTAGGAGATTTATTTCCTAACTTTTTCATTGTTTCAATTTTCAAGTCGTGTTTAATACGTTTTCAGGTATAAAAGAAAGTACGAAATCTTTAAGAAGCACTATGAGGGAGAACAGACTAAATGTTCAAAATGTGCTCTTTGATTAAATAAGTATGATAAATACTATACTTAAATTTAATGACAAATGTTATTAATTTCTTTGCATCAAAAAGCGGCAGAGAAGTTGATTTAAAAAGTGTACTTGACTGTTTTGTAGTTATCGTTCAAAGATATTGCATACAATATTGTGGTTTTAATACATTGCATTTGGTAAAAAAAAAGAAAAGAAATTTACAGCTTTTTAAAAATCTTTATGAGAACTTTCCTCTTTTAGTCGCAGTTTCCCTTAAGCATGCATAAAACAAATGAGTTTTAACTTGTAAGTTACGTTCGAAGAAACACATCATGCAATTTTCGAAATTTGTTATGTGAAACTCCATTTAAATGACCCACGTGCTCCCATCTGGATGAGAATAGAACATCTAAACGCCTTATAACTCAGTGGATTCAAAAGCTACGTAATACCAAAAGGTGAAAAGTAATTACCCTTGAGGTGAACGAAAAAGAAAAGAATGAAAAAAAAAAAATCAAGTCAATAAGAGTTGCCAAACAAAAAATCAAAATTGTATGGCGCTACATACAAAAATACACATGTAATTTTAGAAATTTTGTTACGTTACTGGATGACAATAAAACATCTAAACTCCGTAGAAAACTGTAACTCAGTGGATTCAAAAGTTTCTTAATGCTAAAATGTGAAAAATAAATACCCTGAAAGAAACGGAAACGAAAAGAATGAAAAAAAAAAAAAAATCAAACCAATAAGAGTTGCAAAAAAAAAAAAAATAATAATAATAATTTAAAATTGTATTTACCACATACAAAAATACACCTGTAATTTTTTGTTACGTTACTGGATGATAATAAAACATCTAAACTCCTTAGAAAACTAACTTAGTGGATTCAAAAGTTCCTTAATACCAAAAAGTGAAAAAAAAAAAATACCCTGAAGGGAACGAAAAGGAAAAGAACAAAAAAAATCAAACCAATAAGAGTTGCCAAAAAAAAAAATCAAAATTGTATGGTTCCACATACAAAAATACACATGTAATTTTCGAAATTTGTTACGTTACTGGATGATCATAAAACATCTAAACTCCTTAGAAAACTATAACTCAGTGGATTCAAAAGTTCTTTAATACTAAAAAGTGAAAAAAAAAAAAATACCCTGCAGGACACAGAAAGGAAAAGAATTTTTTTTAAAGAATCAAAACAATAAGTATTGCAAAAAAAAAAAAGTTTCAAAATTGTATGGTTCTTCATACAAAAATCTCCGAAAAGGAAAAGTTTGAAAAACGAAATTCTATTTTCAAGATTCTTGATTTTAAACGAGCGCGGTGGAACCTGATTCGCGATTTGATACCAAGAGTTTACTGAAATAACTCAATGAAATGCTTAACATAAGAATAAAGATGAAAAGAAAACAAACGATTCGCTGCATGAATTCCACAAGAACCACTTAAATGCCGGTTTGGTACTTCTGAAAGTTATTCGCAGCCAATCTTGGGAATCATTTACAAAACCATCAGGCAGCTATTTCATACCAAAAAAAAAAAGCATTCGAGTATGATAAGAGGAAGCTATTACATTTCCAAAGCACAGTTGACTAAAAAGAAGGAAATAAAACCAAAATAAAGGAAATAAAAAAAAACTGCTAGGACGTTTCGAAACAAACCCCACCTCGGCGAAAGTGTCTTGATGGATGTGCGGTAGCACTCTTGACACGCAGATGACAGCTGGGAATTGTCAGTAGAGAACTTGGGTTAAAAGAAGATAGCTGCCTGAAGCAGCTATAAATCAGCTTGGGCCATGGAGAAAATTGCTGATTTCATCGTGTCATTTCCAGATTTAAGGAAACTCTCTCTCTTTCTAATGGGGCTGCGTATGGTCACTAACTTTTGCAGACCTAGTGCGTACCTCGGTAATCCGTTTTTTCAAGTAGCACCACTGCCGGTGGATGCCATTGCGACTGAGAATTTGGACGCTCAGTTTCCCCTAGACGGCGGCACCTGAGCTCTCATTTTGATGCGATTTGCACTAGGTATTGAATTTAGCCGAGAGTATCCAGCCAAACAGAAACTCAAGGGATCTTTAACCTGCCGCACAGTCATGCGACATGGACGCAGACGATTTTCTGCATCTTGAAAATCCAACGACTTAGGCCAGGTTCGAACCTGCGATCTTGGGCGTGCGAGACCTGCACCTTACCACTACGCCACCCTCTCGACCGAGATTTAGGGAAACACCGAGGAGTATTCATGCACTTTGGGAAATTTTGGGAAATCTTATGCATCTCTTCTAAGGATGCTTTCAAGCCAAAGGCGACAAAGACAAAAAAACTTGTCTCTTTCATTGTAACGAGATTTCTCTGCACAACCATGATTGCTCTTCTTTTTACCGTTAAATAAGATGCTTTCCAACATTTTCTTTATAGTTTTCTCCTGTTTAGTACGAAACAATTCTAACTTAAGTAAGCACACTGTATCCTCACACTAATTTTAGAAAAGAAAAGAATACTAATTTGTTCACTGGAAAATCATTGTATGACAGGAAAATCTATGAAATATTTCAGGCTAAAAGAAACCGTTTAAAAATTTTCTATTAACCCCTCCCCTCTCGCTGCCGTCAAAGTCACGGGCTGAAGTGTTCAAAAGTTGCGTACACAAACATTTTTTAAAAAAATCCATTCCTCAATTTCAAAAAAAAAATTTTTTTTTGCTTCTCTTATATACTAGATGATAGTATAGAACTATTTACAGTATAATTAGAGATTAAACTTTTTTTTTTTAATGTTTTTCTTGAAAAGAATAGGCGCTTCTGTTGTTGTTCTCTTGAAAAATTATCCGACCGTTAAGGGGTTAAGGACGATTCAATATATGGCTTCAACTGAACATCATGAGTCCTAGGGTGATTCTACACCAAAGGCTACAAAGCCAAAAAAAAAAAACTTTTTTCTCATCTGCGCAACCGCAGAGTATATTTTTGAAGGCAAAAATAGAAGGCTTGCCCTTGCGTAAATGAGAAAAAAAGCGTTTTTTTTTTTTTTTTTTGTCGCCTTTGGTGTGTATGAAAGCACCCTCAGAAGAGATGAAGAAAAGAGTTCCAAATTACTTCAAGTAGAGGAAATATTTAGTTGTATAACTAAATATGTGACAGTGATAACACGCACTGAGACCAAAAAAAGATTTTTTTCTGCGCATTTCTTACGGTAGGAAGTACTGAATTGCTTGTAACCTGAATTTTCTACCCAGATGTTGAGAAACAGAGAAATTCAATCACCAGCTTGCGACGGAAAACACAAAAGTAAATAAATATCACAAAGCAAGCAATACCACCAAACAATCACCGAAAAACTAATGCCGAAATTGGAAACGCCGGAAGTTTTCGAAAGAAAGTGATGAAAAATTCAAGGAGGTCTGGGTTTAAACAATAGTATTTGTTTATTAATTTTTCCTGTTAATAATGCAACAAATTTATTTATTCAATTTGTTTAAGCAGCAAATTTTAGTTAACTCTAAAAGATATTTAAAACGGTAACGTTGGTTTCTGATCAACTTTATGACCGATAAGTTCGAATGCAAAACTGTTTTAAGGCCACAGGTTCCCAGAGTTTTCAGATATGGCATGATATTCCATATTTGGGGATTTGATATTCCGTTTTACTTTGTGTACTTTAAACTGGGTTCGTTTGGTGCTTTCTTATTGGTGCCTTCCCTGCTACTACTTCCACTTCCACGCTGCCGGTATTCTCATTGGTTTGCGGGTAAATCTTAGGCTATATAAGTAGGCTTGCCATAATAATAAAATTACACGTTAATTTAAAGCACAAATGAGCAAAAAAATGCAGACATATGTTTCGGGATTGCTTGGAATCCCTTTTTCAATGCGACAGGGAGCTTCTGTTTTGCATCTAGAAGCTCCCTGTCGCATTGAAAAAGGGATTCCAAGCAATCCCGAAACATATGTCTGCATTTTTTTTGCTCATTTGTGCTTTAAATTAACGTGTAATTTTATTATTATTGTTTACTTGCACAAAGTTAAATTATTTTTATAGGCTTGCCATATTTTTGGTTAGTGAAACCGGGACACATTAATATGGGATGGGCATACGGGGGTCTGGGGGTATGGAATGCCCCCAGTGGCGTGGGGGGGGGGAGGTATGGGGAAATTTTTTTAAGAAATAAAAGCAAAATGGTGAGTTTTAAGCCTTTTTTTAAGCCTCGCAAGTAATGGGAGTGGGGAATCTGGAACCCTAAATTGTTAGTCTACCCACCTTTAAAAATAAAAAAGGAATTTTTGCTACTTAATTTATTTTAAAAGATATTTTTTCCCTTTTTAATGAGAATTTTTTTTGGTCTACCATCTAGAAAGAAGTTTTAATAAAATAAAGTTTAAAATACTTCATAAAATTGTTTAATTGAACTATTAATTACTAAGTCTTATTTTTTAAACTACAACTTTTTGTCTAACCACAAAACCATTTCAAGAAAACATTTTTGTCAAACTAAAAAAGCAATTATAAATTAACAACGTTATTCTTTGTTTTCGTACTACTTATATTTCTGACTTGAATGTACTTTTTTCAGGATGTTTTTGTTAAGCTTGACTTTTTCATAAAAATCAGATCAAAGAAAACGCCAAAGTTTATTTTACATACAATCAATGCTCTTGCAGTGGACACCTCTGTCATTTTAAAGATTCTTAATGTCTTCATAAAGGATTCTTAAAAACATAAATTCATTACTTTTTACATCTTACAGCCGATTCCGAGACGTTGATAAAACTGGGCGGGACACCGGGACAAAAGCAAAATACCGGGACTATCCCGGTCAAACCGGGACGTATGGCAAGCCTATATATAAGCCGTGTTTTTTTTTTTTTTTTTTGTCAGCTTCATTTGGATGTTTTTTGCAAAAAGGGATTCCAAGAAATCCCGAAACATACGTCAGCATTTTAATGCTTATTTGTGCTATAAATAACGTACAATTTTTAAACTTTTCTTGTGCACAAAGTTCCTTTTATAAATTTATGGGAAAGCATGTTAGAAGTACTTGGTAGCCAAAATGTCGAGTAGATTTTAAAAGGGGGGGGGGGAGCTTTTGTTTCACAAATGAAAACTACATTCCGTATAAAATTGTGCCGTATATTGTTGTTCTACGTCAGGAGTGAATATGTTTAACTTGTCTGCCTGCGACAAAAAGACTATTTTTGCGAAAAAAATCGATGTTTTTTTTAATTTTATATTTAAAAAGAATAAATATTCAAGTTTTCAAAAATGTTTGGTTTTAGTTTCTACGATACATAGAAACGAAGTTACACCCAATTAAGTAACAGCAAGTCCATGTTATTTCCATGTACGTAAAATCTTGAAATGTATTATTTCGGAAAAAGTACTTTTTTCGGCATTTTTGTTCACGACAGATCTGATAACTTGAAAAGTTTTATACCCATTACTGTGATTCTTTAAAGTATTGTTTTATATGCTATCTGTGTTTTGAACTAAAATCTAAGCTCTATGTCAGTATTTAAAAATTTTACAGGCATTTATTGGTGAAATATTGTGTTTTTTTCGGGGGGGGGGGGACTTATGGATTTCTACAAAATTGCTATATTTTTCTCAAGTTTGGACCAATTATAAAATTTTTAGTTCAGAACACAGTTAAGTAATATAGAAACATGTATTATCAAGTATTTTAAAATATGGGACCATTCATAAATGATGTCACGCTTCGAGGGGGGGGGAGGGGGGTTTGTGAAATTGTGACAAAGTGTGACAAGGGTAGGGGAGGGGGTAGCAAGAAGTGTGACATCATGCATTATGCAACATAGCGTGACGCGTGACAAAGGGGGGGAGGGGAATCAGCTGAAGTGTGACATATTGTGACAAAGGGGGGGAGGGGGTCAAATATATGGGAAAAATGCGTGACGTCATTTATGAACGGCCCCTAATCGAGTTTAAGTGAGTATAGAGTGTTTGGCGCAAACTGTAAAACTCGTATATTTTTGGCTAAAATTTCCCAATTTTTCAAAATTTTGTAAAAATATAGTTATTATTTTCTTTGTTTTCTTAATTTTAATTGCTTTTTAACTTAAAAGAATATGCATTTAGTAATTATTTCATTTTTTCCAAAAAACAAAAGCCTCCGAACGTAGGCAGACCCCTAAAAAGTGTAGCGGTAGCGCACCAAACTAGGAAACCGGCTTTCAGTCATCATGGATACTTCAGCAATGATAGAAAAAAGACAATCAATTAAAATAATTGTTAATGTTTATTGTGATTTAGGCTTTTATTTTATTTTTATTTATCAATCTTTAGAGAACAAATTCAAAAGGCGAAAATGTTTTAAAAAATAATAACAATCAAATTATCATGACAATAAACATAATGCGCAGATTTAATGAATCCAAGATCGTTCTAGAAATGTAGATGAAAATTCCTACAAGTAAATGATAGCTGAGAACTACGTCGAACGAGTTTTTATTTGTGTGTGTATGTTGCCGTGCATGTGTGAATGTATTTGCTTCTCAAATTACTATCGAAAGAGGAGGAGGGGGATTGGGTAAAATCGTGATACTTTTAATCTAAGTCGTGATCATCAACCTCCGCTACTGAGATAACAAATTCAGATCATGAAATACATGCCGCTGGAAAGACGAGCGAAAACAAAAACTACAACTTCTAATTATTTTCTCCTGAAGTTTTTCAAGAAATTTAATATCGGTTTACAGTCAAAATTACTTTAAAAGAACAACATAATTATATGTTTGCGAATATTTCATTTTAGAAATGACTACGTAAACACATAGACACGTAATTTTTGCAAATAATACATTCAGTACATTTTAAATGAAAATTACATAATTATTTATTACGAAATAAACGAAATAAATAATTATGTTATACGATTTATAACTCTGGGCACAAGATCCAAGTTCTTATGAACAAGCTTTTTGGAAGAAGCTCTCGGCGTGAAATATTTTTTGATTGGAACAATTTTTGTTCACTTTTGAACAATTTCAAAAAAAAAAAAATAAAAAAAAAAACATAGCGCCTACGGGGAAATTTCAATCCTATATAAACCCTGATCTAATGAACCGATTTGCTTGGAACAAACTTCACCGTAAAGCTCTTATGACGTAGAAGATGTACAGATAGAAAGTTCATCCAGAACTAACGAGCCTATTTTCCTATAAATTCTTTTATTGGAATTTTTAAGAATATTTTTGAATGAATGAATGATTAATTGAATAAGTGAAAGAATAGATGAACAAATGAGTGATTAAATGAGCGAATGAATAAAAAAAAATTAATAAATGAGTGAATAAATACATGAATGAGTGAATGAAGGAATAAATGAATGTCCGAATAAATGAATGACTGAATAAAGGAATGAATGAGCGAATGTGTATTAACCGTTGAAAAAGGTATATTTAAAGTAATTAAGAGCTAAATCTAAGCGAGAAAGAGAGATAGCTAGACGGCTCCACCTTTTTATACATGTAATAGGGAGAGGGGATAATATAGTGCGGGTCAATTCCAAGAAAATAATTGTACAAGGAGCCCGCGCTCTCCTCACAACTTTTTTCTTCTGTAGGGGACCTGGGACCTTTGTCTCCCCACATTCCAAAAATAGATCAAGAAAGTAGATTTGCCAGATTGCGGGAAAAATAGCGAATTGTGCTACTTTTAGTCATGACTTGTGACCAAAAATTTCATTAATAAGTAGAAGCAGTGTATTCAAACAGAAAACAATTATTTTAAAATATTTTCAATTGTGTGACTGTATGTAAGAACATTTTCCCTGTAAATGTACGACACTAAAATTTAAAATTTGCTGTTTTCAGTTTTATTTATTTATAAAATGTTATGATTTCTATACTTCGAGTTTTCGATAATTCGAGGTAGCTCCGATCCCGTCCACTTCGAATTATCGAGACTCTACTGTATCCAGAGGCGTAGCCAGGTGGGGGCAAGGAGACAAATGTCCCCGGGCGCAGCGTCACGGGGCGCCAAATTAATGTTTTATTAATTATGTATTAATTTATTTTATTTTTAAATGCAAAAATAAAATTATTTGAACTGAAGAGGTGTGAATAAAGTTCGAAAAAAGTAGCATCGCAAACCATATCGGGAATGACCAATATAGAACAGGAGTGCGTGGGGAATCAAATAATTTTGCGAAGCCAGTGTCCTATTTTTCCCTTAGAAGTGAATGGTCGCTTATTCAAAATGAAATTTAAAAGGGCTGCTTTTTAAAGCTATTCATCATTTAGGAAGCATAGAAGTTTTTTATTTCCCTTTAGGGGCGCCCCTAGGACTACAGGGGCACGGGGGGGGGGGGGGTCGCAAAATCTTCAGTTGTCCTCGGGCGCTGAAAACCCTAGCTACGCTTCTGGCTGTGTCAAAGTTGTTAAAAGCACTGAACAGATTTATTGTTTCCTTTTTTTAACGGTCGGAAACAAGTTTGATAAGTTTTTCTTAAAACATTGGAAACAATGACATGTTTTGGAAAGTATGTTCTGTTTTGCAAAGTGAAAAAAATCAAGAGAAGACGAAAACGGTCAAAATCCGCCGTCTTCGTTACACATTTATTTTAATAAACGTACCAGGAAGTGAAATCAAAGTGTAAGACCTTGGCTGAATATATTAAAAATAATATTTCTGAGCGAAAGTTGGCAGCATACCAAGAAGGAACGAATAAGTTAGTGCTCATTGTTTATAACCTATGTGGAAAATTGATCTTTATCCACCAAGTAGCAGCAAGTGTAAATGGACACAGATTGTGGATTTGGTCATTTGGATGAAGATTATGGGAAAGCGAAAAAATAAATAAATCAGTGCCTTCCTCAAAATAAGCTAGAGGTCAAAGGGGTCACTTCCATTAGGAAGTAAGTTATCGTTCTCTGACGTTGGCTATTGCTTATTGGAGATCGGAAATGAGATTTACGAGAGAAAGGAAAACATTTATTTTCCGATATTTTTGAAAGTCATGAAAGAACAGATAAGGATGTAAATTGTGCCAAATCTTTCAATATTTAATTTTTCATAATACATCAATAAATTGATCACTTCTTCATAAAAAGCTAAAAAAAAAAGGGAAAAACTAAAACCTGAGTACAATTGATTGCTTGCCCAATAAAAGCTCCGTTTTTAAGGTAATGTAATTCTTTTAACAAAGTGTACTATTACTAGGGAAATCTTATCAAGTTTTTCTAGTAATAGTACACTTTGTACTGCATTTATGTTATTATTTGCTGCATTTATGTTAATATATATGTACAGGGTGACTTTTTTTTAGAGGCGGAGAACTTGAAATGGAAATAAAACACAAAAAATGTATTCAGTATTCCTGTAATTTGCTTTATTTGAAAGATAATTTTATGGCATTCATGTTTGTATATGATGTCGGGGCAAGAGGCTACCACGTACATGGCGTAACCTGGAGGTCCAGTTTTCACACATTTTTCGCAGTAGATCTGGCTGAATGTCGGCAATAATGCGTCGAATCTTGACTTCCATGTGCTGCATTGTTCCTGGTTTATCAGCGTAGGCAAGGGACTTCACTAATCCCCAGATGAAATAATCCAAGGGCGTCAAATCGCAAGAACGAGGTGGCCAGTTAACAGGAACAGGTCCATTTTGAAATATTATTCTTTCGTCAAATGTTATCCCAAAATGGACCTGTTAACAAGTACGCGTCAGCCGTGGTGGTCACATGCCCGCATCATATACAAACATTAATGCCATAAAATTATCTTTCAAATAAAGCAAATTACATGAATATAAAATACTTTTTTTTTGTATTTGATTTCCATTTCAAGTTCTCCGACTCTCAAAAAAAACACCCTATATATACATATATATATATATGTGTGTATTGAATTTTCGGCACTATTTTCGATTTACTTAAGTTACACATGCCAGAATGAGAGAATCACTTGATTTACATGGTAAAAAAGAACGAAATAGAGTTCTTCCGCAACCAAACTTCAGTCAGGAACTAATGACCTATCTATTAGATTCGGTTGCTAGGCAACAGAGTATACAATATCGACGTCTTTCATAAAGGTAATATAACCACCACACGCAGGGAAGCCTTCCTTTGGCGGGAAAGTAAAATCACTCAGCAGATTAATTTGATGACTGGACTGTGGGGATCAAGATTGAAGACGCCCTAGAGCGTCCACAGGTTGTTATAATTTTTTTTTTCTCTCCTCTCTATATCTCTTTCACTTTTCAGCAGGCGGTAAGGTCAATAAATGTCAAGAGACTGAAAATATTAAGTTGGAATATAGTAGGTCTTGCCTTTAGAATAAGTTGGAATATAGTAGGCTTTGCTTTGAGAATAAATTTAAACCTACCAAATAACTAATGGCAGTTTAACTTATTGACAATTAATATCACATTCAGTGCTCTTCCACATGTATCCGTTCAATGACGGTGATTGAATTTTTACATAAAACAATCCAATGTTTTGCATTATTATATATTTTTATTTTTAACTTTCATAAATAACAAATTTAAAGATTTTCTTCTTTTTAGCCTACTTTCCCGTAAAAGTAAAAAAAATAATAATAAAGCATGAAAGAAGGCTTAATGTATCGTGAAAATATCGTTAGAAATCATGAAAAGTCAAAAATAAATTAAGTAATTAAATAAAGATTAAAAAATAAAAAATTTGAAAGTAGGGTTTTGAGATGGGGAAAAAGTGTGTCGTCGGTCTGTCTGTCGGTCTGTCCCCCCTAATAACTTTTGAACGAATTGTCCGATTCGAAAAATTCTTTTTGCATTCGAAAGATCTCGGCGAGGACATCTCATTTCCATATTTTACTTTTTGATTTGAACAACTTTTTGTTCAATTTTGAACAGTTCAAAAAATTTTAACATTAGCGCCTATGGGTGAAAATGAAGCAAATTATGTAAACTCTAGGTACAAGATCCAAGTTCCAATGAACAAGCTCACTGGAAGAAGTTCTTGGCGTGAAATATTGATTTGAACAATTTTTGTTCATTTTTGAACAGTTCAAAAAAAAATTAACATAGTGCCTATGGGGAAATTTTAATCCTATATAAATCCTGATCTAACGGGCCGATTTGCTTGGAACAAACTTTATCGGAAAGCTCTTATGACGTAGAACATGTAAAAATAGAAAGTTCATCCAGAACTAACGAGCCTATTTTCTTATGAAATTTTTTGATCGGGATTTTCAAGAATATTTTTGAATTAATGAAAGATTAAATGAATAAACAAAATAATGAATGAATAAATGAGTGAATAAATACATGAATGACTTAATAAATGAATGATTGAATGAATATGTATTAACCGTTGAAAAAGGTATATTTGAAGCAATTAAGAACTAAAGCTAAACGAGAAAGAGAGAGAGATAGCTAGATTATAAATTTGAAGCTGGTGTATACGGGAAAGTAGGCTCGTATAGTTCTAGACGGAACTTCTTGTTTACTTTATAAGTCTGGAATACTAACGCTTCCAAAAATTTGCTTTTGGCGATCACAAAGTATAGACAGTGAAGACTGTATTGTAGATAGGGAAAAACTTGGTTTTAATAGAAAACATTTCTTTTATTTTTACTTTATAAGTTTAGAACACAAACGCCCCTAAATATTTGTTTTCTGCAATCGCAGACTATATACAATGAAGACTATTGAGGTGAAGTGATCTCAAGCTGACACCCAAAAAACGGTTCCTAAGCCGACACGCTCAAATTAAAAAACATAAAATATTACCAATTTTAAGAGATTTAAGAAGTGATACCATCCAAAACGAAAGAAAATCTAATTTAAAAATTATTTTAGGGAATATGTAATACTTTAAATGCATTTTTATTTGAGGGTGTCAGCTTTAGGAACAGTTTACTCTGAATGACACACACAATGGATTATACTCAAAACTCTGACTAATCAAACAAAATTGAATAATAACAGGAACATATTTATCGTTTGATTCCCCTGAAAACTTGGGCGTTCGAGGTTGCTCGCTTAGCATTTTTTGCATTGGTCTAAAATCGATTATACGCCAAGCACACATTTCCTTCTATTGTGTTCTGGTATATTAAACAGATGATATACGATATTTTACCCTGTCTAAGGTCTAATGAAGGAAATGTATACTCGTGGTGCTTTTTTAGAGTAATGGCTCATTTGAGCACGCAGCAGGGGGATTTTTTTTCTTTTTCACGTAAGGGAGATGCTTAACCAGCATTTGTTTGTTTCTTAAGCACGATAATTTCCTCTCCGTTTCTGCTTGGTTGGTTTTGGGTAAAAAACATACATTTTAGCCGTCATTGCCCTCTACGCTGAGTTTTCGCTGAATCAAAGTTTTGCCAAAGTTAACTGCGAGTGAGAAATACTTCTGACACAGGATGAGTTCTTGCTGAATGTTTTTGTCAAAGTTAACTGCAAGTGAGGAATATTCTGACACAGGATGAGTTCTTGCTGAATGTTTTTGTCAAAGTTAACTGCGAGTGAGGAATACTTCTGACAGAGGATGAGTTCTTTTGCTTTTTTTTTTGTCAAAGTTAACTGCGAGTGGGGAATACTTATGACAAAGGATGAGTTCTTGCTGAATGTTTTGTCAAAGTTAACTGCAAGTGAGGAACACTTCTGACAGACAATGAGTTCTTGCCGAATGTTTTGTCAAAGTTAACTGCGAGTGAGGAATACTTCTGATTGAGAAATCCTTTACTGGGCATTTTTCAACCATAATAGGAAAAATAATTTTCACGTAAAGATTCTTATTACACAACAATTAAATGCGTTTTCATACGCTGAGGGAGTGGGCATGGGTGATTCTGTGAAAAAAAAATTCTGAACTTAACTTTTTTCCCCCTTCTCCCCAATTGCAGACCTAGTGCTTCCCCAGAAATTGGTACCATCTCTTTCAGCGGCACCACAATGAGTGTGGTACCTCGCCGCATCTGAATTTTGAGGCTCAGTTACCCCTAGATGGCGGCACCAGCGCTCTCATTGATGCAATATGCACTAGGAATTTAATTTAGCCGAGAGCATTCCAAGCCAAATGTCTATTCAAGGGATCTTTTTCATGCCGCAGCATAATCATATGACATGGCCGCAGACGATTTTCTGCATCTTGAAAATCCACCGACTTGGGCCAGGTTTGAACCTGCGATCTTGGGCGTACGAGATTTACTCCTTACCAGTACGCCACCCTGTCGACAAAGAACTTTACAAAAAATTTGCGGAAAAAGTATACGTTACAAATTTAAAATACAAATTATGTAATTAGGTGGCAATTTCAGGTAGCATATGTTAAAATACCTCCTAGCCTTTAAAACAATACAAATATTTATAGGATGCAAAGGGAATGTAACACACGGTACGCTGATTTTCAGCGAAGCACGTATTCAAAGTTGGCATGCTTCCAAAATATTGGTTTTTACTTATACTTAATAGAAATTAAGAAAATTCAATTAAAATATTAGAGATCTCTCAAAGTTCATGCAAATTTATCGCTGATTTCACGTTGCAATTGAAAGAAAATCTTGCAGTAACGAATGTTGATTAATGCATGATCGATGGTGGCTAAAAATTCATTTTCTCACGCAGTAAACTATGCAATGAACAGTTGCGAAGCGATAATATTGCTTGCCAAGATTTTCGCTCAATAATGAAAATATTAAGCTTAATTTTAAAACATTGGGAAAGTATTAAGAACAATTTTAAAAATTCGAGAGAAATAAACTTAAAAACGGAAGATCGAGAATTTGGGTGAAAAGCGTTAGTATCCTTTCATAATTGGGACAGTTGCGAACTCAGTATCATCAAATTAGTCTTAAGATTAATTAATTGACAAATTTTCAGAAAACCGAAATAATTTTCAATTTTCGGATCAGGTTCAAAAAATTTTTCTGAAATTTCGTTGAATTTGAATCACTCCTCTGGGAGTGGGAGAGGGAGAATGAAGCCAAAAACAAATTCTTCTTTATTTTCCAATCTGATAAAAATTGTCTTAAGTAAATAGTGAAAATGTCCTTGTATAAGTCCAAATATTAAGCTACTTTTACAACACATTTACACCACACGATCTTGCAACATATGAACGGCACGGGCCTACCGGAAGATTAGAAAATTCCTCAACACTACCCCGGAGAAAAGCAAAGCAAGAGTGCAACTAATTCATTTCCGAAAGACGGAAACGGATTTGGTTTTTTCTTTCTTTACCCATATGTCACGTTATACTATAGCCATTGATAAACGGCGTTCTATATTTGTGACTTGAAGGGCCCACCCCAAGAAAGAGGCTTTACATCACATTCTATTTTTAGAATCTAAATTGAAAAACATTCATTCTTCAAAGCTAATGCAGAGTGAAGGTTTCGTTTCAGTATTTACTTAGTGTCAAGCAGGTAGACTATGTATACTAGTTTTCTATTTTCGAAATGTGATTTACTACGGATTTTTCGTCAGGTCGAGTTTTCTTCTGGGTTTCTGTAACTAATGACATGACACTCATCTGCCACGTCTAGATTAAAGGAATTTCGGCACTCAAAAGTGTATTAAATTTCGCAAATTGCAAAAAGGGGTACGCGAACACAATCGTAAGGACTCTTCTTATTTATTGTAGTACTATTTTTCAATAGATATGCAGAAAAGCTATGTAAATACAGTCTCTTTATAACGACCACACATTATAAAGACCATTCCATTATAACGACCAGTGGTAAAAGTCCCAACTTTATCCCTATGAACTCTGTCAATTTGCTTTCGGTATAGCGACCTTTCGGAATCGCCTAATTCTATACAGCCGTACCAGGTGTCATGTCAGCTCAGAAGTTCTGCTTCCAGAAACGTGAATGTCATTTTTTCCCCTATATTTTCTACTTTAAAATCTGTTTGATATTTTGTTATAATATTTTGCACTGGTATTTTTTTTTAAAACCCAACGAAAAAAAATAATTTAGTTGGAATCTTTTAAAAACTACCAATTTTAATCGAAATCCTGAACACGCATGATGCATGTATAATTTTTAACGAAAATTCCACTTCTCATAGCGACCACTCGTTATAATGACCTTTTTCAGTGGGACGCAGATGGTCGTTATATCGAGCGTCGACTGTACAAGTAATATTTCTGTGCACGTAACCACAATTATACTTGAGCAATACAAAGTTTACCTATAGCGTGAAAAATAAAAAATATTTTAAACTTAAAATTGCAGTAAAAAGGGAAGACACGCTTTTCGGAATTGCAAGAAAGTTCTTTATTGGGCTGGCATGTTGTCGATAGCAAGGAATTACATGCTGTTGACCCTTCCTATGCAAATTTTTTTGTAGCCTTTGATATTACCACAATCAGCCATAACATCATTTTTTAAGGTAGAAAAAACATTTTCCCAAATATTTAGCTATTTATTGCTTATTTTATTAATTGGTATGTTGATTTGACAAGTAAGTTATCTTATTTTCCATGTTTGGCACTCGCGCCACGTAATTGCTACCCCTGTCCTATACTAAAATAAACTAAGTATATATCTGCTATAGAGAGGTTTGTGATTGCGAGTTCACGTTAAAATGATGAATTATTTCCTGTCGTTAAAAATTCTGAAGGTGCTTTTGGAAATCCATTAGAACGAAATGAAATGTGGCTTGGCTTCTAACAAAAAAAAAAAAAACTATTGGTTTTTACAAACACTGATCATTATTATTATTTCAATTTAACGCATGTGGCAACATCATCCCTGCTTATTTATTTAGAATTTTGTTTTTAACAAGATTTCATTTAATTTCAGGAGCCTGAACTTCGGAAAACGAATTACAGTGAAACCTGTGTAAGTTGACCACTTGCGGTCAGTGGCGTACGCAAAGGGGGGAGGTTTAGGGGTTTAACCCCCCCCCCCTTCTTGAGCCCTAAATAATAATACTTTATTACATGCTCGAATTTCTTTTAGTAGTTTCAGAACATTATGCCCCCCCCCCCTTGAAAAAATTCTGCGTACGCCACTGCTTGCGGGGCAGCACTTTAGTGGTCTACTTATAGAGGGTGGATATTTTTTCTTTTTTTTTTTTTTGCCATTTCTTCCACTATGCATTTATTTATTTGTAACTAAATAAAATATAGCTTCATGTATTAACGTTACTTTAAAAGAATAATTAGCTCTTTTTTATTTTTAACAATTATTTAAAATATCATTAGAGAAATCTAACCTAAATTTCTTACAATGTATCCTATATAACTTTATAAGTTTAGGCAAACATTATATTGATGTTTCATCCATCCAGACAAATACTGGTCTAACATCATGGCATAAAAAGTAACCTGGAGAAGTTGTTTCAGTTTTTTCTGCCTTTGCAAAAATATACAAACAGATAAATATAGTAATAATTAGGCAGTCAACTTACAAAGTTTTTTTTTTATAATGCTCCACCCCAAATCGGCGTACATAAGTGGTCAATATAAACAGGTGGTCAACTTAGGTGGTCAAGTTACAAAGATTTCCCTATATTATATAATTAGGTATAATTCCGTTCCAGACAAAAGTGGTCAACTTGGACAGGTGGTCAGCTTACACAGGTGGTCACCTTTACAGGTTTTACTGTATATTGATTTCTTGCGCCCTCGAACGACTGAAATTGGATCCTTTATCAAACATGGAGGTTTGTTTACAAAATTCAGAGAGTTTTAACTACAAGCCTCGTGTCGACCTGGATGAATTAATTGTGTTAAAAAAGGAAGAAATAATTGAATTTATTCATTTGAACACCATTTTTTTTATGTGTCTCTCGTTTTTCGCCATCCGCTCGAAATGCAATCCGACAATTGTTGACAATTTTTGTCCCTTTACTTTTTACAAATAACAGATTTACAACATAAAAACAAACTCTTGAGAAATCCGAGAACACATCTTCATTTCTCCGAAATTATTCTGAAACGAGACTCTCTTATCAAGAGCAACAAGATCGATATCAAAGTAATAACGGGAAACGCGAGCTCATGGCTAGGTCTAGGAGGGGTTACGGTCATGGTCCAATACGTCAATAAATTGTCGTCGTAGTGTTATTCACCTGAAAGGGTAGGCATGTTAAAATGTACCATTTAGTGAGAAAAAAATGTTACCGTATTTCGAAAACTGTTCCCTCGTTTTTAAAGTGGAATTATTTTCCTGTCTCTTAGTTCTTAATTGCTTTGACATTCATTCATGAATTTGTTCATTCACTCTTTTATTTATTCATTCATTCACTCTTTTATTTATTCATTCATTCACTCTTTTATTTATTCATTCATTCACTCTTTTATTTATTCATTCATTCACTCTTTTATTTATTCATTCATTCACTCTTTTATTTATTCATTCTTTCACTCTTTATTTATTCATTCATTTCACTCTTTTATTTATTCATTCATTCACTCTTTTATTTATTCATTCATTCACTCTTTTATTTATTCATTCTTTCACTCTTTTATTTATTCATTCTTTCACTCTTTTATTTATTCATTCTTTCACTCTTTTATTTATTCATTAAAAAAAATTTTATTTATTCATTCTTTCCCTCATTCTTTTATTCATCAGAAATATGCCTAAAAATCCAGAACAAAAAATTCCATTGGAAGATAGGCTCGTTTAGTTCTGAATGAACTTGGTATCTGTACATGTTCAACGTCATAAGATATTTCCGATAAAGTTTGTTCCAAGCAAATCCGTCTGTTAGATCAGGATATATATATATAGGACTTAAATTTCCCCGTAGCGGTGTATCCTGTAATTTTTTGAAAAACTCAAATCAAAAAATATTCCACGTCGAGAGCTGCTTCCAATAAGGTTGCTCAAAGGAACTTCGATCGATGTCCTGGGTATATAATTTGCTTCACATTTCCCCATAGGTCCTATGGGGAAATGTGAAGCAAATCATAGGTGATAATGTTAAAATTTTATGAATTGTTCAAAATTGAACGAAAAATTGTTCGAATTAAAAACTAAAAAATGGAAATGAGATGTCCTCACCAATATCTTTCGAATGAAAAAGAAAAAATATTTCAAATCGGACAATTCCCCCAATATTTGGGGGGGGGGGGGCAGACAGACAGACACACGTTTTCCCTATCACAAAACTCTACTTTCAAATTTTTTATTTTTAAACCTAATTAATTGACTTATTTTGATCTTTTTTTTTATTTTTAATTATATTTTTACGATACATTTACCCTTTTTTTATACTTATTTTTTTTTTTTTTTTTTACTTTTATGGGAAAGTAGGCTAAAAGATGGAGCGCTGGAGCACAACACATTTCTGTGCTCTAGCTCCACTAAAGAAAAAAGTCGTTGCTCTAATACATAGGTTCTCAACGTGGGCGATAACGCCCCCTTGTGGGCGTTTGAGACTTTCATGGGGGCAGTAAAAGACCTAGAAAAAACTAGGGGGAGTTGAGATGACACGGAGGGGCGTTGGGCAGATTAATTAACTATTGCCGAAAATAGACTAAATGCGCTGATTATGTACTAACAAAAGTATTAGGTTTATGGTTGATTGTTCAACGATTTCTGATAGCATCCTCATCTTCATATTTAGCTGAACGTGGCTATAGTGCTATAGCAACATTAGTAACCAAAAAGAGAAATCGGCTCTTACGATTGTTTTTAAGTAAAATCGAGCCTGATATTACCAAACTAAATCCAATGCATCAAATTCAACCTTCTCATTAGTCAAGTTACGAATTCGATGTCGGAAAATTTTAATAAAAATACTTTTCAATATAATTAAGCGTGCATTTTGATTGCTCTCATTAAAATAGTCTTACTTAAAAACAGAAATAGGATAGAGTCATATCCTATCTATGAATAAAATGTTTAATATTACACGTTTAAAAACATATTCGTGAGAGTAGCTATTTCAGTTTCGCAAGTAAAAAATGGGCGAAGGGGCGCTTTAGAAAAAAAAAAATTCTCAAAGTGGGCGGTGGGCAAAAAAAGGTTGAGAACCTATGCTCTAATATATTCTGCTCTCTTGCTCCACGCCCGCCCCAGATCTCTGATTTTCTCTTTGATTAAGTAATTAAAATGCGATTTTTCAAAGATTGGACTATTTTTCACCTCTAGCTGAGATTTAAAGCTTTGCTACCAGATATTAGCGTCGTAATCTTTTCAGACATTAAAATGTTATTTGGGATAAAAATTAACCGTAGAAAGGATCCCATTTTTATGTAGCTAGTTTTTATGGTCCTATTTATCCATGTTCTTGTGCGTATTATTTTTTAACACTGGATTTACCAGACCAGTCCTTTTGATTGTTTCGAAGCTTCCACTTTGCATAATTTGTTACTAATCATTGCGCAACTTTGCATAATTTGTTACTAATCATTGCGCAACTTTGCATAATTTGTTACTAATCATTGCGCAATTTTGCATGATTTGTTACTAATCATTGCGCAACTTTCGATTGCATTAACTTTCCTAAAGCAGGACAAGTGAATGTGGCTGATAGTTTTATTATAATTAGTAGCACCTCGTGTAAAATGAAAGTTTAGAAATGGTTGAAAACGGCACGGTTCTTCTAGTGTAAATAAAAAAAACTTTATGAGTGAACTCGCACATTTCGTATTAATAAAATAAAAAAGAGCATTTGAAAATTACACAAAAACGCAAGAAAGACAAAAAGTTCCGTCTAGAACTATAAGAGCCTACTTTCCCGTATAAACCAGCTTCAAATTTATATTAAAGCTATCTCTCTCTCTTTCTCGTTTAGCTTAATTTCTTAATTGCTTCAAATATGCCTTTTTCAACAGTTAATACGTATTTATTCAATCCTTCATTTATTCAGTCATTCATGTATTTATTCACTTAGTTATTAAATCATTCTTTTGCTTATTGATTTAATCTTTCAATAATTCAAAAATATTCTTGAAAATCTCGAACGAAATATTTCATAGGAAAATAGGCTCGTTAGTTCTCGATGAACTTTCTATCTGTTCAATTATCTATGTCATAAGAGCTTTCCGATAAATTTTGTTCCAAAATCGGTTTCCAAATCGGTCCGTTAGATCAGGATTTATATAGGATTGAAATTTCCCCGCAGGCGCTATGTTAATTTTTTTTGAAGTGTTCAAAAATAAACAAAAATTGTTCAAATCAATATTTCACGCCAAGAACTTCTTTCAGTGAGCTTGTTCATTGGAACTTGGATCTTGTACCCAGAGTTTGCATAATTTGCTTCATTTCCGCCCATAGGCGCTAATGTTAAAAATTTTTGAACTGTTCAAATCAAAAAGTAAAATATGGAAATGAGATGTCCTCGCCGAGATCTTTTGAATGCAAAAAGAATGTTTCGAATCGGACAATTCGTTCAAAAGTTATAAGGGGGGGGGGGGACAGACCGACAGACACACTTTTTCCCCATCTCAATACCCTACTTTCAAATTTTTTATTTTAAAATCTTTTATTTAATTACTTAACGTATTTTTGACTTTTCTTGATTTCTAACGATATTTAGCCTTCTTTCACAAATTTTTTTAAAATAAAAACTTTTTACAGAAAAAGGCTAAAAAACGTGACGAAATTAAAATGCGAACTTTGACCCTTCACATTATTCGATGTAATTTCTTAAAACGTCAACAATGAAGTCACTTTTTTATCTGGCGAACCTTTGATGAGTTCATTAATTTAAGTACATTATGATTTTTTAATTTCTCAGTTTTATTGTTTTTTTAATTCGAAAACCATATGACCCAGTTAGTATAAGAAACAACTTAAAAATTTCTCTCCCCCCCCCCCCTTCTGGTTTTGGACTTCTTAAGGGTCAATGGTTTATTGGTCTTGTCTGACTAAGTCAGACAGAGGGAGGATAAGTCACAACAACAACATAATAGTGATGAAAAAATTATTATTTTTCCGCTTTCATAATAAATAATGGCGTGAAAAGTGCGATTTTAAAGCTTGGAATTTTGTGGAAGGTCCGTTTTGATTTATTTAAATTTTGTCAAGGGTCCGAAAACGGCCCCGAATTTCCTCTAGCACGTGGTTATACTGATGTTTTGAAACAAAAGAGTATGAGAGATTGCCAGATCCGCCTCTTCTGTCAACAAATCAGCTGGAAATGACAATTAGTGACAGTTCACCTCCATCTTTGTACGAGGTCATTCAAAGGAGTCTTATAATTTACAACGTTTCTTGAATGTAAATATTTCTGTTCAAATTTTCGGTTTACTTACTTCAATATTTTTATACTAGAAAGGCTTGAAGCCTGCATATTGGAGCTTGCTCCCGCCCCCATTCTCCATTCTAATCAATAAATTCTTTTCTCGCCGCGTCTAAGGGGTGAAGCTTCAGAGATTCAAATTGCTCTATCCTCAATGTCATTCGGTTACAAAATCAATGAAATCAATTGCATTAAAATCATTTCAACACAACAGATTTGAAAATCGATGTAAATAATTATCTGACGCTGACGTCTTTGAAATTCGGATTTCAAAACTCCCTACGGATAAAAAGAATTTACGCATTAAAATAATATACTTTTCTCTACCAGACCCCTACCTGTTAGCCGAGGCCTTAGGATTGCTTACGCACGGGGAGAGGTAGTCGGGTCTACGGATTTTACATGCACATATCCATGGTGGTCTTCAGTGGGTATCGAACGCGCGACCTTCCAGGTCGGAAGTCCGACGTGCTAACCACTAGGCTACCACGGCCCTAAAATAATATACCAACTCAAAACTCTAAAAATTTATATTTTAGCGAGCTAGTTATTTCACTTTTCATTACGAAAATAATTGATTCGGAATTATTTTTTTAAGAAGGACCAAAAATGTTCTAGAAACCTTAATTTTGTTTTAATATAATTAATTCTCGTGTTAATTAAGAGTTTTTTAATGGCTATGGCGCATTTGGTAATTTTCCCCCAGGGATTCCGAAATTAGGCACGGAACACCCCATGTAATAATTAATGAAAAGCGATAATAATGGTAATGAAAAGTATAAACTATACATAGACAATAATGACTCAAGTTAAATGCGTTAACTGCTATTGTTATCAATTGCGCGATATTATCGATATCCCTTCCCCAGTTCATTCTCGCATTTTAAACTGTTTTATGTACAATACTTTACTTGTTCTAATTATTTAAAGTTAACTTTTTGCTTCCAAATGTTGCGTCAGTTACCGTGGACTGCACCACACTTTTTTTTCTTGTTGAGAAGGAAGATATGTGTGATTCATAAAGATATAACAGACTATGACCAAGGCCCTATTTACATTTTGAATCACTATAGGCAAAACTCATGGGGGTCCCTCACTCAACAAAAAATTTTTAAGCATAAAATTTTAGGGGCCCCAAAGCGCAAAAACTAATTTGTTTTTCAAATTTTAGAGTCAGACTAACATTTGGGAGCCCTCAACGTGCAAAATGATTTTGTTTTTAAATTACAAAATGTTTGAATAAAATCTGGGGGTCCCCCAAAGTGCAAAATCGATTTTGTTTTTCAAATTTCAAATTGTCAGACCAAAATTTGGGGGACCATAAAGTGAAAATTCCTTGTGGTTTTAAAATAACTTAATAATACAAATTTTCTGTGAAGCGACAGAACACTAACAGTTTGTTTTTGATAGATTCTATTTTTAAATATTTTTCTAAAAAATTTTAAATTACAAAATAAATAAATAAATAATAATGACCAAAATTAGGGGGCCCCAGGCCCGGGCCTCCTGGGCCTAATGGTAAATAAGGCCCTGACTATGACAATACAGTATTTCGGGTAATGAATGGCAGCTGATGAGAATGCTTCAATTGTTGCTTAGTTAATTGAATTAAAAACTCACATTTCTTGTTATCACAAATAAGCACATCTTATAGCTGGTAGCTCCCAATAGAAGACGGGGAGGGGTTCAGAAAGAGCATTCATCTACAAACGCCAAGATGAATCCGATCAATAATTCATCCAACTTCCAATAGCATTTATATGATACTAAATCCTTTTACTACGGTTAGCCGAGGTAAATATATCAATTTTATTATCGATCGTTATTATTTCAACATTGTATAGCTGCAACTTTAGAGATTGTTGTCCACAAATCAACAAGAAGGAAAAAATAAAATTGCGAATCAACTTTATACTATGAGTCAAATTATAATAAATTCAGTATATTATGAACAAACATCGTTAAGTACTCGAAATACGATTAAGCACTTGGTTGACAAAAAAAAAAATTAAGCGGGAAAACTTTATATTGATGTTTGATCCATCCAGACAAACACTGGTCTAACATTATAGCATAAAAAATATCCTTGAGAAATTATTTTAGTTTTTTTTATCTTTTCAAAAATAGGTAAACAAACAACTATAGTAACCATTAGGCGGTAAAATACTCCCACCCAAATTTGGCCAACATAAGTGGCATAATATACAGGTGGTCAAATGAGGTGGTCAAGTTAGAAAGGTTTTTCTAGATTATAAAACATAGGGTTAATTCCGTTCCTGACAAAAGTGGTCAACTTAGGCAAGTGGTCAGCTTACAAAGGTGGTCAACTTTACAGGTTTTACTGTATATTTAAATACACTTTGAAATAACTCAATTGTCTTCAAACCAACAACCAATGTGATAGGCCCATCATTTCAAATGTTCCCGGGAGGGACCAGGCCCATCATTTTGGCGATCAGGGGGACCAATTGACAACCCTGGCTTTCAAAAATACATTGAACTTGTACATATTTTTATGTAATTTATTTCCCCCCCCCCCCTATATTATGAATTGAAAATATACCCTTTGTACTCCCCCTCCCCACACACACACACCCCTGGAAAATTTTGAAATTACGGGTCTGGGGCAAAGGATGGAAACTCAATGTCAGTGGCGTAGAAAAACCCGGATTTGCGGAGGGAGGGGGGGGGGGCGTTCTTCAGGAGAAGCGAGCTAATTTCATTGTTTTACAAGGTGAAATCCTAGACAATCTTTACCATTTCAAGGGGGTTTTATGTTATCCCCAAAACTACCCCCTTATCTACGCCAGTGCTCGATGTAATTTACATTAAAAAAACAAAATACGTAAATACATTATATTTATCAAGCCAGGAGAGGAGGGAATGCCCCCTTTCATACCCCCTGAATGACGGGCCTGCAATGTGATAATGCAAGAAAACAACTTACCGCAACCTTCATTGAAAACGCCAAGTGCAACACATTCCTCAGCTTAGTTGAACGCCTACACAACAACAATCCACACTCGAAAATTCACATTTCCTTACTTATCCAACAGAGTGCGATCGGAATTCACACAGTGATAATGACAATTTCTGAAATTTTCACCGGCGCTTATCCATGGAGTGTTGATGTTGAGCAGCTCGACTGCACGATGCGATGCAGTCTTGGGAAAAAAAGAGCACGACCCTTTTTTTACAGCTTGTGAGTCATTGCGTCGCTCGTTCGCTGCCGCATTAATTTTTTTACCCGCGTTCAGGCGGCCACTGGGTTCTGCGTTGGGGTCGATTTGTAGGAATGGAGCGAAGTCGCTCAATACCTCTCGCCGAGGTTGCCGAGAGGGAAGAATTTTTGTCGCCAAACTCGATCGCCAAGCAATCCTTTTGAGATTGTTATCTCTCTAATCTTCAGTATTTAGTCGGAGTTTCGCACGAAAGGTAGAAAATGACATTGCGATAACATGCATACATAAAATTATACACATAGTTTTAGTGGCTGATGGTGGGGGATTATGATCCCCAATCTCCCTCTTGGTTGCGCCACTGTTATCAGCCGCATTTACTGATTTTTTAAATTTATTATCTGATTTTTCATTTACTGATCTGGAGGGAAGGGGCATTGGGACCATGACGGTCCCCCAAATTTTGGGCGTTTAGGGATTTTTTTAGGGGACAAAAAAGAAAAGAACAAGAGGAAAATTGGAGGCGGATCTAATGCATTATAAATTTCTTTTATAGAAAATCAAAACTCAGATTTCTTCCCCTTCTCCCTAGTGATCGGCTTGATCAGCTACTGAATGCACGCATTAAATTTCTTTTAACAGTTACATTTTCTGATTAATAATAACTTTAACAAACACTTTCAAGAAAGAACGCGGGATATTTTTGAAATGTTTGCTTCTTGATATCGTTACAGAATATGCATAAATTATAGGCTAAACGTGAACTACGGAAACATTTTCCGTTTTTGTAAAAATTTTTAAAGTACCACGATAATTTGTTAAGTCTACTAAATCTACTAAAGTTCATTATGGAATGGAGGCATTTCAAGCAACGTCATTTGTCACGTGGCAGCGATGAAAGCAATGTAAACAAAGGAAGCCGTAGCATCGCTTTACTTCGCTTAAATCTAATTAAAAACTAGGACTAAATAATGTTCTTCTACAATAAGTAAAATTAAAACTAAATAAAACCCTATAACTATTGTAATAATTAATAAATTTCTTTTATAATGATTAAATTAAATGTAAATACTGGGTTATTATAATCAGAAAAAGCTGTGAAAATAGTCTAATTAATTTTAAGATAACTAATTTTGGCTAGTGAATTCTACGTAGAACTCAATTGAAAATCTTAGTAAACAAAGAGCGGATATCACGTGACAACGATGATCGCTCATGAGTCCCTCTAGCAGTGAATTGCCTCCATTAAAATTGCTCATTGTATAGTAGAGCAAAGAATGTCCATTGTAGGAGGCGTAAGCTAAGCCGATACCCCGAGTAGTATCGGTTTAAAATATAATCAAAATTTCTGTAAGTTCATCGAATTTTTGGACCTCAAAATGATTTCTAGTATTAGTGATTTTTTAGATAAAAGGTTTTGAATTTCTCTCATAAATGCTACGGTTAAAATTATTTGATTAGTCATAA
The DNA here is from genome assembly GCA_038502835.1 of Octonoba sinensis. NCBI lineage: Eukaryota > Metazoa > Arthropoda > Arachnida > Araneae > Uloboridae > Octonoba > Octonoba sinensis. The sequence goes on from CM076603.1 coordinate 25,602,810, forward strand.
AATACCCTTACAACAGCCAAATGAAAACAAAATATATTCAGCATGTTCTATATCATAAGCTTTTTTCGAAAAGTTTTGTTCGAAGTTGATATAGGATTTAAACTTTTTGATCTGCATTTTTAAGGCTGTTTCTAAAAGACTGAATGAATAAATGAATGACAGAAGGAATAAATGAATGAATCAATGAGTCAATAAATGAATGAATACATGAGTGAGTAAATAAATGAGTGAAAAAATGAGTGAGTAAATGAATGCATGACAAAATGAATAAATGAATGAATAAATGAGTGAATTAATGAATGAATAAATGAGTTGGTGAATGAATAATTACATGAGTGAATGAATACGTATCAACTGTTGAAAACGTATATTTGAAGTAATTAAGAGCTAAGGGACCGTTCTTAAATGATGTCACGGTTTTTTCCGATATATTTAACCCCCTCCCCCTTTGCCACAAAATGTCAGATTTCAATGGATCCTTCCCCCCTCCCCCCTATATCACATGTCACGCTATGTTGTATGGCCTGGTGTCACACTTCTTGTTACCCCCTCGCCTTGTCACACTTTGTCACAATTTCACGAATCCCCTCCCCCCTCGAAGCGTGACATCATTTATGAATGATCCCTAAAGCAAAATGAAAAAGAGAGAGATAACTAGATTATCAAATTGGTGTTCTTGTAGACGGGCAAGCAGCCTCGTATAGACGGAACTTCTTGTTATTTATTCCAGTTTTGAAGCCTTCTTAATTTTGAAGTTTCGAATCGCACCCTTTGATCTTTGATTAACATTTTTTATAATCAACCCTTTCCAATCGAACCGCCGACTACCGACTTCTTAATCGATACACGCTACAACCGGGTAAAGGAGCTCATGGTCACGCGCTGCCTATTTTAATTTTTTACTTACTCAAAAGGAATTCTAATGTAAAGATAAATGATGTAACCAGAATGAAAATTAATAATTTATGAGCCGAAACATTTCTGCATCAGAAAGAAACAGTATCTTTAACATGAAAAATCAATAATGAAAAATCACATGATCTGTTGTCAGTTCATCGTTTTATATTTCAGTAAGATTTAATTTAATATGTCTCTAAATGACAATATTCGGTTCCTAGTGCGACATAATTCTACTTGTACTTATATGCCTGGAAATACGCCAAAATTATTATTTTCCTTTGAAAGGAATTGGAGTATACAAGGAGTATAAATTAAACGAAAATACATTGAAATAAATGAGTTTATACATTTACGGTCTTCATATTCTGAAGGCTGTATATTTTGAATCTCATGAATATAATTTTTTCAACAAAAGAAGAATTGAGAGCATGGTTTTCTTAAGAGCACGTTGGTGATATAAAATTGTAGAATTCCATATTTAATAATAAGAATTTATCTATAATTAAAAAAATAATAATAAAGATTTATTATCCATTTCCACATATGCGGACTAGTTACGATTAAATTTTGCGGTACTATACAATACTGACATCAAAATATGGTAAAACGAAATTTGAAAATTTGTTTAATGATTAGCAAAGATAAGTTACATACCATTTACATTTATTATTGTAACTTACGGACTTTTAACAATTTAATTTCTATTTCATAAAAATAATTTCCATTCATAACACAATTTTTAATTCCCAATTCTTTGGAGTGGCAACACTTTAATTGGTTTATATCGAGTAATCTTTTCTTAAGACTTTCGAATTTTAAAGCGTTTTTTTAAAAAGTATTTCCTTTCATAACTCAATTTTTAATTACTGATTTTTTAGAGTGGCAACACTTTAGTTCGTTTACATCGAGCGATCATTCTCAAGTATGAATGTTGAGCTTATAGCTCGCAGATGTTCTGCAGGGGATCAGCTAGTTATTATTTTTATATATCATTAAAAATAACATTGTGTTTAAATAAATTCTTATTACAGTAGCCCCTCGTTGTATCGCGCTTGTCGGGGGACAGCAAAAAAGCTCGATATATCCGAATGCGCGATATAACCAATGCAACCAGAGCTCAAACTTAAAATTTTGGGAGAGAGAAAAAGAGCGATATATCCGAATGCGCGATATAACCGATGCCGTCAGAGCTCAAACTTAAAATTTTGGGAGACATAGAAAAAGCGCGATATATCCGAATGAGCGATATAACAAAGGGTTACTGTATTATATTGGAAGTCTACAAATTTATACTACAAATGTGCTCTTAAGAAAATCCTGCTTTCAATTCTTTTGTGCCGGCGGGGTGGCATAGTAGTAAGGCACTGGCTCCGTACGCCCAAGTTCGCAGAATCAAATCTGGATAAAGTCGGTGGATTTTCAAGATTCAGAAAATCGACAGCGCCCATGTCGTATGATTATGTGGCATGCTGAAGATCCCTTGGGTATCTGTTTGGCTTGAATAATCTCGGCTAAATTAAATTCCTAGTGCAGTTTCGCATCATTTAGAGCTCAGATGCCGCCACTGGGGGAAACTGAACTTCAAAATTCTCAAGTAGCACCCGAGGATAGTGGTGCTACGTGAAAGAATGGATGCCGATTACCGCGGAATGCACTAGGTCTGCAAAAGTTAGTCACCATACGCAGCCCCTTTAGAAAGAAAAAATAAATCTTCTTTTGTTGAAAAAATGTTGGGCATTAGATTCGAACTATACAGCCTCCAGAATATAAAGATTGAATAATAATGATTTATTATTATTATTATTATAATTATTGTTGTTGCTGTTGTTAATCGAAAAATAAAGCATCTAACTCGATGCAGTTTTCTTGTATCCAGAGCCCGATTTACATTTTGAATCACTATAGGCACAACTCTTGTTTGGGGGCCCCTCACGCAACAAAAATTTTTTTAAACATAACATTCAGTATGTGTTTGTAAAACTTGCCAGTCACACCAAAATTTGGGGGCCCCAAAGCGCAAAAACGAATTTGTTTTACAAATGTCAAAGAGTCAGACTAACATTTGGGAGCGCCCAACATGCAAGACGATTTTGTTTTTAAATTACAAAATGTTTGAATAAAATCTGGGGGTCTCCCAAAGTGAAAAATCGGTTTTGTTTTTGAAATTTCAATCTGTCAGACCAACATTTGGGGGCCCCCAAAGTGAAAACTCATTATGGTTTTAAAGTAATTTTAATAATACAAATTTTCTGTCAAGCAACAGAACACTAACTGTTTGGTTTTGAAAGATGCTATTTTTAAAAATTTTTCTAAAAAATCTTAAATTACAAAAAAAAAAAAAATAATAATAATAATAACCAAAATTAGGGGGCCCTCCTCAAAGTGGGGGCCCCAGGCTCGAGCCTCATGGGCCTATTGGTAAATAAGGCCCCGCATGTAACCATATCTTGCATATTTTGCACAACATTCACTTTTGTCTTGCCTTAGAATTATCATAAGGTTGAAAGCAATAAATACAGAAATTCATCCTCTCTTTCATCCCTTGAATGAAGGCTTTTTATTCATTTTTTCTTTTTAATTTGTTTCAACACCTTTTACATTTGTTTAACAACTTCCTGGAGTGGATTGGATTTCTCGCAGTTTTTATTATTTATTTTACAGTTTCTATTTAAAAAAAAAAAAAAAAAATCGCAATTTCAATTGGTTTTCTACGCATCAGTCGTCTAACTTCTAGTGGTGTAGACTGCGTTGGTGTAGACCATGGTTTCTCAATAGGAGCCATATTGCCCCCTCGGGGGACACAGAAAATATCAAGGGGACCACAGGAGAAAATCGGGGAGGCTGACTCATTTCAAGTTTCTAAAATCTTTTAGCAAAATGGTATAATATTCCATATGAATTTTTATCCAATCGTTCAGAGGTGTAAAAATGACCACAAATTTAACTCATGTTAATTAAAAGAATAATAAAAACCCTCAACGCATGAAACAGCGCAAAGTATGAAACTTCTTACGTAACTTGATTTCATTGGGAGAAAAGACAAAAGAGCAAAATAAGTTTCAATTAGTTTTTTTAGTGCATTTGTATTCTATTTTATGCATATAGAGAAAGTATTGGATATCCCGTGTCCAACCGCTTTTTAAATATCTGGAATCTAATTCCACCACTGTATGAAATATTCGGTTATCCGGCATGACAGTTTGACTTTTAAAAATTAATTAATCAGCATGTCTTGGAGTCTTGTTCTTAGAAATCTGAACTGGTAGAACTTATAAATCTGAGCTGGATATCCGGTGTGGTTCCGCCAGGCATGGGACATTAGATATCAAATGTATCCCTCATTCTGACCTCCCTTCCCCCCAAAAAAATAACATATCCCAGGTGCACTACTGACCTATCTATTACAGCGATTACCGTTACAACGGAACAAATTTGTAGTCCCGTTTTAAACCACAATAGGACGTTATACATAAACTCATGTATGTGAAAATTGCAACACCATGAAGGACATACGCGAGTGAGCTGAACTTTTCAGAAAATGCAAAGTAGCGCATGATATGCAAATGATTAAAATTTGAAATCCGTAGCGCATGCGTATGCTGAGCAGCGTCCTCTGAACGACGGATGGATCCGAATAAATAGACGGCTGTAGAGAGGCGTGTATGGTTATCGGTGGTTATCTGCTAGTGGAAAACGTTAGCTCAATCTTTACTTATGCCTTTTCGACGAAAGAGAGCGAAATTTGAACAACTTATAAAGTTTGAACAGGGGAGAATCATCGGCCTTCGTGAAGCTGGATTGTCGTATCGTGCAGTAGCCGCTCGTGTGCAGCGTAACAGCAGCACAGTGATGCGTGTTTGGAAGCAGTGGACGGACGAGGGTCGGACAACTCGGAAATCCGGGAGTGGACCCCGAAATGTGACGTCAACTCGCGATGATAGACACCTCTTCCGCACGGCGCGGACGAACCGTACAGCTTCCTCTAGACCAGGGGTCTCCAAACTTTCCAGCCTTAGGGCCATATTGATTACCCTACAACATAATTATTCAACATAAAAATAGATTACTTCAGTAAACTTAATTTAATTTGCTATAAAAAATAAATATGTTCTCTAGAAGGAGTTTTCTTTCAAGTATGCTAGCTCTCCGCGGGCCGGACAAAATCTGTCCGCGGGCCGGATGTGGCCCTCGGGCCGTAGTTTGGAGACCCCTGCTCTAGACAATTGGCAGCACAGTGGTCAATAGCTAGAGGTATTTCGTTGTGCGCTTCATCAATTCGTGGACGTCTGCTGCAGCGTGGACTGCACGCAAGGACTCCTTCATACAGGATCCCCTTCACGCTAAACAATCGCTGCCTGCGGCTACAATGGGCCAATCAGCATAGAGACTGGCGTGCTGATTGGCAACATGTCGTGTTTTCTGAGGAATCCCGCTTTAATTTGTGGTACCATGATGGCCGCATTCGTGTCAGACGCTATGCCGGTGAACGCCACCTTCCGGAGTGCATTATCGAAAGCCACAGTGGACGAACACCCGGAGTTATGGTCTGGGGCGCCATAGCCTGTCATAGACGATCTCAATTGGTACGAATTGTGGGCAATCTGAACAGCAATCGGTACATCAGTGAAGTTTTACAGCCCCAAGCTGTTCCCTTCCTTCAAAGCTTGTCAGGCGCTATATTTCAACGGGACAATACCCGCCTTCATATTGCTAGGACTGTTCAATCCTTCTTTGCAATGCAGCAGGTACAGCTTTTTCCTTGGCCTGCGTATTCCCCGGATATGTCGCCAATTGAACATGCGTGGGATTTCGTTGGTCGGCGTCTCGCTCGTGATCCTCGTCCTGTTGCTTCTGTAGACGAACTTTGGGTACGCATACAAGCAATATGTAATGCTCTTCCTCAGGCAGACATTCAAAATTTGTTTGACTCCATGCCACGTCGTGTAGCAGCACTTATTGCAGCGCGTGGTGACTACACAAAATACTGATTCCGATCTCTTGTTATTTTTTGTTTGCTTTGAAAATTTAATCATTTATTTGTACCATTACCACTCAACTGTGTATTAAATTTCATTCAATTATGACGATTCCTTAATGGTGTTGCAATTTTCACAAACATGAGTTTATATTCCGTTATAGGGGAGCCACGGAAGAATTTGACGCTTCTAAGGGGGCCACAAGTCGGAAAAGGTTGTGAAACGCTGGTGTAGACCAGCGGTTCCCAACCTTTTCCCCTTGCGATCCCCTTTGTAGTCGTTAGTAACGGAAGCAAACAATAAAATTTCCCAGCACAAATATTATTTTCTATGTTGCACAGTAGTTCATAAGAAGAAATGAAACAAATATAAAACTGCGAGGTCTAAATTAAATGTAGAATAAAATTACAAGATCTATTACTATTCTTTTAATAGTTGTTCTTTTTAAATTATTAATAGGGTAGTATTTTTGATAAATTGTTTTCCCGATAGTGCGAAAAACTTGTGGAATGACATGAGAAATTTATGTTCAAAATTTGAATTAATCAATTTGTTTGAAATACACGAAATAGAATCGTGTATTTCAAACAAGAAATGGAATTTTTCAGTTCCATTTTTTGTTTCACTCATGAAAACAAAAATTATTTTGAACTTCAAATTTTTTCTTGGAAGAAAACAAAACTGATAAATTTTTATATACTGTATATTTTGAATGAAAACAATTTAATAATTACTAAAATCGATGAAAATTCATCTTTACTAAATTGACAAATATATAAAACACTTGTTGCGTAAGTATAAGTCAAAGCTTTATGTTCTCTGTGAGAAAAAGATAAGATCTCATACCGAAATACTGGAATCTCTAATAGGATTATTTCACGATAGGATTACTCCCGAAGATTTTGAAAACAAGCGCTAACTCGCCAAATAATGCAAACACCAGTTTCTCCGACTGCAGAAATTGAGGGAGGTGTTCAGAAAAGTCCACTCGTGCGTCGCATGGGGGGAGTGAGAACGCCGAGGGCGCCACGTTGAGTGGGGGTTGCCCTACCCTGAGTACTTAATTAATCTTCGAATAAAGAGGCTTTTGTGCAAAATGATAAATGATTCTTGGAGCTTATTTTAAAGTGCTTAACAGAATTTACTAAAAACGGGACATATGACTCACACGCAATAGAACGAATATTTCTTTTTTGACAGAGAACCAACCCCGATATTTAGGGGGGAGGGGGAGGCGGAAGAAACAATTGCCCCCACCCCCTTTCAGAAATATGCATTTATATGCATGTTTGAAAGCATTTTGTTATTTTAAAAATTAAAAAATGTTGCAGTGTGACATTTTGTGACAAAGGGGGGGGGGGAGTCAAATATATGAGAAAAAGTGTGACATCATTTATAAGCGGTCCCTTAAATGTTGGAGGGAAATGCGCTCAGGAGAGGAAAATCGTAGAACAAATATTGTTATGTACTGATTGGGGGATAAATCTTGGGTCTTTAGATATAAAAATAATCGTTAAAGATTATTTGGACAAGCTTGGAAAAGTCACTGTCACACAAATAGGGCATTTTTTTTGGAAAATTCATTCGTGAATATTTGAAATTTGAATGTTAACTTTTAAAATGGGCAAAGACACTCCGGTTGACGGTTACATAAAATGATAGTTTCGTGTTTATCAAAAATTAAAAGATAATTTTTGACCGAAGATTTTAATTTATTTTTCATGCAGCATTCCCCCCGACACTAAAACTAGTAAAAAATGGAAAGTTTCGGCAGTAATATTTATAACAAAAGGAACAACAAACACGTTTATGAACTGAATTTAAGAATTAAAAGAACCATTTATTAAAGATACAATGTTGCCTTATTAAAAAAAAAGTATCTTATGCTTTTTAGGATTGATTAAGAGAGATGTGAACAGAGCCTGTCAACACAAGATCAGTGATAAAAGTCATATTTATCAGAAAGAATCACAGACAGCAGGGCGCATGGAAACATTAATCAGTTATTTGATTCGGACATCAGCACGTTGGATGATAGCGACATGATATTTTAACGGCTAACGAACGCCATGTTGATAAACGCAATCAGATTTCTTTCTTCTGCGGTTTTTCTTCTTTCGATAGCGTAACTCTCAAAGACGGGAAAACATAATTAACTTTGATGATCTTTTTTATTTCAGTAAAACGAAAAAAGGAATAATGATCTAAAATTAGTATCTGTGGTTATTTTTATCTATTGATTTGCCTTATTTAATTCACTTATTTATAGCAAGTTTTAATGCAGCAGTCTCAATTGAAGTTTTATATAATAATATCATAATTCTCACTTAGGTTTTTACTAGCGGTACCCGCACGACGTTGCCCGTGCTAGGTCGATTCCACTGAAATCTAAACTGATGTCTCTATTTTGAAAAATAAGTTTGAAATTGAAATTATACTAACGCGCTGTTCACTCGGAGTTGAGGAAACTGCTAATTATTAGTTTTGGGTCAAGGTAAGCCTTAAGAAACCGAACTAAAAAGCTTATAACTGGCGTTCTTATTGACTTAGAAAGAACAAATATCATCTTGTGCGGAAATATCAGCGCTTCTTTCAATCGATATATTACATTAATATGTGAAAGTTTTTTTTTCACCCCATATTGGGGAATGTATGTGGAAATTTGCGTGAAATTGGAATAAAAAAAGGGCTACCTGTAGGATTTTTTTTCTAACGGGTCTATAAACCTTCCTCTTGAACCACTCTGTCTATTGATGAAAACCGCATTAAAATCCGTTGCGTAGTTTAAAAGATTTAAGCGTAGAAAAAATCATTGAAAAATTAAAAAACTAATTGAGTCACAACTTTCATTTTTGCAGCGATGGGTTTCTCGGGTCGTAAACATTAACCGTACCGAATCGTGTTCCCGATCGGTAAAATGGCCATAGAATTTTCAATAGTCTTAATAGCCAAGTTACTTAGTCTGTCATGTCCCACAGAGTTCCTTATATAGGTTATATTAATTTTAATTCCTATAGTATAGGTTTTTATTAATTTTAATTTCGAAAATGATCTTTCAGAAATAGCTGTAGTCACAGTAATTGTAACAAATAAAGTTACTGCAGTTTATACTTCAGGAAAGCTGCGTGACATAAAATGATTCTTTAATATTAGTAAATCAGCAAGTTCTCTAATACACGAAGAATTTTCATTTCATCTCTGAAGGTGGACCGAAAACTGAGAATTTCGAGGCAAACATTTCAAATGAATCAATGGATGCATTCTAAAATTGATCCCTTTCTTATGAATGAGTTTAATTCTGAAAAATTTATTTGAATTTGTGTATGGTATTTAGTTGTATTTGAATTTGATTAATTTAAATGCTATTATAAAATTTATAAATTTTACTAAATTTTGTTTAAAATGTTAGGTTACTTCTGAACTCGCTGCCTCTCAGGCTGGGGACCCATCTACCTACTTGTCCACTGCGGGACAGGTGTTATATATTTCGTCACAAGGAAGAAACTAAATAGCTGTTTTCGTTTGTTGACGAACGCGTCAAGAAACAACTTGCAATAAAATAATTTTTTAAGTATAATTTCCCCGTTAATGCGTTGCTTTTCATCAAGACTCGGAACCAAGTCTATATTTTAATGGCTATGTTACTGCATTGCTCTGATTAACTTTCAACAACCAATCTGTTTATCGATACATTACCTCAGTCGCAGAGATAATTCATTTCCTAATTTAGAAAAAAATTATAGGCGGATCTAAGAAAGGCATTTCCGTGCAAAACCGCAAATTGTATATTGCTTATGCTTTTCTTTCGAAAAGGTTTGATATACGGTATTCATTTACAATGTTACTCAAACCATTCTACTTAAAATATTTTTCAAAGGGTTTTAAACATTTTAGCAAAAAAAAAAAAACATTACGCAAAATTATATAAAATGATTTATCAAAGAGAGGAAAAGAAAAGACAAGATACACTGAAAAATATTCGTCAACTTAAAACCATAGTTCAAAATTTTACACAATGAAACCCCGTTAATACGCAGGTATCGGGGGACATGTTTGGCACCCGCGTTATAACATAACCGCGGTATATTGAAATTATACCGCGGAACCATATTACGAAATAGTACTCGCTTTTGTTGCATCATTTTTAACTTTATCAATTACTTCTAACTTTTCGTCTATAGTATAATTTTTTCATCATATTTGCTGCCATTTTATTCACTGTAATTGCTGTGCAAGAAGCATACATCTCTACTGCGCAATCAGACCTAGCCAGGGCGATTGCACCCGATTTTGAAATCAAGCTATATAGTGTACTAAGTTGAAAGACAGAAAGAGCGTGAAATAGATGCACATCAGGCCTATTACAGGGCTTTATCTGTTAGTGTGAGTGGAGGGGGAATGGGAGATTTCGGCTCGAATATTTGTGTGCTCTGACTGGCTCTATTTACAATGGTAAATAAGGAATCACCTTTAAATGGCAATGATAAAGGGTGATTTAAACGTCGGGGAACATGGTAGTTACCGTGGTATACTGAGACTCGGTATAATGGGGTTTTAGTGTATTCTTGCACTTTAGAATTGCCGGCTCAAGCTATTTAAAACTTATCACAGCAAACAGAGCAAAAAAAGAAAAGTTAGTTCAAATAGTCAATTCAGTAGTCCATTTAATTCGAGTACAGTATAAAACATATAAATAGCGGGATGTAATTTTTTATGCGTGAAAAAGTTTTTGAAATTTTTAGTTGCTGAATGGGAGAAAGTAGCTAACAATTTTAGAGATTAAAGTGATACAATATGGCAATTTTTTAATTTCTAAATTGGAATACAAAATGCAGTTTTTCTCTGCTGTAAGATATGCTAATGTACGCTATCTTTTTTCATTCGAAACGCTGACGAAAAATAATTTTATATTTCATATTTAGGTGTTTACCACTTATCACAAATTGAGATATTGCTTATAGAAATAAACAATGTCATATCTGCAAAAAATCGTTTTTTTTTTTTTTTTTTTAATATCAAAATTTTCAGATCTTTGCACTTTTCATATTGGGAATACTGCCGTAAGTAAATGTTCAAAAATTAAGGCTAGAGGTCAACTGTAGTCTTTTGGTGCAATACTGTAATAACTACTTTTTATAGTTATTTCTGATTTTTTTGACATCATTAACATCCATCACGTGAGAGAAAACTAGAACAATAACTATTTTCCGAACAAAATCGATTATAATAATCATTGAAACAAATAAGGTAATTAAATAAAACAAATTGCAAAACGTTCAAACGCCTCTCTTGAAAAATGTCCATTTTGCAGATGTGACGCTGTTCATTTCTATAAGCGATATATTCATCACTTTGATTAAGATCACTTTGCATTTTCACTATTCAAGTGATGCCAAAACCCAAGTATATATTTAACGCTTTCACTATGGTAAGTGATGATTATCTTTCTTAGATTCGCTCATTTGGTGGATCTAAGAAAGGCATGATCACTTTGATTTTTCACTATTTAAGTGATGAACTTCATCATTAATTATTCGAATTATTTAAGAAACATTTTCCACTCAAAAGCCACGACGTGCACGTTATCAGTTTTCTCTGAAAAACTGAAGAAATTTAATTCTTTATTTTTGCACATAAAAATATTTTCTTATATGCATGATTGACCTTATTTGAAAGAGCGAAGAAAATTTCTTTATGCATAAACGGTCAAGGGTGCCCTCCCCTCTCCCCAGTTCAATGACTTTTCCGGATACCAGATGTCCGGTATCCCTTTCCTGACGAATATATACCGGATACTCTGATGCTGGAAACCTATTAATTCAAAACATATTTTTAAACGCCCCCCACACACAGCTTGTAAATACGTAGTAAGTTTGTAATTTACATATATTTTCAAACATACTAGCTAATAATCAAATTTCATGTGCCGGATAACCGGATATGTCCTGCAATGACCGAGTCCGATTCCAAATATTTAAAAATTAGTTGGATACCGGACTACGCATACAAACAATAAAAAAATCCCCTCCCTCCAAAAAAATTCTGATGGCGAAATTTGCGGCATGACCCCTCCTCCCCCTGACACCGCTGTAAACGTTCAGTCCCACGTTATCGTTCTTTATTCCAAGCGCCGAATGAACGTTTTCTGAACATGAAGTGCAATTTATGACTTCGTATTTGAAAGATTAAAAACAAAGCAAAATAAAATGAAAGTTACGCATGAATGATACAGTGTGCATTTAAAAGCTTAAAATTTACTGACCTGCTGTGGAGACTGTCCCGACTGTGAACCAAACTGTGTCGAACGGAGTTCGGAGCTGTCAGTGATCGAATCCGACTGTCAGCTAAAGAGCGAGAAATATAAAAAGGAAAAGCTTAAAATCAGGAAAATGCAACAACTACAAAAAAAAAAAAAATTAAATAAAATTCTGGAGCCGAAATGATTTGACTAAATGCAAATTGTTTAACCCCCCCCCCCCTCCCCCACCATCATGATGTGGACTGTAGACACACTGTGATGCAGAGACCGTTGGATCGTAGTTTTTGTCATTTCATTTATAAATAAATAAATTCCCTGAAGTACGTGTGTATTATTTTACTTCAATTATTTGCAATTATTATTTCTATTTTGTTACTACTACAAATCTAACAAGAAGTTCCGTCTAGAACTATACGAGCCTACTTTCCCGTATACACCAAATTCAAATTTATAATCTAGCTATCTCTTTCTCTCTCTTTCTTATTTACTTTTAGTTCTTAATTATTTCAAATATACCTTTTTCAACGGATAATACATATTCATTCACTCACTCATTCTTTCATTTATTCAGCCATTCATTTATTCATTCATTCGTTACCTCATTCAAGTGTTTATTCATTCATTTACGCAATTCATGTATTTATTCACTTATTTATTTATATTTTCATTTATTCACTAATTTATTTATTCATTCATTATTTCACTCATTGAGTCATTGAGAAATATCCTTGAAAATCCCGATCAAAAAATTTCATAGCAAAATAGGCTCGTAAGTTCTGGATGAACTTTCTATTTCTACATGTTCTACGTTATAAGAGCTTTCCGATAAAGTTGGTTCCAAGCAAACCGGTCCGTTAGACCAGGATTTATATAGGGTTGAAATTTCCCCGTAAGCTCTGTGTTAATTTTTTGAACCGTTCAAAAATGAACAAAAACTGTTCAAATTAATATTTCACGCCAAGAGCTTCCTCCAGCAAGCTTGTTCATTGGAACTTGGATCTTGTACCTAGAGTTTGAATCATTTTCTTCATTTTCGCCCGTAGGCGCTAATGTTAAATCTTTTTGAACTGTTCAAAATTGAACGAAAAATTGTTCCAATCAAAAAGTAAAATATGAAAATGAGATGTCCTCGCCGAGATCTTTCGAATGCAAAAAGAATTTTTCGAATCGGACAATTCGTTCAAAAGTTATTATGGGGGGGGGGGGGGGGGGGACAGACAGACAGACCGACCGACACACATTTTTCCCCATCTCAAAACCCTACTTTCAAATTTTTTATTTTTCAATATTTATTTAATTACTTCACTTTTTCTTGACTTTTCTTTATTTTGAACGATATTTTCACGATACATTAAGCCTTCTTTCATGCTTTATTCTTATTATTTTTACTTTTACGGGGAATGTAGGCTAAAAATTAAACAAATCCGAATTTTTGAGTGATTGAAATTTAAAAATATATAAATTTAAATAAAGAGAAAATATTTTTTACCTTTTTATCCTGAAATACATGTACAGTGAAACCTGTGTAAGTTGACAACTTGCGGTTCTGCAATTTAGTAGTCAACTTAGACAGGTGGTCAACGTATAGAGGATGGAGATTTCTCTTTTTTTTTTTTTGTTATTTCTTACACTATGCATTTATCAATTTGTAAGTAATTAAAACACAGCTTCAGGTATTAACATTACTTTACAATAGTAATTAGATTTTTTTCTCAATTATCTAAAATATCATTAGAGTAATTTAACTTGAATGTCTTACAATGTATCCTATGCAACTTTAAAGTTAAGGAACTTAGTTAAAATCAAGATAAATATCTTATTAATTATGCAAGTTACTTATATGATAGTAAAGATTTCCTAAAAAGCATAATTTTTCAAAATGGCTACATCAGATAGAAGAAAAATGAAGAAACTTATTTAAAGAAAAAGAGTGCTCATAGTAAATTTCCCGTATGGTTAACTTACAAAGAGGTTTAGGCAAACTTTATCTTGATGTTCCAGCCAATCAGGCAAATACTGGTCTAATATTATAGCATAAAAAATATCTTGGAGAAGTTATCTAAGTTTTTTCTTCAACTTGGCAAGAATAGATAGACTAATAAATATAGTTATTTTTAGGCGGTCAACTTACAAAGGGTTTTTTTACCATACGCCCACCCAAATTTGGCGTACATAGGTGGTCAATATAGACAGGTGGTCAAGTTACGAAGGTTTCCTTACATTAAATAATATAGAGAAAATTCCGTTCCTGACAAAAGTGGCCAACTTACAAAGGTGGTCAACTTTACAGGTTTTACTGTATTTTGTTTTTATTATTATTACTAATTTTCATTTATTTTTTAGCCTACTTTCCCGTAAAAGTAAAAAAAAATAATAATAAAGCATGAAAGAAGGCTTAATGTATCGTGAAAATATCGTTAAAAATCAAGAAAAGTCAAAAATAAGTGAAGTAATTAAATAAAGATTGAAAAATAAAAAATTTGAAAGTAGGGTATTGAGATGGGGAAAAAGTGTGTCTGTCGGTCTGTCCCCCCCTAATAACTTTTGAACGAATTGTCCGATTGGAAAAATTCTTTTTGCATTCGAAAGATCTCGGCGAGGACATCTCATTTCTATATTTTACTTTTTGATTTGAACAATTTTTTGTTCAATTTTGAACAGTTCAAAAAATTTTAACATTAGCGCCTATGGACAAAATTGCAGCAAATTCTGTAAACTCTGGGCACAAGAGCCAAGTTCCTATTGCAAGCTTATTGAAAGGAGTTCTCGGCGTGAAATATTGATTTCAACAGTTTTTGTTCATTTTTGAACAGTTCAAAAAATCAACACAGAGCTTACGGGGAAATTTCAACCCTATATAAATCCTGATCTAACGGACCGATTTGCTTGGAACAAACTTTATCGGAAAGCTCTTATAACGTAGAACATGTAGAAATAGAAAGTTTATCCAGAACTTACGAGCCTATTTTGCTATGAAATTTTTTGATCGGGATTTTCAAGGATATTTCTCAGTGACTCAATGAGTGAAATAATGAATGAATGAATAAATGAAAGAGTGAAAGAATAAATCAATGAATAAATGAATGAGGAAAAGAATGATGAATAAATTATTGAATAAATGAAAATATAAATAAATGAGTGAAAAATACATGAATGCGTAAATGAATGAATAAACACTTGAATGAGGTAACGAATGAATGAATAAATGCATGGCTGAATAAATGAAAGAATGGATGAGTGAGTGAATGAATATGTATTATCCGTTGAAAAAGGTATATTTTCAATAATTAGAACTAAAGATAAAGAAGAAAGAGAGAGAAAGAGATAGCTAGATTATAAATTTGAATTTGGTGTATACGGGAAAGTAGGCTCGTATAGTTCTAGACGGAACTTCTTGTTATTTATTTATTTTGTTATTTATTATTATCTCGAATCCAAAAAGTCAAATAGATCAGAGTTGTTGAGTGACAGAAGGCTAAGAACTCAGTCACCTTCAACATTTAAAAAGAGTTCAAATTCTACAGTGGATTTGTGAATAAAATCATTTTGTTGCTCTGAAAGAGTTGGTCAAACGTTTATGTTTGAATTAGCTGAATGTTATCCTATTTCATATTTAAGAGACTGACGTAGATTGTTGCATTTCGAAATTCTCATTAATTTTTTATCTTCCCAATTAAAAAAATCAGGGTCGATGGGGGTTAGGAAAAGTAATTGCAAATATATATATATATATTTTTTTTTTCAAAAATACAAATTCTTCTCTTTGAAGTGTCTGCTCCACATATCAGTCACAGGTCAAGAAATAATCCGAGTCTTTATAAAAGAACAGGCCACATTTTTCCCCTCTTGCACCCCCCCCCCAAAAAAAAAGGGCAAACGAGGGAGGAACCCGCCAAGGAAATAAAAAGGTGATCTCATCGCATTATGCAACCGACTGGAATCGGGATAAAAGAAATAGCTAAAAAAAGAAAATATAACATGTTCATGGCAGATTTTGCTTCAGAATGTACTCCCCTGAGCACGCGTTGTTTTTTTTTTTTTTTGAATGATCGTTTATGTTAACTTGCTACAAGATCAAAGTCAACCCCGGACCGTCCTTGGTTTGCCAGACTGGTTTGTTTCAGTAAAAAATTACATATACAGTTGAACTCGCTTAATACGAAATGCCAAAAATTCGCGGATTTGTTCGCATTAGCCGATATTCGTAATAACCGTGAATAAGTAAAATTGTGTAAAAAAAAAAGTTTTAGAAATGCATGTTTATATTTTTAAAATGATTACTACTATTTAAGAATGATTCCAAGATAGAGGGTTTGATCCCTGAGCAGACTGACCTGTCCGCAAGCCAACAAGCGCATGAGCTTTATTCTCTACCCAGAAGGATTCAATGTATGGTTCGAAATACGCATTTGGTGGTTTACATGGACTCAAAATTACCAATAATTTGTAAAAAAAAACTAATTAGCATATGCAATCGATAAAATGTTTCGTAAATAGGTCAGAAATTTTGTTCGTCTTAGCCGAAATTTGTATTTTAGCCATCGTAATATGCGTGATTAGTGTAATTAAATAGTAAATCAAACTAAATGAACAAAATGTTCGTTTTAGCCGTGATTTCGTATTAACCGTGTTCGTATTAAGAAAGTTCAACTGTATATACATTTATATACATAAAAATCTAATCTTAACGGCGAATAGCAGCGTGCGTGCCGTGTTTTTTTATTTTATTTATTTATTTTTCATATTTTTATTATTATTTTTTATATTTTAAGAAACGCTAGTTGAAGATTGAGAAGACACTTACCTCGTTCATATTTGTCTCTTAATACAACCAAAGACGTCATCATGCGAGCTCGGTGGGATCCATTTTTTACACCTAATCCTTTGAGATCTCGTTCTGACATTGACAAGATATCCTGAATTCAAAAATCAAAATATTAAGAAATAACACATGCTACTAAATTCTACCTTTAATAAGTGCACGTTCATCAGTATTTTCTACTTAAATTGAATCATTAACTATGCAAAAAAAGTTATGTCGCATCTTTGAAAATGTTCTGAGAGTTATATCTTTCCCGGCACAACGTTTAAAAAAATAAAACAACTAAAAAAATTGTTATGGCTACGAAATAAGGTACAATTGAGCTCTGAGGTAGCATTTAAAATCTTTGTTGCTTAAGATAAGCAAGCTCAAACTCGAAACGTGAACATGATTCCTTTTTACAATTGAGCATCTACGCCGAACTACACAGTGTGAACTATACTTAAAAAATGCACATTTATAAGGATGTAACGAATAGCCGGCGGCCCCTATTTGGTCTATTCGGCCCTTTGGAAGAATATTCGGCTGGGCCGAATAGTCAATTCAGGACCAAGCCGAGTATTCAGACTGGCCGAATACTCGGTAAGATCAAATTCGGCCTGGCCGAATATTGATCAATTATTCTGCCGAATCGTTCTGCTACGGTTGAAAGGTGAAAAAATTGAGAAATTAGTATATTTCAAACATTTAAAATTGTTCCATAGTTATTGCAAAATGCTACACTTGCCTGTACTCCATTGTAACTCTTAAATTGTAATGTAGTTTATTGCAAAATGCTACACTTGCCTCTAATCCATTGTAATTTTTAAAAATGCACATTATTTATAAGGATATAACGAATAGTCACCCACTATTCGGTATTCGGCAGGCCCGAATAATCATTTCATGACCTGGGCGAATACTCGGTAAGATCAAATTCGGCCTGGCCGAATATTGATCAACTATTCGGTCGAATAGTTCCGCTACAGTTGAAAGGTGACAAAAATTAGTAGATTTTAAACATTTAAAATTGTACTATAGTTATTGCAAAATGCGACACTTGCCTCTACTCCATTGTAACTCTTGAAAATGTGATTGTATTCCTTTAAATCCAATCTTTTTAACCACTGTCCAGTATCCAAATGAGGCCCTGTAATGTAAGACATCGTGAATTCGGCCTCGAACGGGCAACCTGTAAAACAAGAGAAACATTTCAAGTATTGCTGAATGATATAAGCAATAAAATTTTGTTTTTGAATTGCAAAACTAGTAAAATTCAAGTTTTTTCGCTCGTCATACTCATGTTTGATCGCGATCGAATGGTCGATCGCAAGCCCATTTTCGGTCGATCACGACAGCATTTTGGACAGTTTATATTGTTTTTGAGGGGAGAAAAATCAAATCACTTTTAAATTAGAAGGCGAACATATTTTTTTTCTGAGAAAATGTTTATTAATTTATGAGACCACTCTCCGGACCTAAAAAAACTTGCCAATAATATGAAATGTCAGTCGTCACATTAACTATGCTCTTGGTGAGAGTTAATGGAGGTATGTAACGGTATTTCACAAGCATGTTTCATTTGAAAAACAAAACAAAAACTAACAGTATTTTATCAAATTTAAAAGAAACAATATATTAGTATCTGCAATGTTGGTTTGATGCGAGTTAATATAACATTATTTTAGAAACTTTAAGGTAGGTATTTTATAAGCATCAAAATTTGTTCGGACAAGAATTAACATACAATTTGAGGACAGGCGCAGTCTCAACATGTCCTATTAATTGTGTATGCACCCGTTATTCGTCCAACTTGTTCAAGTAAAATTCAACTCGTCATTCATACGCTTGCCCCACGATTCGGATGGAGCCAGGGTTGCCAGTTTGGCTTTTTTAAAAGAAAAAAAATTGAGAAATTATGCTCTTTTTGAATTCGTCTGGAAATAATGTGTTTTGCGTTTTTTGGATTTTTTGAAACTTTAATACTTTTTGAGATTTTACTGACAATTTTAACTTTCTATAGGGAAGCAGCAAGAGGAAGTGGTTGAAGAACTTTCTTCTTCAGAAGAGGAAAGTAGTAAGGAAAGCATTTCCTTTTCAAAAATTAAGGAGCTGTGTTACCCCTGCGAGAGAACACAGAGGGTGATGGAAAAATGGCATCCTAACACTGCTGTGGTCAGCAGGAGCATCAACTTGTTCAACGACAATGTTATTGAACATTTTAGAAAAATTCTGAAAAATTGGATAGGTGTTTTAGAGAAAGAAATCCAAGATTCTTCTAGTGCAAAATGACAGAAAAAAGAAAGAACAGCAGAAAGGCAGAAAATACCTGAAGGGATCAGGTCCCGATTAAGACAGTCGGGGGCCCAAGGCACAACATCATTTTGGGGCCCCCTATGGTACGAAAAGTAAAAAATACTGGGCATAATGTATAAAGTTGAATAAGCTTGGAGATTATTCTATTAATACTGGGTTCATACCCAATTGGCAAGGGCAAAAAAACGAGATGCCTCGGCGATTAAAGGACGCTATTTAGCCATGATAGTCAACGAAGATATTGATCTGATTGTGCATAGTTTACCTTGTGGCAAATACTTTTAGCTCGCCATTTAAATGAGTTAAGATCTTTTCATTTTGTAAAAAAATAACTTTTAAGAGATATTTTCAGAAATCTTTCTTACGATTTGGGGGCCCCTAAAATTTGGGGGCCCAAGGCCGCGGCCTAGTTGGCCCGTGCGGTAATCAGGCACTGGGAGCGATGTTACCTGACGTTTTTATGGAAAGGGACTCCTCTTCCAAACAGTAACATCAACATTTCCCTACCTGCCTTCCTCCTCTCAACATTCCCCTTATGCCATCAGCTCTCCTCAGTACAAGCAAAGTGCCAGTTAAATTTTTATTAATCTATAATTTTATGTTCAGTACTAAACAATTGTTTTTCATAGGTTTAAATAAGCAACCATCTGTCTGGACCGGATTAATCCAATTTACATTGTATCTTATGTGAAAAAATAATTCACCATTCGTACAAATCGCCATTCGAACTGCTTTCTGGAACAAACTGTGTAAGAATAGCGAGGTTCCATTATATTTGAATAGCGAAATTTATTTATACGAAAGTATAACTTTAATTTTAAAAAAGATATTTTATGATCCAGAGACTATTGTTGCAAAGTAAATGTTCTCGAAAAAGGACACTAGTTATTTTGATTAATATGATCGCAGAAAATGCATGAGAAAATATAATAATGGTATTTCACAGAAGAAAATTTCTTTTTTTTCTTACTCAGCTTTAATTTACAGTGCAAGTAACCGAATCTAAATTGATTGAGTCATGGTCTTTCCTTTACTTATTTTATAAACCTTTTTCATTTTTTATTTTAGTTCAGTGCCTCCTAACGTAAAAGTTTAGAAGCACAAGCACAGAAGAAACAAGAATGCGAGGGTTTGTAGTGCTGCCATCTATTGTGAACGAATAAACCGCAAACACTCCCGTATCCCTTGCGAACAAGTAGTAATAAAAATCTTCGTCTAAATTTCGCAGTTTTTGTTTTTTACAATAAAAAAAATTATAAATTTACAAAAGAGGATTTCATCCGCTCTAAAAAATATATATTTTAAATACAGCCTCAAAATTTTGGTATATCGTCCGGTCAAGATTCAGTTCACGTTAATTTGGTGGCATTCTTATTCTAATAAGTCAAAACGCTGTTATAACCCCCCCCCCCCCCTACTTGACAAAGAAACAAATAATTCAACTTTTATAAAATTTTGAAGAAGTTTTTTTTTTTTTAACAATGATAGTTTATTATGAAGTTTTGCTAAAATTGCAACGAAAAATATAGTTATAAAACTGTACTTTGTTTTTAAACAATTTTTTCTAAAAAAAGTTCTTCTAAAGAAACCCCTTCAAACGCGTTGGGATACCGTAAAACTTTAGTGAGGAGCAAATGACGAGCATCATTGCAAAATGCAACGAAATATACTCACCAACTAAAATTATAAGGTTTCAAACCTTCTTTTTTTTAATAAAGAAAGTGAATATATGTTTTAAAATAATATAGCCTACTTCATTATTTTCACTGATATTTTGGAAAATAAACAATGTATTCTTTGAAGAATATTGTAAAATTACTAACTCCAATTTCAACTTGCATTTTAAATTTAGGCATTGAGGACCAAAAATGTAACATATATATAATATAGGGATTTGAGAAGGAAAATTTAAACGTAAAAATAAACACTTATGCAGTAAACACGCGAAAATCAACAATAATTTAAGTAGAGCAATATATAACAGATACGTAGTAAAATATTTATTTTTGAAAGGTTTACAAATAAAAAAAAAGTTTGAGAATGAGACAAGGATTCTTCAAGACTCTTATATTTAAAATTATATTTATTACTCAAGGACTCTTATATTTAAAATTTTAATAATTATTTTTAATTCAATTTATGAAAAACTCAATTAATCCCTAATATTTAATCAAAAATAACATTTTAAAAAACTTCGAAAATTAAATTATAAATAGGTACATCTTTTGTTAAGAGCTGAATTAGGTTTATTTGAACAATTAGAAGTTATCATTATTTAACTAAATGAGTACCATATCTGGTTCTTTACCTTTTCAAATACAAATTCATAGTGTTTTTACTGAATGAGCTAAACATATAATTTACTTTTAATTCTTTATATGTGATGCTGCTTGTTCATTTAAAGTGATAAGTACATATAACACGTTGTTTTTTGTGAATTATAAGTTTTGCGAAGAAAGCGCAAGAGATAAAAACTAAAATCGTGCTGAAATTATTTTATTAGAGAAAGCAATTCTTATAAATGCAAGCAGTAACTCTGAAATACAAAAAAGAATGCTCGTGCCGTGACCAGGATTCGAACCTGGGTTATTGCGGCCACAACGCAATGTACTAACCACTATACGATCACGGCGACGGAGGGAGATAACTTTAGACCCTTCAAAAAGAGCAAAATTTTTACGAGTGATAATCTTGACACTTTTTTTTTTCTTTTTCGCATGCTTCTTTATTCTACCCAAAACTAATACCTACTCCTTAAAAGTTTTTTTTTTCCAGCTTGAAATTAGTGTTAATCAAAAAACATTCATGAATTAAATATGGTTTTTATCCCAATAAAATTGGGTCATTACTTTTATAGAAAATACTCCATTTATTTGCCGTTACAAACTCGCCGAATTCGATGGATGACAACTGACAGAAGTTGCAACGTGATTTGCGCT